>CM045905.1:0-1200000 GCA_025169955.1 Salix arbutifolia
GGCTATTACCCATAAAATTGAAGGCTAATACCAACTAAAAAGGGCTTCGATATGAGAAGACCAACCAGGTCAGAAATCTAAGGCTAATACCCACTGAAATTGGGCTAGTCGACTCGGGATCAAAATTTCCCAAAATCAAAGGCTAATACCCCCTCGAAGAAGCCAGTTCAATCATGTTGAGGGAAAAGGCTATTACCCATAAAATTGAAGGCTAATACCAACTAAAAACGGCTTCGATATGACAAGACCAACCAGGTCAGAAATCTAAGGCTAATACCCACTGAAATTGGGCTAGTCGACTCGGGATCAAAATTTCCCAAAATCAAAGGCTAATACCCCCTCGAAGAAGCCAGTTCAATCATGATTGAGGGAAAAGGCTATTACCCATAAAATTGAAGGCTAATACCAACTAAAAACGGCTTCGATATGACAAGACCAACCAGGTCAGAAATCTAAGGCTAATACCCACTGAAATTGGGCTAGTCGACTCGGGATCAAAATTTCCCAAAATCAAAGGCTAATACCCCCTCTAAGAAGCCAGTTCAATCATGTTGGAGGGAAAAGGCTATTACCCATAAAATTGAAGGCTAATACCAACTAAAAAGGGCTTCGATATGACAAGACCAACCAGGTCAGAAATCTAAGGCTAATACCCACTGAAATTGGGCTAGTCGACTCGGGATCAAATTTCCCAAAATCAAAGGCTAATACCCCCTCTAAGAAGCCAGTTCAATCATGTTGAGGGAAAAGGCTATTACCCATAAAATTGAAGGCTAATACCAACTAAAAAGGGCTTCGATATGACAAGACCAACCAGGTCAGAAATCTAAGGCTAATACCCACTGAAATTGGGCTAGTCGACTCGGGATCAAAATTTCCCAAAATCAAAGGCTAATACCCCCTCTAAGAAGCCAGTTCAATCATGATTGAGGGAAAAGGCTATTACCCATAAAATTGAAGGCTAATACCAACTAAAAACGGCTTCGATATGAGAAGACCAACCAGGTCAGAAATCTAAGGCTAATACCCACTGAAATTGGGCTAGTCGACTCGGGATCAAAATTTCCAAAAATCAAAGGCCAATACCCCCTCTAAGAAGACAGTTGAATCATGTTGGAGGGAAAAGGCTATTACCCATAAAATTGAAGGCTAATACCAACTAAAAAGGGCTTCGATATGACAAGACCAACCAGGTCAGAAATCTAAGGCTAATACCCACTGAAATTGGGCTAGTCGACTCGGGATCAAAATTTCCCAAAATCAAAGGCTAATACCCCCTCGAAGAAGCCAGTTCAATCATGATTGAGGGAAAAGGCTATTACCCATAAAATTGAAGGCTAATACCAACTAAAAAGGGCTTCGATATGACAAGACCAACCAGGTCAGAAATCTAAGGCTAATACCCACTGAAATTGGGCTAGTCGACTCGGGATCAAAATTTCCCAAAATCAAAGGCTAATACCCCCTCGAAGAAGCCAGTTCAATCATGATTGAGGGAAAAGGCTATTACCCATAAAATTGAAGGCTAATACCAACTAAAAACGGCTTCGATATGAGAAGACCAACCAGGTCAGAAATCTAAGGCTAATACCCACTGAAATTGGGCTAGTCGACTCGGGATCAAAATTTCCAAAAATCAAAGGCCAATACCCCCTCTAAGAAGACAGTTGAATCATGTTGGAGGGAAAAGGCTATTACCCATAAAATTGAAGGCTAATACCAACTAAAAAGGGCTTCGATATGACAAGACCAACCAGGTCAGAAATCTAAGGCTAATACCCACTGAAATTGGGCTAGTCGACTCGGGATCAAAATTTCCCAAAATCAAAGGCTAATACCCCCTCGAAGAAGCCAGTTCAATCATGATTGAGGGAAAAGGCTATTACCCATAAAATTGAAGGCTAATACCAACTAAAAAGGGCTTCGATATGACAAGACCAACCAGGTCAGAAATCTAAGGCTAATACCCACTGAAATTGGGGTAGTCGACTCGGGATCAATATTTCCCAAAATCGAACGCTAATACCCCCTCTAAGAAGCCTGTTCAATCATGATTGAGGGAAAAGGCTATTACCCATAAAATTGAAGGCTAATACCAACTAAAAACGGCTTCGATATGAGAAGACCAACCAGGTCAGAAATCTAAGGCTAATACCCACTGAAATTGGGCTAGTCGACTCGGGATCAAAATTTCCCAAAATCAAAGGCTAATACCCCCTCTAAGAAGCCAGTTCAATCATGATTGAGGGAAAAGGCTATTACCCATAAAATTGAAGGCTAATACCAACTAAAAACGGCTTCGATATGAGAAGACCAACCAGGTCAGAAATCTAAGGCTAATACCCACTGAAATTGGGCTAGTCGACTCGGGATCAAAATTTCCCAAAATCAAAGGCCAATACCCCCTCTAAGAAGACAGTTGAATCATGTTGGAGGGAAAAGGCTATTACCCATAAAATTGAAGGCTAATACCAACTAAAAAGGGCTTCGATATGACAAGACCAACCAGGTCAGAAATCTAAGGCTAATACCCACTGAAATTGGGCTAGTCGACTCGGGATCAATTTCCCAAAATCAAAGGCTAATACCCCCTCGAAGAAGCCAGTTCAATCATGATTGAGGGAAAAGGCTATTACCCATAAAATTGAAGGCTAATACCAACTAAAAAGGGCTTCGATATGACAAGACCAACCAGGTCAGAAATCTAAGGCTAATACCCACTGAAATTGGGCTAGTCGACTCGGGATCAAAATTTCACAAAATCAAACGCTAATACCCCCTCTAAGAAGCCTGTTCAATCATGTTGGAGGGAAAAGGCTATTACCCATAAAATTGAAGGCTAATACCAACTAAAAAGGGCTTGGATATGAGAAGACCAACCAGGTCAGAAATCTAAGGCTAATACCCACTGAAATTGGGCTAGTCGACTCGGGATCAAAATTTCCCAAAATCAAAGGCTAATACCCCCTCGAAGAAGCCAGTTCAATCATGATTGAGGGAAAAGGCTATTACCCATAAAATTGAAGGCTAATACCAACTAAAAAGGGCTTCGATATGACAAGACCAACCAGGTCAGAAATCTAAGGCTAATACCCACTGAAATTGGGCTAGTCGACTCGGGATCAAAATTTCCAAAAATCAAAGGCCAATACCCCCTCTAAGAAGACAGTTGAATCATGTTGGAGGGAAAAGGCTATTACCCATAAAATTGAAGGCTAATACCAACTAAAAAGGGCTTGTATATGACAAGACCAACCAGGTCAGAAATCTAAGGCTAATACCCACTGAAATTGGGCTAGTCGACTCGGGATCAAAATTTCCCAAAATCAAAGGCTAATACCCCCTCTAAGAAGCCAGTTCAATCATGATTGAGGGAAAAGGCTATTACCCATAAAATTGAAGGCTAATACCAACTAAAAAGGGCTTCGATATGAGAAGACCAACCAGGTCAGAAATCTAAGGCTAATACCCACTGAAATTGGGCTAGTCGACTCGGGATCAATTTCCCAAAATCAAAGGCTAATACCCCCTCGAAGAAGCCAGTTCAATCATGATTGAGGGAAAAGGCTATTACCCATAAAATTGAAGGCTAATACCAACTAAAAACGGCTTCGATATGAGAAGACCAACCAGGTCAGAAATCTAAGGCTAATACCCACTGAAATTGGGCTAGTCGACTCGGGATCAAAATTTCACAAAATCAAACGCTAATACCTCCTCTAAGAGGCCTGTTCAATCATGTTGGAGGGAAAAGGCTATTACCCATAAAATTGCAGCCTAATACCAACTAAAAAGGGCTTGGATATGAGAAGACCAAC
Source organism: Salix arbutifolia (assembly GCA_025169955.1). NCBI lineage: Eukaryota > Viridiplantae > Streptophyta > Magnoliopsida > Malpighiales > Salicaceae > Salix > Salix arbutifolia. Next base: position 3,819 of record CM045905.1, read on the forward strand.
CAGGTCAGAAATCTAAGGCTAATACCCACTGAAATTGGGCTAGTCGACTCGGGATCAATTTCCCAAAATCAAAGGCTAATACCCCCTCGAAGAAGCCAGTTCAATCATGATTGAGGGAAAAGGCTATTACCCATAAAATTGAAGGCTAATACCAACTAAAAAGGGCTTCGATATGACAAGACCAACCAGGTCAGAAATCTAAGGCTAATACCCACTGAAATTGGGCTAGTCGACTCGGGATCAATTTCCCAAAATCAAAGGCTAATACCCCCTCTAAGAAGCCAGTTGAATCATGTTGGAGGGAAAAGGCTATTACCCATAAAATTGAAGGCTAATACCAACTAAAAAGGGCTTGGATATGAGAAGACCAACCAGGTCAGAAATCTAAGGCTAATACCCACTGAAATTGGGCTAGTCGACTCGGGATCAAAATTTCCCAAAATCAAAGGCTAATACCCCCTCTAAGAAGCCAGTTCAATCATGATTGAGGGAAAAGGCTATTACCCATAAAATTGAAGGCTAATACCAACTAAAAAGGGCTTCGATATGACAAGACCAACCAGGTCAGAAATCTAAGGCTAATACCCACTGAAATTGGGCTAGTCGACTCGGGATCAAAATTTCCCAAAATCAAAGGCTAATACCCCCTCGAAGAAGCCAGTTCAATCATGATTGAGGGAAAAGGCTATTACCCATAAAATTGAAGGCTAATACCAACTAAAAAGGGCTTCGATATGACAAGACCAACCAGGTCAGAAATCTAAGGCTAATACCCACTGAAATTGGGCTAGTCGACTCGGGATCAATTTCCCAAAATCAAAGGCTAATACCCCCTCGAAGAAGCCAGTTCAATCATGATTGAGGGAAAAGGCTATTACCCATAAAATTGAAGGCTAATACCAACTAAAAAGGGCTTCGATATGACAAGACCAACCAGGTCAGAAATCTAAGGCTAATACCCACTGAAATTGGGCTAGTCGACTCGGGATCAAATTTCCCAAAATCAAAGGCTAATACCCCCTCTAAGAAGCCAGTTCAATCATGTTGAGGGAAAAGGCTATTACCCATAAAATTGAAGGCTAATACCAACTAAAAAGGGCTTCGATATGACAAGACCAACCAGGTCAGAAATCTAAGGCTAATACCCACTGAAATTGGGCTAGTCGACTCGGGATCAAATTTCCCAAAATCAAAGGCTAATACCCCCTCTAAGAAGCCAGTTCAATCATGTTGAGGGAAAAGGCTATTACCCATAAAATTGAAGGCTAATACCAACTAAAAAGGGCTTGGATATGACAAGACCAACTGAAATAGTCAGAAATCTAAGGCTAATACCCCCTCTAAGAAGCCAGTTCAATCATGTTGAGGGAAAAGGCTATTACCCATAAAATTGAAGGCTAATACCAACTAAAAAGGGCTTGGATATGACAAGACCAACCAGGTCAGAAATCTAAGGCTAATACCCACTGAAATTGGGCTAGTCGACTCGGGATCAAATTTCCCAAAATCAAAGGCTAATACCCCCTCTAAGAAGCCAGTTCAATCATGTTGAGGGAAAAGGCTATTACCCATAAAATTGAAGGCTAATACCAACTAAAAAGGGCTTGGATATGACAAGACCAACCAGGTCAGAAATCTAAGGCTAATACCCACTGAAATGGGCTAGTCGACTCGGGATCAATATTTCCCAAAATCAAAGGCTAATACCCCCTCTAAGAAGCCAGTTCAATCATGTTGAGGGAAAAGGCTATTACCCATAAAATTGAAGGCTAATACCAACTAAAAAGGGCTTGATATGACAAGACCAACCAGGTCAGAAATCTAAGGCTAATACCCACTGAAATTGGGCTAGTCGACTCGGGATCAAAATTTCCCAAAATCAAAGGCTAATACCCCCTCTAAGAAGCCAGTTCAATCATGTTGAGGGAAAAGGCTATTACCCATAAAATTGAAGGCTAATACCAACTAAAAAGGGCTTGATATGACAAGACCAACCAGGTCAGAAATCTAAGGCTAATACCCACTGAAATTGGGCTAGTCGACTCGGGATCAAATTTCCCAAAATCAAAGGCTAATACCCCCTCTAAGAAGCCAGTTCAATCATGTTGAGGGAAAAGGCTATTACCCATAAAATTGAAGGCTAATACCAACTAAAAAGGGCTTGATATGACAAGACCAACCAGGTCAGAAATCTAAGGCTAATACCCACTGAAATTGGGCTAGTCGACTCGGGATCAAATTTCCCAAAATCAAACGCTAATACCCCCTCTAAGAAGCCAGTTCAATCATGTTGAGGGAAAAGGCTATTACCCATAAAATTGAAGGCTAATACCAACTAAAAAGGGCTTGATATGAGAAGACCAACCAGGTCAGAAATCTAAGGCTAATACCCACTGAAATTGGGCTAGTCGACTCGGGATCAAATTTCCCAAAATCAAAGGCTAATACCCCCTCTAAGAAGCCAGTTCAATCATGTTGAGGGAAAAGGCTATTACCCATAAAATTGAAGGCTAATACCAACTAAAAAGGGCTTCGATATGACAAGACCAACCAGGTCAGAAATCTAAGGCTAATACCCACTGAAATTGGGCTAGTCGACTCGGGATCAAATTTCCCAAAATCAAAGGCTAATACCCCCTCTAAGAAGCCAGTTCAATCATGTTGAGGGAAAAGGCTATTACCCATAAAATTGAAGGCTAATACCAACTAAAAAGGGCTTGGATATGACAAGACCAACCAGGTCAGAAATCTAAGGCTAATACCCACTGAAATTGGGCTAGTCGACTCGGGATCAAATTTCCCAAAATCAAAGGCTAATACCCCCTCTAAGAAGCCAGTTCAATCATGTTGAGGGAAAAGGCTATTACCCATAAAATTGAAGGCTAATACCAACTAAAAAGGGCTTGGATATGACAAGACCAACCAGGTCAGAAATCTAAGGCTAATACCCACTGAAATGGGCTAGTCGACTCTGGATCAATATTTCCCAAAATCAAAGGCTAATACCCCCTCTAAGAAGCCAGTTCAATCATGTTGAGGGAAAAGGCTATTACCCATAAAATTGAAGGCTAATACCAACTAAAAAGGGCTTGGATATGACAAGACCAACCAGGTCAGAAATCTAAGGCTAATACCCACTGAAATTGGGCTAGTCGACTCGGGATCAAATTTCCCAAAATCAAAGGCTAATACCCCCTCTAAGAAGCCAGTTCAATCATGTTGAGGGAAAAGGCTATTACCCATAAAATTGAAGGCTAATACCAACTAAAAAGGGCTTGGATATGACAAGACCAACCAGGTCAGAAATCTAAGGCTAATACCCACTGAAATTGGGCTAGTCGACTCGGGATCAATATTTCCCAAAATCGAATGCTAATACCCCCTCTAAGAAGCCAGTTCAATCATGTTGAGGGAAAAGGCTATTACCCATAAAATTGAAGGCTAATACCAACTAAAAAGGGCTTGGATATGACAAGACCAACCAGGTCAGAAATCTAAGGCTAATACCCACTGAAATGGGCTAGTCGACTCGGGATCAAATTTCCCAAAATCAAAGGCTAATACCCCCTCTAAGAAGCCAGTTCAATCATGTTGAGGGAAAAGGCTATTACCCATAAAATTGAAGGCTAATACCAACTAAAAAGGGCTTGATATGACAAGACCAACCAGGTCAGAAATCTAAGGCTAATACCCACTGAAATGGGCTAGTCGACTCGGGATCAATATTTCCCAAAATCGAAGGCTAATACCCCCTCTAAGAAGCCAGTTCAATCATGTTGAGGGAAAAGGCTATTACCCATAAAATTGAAGGCTAATACCAACTAAAAAGGGCTTGGATATGACAAGACCAACCAGGTCAGAAATCTAAGGCTAATACCCACTGAAATGGGGCTAGTCGACTCGGGATCAATATTTCCCAAAATCAAAGGCTAATACCCCCTCTAAGAAGCCAGTTCAATCATGTTGAGGGAAAAGGCTATTACCCATAAAATTGAAGGCTAATACCAACTAAAAAGGGCTTGGATATGACAAGACCAACCAGGTCAGAAATCTAAGGCTAATACCCACTGAAATGGGGCTAGTCGACTCGGGATCAAATTTCCCAAAATCAAAGGCTAATACCCCCTCTAAGAAGCCAGTTCAATCATGTTGAGGGAAAAGGCTATTACCCATAAAATTGAAGGCTAATACCAACTAAAAAGGGCTTGGATATGACAAGACCAACCAGGTCAGAAATCTAAGGCTAATACCCACTGAAATGGGGCTAGTCGACTCGGGATCAATATTTCCCAAAATCGAAGGCTAATACCCCCTCTAAGAAGCCAGTTCAATCATGTTGAGGGAAAAGGCTATTACCCATAAAATTGAAGGCTAATAGCAACAAAAAAGGGCTTGGATATGACAAGACCAACCAGGTCAGAAATCTGAGGCTAATACCCACTGAAATGGGCTAGTCGACTCGGGATCAATATTTCCCAAAATCGAAGGCTAATACCCCCTCTAAGAAGCCAGTTCAATCATGTTGAGGGAAAAGGCTATTACCCATAAAATTGAAGGCTAATACCAACTAAAAAGGGCTTGGATATGACAAGACCAACCAGGTCAGAAATCTAAGGCTAATACCCACTGAAATGGGGCTAGTCGACTCGGGATCAATATTTCCCAAAATCAAAGGCTAATACCCCCTCTAAGAAGCCAGTTCAATCATGTTGAGGGAAAAGGCTATTACCCATAAAATTGAAGGCTAATACCAACTAAAAAGGGCTTGGATATGACAAGACCAACCAGGTCAGAAATCTAAGGCTAATACCCACTGAAATGGGCTAGTCGACTCGGGATCAATATTTCCCAAAATCGAAGGCTAATACCCCCTCTAAGAAGCCAGTTCAATCATGTTGAGGGAAAAGGCTATTACCCATAAAATTGAAGGCTAATACCAACTAAAAAGGGCTTGATATGACAAGACCAACCATGTCAGAAATCTAATCGGCTAATACCCCCTCTAAGAAGCCAGTTCAATCATGTTGGAGGGAAAAGGCTATTACCCATAAAATTGAAGGCTAATACCAACTAAAAAGGGCTTGGATATGACAAGACCAACCAGGTCAGAAATCTAAGGCTAATACCCACTGAAATGGGGCTAGTCGACTCGGGATCAATATTTCCCAAAATCGAAGGCTAATACCCCCTCTAAGAAGCCAGTTCAATCATGTTGAGGGAAAAGGCTATTACCCATAAAATTGAAGGCTAATACCAACTAAAAAGGGCTTGATATGACAAGACCAACTGAAATGTCAGAAATCTAAGGCTAATACCCCCTCTAAGAAGCCAGTTCAATCATGTTGAGGGAAAAGGCTATTACCCATAAAATTGAAGGCTAATACCAACTAAAAAGGGCTTGGATATGACAAGACCAACCAGGTCAGAAATCTAAGGCTAATACCCACTGAAATGGGGCTAGTCGACTCGGGATCAATATTTCCCAAAATCGAACGCTAATACCCCCTCTAAGAAGCCAGTTCAATCATGTTGAGGGAAAAGGCTATTACCCATAAAATTGAAGGCTAATACCAACTAAAAAGGGCTTGGATATGACAAGACCAACCAGGTCAGAAATCTAAGGCTAATACCCACTGAAATGGGCTAGTCGACTCGGGATCAATATTTCCCAAAATCGAAGGCTAATACCCCCTCTAAGAAGCCAGTTCAATCATGTTGAGGGAAAAGGCTATTACCCATAAAATTGAAGGCTAATACCAACTAAAAAGGGCTTGGATATGACAAGACCAACCAGGTCAGAAATCTAAGGCTAATACCCACTGAAATGGGGCTAGTCGACTCGGGATCAATATTTCCCAAAATCGAAGGCTAATACCCCCTCTAAGAAGCCAGTTCAATCATGTTGAGGGAAAAGGCTATTACCCATAAAATTGAAGGCTAATACCAACTAAAAAGGGCTTGGATATGACAAGACCAACCAGGTCAGAAATCTAAGGCTAATACCCACTGAAATGGGCTAGTCGACTCGGGATCAATATTTCCCAAAATCGAAGGCTAATACCCCCTCTAAGAAGCCAGTTCAATCATGTTGAGGGAAAAGGCTATTACCCATAAAATTGAAGGCTAATACCAACTAAAAAGGGCTTGGATATGACAAGACCAACCAGGTCAGAAATCTAAGGCTAATACCCACTGAAATGGGGCTAGTCGACTCGGGATCAATATTTCCCAAAATCGAAGGCTAATACCCCCTCTAAGAAGCCAGTTCAATCATGTTGAGGGAAAAGGCTATTACCCATAAAATTGAAGGCTAATACCAACTAAAAAGGGCTTGATATGACAAGACCAACCAGGTCAGAAATCTAAGGCTAATACCCACTGAAATGGGCTAGTCGACTCGGGATCAATATTTCCCAAAATCAAAGGCTAATACCCCCTCTAAGAAGCCAGTTCAATCATGTTGAGGGAAAAGGCTATTACCCATAAAATTGAAGGCTAATACCAACTAAAAAGGGCTTGATATGACAAGACCAACCAGGTCAGAAATCTAAGGCTAATACCCACTGAAATGGGGCTAGTCGACTCGGGATCAATATTTCCCAAAATCGAAGGCTAATACCCCCTCTAAGAAGACAGTTCAATCATGTTGAGGGAAAAGGCTATTACCCATAAAATTGAAGGCTAATACCAACTAAAAAGGGCTTGATATGACAAGACCAACCAGGTCAGAAATCTAAGGCTAATACCCACTGAAATGGGGCTAGTCGACTCGGGATCAATATTTCCCAAAATCGAAGGCTAATACCCCCTCTAAGAAGCCAGTTCAATCATGTTGAGGGAAAAGGCTATTACCCATAAAATTGAAGGCTAATACCAACTAAAAAGGGCTTGGATATGACAAGACCAACCAGGTCAGAAATCTAAGGCTAATACCCACTGAAATGGGGCTAGTCGACTCGGGATCAATATTTCCCAAAATCGAAGGCTAATACCCCCTCTAAGAAGCCAGTTCAATCATGTTGAGGGAAAAGGCTATTACCCATAAAATTGAAGGCTAATACCAACTAAAAAGGGCTTGGATATGACAAGACCAACCAGGTCAGAAATCTAAGGCTAATACCCACTGAAATGGGCTAGTCGACTCGGGATCAATATTTCCCAAAATCGAAGGCTAATACCCCCTCTAAGAAGCCAGTTCAATCATGTTGAGGGAAAAGGCTATTACCCATAAAATTGAAGGCTAATACCAACTAAAAAGGGCTTGGATATGACAAGACCAACCAGGTCAGAAATCTAAGGCTAATACCCACTGAAATCTAGTCGACTCGGGCTAATACCCCCTCTAAGAAGCCAGTTCAATCATGTTGAGGGAAAAGGCTATTACCCATAAAATTGAAGGCTAATACCAACTAAAAAGGGCTTGGATATGACAAGACCAACCAGGTCAGAAATCTAAGGCTAATACCCACTGAAATGGGGCTAGTCGACTCGGGATCAATATTTCCCAAAATCGAAGGCTAATACCCCCTCTAAGAAGCCAGTTCAATCATGTTGAGGGAAAAGGCTATTACCCATAAAATTGAAGGCTAATACCAACTAAAAAGGGCTTGATATGACAAGACCAACCATGTCAGAAATCTAAGGCTAATACCCCCTCTAAGAAGCCAGTTCAATCATGTTGAGGGAAAAGGCTATTACCCATAAAATTGAAGGCTAATACCAACTAAAAAGGGCTTGGATATGACAAGACCAACCAGGTCAGAAATCTAAGGCTAATACCCACTGAAATGGGGCTAGTCGACTCGGGATCAATATTTCCCAAAATCGAAGGCTAATACCCCCTCTAAGAAGCCAGTTCAATCATGTTGAGGGAAAAGGCTATTACCCATAAAATTGAAGGCTAATACCAACTAAAAAGGGCTTGGATATGACAAGACCAACCAGGTCAGAAATCTAAGGCTAATACCCACTGAAATGGGGCTAGTCGACTCGGGATCAATATTTCCCAAAATCGAAGGCTAATACCCCCTCTAAGAAGCCAGTTCAATCATGTTGAGGGAAAAGGCTATTACCCATAAAATTGAAGGCTAATACCAACTAAAAAGGGCTTGATATGACAAGACCAACCAGGTCAGAAATCTAAGGCTAATACCCACTGAAATGGGGCTAGTCGACTCGGGATCAATATTTCCCAAAATCGAAGGCTAATACCCCCTCTAAGAAGCCAGTTCAATCATGTTGAGGGAAAAGGCTATTACCCATAAAATTGAAGGCTAATACCAACTAAAAAGGGCTTGGATATGACAAGACCAACCAGGTCAGAAATCTAAGGCTAATACCCACTGAAATGGGGCTAGTCGACTCGGGATCAATATTTCCCAAAATCGAAGGCTAATACCCCCTCTAAGAAGCCAGTTCAATCATGTTGAGGGAAAAGGCTATTACCCATAAAATTGAATGCTAATACCAACTAAAAAGGGCTTGGATATGACAAGACCAACCATGTCAGAAATCTAAGGCTAATACCCCCTCTAAGAAGCCAGTTCAATCATGTTGAGGGAAAAGGCTATTACCCATAAAATTGAAGGCTAATACCAACTAAAAAGGGCTTGGATATGACAAGACCAACCAGGTCAGAAATCTAAGGCTAATACCCACTGAAATGGGGCTAGTCGACTCGGGATCAATATTTCCCAAAATCGAAGGCTAATACCCCCTCTAAGAAGCCAGTTCAATCATGTTGAGGGAAAAGGCTATTACCCATAAAATTGAAGGCTAATACCAACTAAAAAGGGCTTGGATATGACAAGACCAACCAGGTCAGAAATCTAAGGCTAATACCCACTGAAATGGGGCTAGTCGACTCGGGATCAATATTTCCCAAAATCGAAGGCTAATACCCCCTCTAAGAAGCCAGTTCAATCATTTGAGGGAAAAGGCTATTACCCATAAAATTGAAGGCTAATACCAACTAAAAAGGGCTTGATATGACAAGACCAACCAGGTCAGAAATCTAAGGCTAATACCCACTGAAATGGGGCTAGTCGACTCGGGATCAATATTTCCCAAAATCGAAGGCTAATACCCCCTCTAAGAAGCCAGTTCAATCATGTTGAGGGAAAAGGCTATTACCCATAAAATTGAAGGCTAATACCAACTAAAAAGGGCTTGATATATGACAAGACCAACCAGGTCAGAAATCTAAGGCTAATACCCACTGAAATGGGGCTAGTCGACTCGGGATCAATATTTCCCAAAATCGAAGGCTAATACCCCCTCTAAGAAGCCAGTTCAATCATATTTGAGGGAAAAGGCTATTACCCATAAAATTGAAGGCTAATACCAACTAAAAAGGGCTTGGATATGACAAGACCAACCAGGTCAGAAATCTAAGGCTAATACCCACTGAAATGGGGCTAGTCGACTCGGGATCAATATTTCCCAAAATCGAAGGCTAATACCCCCTCTAAGAAGCCAGTTCAATCATGTTTGAGGGAAAAGGCTATTACCCATAAAATTGAAGGCTAATACCAACTAAAAAGGGCTTGATATGACAAGACCAACCAGGTCAGAAATCTAAGGCTAATACCCACTGAAATGGGGCTAGTCGACTCGGGATCAATATTTCCCAAAATCGAAGGCTAATACCCCCTCTAAGAAGCCAGTTCAATCATGTTGAGGGAAAAGGCTATTACCCATAAAATTGAAGGCTAATACCAACTAAAAAGGGCTTGGATATGACAAGACCAACCAGGTCAGAAATCTAAGGCTAATACCCACTGAAATGGGGCTAGTCGACTCGGGATCAATATTTCCCAAAATCGAAGGCTAATACCCCCTCTAAGAAGCCAGTTCAATCATATTTGAGGGAAAAGGCTATTACCCATAAAATTGAAGGCTAATACCAACTAAAAAGGGCTTGGATATGACAAGACCAACCAGGTCAGAAATCTAAGGCTAATACCCACTGAAATGGGGCTAGTCGACTCGGGATCAATATTTCCCAAAATCGAAGGCTAATACCCCCTCTAAGAAGCCAGTTCAATCATGTTGAGGGAAAAGGCTATTACCCATAAAATTGAAGGCTAATACCAACTAAAAAGGGCTTTGGATATGACAAGACCAACCATGTCAGAAATCTAAGGCTAATACCCCCTCTAAGAAGACAGTTGAATCATGTTCGAGGGAAAAGGCTATTACCCATAAAATTGAAGGCTAATACCAACTAAAAAGGGCTTGGATATGACAAGACCAACCAGGTCAGAAATCTAAGGCTAATACCCACTGAAATGGGGCTAGTCGACTCGGGATCAATATTTCCCAAAATCGAAGGCTAATACCCCCTCTAAGAAGCCAGTTCAATCATGTTGAGGGAAAAGGCTATTACCCATAAAATTGAAGGCTAATACCAACTAAAAAGGGCTTGATATGACAAGACCAACCAGGTCAGAAATCTAAGGCTAATACCCACTGAAATGGGGCTAGTCGACTCGGGATCAATATTTCCCAAAATCGAAGGCTAATACCCCCTCTAGAAGACAGTTCAATCATGTTGAGGGAAAAGGCTATTACCCATAAAATTGAAGGCTAATACCAACTAAAAAGGGCTTGGATATGACAAGACCAACCAGGTCAGAAATCTAAGGCTAATACCCACTGAAATGGGGCTAGTCGACTCGGGATCAATATTTCCCAAAATCGAAGGCTAATACCCCCTCTAAGAAGCCAGTTCAATCATGTTGGAGGGAAAAGGCTATTACCCATAAAATTGAAGGCTAATACCAACTAAAAAGGGCTTGGATATGACAAGACCAACCAGGTCAGAAATCTAAGGCTAATACCCACTGAAATGGGGCTAGTCGACTCGGGATCAATATTTCCCAAAATCGAAGGCTAATACCCCCTCTAAGAAGCCAGTTCAATCATGTTGAGGGAAAAGGCTATTACCCATAAAATTGAAGGCTAATACCAACTAAAAAGGGCTTGGATATGACAAGACCAACCAGGTCAGAAATCTAAGGCTAATACCCACTGAAATGGGGCTAGTCGACTCGGGATCAATATTTCCCAAAATCGAAGGCTAATACCCCCTCTAAGAAGCCAGTTCAATCATGTTGAGGGAAAAGGCTATTACCCATAAAATTGAAGGCTAATACCAACTAAAAAGGGCTTGATATGACAAGACCAACCAGGTCAGAAATCTAAGGCTAATACCCACTGAAATGGGGCTAGTCGACTCGGGATCAATATTTCCCAAAATCGAAGGCTAATACCCCTCTAAGAAGCCAGTTCAATCATGTTGAGGGAAAAGGCTATTACCCATAAAATTGAAGGCTAATACCAACTAAAAAGGGCTTGGATATGACAAGACCAACCAGGTCAGAAATCTAAGGCTAATACCCACTGAAATGGGGCTAGTCGACTCGGGATCAATATTTCCCAAAATCGAAGGCTAATACCCCCTCTAAGAAGCCAGTTCAATCATGTTGAGGGAAAAGGCTATTACCCATAAAATTGAAGGCTAATACCAACTAAAAAGGGCTTGATATGACAAGACCAACCATGTCAGAAATCTAATCGGCTAATACCCCCTCTAAGAAGCCAGTTCAATCATGTTGAGGGAAAAGGCTATTACCCATAAAATTGAAGGCTAATACCAACTAAAAAGGGCTTGGATATGACAAGACCAACCAGGTCAGAAATCTAAGGCTAATACCCACTGAAATGGGGCTAGTCGACTCGGGATCAATATTTCCCAAAATCGAAGGCTAATACCCCCTCTAAGAAGCCAGTTCAATCATGTTGAGGGAAAAGGCTATTACCCATAAAATTGAAGGCTAATACCAACTAAAAAGGGCTTGGATATGACAAGACCAACTGAAATAGTCAGAAATCTAAGGCTAATACCCCCTCTAAGAAGCCAGTTCAATCATGTTGAGGGAAAAGGCTATTACCCATAAAATTGAAGGCTAATACCAACTAAAAAGGGCTTGATATGACAAGACCAACCAGGTCAGAAATCTAAGGCTAATACCCACTGAAATGGGGCTAGTCGACTCGGGATCAATATTTCCCAAAATCGAAGGCTAATACCCCCTCTAAGAAGCCAGTTCAATCATGTTGAGGGAAAAGGCTATTACCCATAAAATTGAAGGCTAATACCAACTAAAAAGGGCTTGGATATGACAAGACCAACCAGGTCAGAAATCTAAGGCTAATACCCACTGAAATGGGGCTAGTCGACTCGGGATCAATATTTCCCAAAATCGAAGGCTAATACCCCCTCTAAGAAGCCAGTTCAATCATGTTGAGGGAAAAGGCTATTACCCATAAAATTGAAGGCTAATACCAACTAAAAAGGGCTTGGATATGACAAGACCAACCAGGTCAGAAATCTAAGGCTAATACCCACTGAAATGGGGCTAGTCGACTCGGGATCAATATTTCCCAAAATCGAAGGCTAATACCCCCTCTAAGAAGCCAGTTCAATCATGTTGAGGGAAAAGGCTATTACCCATAAAATTGAAGGCTAATACCAACTAAAAAGGGCTTTATATGACAAGACCAACCATGTCAGAAATCTAAGGCTAATACCCCCTCTAAGAAGCCAGTTCAATCATGTTGAGGGAAAAGGCTATTACCCATAAAATTGAAGGCTAATACCAACTAAAAAGGGCTTGATATGACAAGACCAACCAGGTCAGAAATCTAAGGCTAATACCCACTGAAATGGGGCTAGTCGACTCGGGATCAATATTTCCCAAAATCGAAGGCTAATACCCCCTCTAAGAAGCCAGTTCAATCATGTTGGAGGGAAAAGGCTATTACCCATAAAATTGAAGGCTAATACCAACTAAAAAGGGCTTGGATATGACAAGACCAACCAGGTCAGAAATCTAAGGCTAATACCCACTGAAATGGGCTAGTCGACTCGGGATCAATATTTCCCAAAATCGAAGGCTAATACCCCCTCGAAGACAGTTCAATCATGTTGAGGGAAAAGGCTATTACCCATAAAATTGAAGGCTAATACCAACTAAAAAGGGCTTGATATGACAAGACCAACCAGGTCAGAAATCTAAGGCTAATACCCACTGAAATGGGGCTAGTCGACTCGGGATCAATATTTCCCAAAATCGAAGGCTAATACCCCCTCTAAGAAGCCAGTTCAATCATGTTGAGGGAAAAGGCTATTACCCATAAAATTGAAGGCTAATACCAACTAAAAAGGGCTTGGATATGACAAGACCAACCAGGTCAGAAATCTAAGGCTAATACCCACTGAAATGGGGCTAGTCGACTCGGGATCAATATTTCCCAAAATCGAAGGCTAATACCCCCTCTAAGAAGCCAGTTCAATCATGTTGAGGGAAAAGGCTATTACCCATAAAATTGAAGGCTAATACCAACTAAAAAGGGCTTGATATGACAAGACCAACCAGGTCAGAAATCTAAGGCTAATACCCACTGAAATGGGCTAGTCGACTCGGGATCAATATTTCCCAAAATCGAAGGCTAATACCCCCTCTAAGAAGCCAGTTCAATCATGTTGAGGGAAAAGGCTATTACCCATAAAATTGAAGGCTAATACCAACTAAAAAGGGCTTGGATATGACAAGACCAACCAGGTCAGAAATCTAAGGCTAATACCCACTGAAATGGGGCTAGTCGACTCGGGATCAATATTTCCCAAAATCGAAGGCTAATACCCCCTCTAAGAAGCCAGTTCAATCATGTTGAGGGAAAAGGCTATTACCCATAAAATTGAAGGCTAATACCAACTAAAAAGGGCTTGATATGACAAGACCAACCAGGTCAGAAATCTAAGGCTAATACCCACTGAAATGGGGCTAGTCGACTCGGGATCAATATTTCCCAAAATCGAAGGCTAATACCCCCTCTAAGAAGCCAGTTCAATCATGTTGAGGGAAAAGGCTATTACCCATAAAATTGAAGGCTAATACCAACTAAAAAGGGCTTGATATGACAAGACCAACCCAGAAATCTGTCAGAAATCAAATCGGCTAATACCCCCTCTAAGAAGCCAGTTCAATCATGTTGAGGGAAAAGGCTATTACCCATAAAATTGAAGGCTAATACCAACTAAAAAGGGCTTGATATGACAAGACCAACCAGGTCAGAAATCTAAGGCTAATACCCACTGAAATGGGGCTAGTCGACTCGGGATCAATATTTCCCAAAATCGAAGGCTAATACCCCCTCTAAGAAGCCAGTTCAATCATGTTGAGGGAAAAGGCTATTACCCATAAAATTGAAGGCTAATACCAACTAAAAAGGGCTTGGATATGACAAGACCAACTGAAATAGTCAGAAATCTAAGGCTAATACCCCCTCTAAGAAGCCAGTTCAATCATGTTGAGGGAAAAGGCTATTACCCATAAAATTGAAGGCTAATACCAACTAAAAAGGGCTTGGATATGACAAGACCAACCAGGTCAGAAATCTAAGGCTAATACCCACTGAAATGGGGCTAGTCGACTCGGGATCAATATTTCCCAAAATCGAAGGCTAATACCCCCTCTAAGAAGCCAGTTCAATCATGTTGAGGGAAAAGGCTATTACCCATAAAATTGAAGGCTAATACCAACTAAAAAGGGCTTGGATATGACAAGACCAACCAGGTCAGAAATCTAAGGCTAATACCCACTGAAATGGGGCTAGTCGACTCGGGATCAATATTTCCCAAAATCGAAGGCTAATACCCCCTCTAAGAAGCCAGTTCAATCATGTTGAGGGAAAAGGCTATTACCCATAAAATTGAAGGCTAATACCAACTAAAAAGGGCTTGATATGACAAGACCAACCAGGTCAGAAATCTAAGGCTAATACCCACTGAAATGGGGCTAGTCGACTCGGGATCAATATTTCCCAAAATCGAAGGCTAATACCCCCTCTAAGAAGCCAGTTCAATCATGTTGAGGGAAAAGGCTATTACCCATAAAATTGAAGGCTAATACCAACTAAAAAGGGCTTTATATGACAAGACCAACCATGTCAGAAATCTAAGGCTAATACCCCCTCTAAGAAGACAGTTCAATCATGTTGAGGGAAAAGGCTATTACCCATAAAATTGAAGGCTAATACCAACTAAAAAGGGCTTGATATGACAAGACCAACCAGGTCAGAAATCTAAGGCTAATACCCACTGAAATGGGGCTAGTCGACTCGGGATCAATATTTCCCAAAATCGAAGGCTAATACCCCCTCTAAGAAGCCAGTTCAATCATTTGAGGGAAAAGGCTATTACCCATAAAATTGAAGGCTAATACCAACTAAAAAGGGCTTGGATATGACAAGACCAACCAGGTCAGAAATCTAAGGCTAATACCCACTGAAATGGGGCTAGTCGACTCGGGATCAATATTTCCCAAAATCGAAGGCTAATACCCCCTCTAAGAAGCCAGTTCAATCATGTTGAGGGAAAAGGCTATTACCCATAAAATTGAAGGCTAATACCAACTAAAAAGGGCTTGGATATGACAAGACCAACCAGGTCAGAAATCTAAGGCTAATACCCACTGAAATGGGCTAGTCGACTCGGGATCAATATTTCCCAAAATCGAAGGCTAATACCCCCTCTAAGAAGCCAGTTCAATCATGTTGAGGGAAAAGGCTATTACCCATAAAATTGAAGGCTAATACCAACTAAAAAGGGCTTGGATATGACAAGACCAACCAGGTCAGAAATCTAAGGCTAATACCCACTGAAATGGGGCTAGTCGACTCGGGATCAATATTTCCCAAAATCGAAGGCTAATACCCCCTCTAAGAAGCCAGTTCAATCATTTGAGGGAAAAGGCTATTACCCATAAAATTGAAGGCTAATACCAACTAAAAAGGGCTTGGATATGACAAGACCAACCAGGTCAGAAATCTAAGGCTAATACCCACTGAAATGGGGCTAGTCGACTCGGGATCAATATTTCCCAAAATCGAAGGCTAATACCCCCTCTAAGAAGCCAGTTCAATCATGTTGAGGGAAAAGGCTATTACCCATAAAATTGAAGGCTAATACCAACTAAAAAGGGCTTGGATATGACAAGACCAACAAGTTCAGAATTCTAAGAGTAATACCCATTGAAATGGAACTAGTCGACTCGGGATCAATATTTCCCAAAATCGAAGGCTAATACCCCCTCGAAGAAGCAAGTTCAATCATTTTTGAGGGAAAAGGCTATTACCCATAAAATTGAAGGCTAATACCAACTAAAAAGGGCTTGTATATGACAAGACCAACCGGGTCAGAAATCAAAGGCTAATACCCACTGAAATGGGGCTAGTCGACTCGGGATCAATATTTCCCAAAATCGAAGGCTAATACCCCTCTAAGAAGCCAGTTCAATCATGTTTGAGACAAAAGGCTATTACCCATAAAATTGAAGGCTAATACCAACTAAAAAGGGCTTGTATATGACAGGACCAACCGGGTCAGAAATCAAAGTCTAATACCCACTGAAATGGACTAGTCGAGGCGGGATCAATATGTCCCAAAATCGAAGGCTAATACCCACTCTCAGATTGTTCAATCATGTTCGAGGGAAAAGGCTATTACCCATAAAATTGAAGGCTAATACCAACTAAAAAGGGCTTGATATGACAAGACCAACCAGGTCAGAAATCTAAGGCTAATACCCACTGAAATGGGCTAGTCGACTCGGGATCAATATTTCCCAAAATCGAAGGCTAATACCCCCTCTAAGAAGCCAGTTCAATCATTTGAGGGAAAAGGCTATTACCCATAAAATTGAAGGCTAATACCAACTAAAAAGGGTTTGGATATGACAAGACCAACCAGGTCAGAAATCTAAGGCTAATATCCACTAAAATGGGGTTAGTCGACTCGGGATTATTTTTTCCCAAAATCGAAGGCTAATACCCCCTCTAAGAAGTCAGTTCAATCCTGTTGGAGGGAAAAAACTATTACTCATAAAATTGAAGGTAATACCAACTAAAAAGGGCTTGGATATGACAAGACCAACCAGGTCAGAAATCTAAGGCTAATACCCACTGAAATGGGGCTAGTCGACTCGGGATCAATATTTCCCAAAATCGAAGGCTAGTACCCCCTCTAAGAAGCCAGTTCAATCATGTTTGAAAGAAAAGGTTATTACTCATAAAATTGAAGGTAATACCAACTAAAAAGGGCTTGGATATGACAAGACCAACCAGGTCAGAAATCTAAGGCTAATACCCACTGAAATGGGCTAGTCGACTCGGGATCAATATTTCCCAAAATCGAAGGCTAATACCCCCTCTAAGAAGCCAGTTCAATCATGTTGAGGGAAAAGGCTATTACCCATAAAATTGAAGGCTAATACCAACTAAAAAGGGCTTGATATGACAAGACCAACCAGGTCAGAAATCTAAGGCTAATACCCACTGAAATGGGGCTAGTCGACTCGGGATCAATATTTCCCAAAATCGAAGGCTAATACCCCCTCTAAGAAGCCAGTTCAATCATGTTGAGGGAAAAGGCTATTACCCATAAAATTGAAGGCTAATACCAACTAAAAAGGGCTTGGATATGACAAGACCAACCAGGTCAGAAATCTAAGGCTAATACCCACTGAAATGGGGCTAGTCGACTCGGGATCAATATTTCCCAAAATCGAAGGCTAATACCCCCTCTAAGAAGCCAGTTCAATCATTTGAGGGAAAAGGCTATTACCCATAAAATTGAAGGCTAATACCAACTAAAAAGGGCTTGATATGACAAGACCAACCAGGTCAGAAATCTAAGGCTAATACCCACTGAAATGGGCTAGTCGACTCGGGATCAATATTTCCCAAAATCGAAGGCTAATACCCCCTCTAAGAAGCCAGTTCAATCATGTTGAGGGAAAAGGCTATTACCCATAAAATTGAAGGCTAATACCAACTAAAAAGGGCTTGGATATGACAAGACCAACCAGGTCAGAAATCTAAGGCTAATACCCACTGAAATGGGGCTAGTCGACTCGGGATCAATATTTCCCAAAATCGAAGGCTAATACCCCCTCTAAGAAGCCAGTTCAATCATTTGAGGGAAAAGGCTATTACCCATAAAATTGAAGGCTAATACCAACTAAAAAGGGCTTGGATATGACAAGACCAACCAGGTCAGAAATCTAAGGCTAATACCCACTGAAATGGGGCTAGTCGACTCGGGATCAATATTTCCCAAAATCGAAGGCTAATACCCCCTCTAAGAAGCCAGTTCAATCATGTTGAGGGAAAAGGCTATTACCCATAAAATTGAAGGCTAATACCAACTAAAAAGGGCTTGGATATGACAAGACCAACCAGGTCAGAAATCTAAGGCTAATACCCACTGAAATGGGCTAGTCGACTCGGGATCAATATTTCCCAAAATCGAAGGCTAATACCCCCTCTAAGAAGCCAGTTCAATCATGTTGAGGGAAAAGGCTATTACCCATAAAATTGAAGGCTAATACCAACTAAAAAGGGCTTGGATATGACAAGACCAACCAGGTCAGAAATCTAAGGCTAATACCCACTGAAATGGGGCTAGTCGACTCGGGATCAATATTTCCCAAAATCGAAGGCTAATACCCCCTCTAAGAAGCCAGTTCAATCATTTGAGGGAAAAGGCTATTACCCATAAAATTGAAGGCTAATACCAACTAAAAAGGGCTTGGATATGACAAGACCAACCAGGTCAGAAATCTAAGGCTAATACCCACTGAAATGGGGCTAGTCGACTCGGGATCAATATTTCCCAAAATCGAAGGCTAATACCCCCTCTAAGAAGCCAGTTCAATCATGTTGAGGGAAAAGGCTATTACCCATAAAATTGAAGGCTAATACCAACTAAAAAGGGCTTGATATGACAAGACCAACCAGGTCAGAAATCTAAGGCTAATACCCACTGAAATGGGGCTAGTCGACTCGGGATCAATATTTCCCAAAATCGAAGGCTAATACCCCCTCTAAGAAGCCAGTTCAATCATGTTGAGGGAAAAGGCTATTACCCATAAAATTGAAGGCTAATACCAACTAAAAAGGGCTTGGATATGACAAGACCAACCAGGTCAGAAATCTAAGGCTAATACCCACTGAAATGGGCTAGTCGACTCGGGATCAATATTTCCCAAAATCGAAGGCTAATACCCCCTCTAAGAAGCCAGTTCAATCATGTTGAGGGAAAAGGCTATTACCCATAAAATTGAAGGCTAATACCAACTAAAAAGGGCTTGATATGACAAGACCAACCAGGTCAGAAATCTAAGGCTAATACCCACTGAAATGGGCTAGTCGACTCGGGATCAATATTTCCCAAAATCGAAGGCTAATACCCCCTCTAAGAAGCCAGTTCAATCATGTTGAGGGAAAAGGCTATTACCCATAAAATTGAAGGCTAATACCAACTAAAAAGGGCTTGGATATGACAAGACCAACCAGGTCAGAAATCTAAGGCTAATACCCACTGAAATGGGGCTAGTCGACTCGGGATCAATATTTCCCAAAATCGAACGCTAATACCCCCTCTAAGAAGCCAGTTCAATCATGTTGAGGGAAAAGGCTATTACCCATAAAATTGAAGGCTAATACCAACTAAAAAGGGCTTGGATATGACAAGACCAACCAGGTCAGAAATCTAAGGCTAATACCCACTGAAATGGGGCTAGTCGACTCGGGATCAATATTTCCCAAAATCGAACGCTAATACCCCCTCTAAGAAGCCAGTTCAATCATGTTGAGGGAAAAGGCTATTACCCATAAAATTGAAGGCTAATACCAACTAAAAAGGGCTTGGATATGACAAGACCAACCAGGTCAGAAATCTAAGGCTAATACCCACTGAAATGGGGCTAGTCGACTCGGGATCAATATTTCCCAAAATCGAACGCTAATACCCCCTCTAAGAAGCCAGTTCAATCATGTTGAGGGAAAAGGCTATTACCCATAAAATTGAAGGCTAATACCAACTAAAAAGGGCTTGGATATGACAAGACCAACCAGGTCAGAAATCTAAGGCTAATACCCACTGAAATGGGGCTAGTCGACTCGGGATCAATATTTCCCAAAATCGAACGCTAATACCCCCTCTAAGAAGCCAGTTCAATCATGTTGAGGGAAAAGGCTATTACCCATAAAATTGAAGGCTAATACCAACTAAAAAGGGCTTGGATATGACAAGACCAACCAGGTCAGAAATCTAAGGCTAATACCCACTGAAATGGGGCTAGTCGACTCGGGATCAATATTTCCCAAAATCGAAGGCTAATACCCCCTCTAAGAAGCCAGTTCAATCATGTTGAGGGAAAAGGCTATTACCCATAAAATTGAAGGCTAATACCAACTAAAAAGGGCTTGGATATGACAAGACCAACCAGGTCAGAAATCTAAGGCTAATACCCACTGAAATGGGCTAGTCGACTCGGGATCAATATTTCCCAAAATCGAAGCTAATACCCCCTCTAAGAAGCCAGTTCAATCATGTTGAGGGAAAAGGCTATTACCCATAAAATTGAAGGCTAATACCAACTAAAAAGGGCTTGATATGACAAGACCAACCAGGTCAGAAATCTAAGGCTAATACCCACTGAAATGGGGCTAGTCGACTCGGGATCAATATTTCCCAAAATCGAAGGCTAATACCCCCTCTAAGAAGCCAGTTCAATCATGTTGAGGGAAAAGGCTATTACCCATAAAATTGAAGGCTAATACCAACTAAAAAGGGCTTGGATATGACAAGACCAACCAGGTCAGAAATCTAAGGCTAATACCCACTGAAATGGGGCTAGTCGACTCGGGATCAATATTTCCCAAAATCGAACGCTAATACCCCCTCTAAGAAGCCAGTTCAATCATGTTGAGGGAAAAGGCTATTACCCATAAAATTGAAGGCTAATACCAACTAAAAAGGGCTTGGATATGACAAGACCAACCAGGTCAGAAATCTAAGGCTAATACCCACTGAAATGGGGCTAGTCGACTCGGGATCAATATTTCCCAAAATCGAACGCTAATACCCCCTCTAAGAAGCCAGTTCAATCATGTTGAGGGAAAAGGCTATTACCCATAAAATTGAAGGCTAATACCAACTAAAAAGGGCTTGGATATGACAAGACCAACCAGGTCAGAAATCTAAGGCTAATACCCACTGAAATGGGGCTAGTCGACTCGGGATCAATATTTCCCAAAATCGAAGGCTAATACCCCCTCTAAGAAGCCAGTTCAATCATGTTGAGGGAAAAGGCTATTACCCATAAAATTGAAGGCTAATACCAACTAAAAAGGGCTTGGATATGACAAGACCAACCAGGTCAGAAATCTAAGGCTAATACCCACTGAAATGGGGCTAGTCGACTCGGGATCAATATTTCCCAAAATCGAACGCTAATACCCCCTCTAAGAAGCCAGTTCAATCATGTTGAGGGAAAAGGCTATTACCCATAAAATTGAAGGCTAATACCAACTAAAAAGGGCTTGGATATGACAAGACCAACCAGGTCAGAAATCTAAGGCTAATACCCACTGAAATGGGGCTAGTCGACTCGGGATCAATATTTCCCAAAATCGAACGCTAATACCCCCTCTAAGAAGCCAGTTCAATCATGTTGAGGGAAAAGGCTATTACCCATAAAATTGAAGGCTAATACCAACTAAAAAGGGCTTGGATATGACAAGACCAACCAGGTCAGAAATCTAAGGCTAATACCCACTGAAATGGGGCTAGTCGACTCGGGATCAATATTTCCCAAAATCGAAGGCTAATACCCCCTCTAAGAAGCCAGTTCAATCATGTTTGAGGGAAAAGGCTATTACCCATAAAATTAAAGGCTAATACCAACTAAAAAGGGCTTGTATATGACAAGACCAACCATGTCAGAAATCTAAAGGCTAATACCCCCTCTAAGAAGACAGTTGAATCATGTTGAGGGAAAAGGCTATTACCCATAAAATTGAAGGCTAATACCAACTAAAAAGGGCTTGGATATGACATGACCAACCAGGTCAGAAATCTAAGGCTAATACCCACTGAAATGGGGCTAGTCGACTCGGGATCAATATTTCCCAAAATCGAACGCTAATACCCCCTCTAAGAAGACAGTTGAATCATGTTCGAGGGAGAAGGCTATTACCCATAAAATTGAAGGCTAATACCAACTAAAAAGGGCTTGGATATGACAAGACCAACCAGGTCAGAAATCTAAGGCTAATACCCACTGAAATGGGGCTAGTCGACTCGGGATCAATATTTCCCAAAATCGAACGCTAATACCCCCTCTAAGAAGCCAGTTCAATCATGTTTGAGGGAAAAGGCTATTACCCATAAAATTGAAGGCTAATACCAACTAAAAAGGGCTTGGATATGACAAGACCAACCAGGTCAGAAATCTAAGGCTAATACCCACTGAAATGGGGCTAGTCGACTCGGGATCAATATTTCCCAAAATCGAAGGCTAATACCCCCTCTAAGAAGCCAGTTCAATCATGTTTGAGGGAAAAGGCTATTACCCATAAAATTGAAGGCTAATAGCAACTAAAAAGGGCTTGGATATGACAAGACCAACCAGGTCAGAAATCTGAGGCTAATACCCACTGAAATGGGCTAGTCGACTCGGGATCAATATTTCCCAAAATCGAACGCTAATACCCCCTCTAAGAAGCCAGTTCAATCATTTGAGGGAAAAGTCTATTACCAATAAAATTCAATCCTAATACCAACTAAAAAGGGCTTGGATATGACAAGACCAACCAGGTCAGAAATCTAAGGCTAATACCCACTGAAATGGGGCTAGTCGACTCGGGATCAATATTTCCCAAAATCGAACGCTAATACCCCCTCTAAGAAGCCAGTTCAATCATGTTTGAGGGAAAAGGCTATTACCCATAAAATTGAAGGCTAATACCAACTAAAAAGGGCTTGGATATGACAAGACCAACCAGGTCAGAAATCTAAGGCTAATACCCCCTCTAAGAAGACAGTTGAATCATGTTGAGGGAAAAGGCTATTACCCATAAAATTGAAGGCTAATACCAACTAAAAAGGGCTTGGATATGACAAGACCAACCAGGTCAGAAATCTAAGGCTAATACCCACTGAAATGGGGCTAGTCGACTCGGGATCAATATTTCCCAAAATCGAACGCTAATACCCCCTCTAAGAAGCCAGTTCAATCATGTTTGAGGGAAAAGGCTATTACCCATAAAATTAAAGGCTAATACCAACTAAAAAGGGCTTGTATATGACAAGACCAACCATGTCAGAAATCTAAGGCTAATACCCCCTCTAAGAAGACAGTTGAATCATGTTCGAGGGAAAAGGCTATTACCCATAAAATTGAAGGCTAATACCAACTAAAAAGGGCTTGGATATGACAAGACCAACCAGGTCAGAAATCTAAGGCTAATACCCACTGAAATGGGGCTAGTCGACTCGGGATCAATATTTCCCAAAATCGAACGCTAATACCCCCTCTAAGAAGCCAGTTCAATCATGTTTGAGGGAAAAGGCTATTACCCATAAAATTGAAGGCTAATACCAACTAAAAAGGGCTTGGATATGACAAGACCAACCAGGTCAGAAATCTAAGGCTAATACCCACTGAAATGGGGCTAGTCGACTCGGGATCAATATTTCCCAAAATCGAAGGCTGATACCCCCTCTAAGAAGCCAGTTCAATCATGTTGAGGGAAAAGGCTATTACCCATAAAATTGAAGGCTAATACCAACTAAAAAGGGCTTGGATATGACAAGACCAACCAGGTCAGAAATCTAAGGCTAATACCCACTGAAATGGGGCTAGTCGACTCGGGATCAATATTTCCCAAAATCGAACGCTAATACCCCCTCTAAGAAGCCAGTTCAATCATGTTGAGGGAAAAGGCTATTACCCATAAAATTGAAGGCTAATACCAACTAAAAAGGGCTTGGATATGACAAGACCAACCAGGTCAGAAATCTAAGGCTAATACCCACTGAAATGGGCTAGTCGACTCGGGATCAATATTTCCCAAAATCGAAGGCTAATACCCCCTCTAAGAAGCCAGTTCAATCATGTTGAGGGAAAAGGCTATTACCCATAAAATTGAAGGCTAATACCAACTAAAAAGGGCTTGATATGACAAGACCAACCAGGTCAGAAATCTAAGGCTAATACCCACTGAAATGGGGCTAGTCGACTCGGGATCAATATTTCCCAAAATCGAAGGCTAATACCCCCTCTAAGAAGCCAGTTCAATCATGTTTGAGGGAAAAGGCTATTACCCATAAAATTGAAGGCTAATACCAACTAAAAAGGGCTTGATATGACAAGACCAACCAGGTCAGAAATCTAAGGCTAATACCCACTGAAATGGGGCTAGTCGACTCGGGATCAATATTTCCCAAAATCGAAGGCTAATACCCCCTCTAAGAAGCCAGTTCAATCATGTTTGAGGGAAAAGGCTATTACCCATAAAATTGAAGGCTAATACCAACTAAAAAGGGCTTGATATGACAAGACCAACCATGTCAGAAATCTAAAGGCTAATACCCCCTCTAAGAAGACAGTTCAATCATGTTGAGGGAAAAGGCTATTACCCATAAAATTGAAGGCTAATACCAACTAAAAAGGGCTTGGATATGACAAGACCAACCAGGTCAGAAATCTAAGGCTAATACCCACTGAAATGGGGCTAGTCGACTCGGGATCAATATTTCCCAAAATCGAACGCTAATACCCCCTCTAAGAAGCCAGTTCAATCATGTTGAGGGAAAAGGCTATTACCCATAAAATTGAAGGCTAATACCAACTAAAAAGGGCTTGGATATGACAAGACCAACCAGGTCAGAAATCTAAGGCTAATACCCACTGAAATGGGGCTAGTCGACTCGGGATCAATATTTCCCAAAATCGAACGCTAATACCCCCTCTAAGAAGCCAGTTCAATCATGTTGAGGGAAAAGGCTATTACCCATAAAATTAAAGGCTAATACCAACTAAAAAGGGCTTGGATATGACAAGACCAACCAGGTCAGAAATCTAAGGCTAATACCCACTGAAATGGGGCTAGTCGACTCGGGATCAATATTTCCCAAAATCGAAGGCTAATACACCCTCCAAGAAGCCAGTTCAATCATGTTGGAGGGAAAAGGCTATTACCCATAAAATTGAAGGCTAATACCAACTAAAAAGGGCTTGGATATGACAAGACCAACCAGGTCAGAAATCTAAGGCTAATACCCACTGAAATGGGGCTAGTCGACTCGGGATCAATATTTCCCAAAATCGAACGCTAATACCCCCTCTAAGAAGCCAGTTCAATCATTTGAGGGAAAAGGCTATTACCCATAAAATTGAAGGCTAATACCAACTAAAAAGGGCTTGGATATGACAAGACCAACCAGGTCAGAAATCTAAGGCTAATACCCACTGAAATGGGGCTAGTCGACTCGGGATCAATATTTCCCAAAATCGAAGGCTAATACCCCCTCTAAGAAGCCAGTTCAATCATGTTTGAGGGAAAAGGCTATTACCCATAAAATTAAAGGCTAATACCAACTAAAAAGGGCTTGTATATGACAAGACCAACCATGTCAGAAATCTAAGGCTAATACCCCCTCTAAGAAGACAGTTGAATCATGTTCGAGGGAAAAGGCTATTACCCATAAAATTGAAGGCTAATACCAACTAAAAAGGGCTTGGATATGACAAGACCAACCAGGTCAGAAATCTAAGGCTAATACCCACTGAAATGGGGCTAGTCGACTCGGGATCAATATTTCCCAAAATCGAAGGCTAATACCCCCTCTAAGAAGCCAGTTCAATCATGTTTGAGGGAAAAGGCTATTACCCATAAAATTGAAGGCTAATACCAACTAAAAAGGGCTTGTATATGACAAGACCAACCATGTCAGAAATCTAAAGGCTAATACCCCCTCTAAGAAGCCAGTTCAATCATGATTGAGGGAAAAGGCTATTACCCATAAAATTGAAGGCTAATACCAACTAAAAAGGGCTTGGATATGACAAGACCAACCAGGTCAGAAATCTAAGGCTAATACCCACTGAAATGGGGCTAGTCGACTCGGGATCAATATTTCCCAAAATCGAACGCTAATACCCCCTCTAAGAAGACAGTTGAATCATGTTGAGGGAAAAGGCTATTACCCATAAAATTGAAGGCTAATACCAACTAAAAAGGGCTTGGATATGACAAGACCAACCAGGTCAGAAATCTAAGGCTAATACCCACTGAAATGGGGCTAGTCGACTCGGGATCAATATTTCCCAAAATCGAAGGCTAATACCCCCTCTAAGAAGCCAGTTCAATCATTTGAGGGAAAAGGCTATTACCCATAAAATTGAAGGCTAATACCAACTAAAAAGGGCTTGGATATGACAAGACCAACCAGGTCAGAAATCTAAGGCTAATACCCACTGAAATGGGGCTAGTCGACTCGGGATCAATATTTCCCAAAATCGAAGGCTAATACCCCCTCTAAGAAGCCAGTTCAATCATGTTGAGGGAAAAGGCTATTACCCATAAAATTGAAGGCTAATACCAACTAAAAAGGGCTTGGATATGACAAGACCAACCAGGTCAGAAATCTAAGGCTAATACCCACTGAAATGGGGCTAGTCGACTCGGGATCAATATTTCCCAAAATCGAAGGCTAATACCCCTCTAAGAAGCCAGTTCAATCATTTGAGGGAAAAGGCTATTACCCATAAAATTGAAGGCTAATACCAACTAAAAAGGGCTTGGATATGACAAGACCAACCAGGTCAGAAATCTAAGGCTAATACCCACTGAAATGGGGCTAGTCGACTCGGGATCAATATTTCCCAAAATCGAAGGCTAATACCCCCTCTAAGAAGCCAGTTCAATCATGTTGAGGGAAAAGGCTATTACCCATAAAATTGAAGGCTAATACCAACTAAAAAGGGCTTGATATGACAAGACCAACCAGGTCAGAAATCTAAGGCTAATACCCACTGAAATGGGGCTAGTCGACTCGGGATCAATATTTCCCAAAATCGAAGGCTAATACCCCCTCTAAGAAGCCAGTTCAATCATTTGAGGGAAAAGGCTATTACCCATAAAATTGAAGGCTAATACCAACTAAAAAGGGCTTGATATGACAAGACCAACCAGGTCAGAAATCTAAGGCTAATACCCACTGAAATGGGGCTAGTCGACTCGGGATCAATATTTCCCAAAATCGAAGGCTAATACCCCCTCTAAGAAGCCAGTTCAATCATGTTGAGGGAAAAGGCTATTACCCATAAAATTGAAGGCTAATACCAACTAAAAAGGGCTTGGATATGACAAGACCAACCAGGTCAGAAATCTAAGGCTAATACCCACTGAAATGGGGCTAGTCGACTCGGGATCAATATTTCCCAAAATCGAAGGCTAATACCCCCTCTAAGAAGCCAGTTCAATCATGTTTGAGGGAAAAGGCTATTACCCATAAAATTGAAGGCTAATACCAACTAAAAAGGGCTTGATATGACAAGACCAACCAGGTCAGAAATCTAAGGCTAATACCCACTGAAATGGGGCTAGTCGACTCGGGATCAATATTTCCCAAAATCGAAGGCTAATACCCCCTCTAAGAAGCCAGTTCAATCATGTTGAGGGAAAAGGCTATTACCCATAAAATTGAAGGCTAATACCAACTAAAAAGGGCTTGGATATGACAAGACCAACCAGGTCAGAAATCTAAGGCTAATACCCACTGAAATGGGGCTAGTCGACTCGGGATCAATATTTCCCAAAATCGAAGGCTAATACCCCCTCTAAGAAGCCAGTTCAATCATGTTGAGGGAAAAGGCTATTACCCATAAAATTGAAGGCTAATACCAACTAAAAAGGGCTTGGATATGACAAGACCAACCAGGTCAGAAATCTAAGGCTAATACCCACTGAAATGGGGCTAGTCGACTCGGGATCAATATTTCCCAAAATCGAAGGCTAATACCCCTCTAAGAAGCCAGTTCAATCATGTTGAGGGAAAAGGCTATTACCCATAAAATTGAAGGCTAATACCAACTAAAAAGGGCTTGGATATGACAAGACCAACCAGGTCAGAAATCTAAGGCTAATACCCACTGAAATGGGGCTAGTCGACTCGGGATCAATATTTCCCAAAATCGAAGGCTAATACCCCCTCTAAGAAGCCAGTTCAATCATTTGAGGGAAAAGGCTATTACCCATAAAATTGAAGGCTAATACCAACTAAAAAGGGCTTGGATATGACAAGACCAACCAGGTCAGAAATCTAAGGCTAATACCCACTGAAATGGGGCTAGTCGACTCGGGATCAATATTTCCCAAAATCGAAGGCTAATACCCCCTCTAAGAAGCCAGTTCAATCATGTTGAGGGAAAAGGCTATTACCCATAAAATTGAAGGCTAATACCAACTAAAAAGGGCTTGGATATGACAAGACCAACCAGGTCAGAAATCTAAGGCTAATACCCACTGAAATGGGGCTAGTCGACTCGGGATCAATATTTCCCAAAATCGAAGGCTAATACCCCCTCTAAGAAGCCAGTTCAATCATGTTGAGGGAAAAGGCTATTACCCATAAAATTGAAGGCTAATACCAACTAAAAAGGGCTTGGATATGACAAGACCAACCAGGTCAGAAATCTAAGGCTAATACCCACTGAAATGGGGCTAGTCGACTCGGGATCAATATTTCCCAAAATCGAAGGCTAATACCCCCTCTAAGAAGCCAGTTCAATCATGTTGAGGGAAAAGGCTATTACCCATAAAATTGAAGGCTAATACCAACTAAAAAGGGCTTGGATATGACAAGACCAACCAGGTCAGAAATCTAAGGCTAATACCCACTGAAATGGGGCTAGTCGACTCGGGATCAATATTTCCCAAAATCGAAGGCTAATACCCCCTCTAAGAAGCCAGTTCAATCATTTGAGGGAAAAGGCTATTACCCATAAAATTGAAGGCTAATACCAACTAAAAAGGGCTTGGATATGACAAGACCAACCAGGTCAGAAATCTAAGGCTAATACCCACTGAAATGGGCTAGTCGACTCGGGATCAATATTTCCCAAAATCGAAGGCTAATACCCCCTCTAAGAAGCCAGTTCAATCATGTTGAGGGAAAAGGCTATTACCCATAAAATTGAAGGCTAATACCAACTAAAAAGGGCTTGATATGACAAGACCAACCAGGTCAGAAATCTAAGGCTAATACCCACTGAAATGGGGCTAGTCGACTCGGGATCAATATTTCCCAAAATCGAAGGCTAATACCCCCTCTAAGAAGCCAGTTCAATCATGTTGAGGGAAAAGGCTATTACCCATAAAATTGAAGGCTAATACCAACTAAAAAGGGCTTGGATATGACAAGACCAACCAGGTCAGAAATCTAAGGCTAATACCCACTGAAATGGGGCTAGTCGACTCGGGATCAATATTTCCCAAAATCGAAGGCTAATACCCCCTCTAAGAAGCCAGTTCAATCATGTTTGAGGGAAAAGGCTATTACCCATAAAATTGAAGGCTAATACCAACTAAAAAGGGCTTTATATGACAAGACCAACCAGGTCAGAAATCTAAGGCTAATACCCACTGAAATGGGGCTAGTCGACTCGGGATCAATATTTCCCAAAATCGAAGGCTAATACCCCTCTAAGAAGCCAGTTCAATCATTTGAGGGAAAAGGCTATTACCCATAAAATTGAAGGCTAATACCAACTAAAAAGGGCTTGGATATGACAAGACCAACCAGGTCAGAAATCTAAGGCTAATACCCACTGAAATGGGGCTAGTCGACTCGGGATCAATATTTCCCAAAATCGAAGGCTAATACCCCCTCTAAGAAGCCAGTTCAATCATGTTGAGGGAAAAGGCTATTACCCATAAAATTGAAGGCTAATACCAACTAAAAAGGGCTTGGATATGACAAGACCAACCAGGTCAGAAATCTAAGGCTAATACCCACTGAAATGGGGCTAGTCGACTCGGGATCAATATTTCCCAAAATCGAAGGCTAATACCCCCTCTAAGAAGCCAGTTCAATCATGTTTGAGGGAAAAGGCTATTACCCATAAAATTGAAGGCTAATACCAACTAAAAAGGGCTTGATATGACAAGACCAACCAGGTCAGAAATCTAAGGCTAATACCCACTGAAATGGGGCTAGTCGACTCGGGATCAATATTTCCCAAAATCGAAGGCTAATACCCCCTCTAAGAAGCCAGTTCAATCATTTGAGGGAAAAGGCTATTACCCATAAAATTGAAGGCTAATACCAACTAAAAAGGGCTTGATATGACAAGACCAACCAGGTCAGAAATCTAAGGCTAATACCCACTGAAATGGGGCTAGTCGACTCGGGATCAATATTTCCCAAAATCGAAGGCTAATACCCCCTCTAAGAAGCCAGTTCAATCATTTGAGGGAAAAGGCTATTACCCATAAAATTGAAGGCTAATACCAACTAAAAAGGGCTTGGATATGACAAGACCAACCAGGTCAGAAATCTAAGGCTAATACCCACTGAAATGGGGCTAGTCGACTCGGGATCAATATTTCCCAAAATCGAAGGCTAATACCCCCTCTAAGAAGCCAGTTCAATCATGTTGAGGGAAAAGGCTATTACCCATAAAATTGAAGGCTAATACCAACTAAAAAGGGCTTGATATGACAAGACCAACCAGGTCAGAAATCTAAGGCTAATACCCACTGAAATGGGGCTAGTCGACTCGAGATCAATATTTCCCAAAATCGAAGGCTAATACCCCTCTAAGAAGCCAGTTCAATCATGTTTGAGGGAAAAGGCTATTACCCATAAAATTGAAGGCTAATACCAACTAAAAAGGGCTTGATATGACAAGACCAACCAGGTCAGAAATCTAAGGCTAATACCCACTGAAATGGGGCTAGTCGACTCGGGATCAATATTTCCCAAAATCGAAGGCTAATACCCCCTCTAAGAAGCCAGTTCAATCATTTGAGGGAAAAGGCTATTACCCATAAAATTGAAGGCTAATACCAACTAAAAAGGGCTTGGATATGACAAGACCAACCAGGTCAGAAATCTAAGGCTAATACCCACTGAAATGGGGCTAGTCGACTCGGGATCAATATTTCCCAAAATCGAAGGCTAATACCCCCTCTAAGAAGCCAGTTCAATCATGTTGAGGGAAAAGGCTATTACCCATAAAATTGAAGGCTAATACCAACTAAAAAGGGCTTGATATGACAAGACCAACCAGGTCAGAAATCTAAGGCTAATACCCACTGAAATGGGGCTAGTCGACTCGGGATCAATATTTCCCAAAATCGAAGGCTAATACCCCCTCTAAGAAGCCAGTTCAATCATGTTGAGGGAAAAGGCTATTACCCATAAAATTGAAGGCTAATACCAACTAAAAAGGGCTTGGATATGACAAGACCAACCAGGTCAGAAATCTAAGGCTAATACCCACTGAAATGGGGCTAGTCGACTCGGGATCAATATTTCCCAAAATCGAAGGCTAATACCCCCTCTAAGAAGCCAGTTCAATCATGTTGAGGGAAAAGGCTATTACCCATAAAATTGAAGGCTAATACCAACTAAAAAGGGCTTGATATGACAAGACCAACCAGGTCAGAAATCTAAGGCTAATACCCACTGAAATGGGGCTAGTCGACTCGGGATCAATATTTCCCAAAATCGAAGGCTAATACCCCCTCTAAGAAGCCAGTTCAATCATGTTTGAGGGAAAAGGCTATTACCCATAAAATTGAAGGCTAATACCAACTAAAAAGGGCTTGATATGACAAGACCAACCAGGTCAGAAATCTAAGGCTAATACCCACTGAAATGGGGCTAGTCGACTCGGGATCAATATTTCCCAAAATCGAAGGCTAATACCCCTCTA
Source organism: Salix arbutifolia (assembly GCA_025169955.1). Taxonomy (NCBI): domain Eukaryota; kingdom Viridiplantae; phylum Streptophyta; class Magnoliopsida; order Malpighiales; family Salicaceae; genus Salix; species Salix arbutifolia. Next base: position 35,678 of record CM045905.1, read on the forward strand.
AGAAGCCAGTTCAATCATTTGGAGGGAAAAGGCTATTACCCATAAAATTGAAGCTAATACCAACTAAAAAGGGCTTGGATATGACAAGACCAACCAGGTCAGAAATCTAAGGCTAATACCCACTGAAATGGGGCTAGTCGACTCGGGATCAATATTTCCCAAAATCGAAGGCTAATACCCCCTCTAAGAAGCCAGTTCAATCATGTTGAGGGAAAAGGCTATTACCCATAAAATTGAAGGCTAATACCAACTAAAAAGGGCTTGGATATGACAAGACCAACCAGGTCAGAAATCTAAGGCTAATACCCACTGAAATGGGGCTAGTCGACTCGGGATCAATATTTCCCAAAATCGAAGGCTAATACCCCCTCTAAGAAGCCAGTTCAATCATGTTTGAGGGAAAAGGCTATTACCCATAAAATTGAAGGCTAATACCAACTAAAAAGGGCTTGATATGACAAGACCAACCAGGTCAGAAATCTAAGGCTAATACCCACTGAAATGGGGCTAGTCGACTCGGGATCAATATTTCCCAAAATCGAAGGCTAATACCCCCTCTAAGAAGCCAGTTCAATCATTTGGAGGGAAAAGGCTATTACCCATAAAATTGAAGGCTAATACCAACTAAAAAGGGCTTGGATATGACAAGACCAACCAGGTCAGAAATCTAAGGCTAATACCCACTGAAATGGGGCTAGTCGACTCGGGATCAATATTTCCCAAAATCGAAGGCTAATACCCCCTCTAAGAAGCCAGTTCAATCATGTTGAGGGAAAAGGCTATTACCCATAAAATTGAAGGCTAATACCAACTAAAAAGGGCTTGATATGACAAGACCAACCAGGTCAGAAATCTAAGGCTAATACCCACTGAAATGGGGCTAGTCGACTCGGGATCAATATTTCCCAAAATCGAAGGCTAATACCCCCTCTAAGAAGCCAGTTCAATCATGTTGAGGGAAAAGGCTATTACCCATAAAATTGAAGGCTAATACCAACTAAAAAGGGCTTGGATATGACAAGACCAACCAGGTCAGAAATCTAAGGCTAATACCCACTGAAATGGGGCTAGTCGACTCGGGATCAATATTTCCCAAAATCGAAGGCTAATACCCCTCTAAGAAGCCAGTTCAATCATGTTGAGGGAAAAGGCTATTACCCATAAAATTGAAGGCTAATACCAACTAAAAAGGGCTTGGATATGACAAGACCAACCAGGTCAGAAATCTAAGGCTAATACCCACTGAAATGGGGTAGTCGACTCGGGATCAATATTTCCCAAAATCGAAGGCTAATACCCCCTCTAAGAAGCCAGTTCAATCATGTTTGAGGGAAAAGGCTATTACCCATAAAATTGAAGGCTAATACCAACTAAAAAGGGCTTGATATGACAAGACCAACCAGGTCAGAAATCTAAGGCTAATACTAGTCGACTCGGGATCTAAAAGAAGACAGTTGAATCATGTTGGAGGGAAAAGGCTATTACCCATAAAATTGAAGGCTAATACCAACTAAAAAGGGCTTGGATATGACAAGACCAACCAGGTCAGAAATCTAAGGCTAATACCCACTGAAATGGGGCTAGTCGACTCGGGATCAATATTTCCCAAAATCGAAGGCTAATACCCCCTCTAAGAAGCCAGTTCAATCATGTTTGAGGGAAAAGGCTATTACCCATAAAATTGAAGGCTAATACCAACTAAAAAGGGCTTGGATATGACAAGACCAACCAGGTCAGAAATCTAAGGCTAATACCCACTGAAATGGGGCTAGTCGACTCGGGATCAATATTTCCCAAAATCGAAGGCTAATACCCCCTCTAAGAAGCCAGTTCAATCATTTGAGGGAAAAGGCTATTACCCATAAAATTGAAGGCTAATACCAACTAAAAAGGGCTTGGATATGACAAGACCAACCAGGTCAGAAATCTAAGGCTAATACCCACTGAAATGGGGCTAGTCGACTCGGGATCAATATTTCCCAAAATCGAAGGCTAATACCCCCTCTAAGAAGCCAGTTCAATCATGTTTGAGGGAAAAGGCTATTACCCATAAAATTGAAGGCTAATACCAACTAAAAAGGGCTTGATATGACAAGACCAACCAGGTCAGAAATCTAAGGCTAATACCCACTGAAATGGGGCTAGTCGACTCGGGATCAATATTTCCCAAAATCGAAGGCTAATACCCCCTCTAAGAAGCCAGTTCAATCATGTTGGAGGGAAAAGGCTATTACCCATAAAATTGAAGCTAATACCAACTAAAAAGGGCTTGGATATGACAAGACCAACCAGGTCAGAAATCTGAGGCTAATACCCACTGAAATGGGCTAGTCGACTCGGGATCAATATTTCCCAAAATCGAAGGCTAATACCCCCTCTAAGAAGCCAGTTCAATCATGTTGAGGGAAAAGGCTATTACCCATAAAATTGAAGGCTAATACCAACTAAAAAGGGCTTGATATGACAAGACCAACCAGGTCAGAAATCTAAGGCTAATACCCACTGAAATGGGTCTAGTCGACTCGGGATCAATATTTCCCAAAATCGAAGGCTAATACCCCCTCTAAGAAGCCAGTTCAATCATGTTGGAGGGAAAAGGCTATTACCCATAAAATTGAAGCTAATACCAACTAAAAAGGGCTTGGATATGACAAGACCAACCAGGTCAGAAATCTAAGGCTAATACCCACTGAAATGGGGCTAGTCGACTCGGGATCAATATTTCCCAAAATCGAAGGCTAATACCCCCTCTAAGAAGCCAGTTCAATCATGTTTGAGGGAAAAGGCTATTACCCATAAAATTGAAGGCTAATACCAACTAAAAAGGGCTTGGATATGACAAGACCAACCAGGTCAGAAATCTAAGGCTAATACCCACTGAAATGGGGCTAGTCGACTCGGGATCAATATTTCCCAAAATCGAAGGCTAATACCCCCTCTAAGAAGCCAGTTCAATCATGTTTGAGGGAAAAGGCTATTACCCATAAAATTGAAGGCTAATACCAACTAAAAAGGGCTTGATATGACAAGACCAACCAGGTCAGAAATCTAAGGCTAATACCCACTGAAATGGGGCTAGTCGACTCGGGATCAATATTTCCCAAAATCGAAGGCTAATACCCCTCTAAGAAGCCAGTTCAATCATTTGGAGGGAAAAGGCTATTACCCATAAAATTGAAGCTAATACCAACTAAAAAGGGCTTGGATATGACAAGACCAACCAGGTCAGAAATCTAAGGCTAATACCCACTGAAATGGGGCTAGTCGACTCGGGATCAATATTTCCCAAAATCGAAGGCTAATACCCCCTCTAAGAAGCCAGTTCAATCATGTTGAGGGAAAAGGCTATTACCCATAAAATTGAAGGCTAATACCAACTAAAAAGGGCTTGGATATGACAAGACCAACCAGGTCAGAAATCTAAGGCTAATACCCACTGAAATGGGCTAGTCGACTCGGGATCAATATTTCCCAAAATCGAAGGCTAATACCCCCTCTAAGAAGCCAGTTCAATCATGTTGAGGGAAAAGGCTATTACCCATAAAATTGAAGGCTAATACCAACTAAAAAGGGCTTGGATATGACAAGACCAACCAGGTCAGAAATCTAAGGCTAATACCCACTGAAATGGGGCTAGTCGACTCGGGATCAATATTTCCCAAAATCGAAGGCTAATACCCCTCTAAGAAGCCAGTTCAATCATATGGAGGGAAAAGGCTATTACCCATAAAATTGAAGGCTAATACCAACTAAAAAGGGCTTGGATATGACAAGACCAACCAGGTCAGAAATCTAAGGCTAATACCCACTGAAATGGGGCTAGTCGACTCGGGATCAATATTTCCCAAAATCGAAGGCTAATACCCCCTCTAAGAAGCCAGTTCAATCATGTTGAGGGAAAAGGCTATTACCCATAAAATTGAAGGCTAATACCAACTAAAAAGGGCTTGGATATGACAAGACCAACCAGGTCAGAAATCTAAGGCTAATACCCACTGAAATGGGGCTAGTCGACTCGGGATCAATATTTCCCAAAATCGAAGGCTAATACCCCTCTAAGAAGCCAGTTCAATCATGTTGAGGGAAAAGGCTATTACCCATAAAATTGAAGGCTAATACCAACTAAAAAGGGCTTGGATATGACAAGACCAACCAGGTCAGAAATCTAAGGCTAATACCCACTGAAATGGGGCTAGTCGACTCGGGATCAATATTTCCCAAAATCGAAGGCTAATACCCCTCTAAGAAGCCAGTTCAATCATTTGAGGGAAAAGGCTATTACCCATAAAATTGAAGGCTAATACCAACTAAAAAGGGCTTGGATATGACAAGACCAACCAGGTCAGAAATCTAAGGCTAATACCCACTGAAATGGGGCTAGTCGACTCGGGATCAATATTTCCCAAAATCGAAGGCTAATACCCCCTCTAAGAAGCCAGTTCAATCATGTTGAGGGAAAAGGCTATTACCCATAAAATTGAAGGCTAATACCAACTAAAAAGGGCTTGATATGACAAGACCAACCAGGTCAGAAATCTAAGGCTAATACCCACTGAAATGGGGCTAGTCGACTCGGGATCAATATTTCCCAAAATCGAAGGCTAATACCCCCTCTAAGAAGCCAGTTCAATCATGTTGAGGGAAAAGGCTATTACCCATAAAATTGAAGGCTAATACCAACTAAAAAGGGCTTGGATATGACAAGACCAACCAGGTCAGAAATCTAAGGCTAATACCCACTGAAATGGGGCTAGTCGACTCGGGATCAATATTTCCCAAAATCGAAGGCTAATACCCCCTCTAAGAAGCCAGTTCAATCATGTTTGAGGGAAAAGGCTATTACCCATAAAATTGAAGGCTAATACCAACTAAAAAGGGCTTGGATATGACAAGACCAACCAGGTCAGAAATCTAAGGCTAATACCCACTGAAATGGGGCTAGTCGACTCGGGATCAATATTTCCCAAAATCGAAGGCTAATACCCCTCTAAGAAGCCAGTTCAATCATATGGAGGGAAAAGGCTATTACCCATAAAATTGAAGGCTAATACCAACTAAAAAGGGCTTGGATATGACAAGACCAACCAGGTCAGAAATCTAAGGCTAATACCCACTGAAATGGGGCTAGTCGACTCGGGATCAATATTTCCCAAAATCGAAGGCTAATACCCCCTCTAAGAAGCCAGTTCAATCATGTTGAGGGAAAAGGCTATTACCCATAAAATTGAAGGCTAATACCAACTAAAAAGGGCTTGGATATGACAAGACCAACCAGGTCAGAAATCTAAGGCTAATACCCACTGAAATGGGGCTAGTCGACTCGGGATCAATATTTCCCAAAATCGAAGGCTAATACCCCTCTAAGAAGCCAGTTCAATCATTTGGAGGGAAAAGGCTATTACCCATAAAATTGAAGGCTAATACCAACTAAAAAGGGCTTGGATATGACAAGACCAACCAGGTCAGAAATCTAAGGCTAATACCCACTGAAATGGGGCTAGTCGACTCGGGATCAATATTTCCCAAAATCGAAGGCTAATACCCCCTCTAAGAAGCCAGTTCAATCATGTTGAGGGAAAAGGCTATTACCCATAAAATTGAAGGCTAATACCAACTAAAAAGGGCTTGATATGACAAGACCAACCAGGTCAGAAATCTAAGGCTAATACCCACTGAAATGGGCTAGTCGACTCGGGATCAATATTTCCCAAAATCGAAGGCTAATACCCCCTCTAAGAAGCCAGTTCAATCATGTTGGAGGGAAAAGGCTATTACCCATAAAATTGAAGCTAATACCAACTAAAAAGGGCTTGGATATGACAAGACCAACCAGGTCAGAAATCTAAGGCTAATACCCACTGAAATGGGGCTAGTCGACTCGGGATCAATATTTCCCAAAATCGAAGGCTAATACCCCTCTAAGAAGCCAGTTCAATCATGTTTGAGGGAAAAGGCTATTACCCATAAAATTGAAGGCTAATACCAACTAAAAAGGGCTTGGATATGACAAGACCAACCAGGTCAGAAATCTAAGGCTAATACCCACTGAAATGGGGCTAGTCGACTCGGGATCAATATTTCCCAAAATCGAAGGCTAATACCCCCTCTAAGAAGCCAGTTCAATCATGTTTGAGGGAAAAGGCTATTACCCATAAAATTGAAGGCTAATACCAACTAAAAAGGGCTTGATATGACAAGACCAACCAGGTCAGAAATCTAAGGCTAATACCCACTGAAATGGGGCTAGTCGACTCGGGATCAATATTTCCCAAAATCGAAGGCTAATACCCCTCTAAGAAGCCAGTTCAATCATGTTTGAGGGAAAAGGCTATTACCCATAAAATTGAAGGCTAATACCAACTAAAAAGGGCTTGGATATGACAAGACAAACCAGGTCAGAAATCTAAGGCTAATACCCATTGAAATGGGGCTAGTCGAGTCGGGATCAATAAATCCCAAAATCCAAGGCTAATACCCCCTCAAATTAGCCATTTCAATCATTTCCGAGCGAAAAGGCTATTACCCATAAAGTTGAAGCCTAATACCAAGTCAAAAGGGCTTGGATATGACAAGACCAACCAGGTCAGAAATCTAAGGCTCATACCAATTGAAATGGGGCTAGTCGAGTCAGGATCAATATGTCCCAAAATCCAAGGCTAATACCCCCTTAAACAAGCCAATTCAATCCTGCCCGAGGGAAAAGGCTATTACCCGTAAAATTGAAGCTAATACCAACTAAAAAGGGCTTGGATATGACATAACCAACCAGGTCGGAAATCGAAGGCTGATACCCATTAAAATGGGGCTAGTCGAGTCGGGATTAATATGTCCCAAAATCGAAGGCTAATACCCCTCTAAGAAGCCAGTTCAATCATGTTTGAGGGAAAAGGCTATTACCCATAAAATTGAAGGCTAATACCAACTAAAAAGGGCTTGATATGACAAGACCAACCAGGTCAGAAATCTAAGGCTAATACCCACTGAAATGGGGCTAGTCGACTCGGGATCAATATTTCCCAAAATCGAAGGCTAATACCCCTCTAAGAAGCCAGTTCAATCATTTGAGGGAAAAGGCTATTACCCATAAAATTGAAGGCTAATACCAACTAAAAACGGCTTGGATATGACAAGACCAACCAGGTCAGAAATCTAAGGCTAATACCCATTGAAATGGGGCTAGTCGACTCGGGATCAATATTTCCCAAAATTGAAGGCTAATACCCCCTCTAAGAAGCCAGTTCAATCATGATTGAGGGAAAAGGCTATTACCCATAAAATTGAAGGCTAATACCAACTAAAAAGGGCTTGGATATGACAAGACCAACCAGGTCAGAAATCTAAGGCTAATACCCACTGAAATGGGCTAGTCGACTCGGGATCAATATTTCCCAAAATCGAAGGCTAATACCCCCTCTAAGAAGCCAGTTCAATCATGTTGAGGGAAAAGGCTATTACCCATAAAATTGAAGGCTAATACCAACTAAAAAGGGCTTGGATATGACAAGACCAACCAGGTCAGAAATCTAAGGCTAATACCCACTGAAATGGGGCTAGTCGACTCGGGATCAATATTTCCCAAAATCGAAGGCTAATACCCCTCTAAGAAGCCAGTTCAATCATGTTGAGGGAAAAGGCTATTACCCATAAAATTGAAGGCTAATACCAACTAAAAAGGGCTTGGATATGACAAGACCAACCAGGTCAGAAATCTAAGGCTAATACCCACTGAAATGGGCTAGTCGACTCGGGATCAATATTTCCCAAAATCGAAGGCTAATACCCCCTCTAAGAAGCCAGTTCAATCATGTTGAGGGAAAAGGCTATTACCCATAAAATTGAAGGCTAATACCAACTAAAAAGGGCTTGTATATGACAAGACCAACCAGGTCAGAAATCTAAGGCTAATACCCCTCTCTAAGAAGCCAGTTCAATCATGTTGAGGGAAAAGGCTATTACCCATAAAATTGAAGGCTAATACCAACTAAAAAGGGCTTGGATATGACAAGACCAACCAGGTCAGAAATCTAAGGCTAATACCCACTGAAATGGGGCTAGTCGACTCGGGATCAATATTTCCCAAAATCGAAGGCTAATACCCCTCTAAGAAGCCAGTTCAATCATGTTTGAGGGAAAAGGCTATTACCCATAAAATTGAAGGCTAATACCAACTAAAAAGGGCTTGGATATGACAAGACCAACCAGGTCAGAAATCTAAGGCTAATACCCACTGAAATGGGGCTAGTCGACTCGGGATCAATATTTCCCAAAATCGAAGGCTAATACCCCCTCTAAGAAGCCAGTTCAATCATATTGAGGGAAAAGGCTATTACCCATAAAATTGAAGCTAATACCAACTAAAAAGGGCTTGGATATGACAAGACCAACCAGGTCAGAAATCTAAGGCTAATACCCACTGAAATGGGCTAGTCGACTCGGGATCAATATTTCCCAAAATCGAAGGCTAATACCCCCTCTAAGAAGCCAGTTCAATCATGTTGAGGGAAAAGGCTATTACCCATAAAATTGAAGGCTAATACCAACTAAAAAGGGCTTGTATATGACAAGACCACCCATGTCAGAAATATAAGCGTAATCCCACTGAAATGGGGCTAGTCGACTCGGGATCAAAATTTCCCAAAATCGAAGGCTAATACCCCCTCTAAGAAGCCAGTTCAATCATGTTGGAGGGAAAAGGCTATTACCCATAAAATTGAAGCTAATACCAACTAAAAAGGGCTTGGATATGACAAGACCAACCAGGTCAGAAATCTAAGGCTAATACCCATTGAAATGGGGCTAGTCGACTCGGGATCAATATTTCCCAAAATCGAAGGCTAATACCCCCTCTAAGAAGCCAGTTCAACCATGTTGGGGGAAAAGCCTATTACCCATGAAATTGAAGGCTAATAGCAACTAAAAAGGGCTTGGATATGACAAGACCAACCAGGTCAGAAATCTAAGGCTAATACCCACTGAAATGGGCTAGTCGACTCGGGATCAATATTTCCCAAAATCGAAGGCTAATACCCCCTCTAAGAAGCCAGTTCAATCATGTTTGAGGGAAAAGGCTATTACCCATAAAATTAAAGGCTAATACCAACTAAAAAGGGCTTGTATATGACAAGACCAACCATGTCAGAAATCTAAGGCTAATACCCACTGAAATGGGGCTAGTCGACTCGGGATCAATATTTCCCAAAATCGAAGGCTAATACCCCTCTAAGAAGCCAGTTCAATCATTTGGAGGGAAAAGGCTATTACCCATAAAATTGAAGCTAATACCAACTAAAAAGGGCTTGGATATGACAAGACCAACCAGGTCAGAAATCTAAGGCTAATACCCACTGAAATGGGCTAGTCGACTCGGGATCAATATTTCCCAAAATCGAAGGCTAATACCCCCTCTAAGAAGCCAGTTCAATCATGATTGAGGGAAAAGGCTATTACCCATAAAATTGAAGGCTAATACCAACTAAAAAGGGCTTGATATGACAAGACCAACCAGGTCAGAAATCTAAGGCTAATACCCACTGAAATGGGCTAGTCGACTCGGGATCAATATTTCCCAAAATCGAAGGCTAATACCCCCTCTAAGAAGCCAGTTCAATCATGTTGGAGGGAAAAGGCTATTACCCATAAAATTGAAGCTAATACCAACTAAAAAGGGCTTGGATATGACAAGACCAACCAGGTCAGAAATCTAAGGCTAATACCCACTGAAATGGGGCTAGTCGACTCGGGATCAATATTTCCCAAAATCGAAGGCTAATACCCCCTCTAAGAAGCCAGTTCAATCATATGGAGGGAAAAGGCTATTACCCATAAAATTGAAGCTAATACCAACTAAAAAGGGCTTGGATATGACAAGACCAACCAGGTCAGAAATCTAAGGCTAATACCCACTGAAATGGGGCTAGTCGACTCGGGATCAATATTTCCCAAAATCGAAGGCTAATACCCCCTCTAAGAAGCCAGTTCAATCATGTTTGAGGGAAAAGGCTATTACCCATAAAATTGAAGGCTAATACCAACTAAAAAGGGCTTGATATGACAAGACCAACCAGGTCAGAAATCTAAGGCTAATACCCACTGAAATGGGGCTAGTCGACTCGGGATCAATATTTCCCAAAATCGAAGGCTAATACCCCTCTAAGAAGCCAGTTCAATCATGTTGAGGGAAAAGGCTATTACCCATAAAATTGAAGGCTAATACCAACTAAAAAGGGCTTGGATATGACAAGACCAACCAGGTCAGAAATCTAAGGCTAATACCCACTGAAATGGGGCTAGTCGACTCGGGATCAATATTTCCCAAAATCGAAGGCTAATACCCCTCTAAGAAGCCAGTTCAATCATATTGAGGGAAAAGGCTATTACCCATAAAATTGAAGCTAATACCAACTAAAAAGGGCTTGGATATGACAAGACCAACCAGGTCAGAAATCTAAGGCTAATACCCACTGAAATGGGCTAGTCGACTCGGGATCAATATTTCCCAAAATCGAAGGCTAATACCCCCTCTAAGAAGCCAGTTCAATCATGTTGAGGGAAAAGGCTATTACCCATAAAATTGAAGGCTAATACCAACTAAAAAGGGCTTGGATATGACAAGACCAACCAGGTCAGAAATCTAAGGCTAATACCCACTGAAATGGGCTAGTCGACTCGGGATCAATATTTCCCAAAATCGAAGGCTAATACCCCCTCTAAGAAGCCAGTTCAATCATGTTGGAGGGAAAAGGCTATTACCCATAAAATTGAAGCTAATACCAACTAAAAAGGGCTTGGATATGACAAGACCAACCAGGTCAGAAATCTAAGGCTAATACCCACTGAAATGGGGCTAGTCGACTCGGGATCAATATTTCCCAAAATCGAAGGCTAATACCCCCTCTAAGAAGCCAGTTCAATCATATGGAGGGAAAAGGCTATTACCCATAAAATTGAAGCTAATACCAACTAAAAAGGGCTTGGATATGACAAGACCAACCAGGTCAGAAATCTAAGGCTAATACCCACTGAAATGGGCTAGTCGACTCGGGATCAATATTTCCCAAAATCGAAGGCTAATACCCCCTCTAAGAAGCCAGTTCAATCATGTTTGAGGGAAAAGGCTATTACCCATAAAATTGAAGGCTAATACCAACTAAAAAGGGCTTGATATGACAAGACCAACCAGGTCAGAAATCTAAGGCTAATACCCACTGAAATGGGGCTAGTCGACTCGGGATCAATATTTCCCAAAATCGAAGGCTAATACCCCTCTAAGAAGCCAGTTCAATCATGTTGAGGGAAAAGGCTATTACCCATAAAATTGAAGGCTAATACCAACTAAAAAGGGCTTGGATATGACAAGACCAACCAGGTCAGAAATCTAAGGCTAATACCCACTGAAATGGGGCTAGTCGACTCGGGATCAATATTTCCCAAAATCGAAGGCTAATACCCCTCTAAGAAGCCAGTTCAATCATATTGGAGGGAAAAGGCTATTACCCATAAAATTGAAGCTAATACCAACTAAAAAGGGCTTGGATATGACAAGACCAACCAGGTCAGAAATCTAAGGCTAATACCCACTGAAATGGGCTAGTCGACTCGGGATCAATATTTCCCAAAATCGAAGGCTAATACCCCCTCTAAGAAGCCAGTTCAATCATGATTGAGGGAAAAGGCTATTACCCATAAAATTGAAGGCTAATACCAACTAAAAAGGGCTTGATATGACAAGACCAACCAGGTCAGAAATCTAAGGCTAATACCCACTGAAATGGGCTAGTCGACTCGGGATCAATATTTCCCAAAATCGAAGGCTAATACCCCCTCTAGAAGCCAGTTCAATCATGTTGGAGGGAAAAGGCTATTACCCATAAAATTGAAGCTAATACCAACTAAAAAGGGCTTGGATATGACAAGACCAACCAGGTCAGAAATCTAAGGCTAATACCCACTGAAATGGGGCTAGTCGACTCGGGATCAATATTTCCCAAAATCGAAGGCTAATACCCCCTCTAAGAAGCCAGTTCAATCATGTTTGAGGGAAAAGGCTATTACCCATAAAATTGAAGGCTAATACCAACTAAAAAGGGCTTGGATATGACAAGACCAACCAGGTCAGAAATCTAAGGCTAATACCCACTGAAATGGGCTAGTCGACTCGGGATCAATATTTCCCAAAATCGAAGGCTAATACCCCCTCTAAGAAGCCAGTTCAATCATGGAGGGAAAAGGCTATTACCCATAAAATTGAAGGCTAATACCAACTAAAAAGGGCTTGATATGACAAGACCAACCAGGTCAGAAATCTAAGGCTAATACCCACTGAAATGGGGCTAGTCGACTCGGGATCAATATTTCCCAAAATCGAAGGCTAATACCCCTCTAAGAAGCCAGTTCAATCATGTTGGAGGGAAAAGGCTATTACCCATAAAATTGAAGCTAATACCAACTAAAAAGGTCTTGGATATGACAAGACCAACCAGGTCAGAAATCTAAGGCTAATACCCACTGAAATGGGGCTAGTCGACTCGGGATCAATATTTCCCAAAATCGAAGGCTAATACCCCCTCTAAGAAGCCAGTTCAATCATATTGAGGGAAAAGGCTATTACCCATAAAATTGAAGGCTAATACCAACTAAAAAGGGCTTGGATATGAGAAGACCAACCAGGTCAGAAATCTAAGGCTAATACCCACTGAAATTGGCCTAGTCGACTCGGGATCAAAATTTCCCAAAATCAAAGGCTAATACCCCCTCGAAGAAGCCAGTTCAATCATGATTGAGGGAAAAGGCTATTACCCATAAAATTGAAGGCTAGTACCAACTAAAAAGGGCTTGTATATGACAAGACCAACCATGTCAGAAATCTAAGGTTAATACCCACTGAAATGTGGCTAGTCGACTCGGGATCAATATTTCCCAAAATCGAAGGCTAATACCCCCTCTATGAAGACAGTTGAATCATGTTGGAGGGAAAAGGCTATTACCCATAAAATTGAAGACTAATACCAACTAAAAAGGGCTTGGATATGACAAGACCAACCAGGTCAGAAATCTAAGGCTAATACCCACTGAAATGGGGCTAGTCGACTCGGGATCAATATTTCCCAAAATCGAAGGCTAATACACCCTCTAAGAAGCCAGTTCAATCATGTTTGAGGGAAAAGCCTATTACCCATAAAATTAAAGGCTAATAACAACTAAAAAGGGCTTGTATATGACAAGACCAACCATGTCAGAAATCTAAGGCTAATACCCACTGAAATGTGGCTAGTCGACTCGGGATCAATATTTCCCAAAATCGAAGGCTAATATCCCCTCTAAGAAGCCAGTTCAATCATGTTTGAGGGAAAAGGCTATAACCCATAAAATTGAAGGCTAATACCAACTATAAAGGGCTTGTATAGGACAAGACCAACCAGGTCAGAAATCTAAGGCTAATACCTACTAAAAATGGGCTAGTCGACTCGGGATCAATATTTCCCAAAATCGAACGCTAATACCTCCTCTAAGAAGCCTGTTCAATCATGATGGAGGGAAAAGGCTATTACCCATAAAATTGAAGACTAATACCAACTAAAAAGGGCTTGGATATGACAAGACCAACCAGGTCAGAAATCTAAGGCTAATACCCACTGAAATGGGGCTAGTCGACTCGGGATCAATATTTCCCAAAATCGAAGGCTAATACCCCCTCTAAGAAGCCAGTTCAATCATGATTGAGGGAAAAGGCTATTACCCATAAAATTGAAGGCTAATACCAACTAAAAAGGGCTTGGATATGACAAGACCAACCAGGTCAGAAATCTAAGGCTAATACCCACTGAAATGGGGCTAGTCGACTCGGGATCAATATTTCCCAAAATCGAACGCTAATACCTCCTCTAAGAAGCCTGTTCAATCATATTGGAGGGAAAAGGCTATTACCCATAAAATTGCAGCCTAATACCAACTAAAAAGGGCTTGGATATGAGAAGACCAACCAGGTCAGAAAACTAAGGCTAATACCCACTGAAATTGGGCTAGTCGACTCGGGATCAAAATTTCCCAAAATCAAAGGCTAATACCCCCTCGAAGAAGCCAGTTCAATCATGATTGAGGGAAAAGGCTATTACCCATAAAATTGAAGGCTAATACCAACTAAAAAGGGCTTGGATATGACAAGACCAACCAGGTCAGAAATCTAAGGCTAATACCCACTGAAATGGGGCTAGTCGACTCGGGATCAATATTTCCCAAAATCGAAGGCTAATACCCCCTCTAAGAAGCCAGTTCAATCATGTTTGAGGGAAAAGGCTATAACCCATAAAATTGAAGCTAATACCAACTAAAAAGGGCTTGGATATGACAAGACCAACCAGGTCAGAAATCTAAGGCTAATACCCACTGAAATGGGCTAGTCGACTCGGGATCAATATTTCCCAAATCGAAGGCTAATACCCCCTCTAAGAAGCCAGTTCAATCATGTTTGAGGGAAAAGGCTATTACCCATAAAATTGAAGGCTAATACCAACTAAAAAGGGCTTGGATATGACAAGACCAACCAGGTCAGAAATCTAAGGCTAATACCCACTGAAATGGGCTAGTCGACTCGGGATCAATATTTCCCAAAATCGAAGGCTAATACCCCCTCTATGAAGACAGTTGAATCATGTTGGAGGGAAAAGGCTATTACCCATAAAATTGAAGACTAATACCAACTAAAAAGGGCTTGGATATGACAAGACAAACAAGGTCAGAAATCTAAGGCTAATACCCACTGAAATGGGGCTAGTCGACTCGGGATCAATATTTCCCAAATTCGAAGGCTAATACCCCCTCTATGAAGACAGTTGAATCATGTTGGAGGGAAAAGGCTATTACCCATAAAATTGAAGCTAATACCAACTAAAAAGGGCTTGGATATGACAAGACCAACCAGGTCAGAAATCTAAGGCTAATACCCACTGAAATGGGGCTAGTCGACTCGGGATTAATATTTCCCAAAATCAAAGGCTAATACACCCTCTAAGAAGCCAGTTCAATCATGTTTGAGGGAAAAGGCTATTACCCATAAAATTGAAGCTAATACCAACTAAAAAGGGCTTGTATATGACAAGACCAACCATGTCAGAAATCTAAGGCTAATACCCACTGAAATGGGGCTAGTCGACTCGGGATCAATATTTCCCAAAATCGAACGCTAATACCTCCTCTACGAAGCCTGTTCAATCATATTGGAGGGAAAAGGCTATTACCCATAAAATTGTAGCCTAATACCAACTAAAAAGGGCTTGGATATGAGAAGACCAACCAGGTCAGAAAACTAAGGCTAATACCCACTGAAATTGGGCTAGTCGACTCGGGATCAAAATTTCCCAAAATCAAAGGCTAATACCCCCTCGAAGAAGCCAGTTCAATCATGATTGAGGGAAAAGGCTATTACCCATAAAATTGAAGGCTAATACCAACTAAAAAGGGCTTCGATATGACAAGACAAACCAGGTCAGAAATCTAAGGCTAATACCCACTGAAATGGGGCTAGTCGACTCGGGATCAATATTTCCCAAAATCGAACGCTAATACCTCCTCTAAGAAGCCTGTTCAATCATAATGGAGGGAAAAGGCTATTACCCATAAAATTGAAGACTAATACCAACTAAAAAGGGCTTGGATATGACAAGACCAACCAGGTCAGAAATCTAAGGCTAATACCCACTGAAATGGGGCTAGTCGACTCGGGATTAATATTTCCCAAAATCAAAGGCTAATACACCCTCTAAGAAGCCAGTTCAATCATGTTTGAGGGAAAAGGCTATTACCCATAAAATTGCAGCCTAATACCAACTAAAAAGGGCTTGGATATGAGAAGACCAACCAGGTCAGAAAACTAAGGCTAATACCCACTAAAATGGGGCTAGTCGACTCGGGATCAATATTTCCCAAAATCGAACGTTAATACCTCCTCTACGAAGCCTGTTCAATCATATTGGAGGGAAAAGGCTATTACCCATAAAATTGTAGCCTAATACCAACTAAAAAGGGCTTGGATATGAGAAGACCAACCAGGTCAGAAAACTAAGGCTAATACCCACTGAAATTGGGCTAGTCGACTCGGGATCAAAATTTCCCAAAATCAAAGGCTAATACCCCCTCGAAGAAGCCAGTTCAATCATGATTGATGGAAAAGGCTATTACCCATAAAATTGAAGGCTAATACCAACTAAAAACGGCTTCGATATGACAAGACCAACAAGGTCAGAAATCTAAGGCTAATACCCACTGAAATGGGGCTAGTCGACTCGGGATCAATATTTCCCAAAATCGAACGCTAATACCTCCTCTAAGAAGCCTGTTCAATCATAATGGAGGGAAAAGGCTATTACCCATAAAATTGCAGCCTAATACCAACTAAAAAGGGCTTGGATATGAGAAGACCAACCAGGTCAGAAAACTAAGGCTAATACCCACTGAAATTGGGCTAGTCGACTCGGGATAAAAATTTCCCAAAATCGAAGGCTAATACACCCTCTAAGAAGCCAGTTCAATCATGTTTGAGGGAAAAGGCTATTACCCATAAAATTAAAGGCTAATACCAACTAAAAAGGGCTTGTATATGACAAGACCAACCATGTCAGAAATCTAAGGCTAATACCTACTGAAATGGGGCTGGTCGACTCGGGAGCAATATTTTCCAAAATCGAACGCTAATACCTCCTCTAAGAAGCCTGTTCAATCATATTGGAGGGAAGAGGCTATTACCCATAAAATTGCAGCCTAATACCAACTAAAAAGGGCTTGGATATGAGAAGACCAACCAGGTCAGAAAACTAAGGCTAATACCCACTGAAATTGTGCTAGTCGACTCGGGATAAAAATTTCCCAAAATCAAAGGCTAATACCCCCTCGAAGAAGCCAGTTCAATCATGATTGAGGGAAAAGGCTATTACCCATAAAGTTGAAGGCTAATACCAACTAAAAACGGCTTCGATATGACAAGACAAACCAGGTTAGAAATCTAAGGCTAATACTCACTAAAATGGGGCTAGTCGATTCGGGATCAATATTTCCCAAAATCGAAGGCTAATACACCCTCTAAGAACCCAGTTCAATCATGTTTCAGGGAAAAGGCTATTACCCATAAAATAAAAGGCTAATACCAACTAAAAAGGGCTTGTAAATGACAAGACCAACCATGTCAGAAATCTAAGGTTAATACCCACTGAAATGTGGCTAGTCGACTCGGGATCAATATTTCCCAAAATCGAAAGCTAATACCCCCTCTATGAAGACAGTTGAATCATGTTGGAGGGAAAAGGCTATTACCCATAAAATTGAAGACTAATACCAACTAAAAAGGGCTTGGATATGACAAGACCAACCAGGTCAGAAATCTAAGGCTAATACCCACTGAAATGGGGCTAGTCGACTCGGGATCAATATTTCCCAAAATCGAACGCTAATACCTCCTCTAAGAAGCCTGTTCAATCATAATGGAGGGAAAAGGCTATAACCCATAAAATTGCAGCCTAATACCAACTAAAATGGGCTTGGATATGAGAAGACCAACCAGGTCAGAAAACTAAGGCTAATACCCACTGAAATTGGGCTAGTCGACTCGGGATCAAAATTTCCCAATATCAAAGGCTAATACCCCCTCTAAGAAGCCAGTTCAATCATGTTTGAGGGAAAAGGCTATAACCCATAAAATTGAAGGCTAATACCAACTAGAAAGGGCTTGTATAGGACAAGACTAACCAGGTCAGAAATCTAAGGCTAATAGCTACTCAAAAGGGGCTAGTCGACTCAGGATCAATATTTCCCAATATCGAAGGCTAATACACCCTCGAAGAAGCCAGTTCAATCATGATTGAGGGAAAAGGCTATTACCCATAAAATTGAAGGCTAATACCAACTAAAAACGGCTTCGATATGACAAGACAAACCAGGTCAGAAATCTAAGGCTAATACCCACTGATATGGGGCTAGTCGACTCGGGATCAATATTTCCCAAAATCGAACGCTAATACCTCCTATAAGAAGCCTGTTCAATCATATTGGAGGGAAGAGGCTATTACCCATAAAATTGCAGCCTAATACCAACTAAAAAGGACTTGGATATGAGAACACCAACCAGGTCAGAAAACTAAGGCTAATACCCACTGAAATTGCGCTAGTCGACTCAGGATCAATATTTCCCAAAATCAAAGGCTAATACACCCTCGAAGAAGCCAGTTCAATCATGATTGAGGGAAAAGGCTATTACCCATAAAATTGAAGGCTAATACCAACTAAAAACGGCTTCGATATGACAAGACAAACCAGGTCAGAAATCTAAGGCTAATACCCACTGATATGGGGCTAGTCGACTCGGGATCAATATTTCCCAAAATCGAAGGCTAATACATCCTCTAAGAAGCCAGTTCAATCATGTTTGAGGGAAAAGGCTATTACCCATAAAATTAAAGGCTAATACCAACTAAAAAGGGCTTGGATATGACAAGACAAACCAGGTCAGAAATCTAAGGCTAATACCCACTGAAATGGGGCTAGTCGACTCGGGATCAATATTTCCCAAATTCGAAGGCAATACCCCCTCTATGAAGACAGTTGAATCATGTTGGAGGGAAAAGGCTATTACCCATTATTACAGAATGTATAACATTGTATAGCATTATTTACCTATTGTAGTCCCTACAGTAACTATTGTATGTATGTGCTGAGCTGTAATGTATTGCATATAAATGGAAAGGTTGGCTGCGGCACAACCTAGCTTTATTCTTACTTTCCAATTTGGTATCAGAGCACATTAAACAATTAACCTAATTTTCTCTCAGCCTCTTTTTTTCTATGGAACAGCCGCCAACCTCATCTGCACCCATGATCTCTTCTCCGGCAGTGCAGACTGCCTCCCTTGCAGTCGACCCCATGACCTCCTCTGCCTCACAGCCAAATATCTCCTCTGCCATGGCTCATGACCAATCTCTCTTCACCTCTCAAAATACATATCAACTCTCTCAACTCACGTCTGATGCATCTGCCACAGCAACCATTATCTCCCTCTCTCACACTCATCAAGTTATCTCTCTCAAGTTAACAAATACCAATTACCTGTACTGGCGTATGCAGATGCTGCCATACCTCCTAGGTCAAGGAGTGTTCGGTTTTGTGGATGGTTCTACCATATGTCCACCTTCACATGTGTTTGCTGAAGATGGTGTTTCTCTTCAGATTAATCAACTCTTCCTTCGCTGGAAACAACAAGACTAGCTCATTCTCAGTGCACTTCTTTCCTCTCTATCCATGGAGGTTCTGCACCTCATTGTTGGTTGTCAAAGCTCATGCTCGGCTTGGCGCACACTTGAGCAAGCCCTTGCTTCCACTTCAAACTCCCGGATTATGCAGCTCCATGGGTCTCTTTAGGAGCTTAGACAAGGTGATGAATCCGTCACTCTTTTTATGCAAAAAGCAAAAGTGCTATTTGATAAACTTGTTGCTGCGGGGAGACCAATTTCTCTTGCCGATTTCAATTTGTATGTATTTCGTGGCTTGAGGGGAGAATTTAAAGACTTAGTTACAAGTCTAATTACCAAGGCAGAACCCATAGCATATGCAGAACTCCACAGCCACCTCCTCACGCATGAATTTCTCCACAAAACTTCGGCTGCACTTCATGCTCCTCTGCTGCCCACTCCACCGTCTGCCATGGTTGCACAGCGCCAGCACTTTGGGAATTCTGGGCGCAGCAGGGGGCGTTTCAATGGTGGATGGCGTCCCAACCAATCCAGCAACAATAGGGGATGTTTCAGACAGGATTATCACAGCCCTCAAAGCTCTTGGCAGCGCAATAGGGGGCAGAATCCACGCTGCCAACTATGCCAAAATTTTGGCCATACAGCCCCTCATTGTTTTCAATTCCAGCAGCGAAGTTATGGCCAATCCACTGCCAATATGGTGCAGCGCAATCCCTCCCAAACTAGTTCTGTTGAGTGGTTTCCGGACACCGGCGCAAATCAGCACGTCACACCCGATCTTGCCACTTTGACCGCTGCCGAACCGTATCTGGGTAATGATAATTTGCATGTTGGTGATGGTAAGGGTCTACCTATATCTCATCTTGGCCATACAAAAATACATACACCACATCGTTCTTTCATTTTATCTAATGTACTTCATGTTCCCTCAATTACGAAACCTTTGCTTTCTGTTCAGAAATTTTGTCGTGATAATAATATGTATTTTGAATTTCACACTCATGTGTTTTATGTCAAGGATCTCAACACTCGTGAAGTACTTCTCTCCGGTCAAAGTAACGATGGTCTCTATGCCTTGACCCGGTCTTTCGTCAAGTCTTTTCCTCAAGCTTTTTGGTCTCCGTGCACTTCTGCCTCTGCGGATTTATGGCATCGTCGATTAGGTCACCCTACTTCACGTATTTTTCAATTCTTAGTTTCGAAAAGTAAGATCATTTGCAACACCAAACGTCTTAATTTTCAATGTCAAAGTTGTCCTTTAGGAAAATCATCGCGTTTGTCTTTAGGACCTACGGGTCACAAAACTTTTGCTCCGCTTGAATTAATTTTTAGCGATGTATGGGGTCCCGCTCCCCTATTTTCTTCTGATGGATATTGTTATTTTGTTATATTTGTTGATGCTTATACTAAATATGTATGGTATTATCCGCTTGTTGCCAAATCTGATGTTTACGCGGTATTTCATCAATTTCAAACCCTTGTTGAACGTCAATTTTCTTTAAAATAAAATCTGTTCAAACTGATTGGGGCGGTGAATACAGCAAATTGTCCACATTTTTCCAAACCATTGGTATCCAACATCGTCTGATTTGTCCACACACTCATGAACAAAATGGTACCGTTGAACGTCGTCATAGGCATATTGTAGAAACCGGTATCACTCTTTTAGGGCAATGTAAAGCACCTTTTCGATTTTGGAATTATGCATTTGAGACCGCTGTTTACCTAATAAATCGCATGCCTACTCCCATTCTTGGTCTTCGTTCTCCATTTGATTGCATATTTCAAAGGTCTCCTGATTATAATTTTTTGTGTACTTTTGGGTGTCTCTGTTTTCCCTTTCTGCGTCCCTATAATAACCATAAATTAGATTTTCATTCCTCTCCATGTGTCTTCTTTGGCTATAGTCCCTTGCATCTAGGTTATAGATGTTTTGACATTGAGTCTCACCGCATTTATATTTCTCGTCATGTCCGCTTTCATGAACATGTGTTTCCTTTTGAGAACTCTGATGACATTGCAAAGGTTTCTCACATCACTCCCACACCCACTCAACCTACCACTGTCACACTTCCCATTTTGCAAAATTTTACATCGCTACCCAATCGCCCAACAACCACCTCCCACCCCATACCGTTGCAAACAGCTACCATACCACAGCCTCCACCCATTCCTTGGCCATCATCACCTGCTTGTTTATCTAACCCTTGTGATGCAGGTTCAGTTCCTCCAGTGGTTTCATCTCCTCATAGTCCTATGGCATCTTCCAGTCCAGCTTCCAGCCCCTCCTCGGCTGACAGCTCTCCTCTTACGGCTGGTTCTTCATCATCCACTTCAGCTGGCTTTCAACTCATGGTGGATCTATCCTCCTATAAGTTGTCACAGGCTCCTTCACTGCAGCTATCACCTACTGCATCTCCGTCCGCAGTTAGTAGACATCCTATGACTCTCCGGCCGCGGCAGCCGAAGACAGTCAATCTAGTGGTTTTCGCTGCCGCCACATCTGACTCCACCCGGGTCTTATCTTCTCCTACTTCGGAGCCCTTCGTATTTTCTGATGCTGACAGGTATGCAGTTTGGCATAATGCTATGTGTGATGAGATTGTCGCTCTGTGCTCTAATTGCATTTGGTCTCTGGTTCCATTTCATCCCTCGATGAATGTTGTTGGCAGTCGATGGGTATATCGGATCAAACGTCATTCTGATGGTAGTATTGAGCGCTATAAAGCACGACTTGTTGCTAGAGGTTTTAGCCAGCAGGAAGGTATTGATTATGCTGAAACTTTTAGCCCAGTTATTAAGCAAGCCACTGTGCGCTTGGTTTTCTCAATTGCAGTGTCGCGGAATTGGAAGATTCATCAGCTTGATATTCATAATGCATTCCTTAATGGCGTTCTGACTGAAGAGGTTTACATGAAGCAACCTTCCAGATTTGTTGACGCTTCTCTTCCATCTCATGTGTGCAAATTGCACAAATCATTGTATGGCTTAAAACAGGCACCGCGAGCATGGTACACTCGTCTCAGTAATTTTTTACTCTCCATTGGTTTCCGGGCATCAAAAGTTGACACCTCTCTGTTCATCTTGTCTAATGGTACTCATATCTTCTATCTCCTAGTGTATGTCGATGATATTCTACTTACAGGTAGCGACTCTGCTATGGTTCATAAGCTAATACAGCTACTAAGCTTCGAATTCAAGCTTCGTGACCTTGGGGATGTTCACTTCTTTCTGGGTATTGAGGTTCAGTCTACTGCTTTGGGTTTAATGTTGCGTCAGCATAAGTATATCCTTGACATCCTCACCGAGCTGGTATGACTTCTTGCAAACCTGTTGACACTCCAGTCTCTCCTTCAAAAGTCACCCTATTACCGGATCGTTCATTCTCTGATCCTACACGATTTCGTCAAATAGTAGGTGCACTTCAATATCTTACCTTCACTCGTCCAGATATTTGCTTTGCTGTTAACAAGGTTTGTCAGTTTATGCATGCTCCTTCAGATTCACATTGGGCCGCCGTTAAGCGTATTCTACGCTATCTAAAAGGTACTGCATCTTATGGTTTTCATATCACTCGTAGTTCCTCCTTTACTCTCCATGGCTTTACAGATGCCGATTGGGCTGGTAGTGTCACTGATCGCAAGTCTACAGGAGGCTATCTTGTCTTTTTTGGACAGACACCGATTTCTTGGAAATCTGGAAAGCAACGCACAGTCGCTCGCTCCTCTACTGAAGCTGAGTATAAAGCCCTTGCCGATGGTACCGCTGAAGTCATTTGGCTTCAATACTTGTTAACTGATCTGCAGGTACCTTCCGTTTCTGCCCCTACCATTTGGTGTGATAATCTTGGTGCGACCTATCTCTCAGCGAATCCTATTTTTCATGCTCGTACTAAACATGTTGAAGTGGATTATCATTTTGTACATGACCGAGTTGCCAAGAAAGAAATTCAAATTCGGTTTGTTCCTTCACGGGATCAACTTGCCGATGTCTTTACTAAACCGCT
Organism: Salix arbutifolia; assembly: GCA_025169955.1. Taxonomy (NCBI): domain Eukaryota; kingdom Viridiplantae; phylum Streptophyta; class Magnoliopsida; order Malpighiales; family Salicaceae; genus Salix; species Salix arbutifolia. The sequence goes on from CM045905.1 coordinate 58,913, forward strand.
TCCTACTGTGTCTTTTAATGCTTTTAGGTTCAAGTTTCGAGTTGATTCCCCACCCTCAGCTTGAGGGGGCATATTACAGAATGTATAGCATTGTATAGGATTATATACCTATTGTAGTCCCTATAGTAACTATTGTATGTATGTGCTGAGCTGTAATGTATTGCATATAAATGGAAAGGTTGGCTGCGGCACAACCTAGCTTTATTCTTACTTTCCAATTACTAATACCAACTAAAAAGGGCTTGGATATGACAAGACCAACCAGGTCAGAAATCTAAGGCTAATACCCACTGAAATGGGGCTAGTCGACTCGGGCTCAATATTTCCCAAAATCGAACGCTAATACCTCCTCTAAGAAGCCTGTTCAATCATATTGGAGGGAAGAGGCTATTACCCATAAAATTGCAGCCTAATACCAACTAAAAAGGGCTTGGATATGAGAAGACCACCCAGGTCAGAAAACTAAGGCTAATACCCACTGAAATTGGGCTAGTCGACTCGGGATCAATATTTCCCAAAATCGAAGTCTAATACACCCTCTAAGAAGCCAGTTGAATCATGTTGGAGGGAAAAGGCTATTACCCATAAAATTGAAGACTAATACCAACTAAAAAGGGCTTGGATATGACAAGACCAACCAGGTCAGAAATCTAAGGCTAATACCCACTGAAATGGGGCTAGTCGACTCGGGACAATATTTCCCAAAATCGAACGTTAATACATCCTCTAAGAAGCCAGTTCAATCATGTTTGAGGGAAAAGGCTATTACCCATAAAATTGTAGCCTAATACCAACTAAAAAGGTCTTGGATATGAGAAGACCAACCAGGTCAGAAAACTAAGGCTAATACCCACTGAAATTGGGCTAGTCGACTCGGGATCAAAATTTCCCAAAATCAAAGGCTAATACCCCCTCGAAGAAGCCAGTTCAATCATGATTGAGGGAAAAGGCTATTACCCATAAAATTGAAGGCTAATACCAACTAAAAACGGCTTCGATATGACAAGACCAACAAGGTCAGAAATCTAAGGCTAATACCCACTGAAATGGGGCTAGTCGACTCGGGATCAATATTTCCCAAAATCGAACGCTAATACCTCCTCTAAGAAGCCTGTTCAATCATAATGGAGGGAAAAGGCTATTACCCATAAAATTGCAGCCTAATACCAACTAAAAAGGGCTTGGATAAGAGAAGACCAACCAGGTCAGAAAACTAAGGCTAATACCCACTGAAATTGGGCTAGTCGACTCGGGATCAAAATTTCCCAAAATCGAAGGCTAATACCCCCTCTATGAAGACAGTTGAATCATGTTGGAGGGAAAAGGCTATTACCCATAAAATTGAAGACTAATACCAACTAAAAAGGGCTTGGATATGACAAGACCAACCAGGTCAGAAATCTAAGGCTAATACCCACTGAAATGGGGCTAGTCGACTCGGGATCAATATTTCCCAAAATCGAAGGCAAATACCCCCTCTATGAAGACAGTTGAATCATGTTGGAGGGAAAAGGCTATTACCCATAAAATTGAAGGCTAATACCAACTAAAAAGGGCTTGGTCATGACAAGACCAACCAGGTCAGAAATCTAAGGCTAATACCCACTGAAATGGGGCTAGTCGACTCGGGATCAATATTTCCCAAAATCGAACGTTAATACCTCCTCTACGAAGCCTATTCAATCATATTGGAGGGAAAAGGCTATTACCCATAAAATGGTAGCCTAATACCAACTAAAAAGAGCTTGGATATGAGAAGACCAACCAGGTCAGAAAAGTAAGGCTAATACCCACTGAAATTGGGCTAGTCGAATCGGGATCAAAATTTCCCAAAATCAAAGGCTAATACCCCCTCGAAGAAGCCAGTTCAATCATGATTGAGGGAAAAGGCTATTACCCATAAAATTGAGGCTAATACCAACTAAAAACGGCTTGTATAGGACAAGACCAACAAGGTCAGAAATCTAAGGCTAATACCCACTGAAATGGGGCTAGTCGACTCGGAATCAATATTTCCCAAAATCGAAGGCTAATACCCCCTCTATGAAGACAGTTGAATCATGTTGGAGGGAAAAGGCTATTACCCATAAAATTGAAGACTAATACCAACTAAAAAGGGCTTGGATATGACAAGACCAACCAGGTCAGAAATCTAAGGCTAATACCCACTGAAATGGGGCTAGTCGACTCGGGACAATATTTCCCAAAATCGAACGTTAATACATCCTCTAAGAAGCCAGTTCAATCATGTTTGAGGGAAAAGGCTATTACCCATAAAATTGTAGCCTAATACCAACTAAAAAGGTCTTGGATATGAGAAGACCAACCAGGTCAAAAAACTAAGGCTAATACCCACTGAAATTGGGCTAGTCGACTCGGGATCAAAATTTCCCAAAATCAAAGGCTAATACCCCCTCGAAGAAGCCAGTTCAATCATGATTGAGGGAAAAGGCTATTACCCATAAAATTGAAGGCTAATACCAACTAAAAACGGCTTCGATATGACAAGACCAACAAGGTCAGAAATCTAAGGCTAATACCCACTGAAATGGGGCTAGTCGACTCGGGATCAATATTTCCCAAAATCGAACGCTAATACCTCCTCTAAGAAGCCTGTTCAATCATATTGGAGGGAAGAGGCTATTACCCATAAAATTGCAGCCTAATACCAACTAAAAAGGGCTTGGATATGAGAAGACCACCCAGGTCAGAAAACTAAGGCTAATACCCACTGAAATTGGGCTAGTCGACTCGGGATCAATATTTCCCAAAATCGAAGTCTAATACACCCTCTAAGAAGCCAGTTGAATCATGTTGGAGGGAAAAGGCTTTTACCCATAAAATTGAAGACTAATACCAACTAAAAAGGGCTTGGATATGACAAGACCAACCAGGTCAGAAATCTAAGGCTAATACCCACTGAAATGGGGCTAGTCGACTCGGGACAATATTTCCCAAAATCGAACGTTAATACATCCTCTAAGAAGCCAGTTCAATCATGTTTGAGGGAAAAGGCTATTACCCATAAAATTGTAGCCTAATACCAACTAAAAAGGTCTTGGATATGAGAAGACCAACCAGGTCAGAAAACTAAGGCTAATACCCACTGAAATTGGGCTAGTCGACTCGGGATCAAAATTTCCCAAAATCAAAGGCTAATACCCCCTCGAAGAAGCCAGTTCAATCATGATTGAGGGAAAAGGCTATTACCCATAAAATTGAAGGCTAATACCAACTAAAAACGGCTTCGATATGACAAGACCAACAAGGTCAGAAATCTAAGGCTAATACCCACTGAAATGGGGCTAGTCGACTCGGGATCAATATTTCCCAAAATCGAACGCTAATACCTCCTCTAAGAAGCCTGTTCAATCATAATGGAGGGAAAAGGCTATTACCCATAAAATTGCAGCCTAATACCAACTAAAAAGGGCTTGGATAAGAGAAGACCAACCAGGTCAGAAAACTAAGGCTAATACCCACTGAAATTGGGCTAGTCGACTCGGGATCAAAATTTCCCAAAATCGAAGGCTAATACCCCCTCTATGAAGACAGTTGAATCATGTTGGAGGGAAAAGGGTATTACCCATAAAATTGAAGGCTAATACCAACTAAAAAGTGCTTTTATATGACAAGACCAACCATGTCAGAAATCTAAGGCCAATTCCCACTGAAATGGTGCTAGTCGACACGGGATCAATATTTTCCAAAATCGAACGCTAATACCCCCTCTAAGAAGCTTGTTTAATCATGTTGGAGGGAAAAGGGTATTACCCATAAAATTGCAGTCTAATACCAACTGAAAAGGGCTTGGATATGACAAGACCAACCAGGTCAGAAATCTAAGGCTAATACCCACTAAAATGGGGCTAGTCGACTCGGGATCAATATTTCCCAAAATCGAACGTTAATACCTCCTCTACGAAGCCTATTCAATCATATTGGAGGGAAAAGGCTATTACCCATAAAATGGTAGCCTAATACCAACTAAAAAGAGCTTGGATATGAGAAGACCAACCAGGTCAGAAAAGTAAGGCTAATACCCACTGAAATTGGGCTAGTCGAATCGGGATCAAAATTTCCCAAAATCAAAGGCTAATACCCCCTCGAAGAAGCCAGTTCAATCATGATTGAGGGAAAAGGCTATTACCCATAAAATTGAGGCTAATACCAACTAAAAACGGCTTGTATAGGACAAGACCAACAAGGTCAGAAATCTAAGGCTAATACCCACTGAAATGGGGCTAGTCGACTCGGAATCAATATTTCCCAAAATCGAAGGCTAATACCCCCTCTATGAAGACAGTTGAATCATGTTGGAGGGAAAAGGCTATTACCCATAAAATTGAAGACTAATACCAACTAAAAAGGGCTTGGATATGACAAGACCAACCAGGTCAGAAATCTAAGGCTAATACCCACTGAAATGGGGCTAGTCGACTCGGGACAATATTTCCCAAAATCGAACGTTAATACGTCCTCTAAGAAGCCAGTTCAATCATGTTTGAGGGAAAAGGCTATTACCCATAAAATTGTAGCCTAATACCAACTAAAAAGGTCTTGGATATGAGAAGACCAACCAGGTCAAAAAACTAAGGCTAATACCCACTGAAATTGGGCTAGTCGACTCGGGATCAAAATTTCCCAAAATCAAAGGCTAATACCCCCTCGAAGAAGCCAGTTCAATCATGATTGAGGGAAAAGGCTATTACCCATAAAATTGAAGGCTAATACCAACTAAAAACGGCTTCGATATGACAAGACCAACAAGGTCAGAAATCTAAGGCTAATACCCACTGAAATGGGGCTAGTCGACTCGGGATCAATATTTCCCAAAATCGAACGCTAATACCTCCTCTAAGAAGCCTGTTCAATCATATTGGAGGGAAGAGGCTATTACCCATAAAATTGCAGCCTAATACCAACTAAAAAGGGCTTGGATATGAGAAGACCACCCAGGTCAGAAAACTAAGGCTAATACCCACTGAAATTGGGCTAGTCGACTCGGGATCAATATTTCCCAAAATCGAAGTCTAATACACCCTCTAAGAAGCCAGTTGAATCATGTTGGAGGGAAAAGGCTATTACCCATAAAATTGAAGACTAATACCAACTAAAAAGGGCTTGGATATGACAAGACCAACCAGGTCAGAAATCTAAGGCTAATACCCACTGAAATGGGGCTAGTCGACTCGGGATCAATATTTCCCAAAATCGAACGCTCATACCTCCTCTACGAAGCCAGTTCAATCATGTTTGAGGGAAAAGGCTATTACCCATAAAATTGCAGCCTAATACCAACTAAAACGGGCTTGGATATGAGAAGACCAACCAGGTCAGAAAACTAAGGCTAATACCCCCTCTAAGAAGACAGTTGAATCATGTTGGAGGGAAAAGGCTATTACCCATAAAATTGAAGGCTAATACCAACTAAAAACGGCTTCGATAAGACAAGACCAACCAGGTCAGAAATCTAAGGCTAATACCCACTGAAATGGGGCTAGTCGACTCGGGATCAATATTTCCCAAAATCGAACGCTAATACCCCCTCTAAGAAGACAATTGAATCATGTTCGAGGGAGAAGGCTATTACCCATAAAATTAAAGGCTAATACCAACAAAAAAGGGCTTGGATATGAGAAGACCAACCAGGTCAGAAAACTAAGGCTAATACCCACTGAAATTGGGCTGGTCGACTCGGGATCAAAATTTCCCAAAATCAAAGGCTAATACCCCCTCGAAGAAGCCTGTTCAATGATGATGGAAGGAAGAGGCTATTACCCATAAAATTGAAGGATAATACCAACTAAAAACGGCTTCGATATGACAAGACCAACCAGGTCAGAAACCTAAGGCTAATACCCACTGAATTTGGGCTAGTCGACTCGGGATCAAAATTTCACAAAAACAAAGGCTAATACCCCCTCGAAGAAACCAGTTCAATCATGATTGAGGGAAAAGGCTATTACCCATAAAATTGAAGGCTAATACCAACTAAAATCGGCTTCGATATGAGAAGACAAACCAGGTCAGAAATCTAAGGCTAATACCCACTGAAATGGGGCTAGTCGACTCGGGATCAATATTTCCCAAAATCGAAGGCTAATACCCCCTCTATGAAAACAGTTGAATCATGTTGGAGGGAAAAGGCTATTACCCATAAAATTGAAGGCTAATACCAACTAAAAACGGCTTCGATATGACAAGACCAACCAGGTCAGAAATCTAAGGCGAATACCCACTGAAATGGGGCTAGTCGACTCGAGATCAATATTTCCAAAAATCGAATGCTAATACCCCCTCTAAGAAGCCTGTTCAATCATATTGGAGGGAAGAGGCTATTACCCATAAAATTGAAGCCTAATACCAACTAAAAAGGGCTTGGATATGAGAAGACCAACCAGGTCAGAAAACTAAGGTTAATACCCACTGAAATTGCGCTAGTCGACTCGGGATCAAAATTTCCCAAAATCAAAGGCTAATACCCCCTCGAAGAAGCCAGTTCAATCATGATTGAGGGAAAAGGCTATTACCCATAAAATTGAAGGCTAATACCAACTAAAAACGGCTTGGATATGACAAGACAAACCAGGTCAGAAATCTAAGGCTAATACCCACTGAAATGGGGCTAGTCGACTCGGGATCAATATTTCCCAAAATCGAAGGCTAATACCCCCTCTATGAAGACAGTTGAATCATGTTGGAGGGAAAAGGCTATTACCCATAAAATTGAAGACTAATACCAACTAAAAAGGGCTTGGATATGACAAGACCAACCAGGTCAGAAATCTAAGGCTAATACCCACTGAAATGGGGCTAGTCGACTCGGGATCAATATTTCCCAAAATCGAAGGCTAATACACCCTCTATGAAGCCAGTTCAATCATGTTTGAGGGAAAAGGCTATTACCCATAAAATTGAAGGCTAATACCAACTAAAAAGGGCTTGTATATGACAAGACCAACCAGGTCAGAAATGTAAGGCTAATACCCACTGAAATTGGGCTGGTCGACTCGGGATCAAAATTTCCCAAAAACAAAGGCTAATACCCCCTCGAAGAAGCCAGTTCAATCATGATTGAGGGAAAAGGCTATTACCCATAAACTTGAAGGCTAATACCAACTAAAAAGGGTTTCGATATGACAAGACCAACCAGGTCAGAAATCTAAGGCTAATACCCACTGAAATGGGGCTAGTCGACTCGGGATCAATATTTCCCAAAATCGAAGTCTAATACACCCTCTAAGAAGCCAGTTCAATCATGTTTGAGGGAAAAGGTATTACCCATAAAATTAAAGGCTAATACCAAATAAAAAGGGCTAGGATATGACAAGACCAACCAGGTCAGAAATATAAGGCTAATACCCACTGAAATGGGGCAGTCGACTCGGGATTAATATTTACCAAAATCGTAGGTAATACCCCCTTTAAAAATCCCGTTGAATCATGTTGGAGGGAAAATGCTATTACCCATATAATTGAAGGCTAATACCAACTAAAAAGGGTTTCGATATGACAAGACCAACCAGGTCAGAAATCTAAGGCTAATACCCACTGAAATGGGGCTAGTCGACTCGGGATCAATATTTCCCAAAATCGAAGGCTAGTACCCCCTCTAAGAAGCCAATTCAATCATGATGGAGGGAAAAGGCTATTACCCATAAAATTGAAGGCTCATAGCAACTAAAAACGGCTTCAATATGACAAGACCAACCAGGTCAGAAATGTAAGGCTAATACCCACTGAAATTGGGCTGGTCGACTCGGGATCAAAATTTCCCAAAAACAAAGGCTAATACCCCCTCGAAGAAGCCAGTTCAATCATGATTGAGGGAAAAGGCTATTACCCATAAACTTGAAGGCTAATACCAACTAAAAAGGGTTTCGATATGACAAGACCAACCAGGTCAGAAATCTAAGGCTAATACCCACTGAAATGGGGCTAGTCGACTCGGGATCAATATTTCCCAAAATCGAAGTCTAATACACCCTCTAAGAAGCCAGTTCAATCATGTTTGAGGGAAAAGGTATTACCCATAAAATTAAAGGCTAATACCAAATAAAAAGGGCTAGGATATGACAAGACCAACCAGGTCAGAAATATAAGGCTAATACCCACTGAAATGGGGCAGTCGACTCGGGATTAATATTTACCAAAATCTAAGGTAATACCCCCTTTAAAAATCCCGTTGAATCATGTTGGAGGGAAAATGCTATTACCCATATAATTGAAGGCTAATACCAACTAAAAAGGGTTTCGATATGACAAGACCAACCAGGTCAGAAATCTAAGGCTAATACCCACTGAAATGGGGCTAGTCGACTCGGGATCAATATTTCCCAAAATCGAAGGCTAATACCCCCTCTAAGAAGCCAATTCAATCATGATGGAGGGAAAAGGCTATTACCCATAAAATTGAAGGCTCATAGCAACTAAAAACGGCTTCAATATGACAAGACCAACCAGGTCAGAAATCTAAGGCTAATACCCACTGAAATGGGGCTAGGCGACTCGGAATCAATATTTCCCAAAATCGAAGGCTAATACACCCTCTAAGAAGCCAGTTCAATTATGTTTGAGGGAAAAGGTATTACCCATAAAATTACAGGCTAATACCAAATAAAAATGGCTTGGATATGACAAGACCAACCAGGTCAGAAATCTAAGGCTAATACCCACTTAAATGGGGCTAGTCGACTCGGAATCAATATTTGCCAAAATCGAAGGTAATACCTCTTTTAAAAAGCCAATTGAATCATGGTGGAGGGAAAATGCTATTACCCATATAATTGAAGGCTAATACCAACTAAAAAGGGTTTCGATATGACAAGACCAACCATGTCAGAAATCTAAGGCTACTACCCACTGAAATGTGGCTAGTCGACTCGGGATCAATACTTCCCAAAATCAAAGGCTAATACCCCCTCTAAGAAGCCAGTTCAATCATGTTGTAGGGAAAAGGCTATTACCCATAAAATTGAAGGCAAATACCAACTAAAAAGTGCTTTTATATGACAAGACCAACCATTTCAGAAATCTAAGGCCAATACCCACTGAAATGGTGCTAGTCGACACGGGATCAATATTTTCCAAAATCGAACGCTAATACCCCCTCTAAGAAGCCTGTTTAATCATGTTGGAGGGAAAAGGTTATTACCCATAAAATTGCAGCCTAATACCAACTAAAAATGGCTTGGATATGAGAAGACCAACCAGGTCAGAAGTCTAAGGCTAATACCCACTGAAATTGGGCTAGTCGACTCGGGATCAAAATTTCCCAAAATCAAAGGCTAATACCCCCTGGAAGAAGCCAGTTCAATCATGATTGAGGGAAAAGGCTAGTACTCATAAAATTGAAGGCTAATACCAACTAAAAACGACTTCAATATGACAAGACCAACCAGGTCAGAAATCTAAGGCTAATACCCACTGAAATGGGGCTAGTCGACTCGCGATCAATATTTCCCAAAATCGAAGGCTAATACCCCCTCTATGAAGACAGTCGAATCATGTTGGAGGGAAATGGCTATTACCCATAAAATTGAAATCTAATACCAACTAAAAAGGGTTTGGATATGACAAGACCAACCAGGTCAGAAATCTAAGGCTAATACCCACTGAAATGGGGCTAGTTGACTCGGGATCTATATTTCCCAAAATCGAAGGCTAATACACCCTCTAAGAAGCCAGTTCAATCATGTTTGAGGGAAAAGGCTATTACCCATAAAATTAAAGGCTAATACCAACTAAAAAGGGCTTGTATATGACAAGACCAACCATGTCAGAAATGTAAGGCTAATACCCACTGAAATTGGGCTGGTCGACTCGGGATCAAAATTTCCCAAAAACAAAGGCTAATACCCCCTCGAAGAAGCCAGTTCAATCATAATTGAGGGAAAAGGCTATTACCCATAAACTTGAAGGCTAATACCAACTAAAAAGGGTTTCGATATGACAAGACCAACCAGGTCAGAAATCTAAGGCTAATACCCACTGAAATGGGGCTAGTCGACTCGGGATCAATATTTCTCAAAATCGAAGTCTAATACACCCTCTAAGAAGCCATTTCAATCATGTTTGAGGGAAAAGGTATTACCCATAAAATTAAAGGCTAATACCAAATAAAAAGGGCTTGGATATGACAAGACCAACCAGGTCAGAAATATAAGGCTAATACCCACTGAAATGGGGCTAGTCGACTCGGGATTAATATTTACCAAAATCGAAGGTAATACCCCCTTTAAAAATCCCGTTGAATCATGTTGGAGGGAAAATGCTATTACCCATATAATTGAAGGCTAATACCAACTAAAAAGGGTTTCGATATGACAAGACCAACCAGGTCAGAAATCTAAGGCTAATACCCACTGAAATGGGGCTAGTCGACTCGGGATCAATATTTCCCAAAATCGAAGGCTAATACCCCCTCTAAGAAGCCAATTCAATCATGATGGAGGGAAAAGGCTATTACCCATAAAATTGAAGGCTAATAGCAACTAAAAACGGCTTCCATATGACAAGACCAACCAGGTCAGAAATCTAAGGCTAATACCCACTGAAATGGGGCTAGTCGACTCGGAATCAATATTTCCCAAAATCGAAGGCTAATACACCCTCTAAGAAGCCAGTTCAATTATGTTTGAGGGAAAAGGTATTACCCATAAAATTAAAGGCTAATACCAAATAAAAATGGATTGGATATGACAAGACCAACCAGGTCAGAAATCTAAGGCTAATACCCACTTAAATGGGGCTAGTCGACTCGGAATCAATATTTGCCAAAATCGAAGGTAATACCTCTTTTAAAAAGCCAATTGAATCATGGTGGAGGGAAAATGTTATTACCCATATAATTGAAGGCTAATACCAACTAAAAAGGGTTTCGATATGACAAGACCAACCATGTCAGAAATCTAAGGCTACTACCCACTAAATGTGGCTAGTCGACTCGGGATCAATACTTCCCAAAATCAAAGGCTAATACCCCCTCTAAGAAGCCAGTTCAATCATGTTGTAGGGAAAAGCTATTACCCATAAAATTGAAGGCAAATACAAACTAAAAAGTGCTTTTATATGACAAGACCAACCATTTCAGAAATCTAAGGCCAATACCCACTGAAATGGTGCTAGTCGACACGGGATCAATATTTTCCAAAATCGAACGCTAATACCCCCTCTAAGAAGCCTGTTTAATCATGTTGGAGGGAAAAGGTTATTACCCATAAAATTGTAGCCTAATACCAACTAAAAAGGGCTTGGATATGAGAAGACCAACCAGGTCAGAAGTCTAAGGCTAATACCCACTGAAATTGGGCTAGTCGACTCGGGATCAAAATTTCCGAAAATCAAAGGCTAATACCCCCTCGAAGAAGCCAGTTCAATCATGATTGAGGGAAAAGGCTATTACTCATAAAATTGAAGGCTAATACCAACTAAAAACGACTTCAATATGACAAGACCAACCAGGTCAGAAATCTAAGGCTAATACCCACTGAAATGGGGCTAGTCGACTCGAGATCAATATTTCCCAAAATCGAAGGCTAATACCCCCTCTATGAAGACAGTCGAATCATGTTGGAGGGAAATGGCTATTACCCATAAAATTGAAATCTAATACCAACTAAAAAGGGTTTGGATATGACAAGACCAACCAGGTCAGAAATCTAAGGCTAATACCCACTGAAATGGGGCTAGTCGACTCGGGATCAATATTTTCCAAAATCGAAGGTAATACCCCCTTTAAAAAGCCAATTGAATCATGTTGTAGGGAAAAGGCTATTACCCATAAAATTGAAGGATAATACCAAACAAAAAGGGTTTCGATATGACAAGACCAACCAGGTCAGAAATCTAAGGTTAATACCCACTGAAATGGCGCTAGTCGACTCGGGATCATTATTTCCCAAAATCGAAGGCTAATACCCCCTCTAAGAAGCCAGTTCAATCATGATTGAGGAAAAAGGCTATTACGCATAAAATTGAAGGCTAATACCAACTAAAAAGGGCTTGGATATGACAAGACCAACCAGGTCAGAAATCTAAGGCTAATACCCACTGAAATGGGGCTAGTCGACTCGGGATCAATATTTCCCAAAATTGAAGGCTAATACCCCCTCTAAGAAGTCAGTTCAATCATGTTTGAGGGAAAAGGGTATTACCCATAAAATTGAAGGCTAATACCAACTAAAAAGTGCTTTTATATGACAAGACCAACCATGTCAGAAATCTAAGGCCAATTCCCACTGAAATGGTGCTAGTCGACACGGGATCAATATTTTCCAAAATCGAACGCTAATACCCCCTCTAAGAAGCTTGTTTAATCATGTTGGAGGGAAAAGGGTATTACCCATAAAATTGCAGTCTAATACCAACTGAAAAGGGCTTGGATATGACAAGACCAACCAGGTCAGAAATCTAAGGCTAATACCCACTAAAATTGGGCTAGTCGACTCGGGATCAAAATTTCCCAAAATCAAAGGCTAATACCCCCTCGAAGAAGCCAGTTCAATCATGATTGAGGGAAAAGGCTATTACCCATAAAATTGAAGGCTAATACCAACTAAAAACGGCTTCAATATGACAAGACCAACCAGATCAGAAATCTAAGGATAATACCCACTGAAATGGGGCTAGTCGACTCGGGATCAATATTTCCCAAAATCGAAGGCTAATACCCCCTCTAAGAAGCCAGTTCAATCATGTTTGAGGGAAAAGGCTATTACCCATAAAATTGAATGCTAATACCAACTAAAAAGTGCTTTTATATGACAAGACCAACCATGTCAGAAATCTAAGGCCAATACCCACTGAAATGGTGCTAGTCGACACGGGATCAATATTTTCCAAAATCGAACGCTAATACCCCCTCTAAGAAGCCTGTTCAATCAAGTTGTAGGGAAAAGGTTATTACCCATAAAATTGCAACCTAATACCATCTAAAAAGGGCTTGGATATGAGAAGACCAACCAGGTCAGAAATATAAGGCTAATACCCACTGAAATTGGGCTAGTCGACTCGGGATCAAAATTTCCCAAAATCAAAGGTTAATACCCCCTCGAAGAAGCCAGTTCAATCATGATTGAGGGAAAAGGCTATTACCCATAAAATTCAAGGCTAATACCAACTAAAAATGGCTTCAATATGACAAGACCAATCAGGTCAGAAATCTAAGGCTAATACCCACTGCAATGGGGCTGACGACTCGAGATCAATATTTCCCAAAATCGAAGGCTAATACCCCCTCTAAGAAAACAGTTGAATCATGTTGGAGGGAAAAGGCTATTACCCATAAAATTGCAGCCTAATACCAACTAAAAAGGGTTTGGATATGACAAGACCAACCAGGTCAGATATCTAAGGCTACACCCACTGAAATGGGGCTAGTCGACTCGGGATCAAAATTTCCCAAAATCAAAGGTTAATACCCCCTCGAAGAAGCCAGTTCAATCATGATTGAGAGAAAAGGCTATTACCCATAAAATTCAAGGCTAATACCAACTAAAAATGGCTTCAATATGACAAGACCAAGCAGGTCAGAAATCTAAGGCTAATACCCACTGCAATGGGGCTGACGACTCGAGATCAATATTTCCCAAAATCGAAGGCTAATACCCCCTCTAAGAAAACAGTTGAATCATGTTGGAGGGAAAAGGCTATTACCCATAAAATTGAAGGCTAATACCAACTAAAAAGGGTTTCGATATGACAAGACCAACCAGGTCAGAAATCTAAGGTTAATAACCACTGAAATGGCGCTAGTCGACTCGGGATCATTATTTCCCAAAATTGAAGGCTAATAACCCCTCTAAGAAGCCAATTGAATCATGTTTGAGGGAAAAGGCTATTACCCATAAAATTGCAGGCTAATACCAACTAAAAAGGGCTTGTATAGGATAAGACCAACCATGTCAGAAATCTAAGGCTAATACCCACTGAAATGTGGCTAGTCGACTCGGGATCAATATTTCCCAAAATCGAAGGCTAATACCCCCTCTAAGAAGCCAGTTCAATCATGTTTGAGGGAAAAGGCTATTACCCATAAAATTGAAGGCTAATACCAACTGAAAAGGGCTTGTATAGTACAAGACCAACCAGGTTAGAAATCTAAGACTAATACCCACTGAAATGGGGCTAGTCGACTCGGGATCAATATTTCCCAAAATCGAAGGCTAATACACCCTCTAAGAAGCCAGTTCAATCATGTTTGAGGGAAAAGGTATTACCCATAAAATTAAAGGCTAATACCAAATAAAAAGGGCTTTGATATGACAAGACCAACCAGGTCAGAAATCTAATGCTAATACCCACTGAAATGGGGCTAGTCGACTCGGGATCAATATTTCCCGAAATCGAAGGTAATACCCCCTTTAAAAAACCAGTTGAATCATGTTGGAGGGAAAATGCTATTACCCATAAAATTGCAGCCTAATACCAACTAAAAAGGGCTTGGATATGAGAACACCAACCAGGTCAGAAATCTAAGGCTAATACCCACTGAAATGGGGCTAGTCGACTCGGGATCAATATTTCCCAAAATCGAAGGCTAATACCCCCTCTAAGAAGACAGTTGAATCATGTTGGAGGGAAAAGGCTATTACCCATAAAATTGAAGGCTAATACCAACTAAAAACGGCTTCAATATGACAAGACCAACCATGTCCGAAATCTAAGGCTAATAGCCACTGAAATGGGCTAGTCGACTCGAGATCAATATTTCCCAAAATCGAAGGCTAATACCCCCTCTAAGAAAACAGTTGAATCATGTTTGAGGGAAAAGGCTATTACCCATAAAATTGAAGGCTAAAACCAACTAAAAACGGCTTCAATATGACAAGACCAACCAGGTCAGAAATCTAAGGCTAATACCCACTGAAATGGGGCTAGTCGACTCGGGATCAATATTTCTCAAAATCGAAGGTAATACCCCCTTTAAAAAGCCAGTTGAATCATGTTGTAGGGAAAAGGCTATTACCCATAAAATTGAAGGCTAATACCAACTAAAAAGGGTTTCGATATGACAAGACCAACCAGGTCAGAAATCTAAGGGTAATACCCACTGAAATGGCGCTAGTCGACTCGGGATCATTATTTCCCAAAATCGAAGGCTAATACCCCCTCTAAGAAGCCAGTTCAATCATGTTTGAGGGAAAAGGCTATTACCCATAAAATTGCAAGATAATACCAAATGAAAAGGGCTTCTATAGGACAAGACCAACTAGGTCCGAAATCTAAGGCTAATACCCACTGAAATGGGGTAGTCGACTCGAGATCAATATTTCCCAAAATCGAAGGCTAGTACCCCCTGAAAGAAGAGAGTTGAATCATGTTGGAGGGTAAAGGCGATTACCTATAAAATTGAAGGCTAATACCAACTAAAAAGTGCTTGGATATGACAAGACCAACCAGGTCAGAAATCTAAGGCTAATACCCACTGGAATGGGGCTAGTCGACTCGGGATCAATATTTCCCAAAATCGAAGGTAATACCCCCTTTAAAAAGCCAGCTGAATCATGTTGTAGGGAAAAGGCTATTACCCATAAAATTGAAGGCTAATACCAACTAAAAAGTGCTTTTATATGACAAGACCAACCATGTCAGAAATCTAAGGCCAATTCCCACTGAAATGGTGCTAGTCGACACGGGATCTATATTTTCCAAAATCGAACCCTAATACTCCCTCTAAGAAGCCTGTTTAATCATGTTGGAGGGAAAAGGTTATTACCCATAAAATTGCAGCCTAATACCAACTAAAAAGGGCTTGGATATGAGAAGACCAACCAGGTCAGAAATCTAAGGCTAATACCCACTAAAATTGGGCTAGTTGAATCGGGATCAAAATTTCCCAAAATCGAAGGCTAATACCCCCTCTAAGAAGCCAGTTCAATCATGTTTGAGGGAAAAGGCTATTACCAATAAAATTGCAGAGTAATACCAAATAAAAAGGGCTTCTATAGGACAAGACCAACCATGTCAGAAATCTAAGGCTAATACCCACTGAAATGGTGCTAGTCAACTCGGGATCAAAATTATTAGTCTTTTCCCCCGAGCATGATTGAACTGGCTTGTTAGAGGGTGTATAGCCTTGGATTTTAGGACATATTGATCCTGACTCCTCTAGCCCCATTTCAATGGGTATTAGACTTACATTTCTGACCTGGTTGGTCTTGTCATATACAATCCCATTTTAGTTGGTGTTAGGCTTAAATTTTAAGGCTAATAGCCTTTTTTCAGTGATTATGATTGAAGTGGCTTATTGGAGGGGTCATTAGCCTTTGATTTTGGGTCAAATTAATCCTGACTCTACTAGCACCATTGCAATGGGTATTAGCCTTAGATTTTTGACCTGGTTGGTCTTGTCATATCCGATCCCATTTTAGTTGGTGTTAGCCTTAAATTTTATGGGTAATAATCTTTTCCCCCGAGCATGATTGAACTAGCTTGTTGGAGGGTCCATTAGCCTTGGATTTTAGGATATATTGATCCTGACTCGACTAGCCCAATTTCAATGGGTATTAGCCTTAGATTTCTGACCTGGTTGGGCTCTTCATATCCG
Organism: Salix arbutifolia; assembly: GCA_025169955.1. NCBI lineage: Eukaryota > Viridiplantae > Streptophyta > Magnoliopsida > Malpighiales > Salicaceae > Salix > Salix arbutifolia. Next base: position 75,465 of record CM045905.1, read on the forward strand.
AGCACTTTTTATTTGGTATTAGCTATAAATTTTATGGGTTATACTCTTTTCCCCCGAGCATGATTGAACTGGAGTGTTTGAGGGGGTATTAGCCTTGGATTTTGGGACATATTGATCCTGATTCGACTAGCCCCATTTCAATTGGTATTAGCCTTAGATTTCTGACCTGGTTGGGCTTTTCATATACGAGTACTTTTGATTTGGTATTAGCTATAAATTTTATGGGTTATACTCCTTCCCCCCGAGCATGATTGAACTGGCGTGTTTGAGGGGGTATTAGCCTTGGATTTTGGGACATATTGATCCTAACTTGACTAGCCCCATTTCAATGGGTATTAGCTTTAGATTTCTGACCTGGTTGGGCTTTTCATATCCGAGCACTTTTGATTTGGTATTAGCTATAAATTTTATGGGTTATACTCTTTTCCCCCGAGCATATTTGAACTGGCATGTTTGAGGGGGTAATATCCTTTGATTTACGGACATATTGATCCTGACTCGACTAGCCTCATTTCAATGGGTATTAGCTTTAGGTTTCTGACCAGGTTGGTCTTTTCATATCCAAGCATATTTTATTTGGTATTAGCCAAAAAATTTATGGGTAATAACTTTTTCCCCCTAGCATGATTGAACTAGCTTGTTTGAGGGGGTATTAATATTGGATTTTGGGACATATTGATCCCGACTCGACTAGCCCCATTTCAACGGGTATTAGAGTTAGATTTCTGACCTGGTTGGTCTTTTCATATCCGAGCAATTTTTATTTGTTATTAGCCATAAATTTTATGGGTAATAGCCGTTTCCCCCGAGCATGATTGAACTTGCTTGTTTGAGGGGGTATTAGCTTTGGATTTTGGGACATATTGATCCTTACTCGACTAGCCCCATTTCAATGGGTATTAGGCTTAGATTTCTGACCTGGTTGGTCTTGTCATATCCGAGCACTTTTTAGTTGGTATTAGCCATAAATTTTATGGGTAATAGCCTTTTCCCCCGAGCATGATTGAACTTGCTTGTTTGAGAGGGTATTGGCCTTGGATTTTGGGACATATTGATCCTGACTCGACTAGCCCCATTTCAAAGGGTATTAGCTTTAGATTTCTGACCTGGTTGGGCTTTTCAAATCCGAGTACTTTTTATTTGGTATTGGCTATAAATTTTATGGGTTATACTCTTTTCCCCCGAGAATGATTGAACTGGCTTGTTTGAGGGGGTATTAGCCTTGGATTTTGGGACATATTGATCCTGACTCGACTAGCCCCATTTCAATGGGTATTAGGCTTAGATTTCTGACCTGGTTGGTCTCGTCATATCCGAGCACTTTTTAGTTGGTATTAGCCATAAATTTTATGGGTAATAGCCTTTTCCCCCGAGCATGATTGAACTTGCTTGTTTGAGGGGGTATTAGCCTTGGATTTCGGGACATATTGATACTAACTCGACTAGCCCCATTTCAATGGGTATTAGCCATAAATTTTATGGGTATTAGTCTTTTCCCCCGAGCATGATTGAACTGGCTTGTTAGAGGGGGTATAGCCTTGGATTTTAGGTCATATTGATCCTGACTCGACTAGCCCCATTTCAATGGGTATTAGCCTTAGATTTCTGACTTGGTTGGTCTTTTCATATCCGAGAACTTTTTTTTTGGTATTACTATAAATATTATAGGTAATAGCCTTTTCACCCGAGCATGATTGAATTGGCTTGTTTAAGGGGGTATCAGCCTTGGATTTTGGGACATATTGATCCTGACTCGACTAGCCCCATTTCAATGGTTATTAGCCTTAGATTTCTGACCTGGTTGGTCTTTTCATATCCGAGCAATTTTTATTTGGTATTAGCCATAAATTTTATGGGTAATACTCTTTTCCCCCGAGCATGATTGAACTGGCTTGTTTGAGGGGGTATTAGCCTTGGATTTTGGGACATATTGATCCTGACTCGACTAGCCCCATTTCAATGGGTATTAAACTTTGATTTCTGACCCCGTTGGTCTTGTCATATTCAATCCCATTTTAGTTGGTGTTAGCCTTAAATTTTATGGGTATTAGTCTTTTCCCCTAAGCATGATTGAACTGGCTTGTTTGAAGGGGTATAGCCTTAGATTTTGGGACATATTGATTCTGACTCGACTAGCCCCATTTCAATGGGTATTAGCCTTAGATTTCTGACCGGTTGGTCTTGTCATATCCGAGCACTTTTTAGTTGGTATTAGCCATAAATTTTATGGGTATTAGTCTTTTCCCCCGAGCATGATTGAACTGGCTTGTTTGAGGGGTATAGCCTTGGATTTTGGGACATATTGATCCTTTCTCGACTAGCCCCATTTCAATGGGTATTAACCTTAGATTTCTGACCTTGTTGATCTTTTCATATCCGAGCACTTTTTGTTTGGTATTAGCCATAAATTTTATGGGTAATAGCCTTTTCCCCGAGCATGATTGAACTAGCTTGTTTGAGGGGATATTAGCCTTGGATTTTGGGACATATTGTTCCTAACTCGACTAGCCCCATTTCAATGGGTATTAGCCTTAGATTTCTGACTTGGTTGGTCTTTTCATATCCGAGCAATTTTTATTTGGTATTAGCCATAAATTTTATGGGTAATAGCATTTTTCCCCGAGCATGATTGAACTGGCTTGTTTGAGGGGGTATTAGCCTTGGATTTTGGGACATATTGATCTTGACTCGACTAGCCCCATTTCAATGGGTATTAAACTTTGATTTCTGACCCGGTTGGTCTTGTCCTATCCAATCTCATTTTAGTTGATGTTGGCCTTAAATTTTAAGGGTAATAGCCTTTTTTCCGCGAGTGTGATTGAATTGGCTTGTTGGAGGGGGCATTAGCTTTGGTTTTTGGGTTATATTGATCCTGACTCGACTAGTTCCATTTCAATGGTTATTAGCTTTAGATTTATGACCTGATTGGTCTTTTCATATCCGAGCACTTTTGTGATTGTTCCAATCTCTTTGTCATGGTGTTAATATTTGATTTCTTAGTTTGATTCCTGTATGGAAGCTTAGTTATTTGTAGACAGTATTTCTAAGCTTAGATCTGAAGCCTTATCATTATAAATCTGGGTAGTTATTAATGTTATTTTCCCGTGTGCAGTACAAGTTCAAGGACAGGTTGCAGTCTCTGTTGGAAGTAGGTGGTGCAAAGATTGTTTTAGTTGAAGACTTCTCTTCAAATTTCCAAGTATGCAATTCATGCTCTTGTTAAGATCTCCATTTTTGCTGACAAAATGGGAACATTATCACTCATTTGATTTTGGTGGAGATGAATAGTTATTTTATCTTATTTTTTTTATGAAATTTCAAGTTTCTTACCGGTTAAAAACTTTATTATCACTGGTTTGATTTCGGGGAGATTAATAGTGTATCTGAAATTAAATTATTCATCTTTTTTAAACTAGTTGATTTTGCTACTTTATGCTATCCATGCCTAGTTGTTTAGGTTTTTCAGTCTTAATGAAAAGCTTGATTAGACAAGTACAGAATTTGAACTCACGGCCTGCAGACTTGCCTTTAGTGGAAAAATATCACTGGGCTAGATTGTCCACTGCTTTGTAAATATCTTTATGTGTTACTGTTATAAATGTTTAGTTTAATCTTAATAACAACTTTTCATAATAAACACCTCAACTTTTAGAGAGATATTTTATGGGGAAAGAGTGAACAATGACATAAAAATGCCATGTCTCTTCTATACTTGAAATCTGTTCACTAATGTGAGATTTTTAAACTATTGATTGGGACAACAGCTGGCAGCACCTCATTTTCTAGGCATTTAGGCCATTGATGGACAGCGATTCCTTTAGAATATATTCTTAAAACATTGGAACTTGTAGTAAAAGTTCAATGATCCTTTATTTAGAATGGAACATTGTATTTTAATCACCACACTAGTACCCATCTTCAAATGTCTGTCCATTGCAACTAAGTTTTTTATTTTTGATGTATCTGCACATGTCAGTGTCAGATCCTTTTACAAATTCCATGCAACACAGGTTTAGATTGGCATTGGTACCATACAATCCTGTTCCTTTTCCTCATTGCTATACTTATGGATTACGTTGTATGGCCAAGATGTCAATACTTCACCATAACAGTAAACTATTGATCAACCGATATTTTCCGATCACTGCAATGGTCATCCATTAAAGAGAATGTGATGTTGAATGGAGCATCAATGCTTTTTGTCAAGAACCTTACTCTGGGATTTTGTTTATCTCACAAGCAATTGTCATGTTTGACTTGTCTTATCAACTAAAATGTACTTAGTGAATAGTGTTCTCTAAGTTTGGATCATGCAGAAAAAAATCTTATTATCTTCTAATGCATGTTGAGTGGATATTCTCTCTCAGGGTTTGGATTGCGGGCAAGACAGTCGTGTGTTATGCGTCATGCCCAAAGGATCACCGGACAAGTTTAATTCGTTCAACAAGCTGGGTTAAGAGCTGTTTTAGCTGGACATCTAGACTTGTCTGTTTTGGTATCACCATCTGGTCAGTATCTTATTTTCAATGGACAGTGTGCCTTGCTTCACAATTTGAGTAAGAAGTGTCACAGACACGACTCATAACAGCATTAAACTTGGATCTACCTCTTTCACCTTTCTAAACACTTGTACTTGCATAATAGTTTGGTTAGTTGATCTGCATTACAGTTCATCTTGTTCCTTTGTAAGTTAAATAAATGTTTATAAACTTACTGAAATGAATTTTAACATCATCCAAAACATGAAATCAAATCAAAGGAGTTGCCCAATCCTGCTGAGTATCAATTTAGTTGGGTAAGTTTATGAATAAAATTTCCAGCAATTATAGTGTTGGTTGTGTTATGAATTCTTAGGTTTTCCATCTTCTAGGTGTGATTCCTTGAGAACCTCTAGTATGAAGCTAGTAGCCATGTTAGTTTATCCCCGGCTAAATTCCAAAACCTATATCCCTTTCCTTTTACTTAAATCCCTTGAAGTCCTCAATTTCCAAGCTCTAATCAGTCACATAGCCCTAGGAGGATCGAAACTTCAAATCTGTCCTACTTCAAAACCTATAATATCTCACAGTAGTTGTATCAAAGTGCGCTGGTTCTTAAAATTTATAGCATTTTGCTAACCAGGTGCAGACAGGACTGCACAGATGACACAAAATTATGAAGTCCTGCATCTTCCCTCCTGAACCAACAGAAGAGATCAACATTAAATCCACCCCCTTTTTTCATTGAAAATAACCTAGAATCTCCACTATAATTATACAATTTACACTACATATCCCTCGAAGCTGGGAATGTAGAAATAAGTGACTTTCAGATGCTTCATTTTGATGATAAGTAACATAACTAGTTGAATGTAAGATCTTGCAAAGTTACAATTTGCAAAACATCTCTAGTTTTAATTTTGCTGTGCACCAATATCAAGATGATGATTGATGGCATTTAAAAATCATTTACATTCTTAATATCAGGCCTTTCTAGCATATTTAGCCATAGGCCCTGCCATCCAATTTTTTTTTTTTATTTGAAAAAAGTAAAGTTGGCTTTGTGATGCAATTCCCCATAACATTGATATTGTCACTGAGATTCTGGAATCTCTTGTTTCATTAAAGAAGCTTATAAGTAACTTTCGGAAGGTTGAAAACCATGTGTGGTAGAGTTTCTGAGTGCTTACATCATAATGTGATTCAAAGCTAGAGAGAAGTACATGAATCTATTAGCCACTTTGAGGAATTATGCTTTGCCTTGAAAGAGCCTTTAAAATCCTGGATGTTGCAGAATATGATTTTGGGATCGTATGGCGGTAATGTGATAGAAATCTTAATATGTGAATGCATATTTGTTACACAGAATCCTTGCTTTCAGCAGAAGTCTTTTTTGCCTTATCGTTGTGAAGGCCTAATTGTTTGGGATCTATTATTTCTCATGCTTCTTTAAATTCATTCAACTTCTTTTTCCACAAACTCCTGTTGTTTCCTTCAATTGTAGAACACATATACATATCTTATTTAAATTACCATTATATTACACATTTCTTTGACGTGATGTACGCTATTTGTCCTCTTGCAGCTCTTGTTTCATCATCATGCTCCACCGATGAGACAGTAGTAGCAGATTCTGAGGCAGAAGTGGAAACACCAATATCAGAGCGTTTCGCTGCAGATATCTCCAATGAAGAAGCCCCAAAATATGTGAACAAGCTGGAAACGTCCATTCACCCTCATCATAGATCAGAAATTAACCATGTTGTAAGCTCTACTTACAGTATTGCTAACGTGACAACAAAACAAGAAACGGTTGGTGAGGCTGAAAGCGGAAATTCTGATATTATTTATAGCCAAGATTTAATCATTAGAGATTTGAATTTACCTGCTCAAATCAGTTCGCCTCCAAATAATGGATTTTTGAATTTCAAACGCTTCAGAAAGGTACTGGATTTCCCCCCCTTTTTACCCGTCTCAAGCCTGGGAGTTCAGACTCAATTAGTTTTAGCTGGTGTATTAGACAATTTTTGTCCATTCATTTCTTCTCTACAATTGTGATTGGAAAATACGTTGAACTGATCAAATTCATGAATTTAGACTGAGAAATCATGTTGAAGAAAGATGTCATTGAATTGGTCACATGATGCTTTTAATTTGTCCTCGAGCTTCCGTTCAATTGATTGATTGTTGCCTGTGCATGTGCCCTTGCCATCAATTTTATGTTGAACCAATGAAAACAATTAAAAATAAATGCTGCATCTGCATTTTTTTTCATCTCTTATTCTTTTTTTCTCTTATAGTGGTTTTTGCTTAGACATGCCTATTGACTAGACGTTAAGTAAATTCTTTTGTTGTTTATCCTCTCTCAGGGTAACACCCAATCAGGGAATAGTGATACAGGAGCATCCCAAGAATAGAAGTCAAAGAACCAAGTCTAGAGTAGTCTAGATAATTCCTATTCATGCATGTATGTGAATGGTCATTCATGTATCTAGAGTATTTAATATGTTCATGTATTTAGAGGTACATTGTACCATGAGATACATTGGATGATTATGTGGGTCATTAATGTCTAGTCTAGGAAGTCTAAATTTGAGTCTTATAAATACTTATGTAACCAAGGCATTTAGGGGAAGTTTTTTCAGAATTTAAATGAAGTTTAGCCTTTGGCTTTTGAGAAGAAAGATTTCTTCTTGTTGACTCTGTATCCCTTTGGTGGATCTCCATTGGGTGGTGAGTTGTGTTATCTTTGAGTGTTCACTTGTGTTTCCCTTCTCTTTCTTCCATTATTCGGTATCAAGGGAATAGTTTCAACAATTTGATTCCATTCTCAAAATATCCATACAAGTAAGATCACGGTTACTAATTAGTAATGCTAGAGATACTATAATTGTTATTTAAACTTTTTAACCAACCCATGTGATGTAAGTTTGTGATTTGAATTTTTTGTGTTATTTAATAAAAGTGTTACCAATTGTAACAATACTCACATCAAGTCTTTGTTTGTTTCTTGGTAGAGATTTTGACTATGGGAATCAGGATATGCTCGAGTCCGTGAAGGAAGAGAAAAGGCGAAAGCAAATGGAAGCAATTGCAGAGGACTTGTTCAACACTGAAAAGGTGACTGCCAAAACTTGTTTGGATGAATTGGAATGAGGGTTTAACTATTAGAAACTGAGCTGTGTAGCTTGGTTTTAAGCTAAAATGGGACCAGACAATGAAAAATGCTTGCTGCTTCCTAAACAATGCAGGGAAGGCGGCGTGGGGTTGCTGGTTCTCTTCACGGACTTCTTACACGTGGCTGACAACAGGAATGAGGCAAATGCTGATCATCTTCTTCGTTGTAGTGCAATATCCAGTAAATTCTGAGCTATCTTTCCCCTGTATTGGTATTATTTGGAATGAGTTTGAAACGATATGATATTTGGAGGAAAGGGGAAGGGGGACGTATTGCCATATGGAGCAAGTTCCTTCGAGGGGACGTATACGCTAACATTTACATGTTGAATGAAAGAGCAGTATTTGAGGGTTTCGAGCAGTGAGATAGAAACCAGTTTTACATGTTGGGATGTTCCAATTTTTTGGTTTAGCAATATTCTTTTATCATTCTAGAAGCTAGGATGCTCTCATTTGGACAGCCTCTTTGAAATACCAAATTCTAAAGAACTAAATGTCAAGTGATGATTAGCATACAAGTAATTTAGTCTTATCAGCAATCTGCCCGAGTGCAGAACTTAATGCCAGCTGAAACATTTGGAGTTCTCTGGGATTGTCCCTGTAGATTTCAAAAGCTTGCAGGCTATTCAAAAGAATACCAGCATATTTGGAATTTCATAGGATCTCGACTGTTGTCATTGCATTTTGTCAGATTTTTGGTAACTTGGATAACAGTCTCACTGTTTCAAGAACCGCTGTCCTGTTCATTGGACGAAAGTAGATTTTCAAATCTGACTGGGCATGGCGTGCAGTCTTGAACCGGAAGCAAACGACGGGTTTGTACGGGGAAAAAGTAGATTTGTCTCAGCTCTTGACTTGATGACATGGATAATGAAAAAGTAGACATTTTTTTTATTTTTTTTAAATCATTAATTTTTTAAAATAACACTTTTAAAACAAACACGGGAAACTAGAGCTCTCAAAACTAAGAATTTGGTCGTGCGGCCCTCTTGAGGTTTCATTTTGGTCATAAAATTTACAACCAAAGCAAGGAAAAAACAATCAAAATTTAGAGAAACTCCGTTATAAAAATGATTTTTTAAAAAATAATAAAAATGTATTAATTTAATATATTTCTAAATAAAATAAACTTTAAAAAATTATTATTACCAAATTCTCAAATACTCCTTAAACACCAGACCACAAGACCAGGAGCTTTGGTAAATTGGAATTAATTTATTGTACACTTTGTATATTGTACGTAATAAAGATTTTAATCCAAGTTCAAACATCACAGTTTGCAAAAATAATTAGTTAATAATCGATCATGGTTTATAATTTCACCAACTCTATCTTAACTTTACACGTTCCAATTTCACATTGCATTAGCATTGATTTTAAAAATACTTTTATAATTAATTATGTATATTAACATTTTCAGTACTGCATGATCAACTATTTCTATTAATCATCAGATCATAAATTTTAATTAACGGTGAACAGTATCAAATGGAAAAGTAACGTAAAAATCAGAATAAATGCAACACTCAAAATAGTAAATAGCAATTTAAAGACATGGAGTCCCCGGGGGCAGCCTGGCGGCAACAGACCTCGCTCTCATACACGGGAGCGAGGTTCGAGTCATCCTAGCGCCCTATCCCAAACCTGTAAGAGCTTGGGACAGCCGGGAGTTTACGCATGCTCTGGGTCCACAAAGTCGGTTTCCGGGTCATGTGGTTCCCACGTTATCCAAAAAAAAAAATTAAAGACATGGAGGAAAAAATCATATAATTATAATCCTCCATTCTTTAATTAGGAGTAGGGGAAATGGCTAAGAAAAATTGTGAAAACAATAAAGAGAAAAAAAAACCTTTTGATCAATGGTCCATGGGCATAATACTGATCAAAATGAAATATAAATATGAAATAATGAATAAAGTTGATTTATATCCTAAACCTAAACTTACAGCTACTATTTCTAATATTAATGGCGTTATTAGCAGCTAAGTTGTCGACATCTAGCCTGCATCTGACCCTGAACTTCACCTTCATTTGTTTGTCCCGATAACACCACATTAAGCACGGTGGTGTTCCTGTGACCCTGGTAGAATCTTGGCAGCGAACCTTGACATAAACTTGTGCCTGTGTACCACACGCTTATATGGCTCCCTCCCTCGTAGTAGACGCCCACTTTCTTGTTGGGATTCCTAGCCGTGATGGTGACATCGAAGGTTGCAGTTAAGCTGGAATTGCTTGTGAGATTGAATTGGGTAATTTGCAACCGATCGATGGACAAGGAAATATATAAGGATACTCGTGAAATTTCAGCAAGATATGATGGTTAGTAGGTGATTTTACACCAAAAGTTTAAGTTTTCTTGTGTGGTCCTTGTATGGACTATATAAACATCTAACTAAGTCTTAGGGGTCATAATGTAAGAATATTTCCCGTAGAGTGGCCGATGTATTAACGGTCCGATCATTAAAGTTCAAGTTCTTTGTAAAGTCTACGGATTCTAATACGTTAAAGCGAAACCGTGATGGATCGGTCTCAATAAACGAGTACTAGAATGGATACGTTGAGACCCTCTCCTCTAACCATAAAATAACATATATTCTCATAAGGTTGTATACATACATATATTGATGGTTTTAAATATATGTATGTGTATAAAATAAAGTTATGGAATTAAAGCAATGTCTTTAATGTCATTTAATTAAAAGACACAAACCCTCCTTCATATTGAGAGACACCCATTCGATGGGTATAAGAAAGGAAGGGGGTTGTTCATTTTGTAAGAATAACAAGAACAAAATAAAAGAAAGAGAACAAAGAGAAAAACCATAAAGGAAATCCCTCCCAATCAAAGGGATTGAGAAAAGACGAAAGGTGTAGAGGAGAAGATCAACAAAGTGATTATCAAAGGATTCCATGCAACAATTCAAGTGCAAAATGGATAATGGTAAGTTCTAAATTTTCCATTGTTCTAGATTTGAAGGTTTTCATCATCAATATAAAAGATTTGTGGAATTAAATGGTCTATTGATTTGGGGATAGATTTCATAAATAGAAATCATTAAAGAAGTAATTAACACATAATATATCAATAATATATGAGGTTGCTTGACTGGCAAGAGGAAAGTTAAGCTTTGTGTTCAGAAAAGCTTGTGTTAATAATTTAACACAAAAAGACAACACAGGCACCGTTAGAAATTGTCCATTACAAAATGGACAAAACTGTCACCATACTAGCACCAATTAATTGTTTTCATTACAAAAGAAATATACGAAGGGATTGCCCTCATTTGGTCGTCTGTTCCGTCTGCCCGAAAGGATAAAAACGTGCATGTGTTTAGGAATACAGTTTCATCTGAAAAACACTTGGTCAGTTTAGTTTAGTTTAGTTTTTTATACATGTAACAGTAGTTTTTAACGAGGAAGAAGTTTATTTTTTAGTATGTTGTTGATAAATTAAAGCATTAAATATTTTTTTGCAAGAACCAAATCAATCGAACCAATCACTTCCAAAAAGAAATTATTAATAATTGATTAATCAAAGAGAGAAGGCAGTGGGAATCAAACTGCGGATACATTTTTAACGACGCAATCCAGCTGGCTACATACACGGGGATTTTTTGTTTTGTTTTTGAATAAAACTATAACTAATGAGGTGGTGCATTCATAGTAGAAGCTCCAGTCGTAGGAACGTGATCCATATCACATGCGACTAGCTCTTGATGAGCCCATTGCCTTGGCCATGTCTCGAAGCACAGCCTTTTGGATCTTCCCGGTTGATGTCTTGGGCAGTTCTTCCTTAACAACCACTGTTTTGGGCACCATGTAATGTGGCAACCTACCCCTGCAATATTCAATGATCTCCTTCTCCGTTGGGATCTTACAACAAGCCTCCTTCAAAGTCACAAACGCACAGGGCGTCTCGCCCCAAAACTCATCGGGTCGAGCTACAACCGCCGCCTCGTTAATATCTGGAAATGTGTAGAGCACTGACTCAACCTCTACGCTGCTCAAGTTCTCACCACCGCTAATGATGACATCCTTGGATCGATCTTTGATCTCTAAATAACCATCAGGATGCATCACGCCTACATCTCCGGTGCAGAACCAACCATTCTCTGTCATACACTTGACTGTAGCTACTGGGTCCTTGAGATAACCCAGCATGATGCACCCACCTCTTAGAACAACTTCACCGAGTGTTGATCCATCTCGTTTCACACTCATTCCTGTCACAGGATCCACCACGTCCACCTCGGTCATTCCTACTGTTCTCACTCCTTGCCTTGCTTTCAACCTCGCTCTCTCAGTTGCGGGAAAAAGATTCCACCGCCGCTTCCAGGCGCACGAGACAACAATCCCGCCAGTTTCTGTCAGCCCATAACCATGTCCAACTACGAAACCCAAGGACTCCGTGCGGGAGAGTATGGCAGCGGGTGGTGGAGCCCCGGCTGTTATAATATGGACTGGGTTTTCTAAAGGTTCCATATTGGTAGGAGAGTTGGAGAGCATGTTGAGAACCACAGGTGCACCACACATGTGAGTCACCCCGTGCTTTTTAATCAAGCCATAGATGGTGGTTGCATCGAATTTACGGAGACATATGTTGGTTCCACCAACGGCGGCCATGCCCCAGGGATAGCTCCACCCATTGGAATGAAACATGGGCAGGGTCCACAAGAAGACAGGCTGCTTCGGGAATGACCAATCGACAAGAGAATCGAGAGTCACGATGAAGAGACCTCTGTGGCAGTGTACCACACCTTTAGGAGACGAGGTTGTGCCTGATGTGTAGTTCAGTACAATAGGGTCGAAGTCATTCTTGGGACGGATCCAGTTGAAGGCAGGATCACCCTTCTCCAATAACCCTTCGTAGGTATCGTAGAAGGGAATGGTAGGTGATGGTTGTTGGGGGAGGAGCTCCTCATCATCGGCTATGAGGACGAGAAGTGGAGGTCTGGTGCTGGATGGAAACAGGGAGATAGCCTCGTTGACCAAGGAGACAGACATAGGATCTACAAAGAGGAGCTTGGTTTCGGCGTGGCAGAGGAGGAGGGAGATGGTACGCGCGTCAAGGCGAGTGTTGAGGGTGTTGAGGATGGCGCCGGCCATAGGGACTGCGAAATGGAGCTCGTACAAGGCCGGGATATTGGGGGCTAAGATAGAGACGACGTGGCCCTTGTTTAGACCGATGGAGGATAGAGATGAAGCCAGTTGGAGACATCGACGGCGGGTCTGCGACCATGTGTAAGATATGTTACTGTAGATGATGGAGGGGCAATCACCATACACTGTAGCTGCCCTGTCCAGAAAGCCTACAGGAGTTAGAGCATAGGAGTTTGCTGGTCGTGGTCTCAGCTCATCCATCTCTCTCTCCCTCTCTTTCTCTCTCTCTCGCTATCTCTCTATCTCTCGCTCTCTGGTATATTCTTGAAGTGTAGCGTTATAATAAGCCACAGGAGAGTTAGGTGTGAGTAGTATGATATAGTTTATATTTTATTCCGTGTTTTAAAATATAAAACAAGTGTGAGTTGTTGACTTAAAAAAATAAGAGGTCACCGGTATAAGGTCACTTGATTTCGCAATGATACTAAGTGCTACAGTAATTAAAACACATTTTAATTAATAAAATATAATTATAATTATAATTATAATTATATTAAAATTATATATATGTTTCTAAGGACCCTTGATTATTACTAAAGTGACCGGAAATAGCTTATTTTTTATATTCCTCAAGTACAATAAAAGGATTAACTTGTTTTTATTTAAAGATAAGATTTATTTAACTAGCAACTAAAGACTTTTCTAAACTTTTATTTTTAAAAGCAATATTTTACAATCACTTTACTTGCACATGTCTAGGATTGTTTTTGTATTTTTCTTCTATTTTTTAGTTATAATCAAATTAAATAAAAAATAGAATTTCAATATATGTAAAACATCAAAAATAGTCAACACATACATTGTGAGTTGGAGATGCACCAAATTTTTTGGTGGTTCATGTTTATGTTATGTTTCTCGCCACCCAAAAATCATCTTTTTGTGATGGCATTGAAAGATTTTAGATTTTTTTTTCATGGTAGTCCAACGCATGTACACGATAGGACAACGATTGGGTTTCAATAAATGTTATTTTAAATTATTATTTTAATTCATCGATATTATTTTCTCTTTTTTTTACTAGGTTATCCTTATTTCATATTTCAAATCATGGATTAATTGAATTAACTTGGTTTAATTATATTTTTTAATTGATCTTTTTAGTTTTATCCTCTATCATTTAGATTGTTTGAGAGTTGATCTCTATTATTTTATACAGGATTTAGGTTATTTTATTTTCACAATTGAGCCATAAAATTGGCATGCTGAGTAAAAAATAATAATTTAGAGTTTGATTATATAATAATTGAACTTTGTGTTTTTTTTATGAAGTTATCTTATTTTTCATTTATTATCATATAAGATTAATTAAATGTTTTAAGAATATTTAAATTATATTGTTTTATAATTTTGACAAACCTTTATTTTTAGTCTTTATTTATTACTTGATTGGATTTTTATAATTATATTATTAAATTAAATAAATTTATTAAATTATTCAAATTATTTATTTATATTCTATTTTTTACTTTACAAAATATTGTTATTTAAATATATTTTTATGTTAGATAAAATTGGCTGCAGGAGTAAACTACAAAGCCCAACAAATCGTCAAATCATGTTGGCAGTGCCCTCGCGAAACTCGTGTGTTGGTGATTGATACGATTAGCACTTTTCATGTAACTACCACCACTCTTGTTAATGTGCCCATAAAGAAAAAGAAAAAGAAAAAGAAATGCTTTACAGTTTTTTTCCATTTCCTCTTTTTTTTTTTTTTGTCATTGAAAGTTTTTTTATTAAAAATCTCTTTATCATGTTTTTTAAAAGTATTTTTTAATGAAATTAATTTTTTATTTTAAATTAAATATTTTTGATATTTTTAGATCATTTTAATATACTGATATCAAAAATAATTTTTTTTTGAAAAAATAAAACTATTATGATATTTTTCAAAATGAAAAGTATCTTAAAAAACAACTTCAATCATACTTTCAAACAGACCCAAAATATGTTTGCATTTGTGTTTTAAAGATAATTAATGTTCTTGGTCTTGTTTTAAAGTTTTTTTTGCATTTATGTATATGCAACAGTAAATACATATTGGTACTCTTATTTATGGGTGTTTCATTTTAGTCTCTAATCTTTTGATTTTTTTGTTATTTCTTCTATAGAAATTTTGGATATTTTTCAATTTTACCCTTTAATTGAAATTGATCATATATGTTATTTTTTATTTTAGCCTTTATTGATTTTTTTGGTCCAGAGGTTTTTATTTGTTTCAATTTTATCATTCAATTGAAATTGATCATAAATTCTATTTTCATTTCGATCCTTATTCTTTTGATTTTTTATTTGTTTTAAATCCCTTCAATTTGTCCAGTCTAAAGATTTTGAATTGTTGCAGTTTTGTTCTCTTATTAAAATTAATTATATTTTTTATTTCTTATTTTGGCCCTCATTCTTTTAATTTTTTTATTTTGTTTTAATTCCTGTGATTTTTTCAGTCCTTGGACAATCTCTTATTTTTTATCTGTATTTATGTATCTATACATCTAGTTTTGGTTTTTGGTTTTCATCATTTTTTCCTGGAGTTTTATTTTTATTTAGTTTAGTCCTGATATTTTTAATTTATATTGGTAATTATTTTAAAATTGATATTTCTTTTTTTTTCTTTGTTATTTTTTTGTTTTTTTTTGTTTTTTTTGTTTTTTAGATCAGATGATTTTTTTATGTTAATAATATTTATTTGTTTTTGTTTTTGTTGTTTTTGTTTGCTCTTTTATTAAAGTTCTTTTTTTTTCAATATAATTTTTTGGTTTTTATTGTTTATGCAATAATAAATAATGTTAGTGATTGTTTTTTTAATTGTTTTCATATTTGCTCTTTTGTTATTCTTTAGAACAATTTAATAATTTTTATTATGTGGGCAGTGACAGTGATGATAATTTTAACTGTTATGGTCATGATGACAATAGTGACATAGCAATGAATTTTCAATTATGTTTTTTTATTTTTATACGTAGAAAATCAATAATTTAATTTTTTGTTTGGTTATTATAGGTGTTTACATAATTTATATTTTATTATTGCGTTTAATTTAAATTAAAATATTAAATGAACTAATTCTAATACAATGAATTTAATGATTTAGGTATCAAAATCTTCTGATGATAATAATTTTATGTTGATGATTTTATTGAAATCTATTAAACAAATAAATTCATATATTTTATTGAAAATCTGTGCTTCATAAAAATTATGCCCATATTTATATCTTGCTTAAATTTATAGCATTAGAAAATAAATCTCACACTTTTAATATTTTTTATGTTTAAAAAAATATGATTTTGACCACAGCAAAGCGCAAGTAAGGGGCTGGTAATGTGTGTATGTTGTTGTTATTACAAGTATATTTTTAAGCTTCTTTCAAAGTTTTAATTTTTTTTATTAAAATAATTCTTAGATAAGATTTCAAAACTAAAATTTATATATGTATATTCTTGAGATTTATTTTTTGTGGTTTTTCTCATAATATCTATTTAAATGTCGATAGTTAAAAATACATTCTCGAATCAATTTCAATTTTCATTGCAAACAACATTAAATATTATTTTGAATTCCTCCAGTAATATTCATAGCAATTAAGATGATGTTTTGCTAAAATCATCGCTCAAATACTAATATTGAAAAAGATTATTTATTTGTATTTACTCACAAATAACGCGACAATCAAAATTAGGCCATTATAGAGATTGCAAGAATAATTTTTTTTAATGCGAGAAAATCTTATCTCTTAAAAATTATATTTTATGGGTCTAAGTGAGCGAGTAAAATCTCGATTGTTCTAAATTTTTACAAGAGGTATATATCATGACACAAATTCGAGACTTGCTGTGCAGATCATAAATTTTTTATCATCACGACATCACGTCACATAATTAAAAATGATTTAAATAATATAAAGGTTTAATATACTGGTATACAATTTCGTGTTTTTGTCACGTACTTGTTTAATTCAAAAATATAATTATCATTAAGTCAATTGTTTATATATATAAAAGTCAACACTAGTTTTAATGCATAGGACTGGGATAGATGGTTTGTCTACTTGAAATTAAATGCAACGTGGTTAAGAGGCAAAAATCTCATGGGTCATAATGGCCCGTCTGACTGTCATAAAACAGACCCTCAAAAATAAAATATATAAAATTAAAACACGCACTCCGATAGACCAGGTGAAGATCCAATAAATGAGTCATAAAGGCCCAAGCTTTAGAAAAGAAGGCTGCTTTAACTGTTTGAATTTTGAAATGCATTGTATACAGGCTGAAATAAAGCTATAAGATGTGATTTTATTTTTTAAATAAAGTAAAGAATCCCTATTGATGCTCTAGCTGGTTCGTATTTGTCTACATGGTGGGCAGCCCAGAACTCAGCTCTAGGCCAGGCTAGGACACAGAATTTACAATTAAATTTTCCAGGGTTCGGCAAGGAGAATCACGGCTGCATTAAACAACTGAAAATCTCTACCCAATTCTGCACCTTGGAACGTGCGCCCGCCGGGTGTGTGTTATGACTTGTGATAAACATCATGCTGGCAAAGTGTTTTTACTTGTACAATTCCATGCTATTACAAGTACGAGTACCGAAAGGCCATGTTGGATAATAAATATGTATACATAAGATATATGATGAGAATAAAGATTTTACTTAGGATTCCATTGACTTTTAACATGATCATATTAGTATTTTAGTTATTACAAATAATTTTATTTTAAATATTTATATATATGTAAGGCAAATATTAATGCTATAAGTATGAATAACAATTCTATGTTGCCTTTTAATTGAAAAGTCTATTTTGATATCAGAAGAGTTTGTCAGAAGGTTATCTAACGGAATAATTTTCTTATTTTTAAAATTTTATTTTTTCTCAATTAAAATATTTGTGGCCTGAATAGAAATTAAAAATATAGGCATGGTTGATTTTTTTGTGGAAAAAACCCTCTTTAATATTAAAAGAAAATGTTAAAAAAATAATCATATATATTTTTATTTAAGATTCAAATATATATAGACACAAACACACACACACCCTAAGGGTTTGAATTAATAACTCAATATTTTTTATATTTTTTTCTTCACGTGCATAAACTCTCTGATTAATGGTAAGATCTAGATTTTTTTTTAATGAAAAGATATTCATACGGACCCAAAAGCTTTAATTGAGTGTGCTCTTGACTTGACTTGATTTAATTTGAAGACTTGAATTCACTTGGTAAAGATTATTAACACAAGCTCAAAATCTTTAATTGTGTAATATCTTGATTTGATTTTAATGAAAAAAAGGACTTTGATCCTTGTTTTTTTTTTGGCTTCATTTGATGAAGATTGACACTTTGATCACTTTTTTCCCTTGATAGACTTGAATTCTTTTGAGAGAACTCCCAAGTATATGTGTTTGGTCTTTTGTTTTTGCTTGTTGTCCATTTTCAGCTATTGTTTTTGTTCTTTTGGAATTCCTCTTTGATGATGGCTTTGTTGCCTATTTAGAGCATCTCTAACGGAGTGGGCATATGAAGAGGCAGAGGTAAATATCAGTACCTTTTGCTTTTTTACTCAACTTATTAATCTCCAACGGAACAACTATTGTAATAGTCAAAATAGTTGTTCTATTACTAAAATGCTATTTGTGGCCGAGCAAACTAAAAAAGACATAGTACACATTCCTGTATTTCAGTATTAAATCACCCGAATCAATTTTTTTTTCAATTACAGGAGTTGCCGAACAAGAACTCACCTTCAGGTAACATTGATTTTTTTTTTATAATAAGAAGGAGAATAGAAGTTAAACAAAAGGTAAGTTTTCCATATCTTTTTTTATTTCTTGCGTATACTCTACCATCAACCAACATGTTTCTTGCATCTGCTCTACGACTGGCCCAGATGGATATGAGTGCGGGTATGTTTGTGACTGGATGATTGTGGTGTAGGTATGTTTCTATTTTCATGGATTGCTTGGGTCATTGATTCCATTGATTTTTTGCGTGTTTTTTCAATTACCGTTGCCAACATGTTTCCTGTGCTCAAATTCTTGTTGGCAAGAACATAAATTATAGTTATGGAATGTATTCAAATGGTAGTGTTTGTGGTTCTCTGGATGGGATTGTTAATATGTTTAACATGTTTGGTTGCTGAGAAAGAGAGGGAATATGAACAAATGTCTGGGAAAATTTTTCTTGGTTTTTGTTTTGCCTTGTATGATTTTTGTTTCTGGTAGTGGGAGAGGCCAAGATGCTAGTTGGGAATGTGGGATTATAGAATCCTGGGTTGGCGGTGGTGGTGTTGAAGAGATAAAGAGAATACTGGGTTTAGTGTAAAGCAAGATGGATGGTAAAGGAAATGATGATTTGAGTTAAGGAAGACAATTTTTGCATGTGTTGTTGTTTATGGCAAAATTGAGAGGAAGTAATGGTGGCCTCTCTGTTCTTGATTTACAATAAATATTTTTATATTTTCTGTGTCCCCCCCCCCCCCCCCAAGATTATGCATGTGTTGAGAGACATTAGAGTGTCTAGCCTATAGAATATGAAGGCATAATGCACCAGTCAAAGGGTTTTCATTAGTTTTTATTATGGCTATTGGGTTGCATGTCAACTTTTGTTTTTCAATCAAATCATATAAAGTCAATTATCTGAGGCCCAAATCACCTAGATCATGAATTAAATTATCGTGTCAAGATTGTGATTTTTTATTTTATTGATTTTCCTTCCATATTTATTTTGTCAAGGAATGGACTTGTTTATTTTTTTCATGTATGGTGCTTCAAACCTTGAGGAGATCCCAAGTTATGAGTTAGGTTGGTGGGGTTTAATTAACTTAGACCAAGTGAGTTGACCTAGGTCAACCCTTTTTATTTTATAAATATATAAAAATGACATTGTTTCTTTTTTTAAAAAAATATTAAAGTTCAATGAGTTGTTGCTAGGTTTTACAAGGCTAATTGAATAGTTAGGGAAATAAAAAGGGTTATAATATTATATTTTTAAAAGAACACCTAAATATTTTATAAAAAATAACACATACTCATATAGTAGCACAAACTCACTTCAAGTGGAAGGCTAAAACCCTATAGACTAAACAAAGTAAAACTATATAAAAGGAGAAAAACAATATTCTCTATGTTGCTCTCTTAACAAACTAACTTCTAGTGGAATGACAACTTTTAATGGAAAACAAGGAGTTTTCCATAATTACAATAATGTCATTCATGTTATATTTGATATAGTATTTTTATCAAAACTCCAATAACCTGTATATTTTTATACATATACATATTTTTTTTTGCCAAGATTTTAATTAATTTGCTTTGAATTTCTATTTATAATCATAAAATTCTTTCTTAATTTATTATTTCTAGGTTCAAAATTATGCTATTAAACTCGTGATTTACACAAATACGTATTGATCCAAACACTTTGCGGTGAGACCTTCTAACCTAAGAAGTCCAAGGAAAACATAACTCGACCTAAGCATCGACAGGTCAAGACCTACCAACCCAGGAAATTAAAGGCAAAAATTTATAGACCTGAGGATCAATGGGCAAAGAACAACTATCCAAAAACTAAGAAAAATATCTACCGACTCGAGCACCGTCGAGCTGGGACCTCCCGATTCTTGAACTCAAAGGGAAATACCAATTGGCCCAAACTTCAACACCACGAGACCTTCTAAGCCAAGAAATCCAAGGCAAATACACTTGAGTATCGATGGGTCAAAATCTATCAACCTACGAAATCTAAAACAAATACCTACAGACTCGAGCATTGTCAGGTCGAGACCTATTGCCCAGATAAATCCAAGAAAAATACTTATTAACCCAAACACCAATAAGTTAAGACCTACCAACTTGTAAACAACAAAGCAAACACCTATGAACCCAAACATTGTCGAGTCGAGACCCATTAACCTGATAAATCCAAATAAAATACTTTTTAACCTAAGCACTTGTGTGTCGAGATCTACCAACCTTAAAACAACAAGGAAAACACCTACTAGCTTGAGCACTTACATGTCTAGACCTATTGACCCGAGAATAAAGTACTTACCAACCCAAGCATCATCGAGTTGAGATTTATCAACTTGAGAACTTCAAGACAAATACCTAAGACCTGAGCTTTGATATGTCGATATTAGCCGACAAGAAAACTCTAAGTCAAATACTTATTAACACAAGCATCATCAAGATGAGACCTATTAACCCAAAAAATACCTATTGCACTAAGCACCATTAGACTGAGACCTACCGACCTGAGAAATCTAAGGAAAATATCCATAAAATCGAGCACCAACAAGCAAAATCCTACTGATCCGAGCATCATTTAGTGAACACCTACCAATGTGAGAACTCTAAGATAAATACATATAAACCCGAGTATCGATGTATCAAGACTTGTGAACTTGAGAATATCAAGGCAAACACGAGAATGAAATTAAAAAAATCAATAGAAATATACACTTGCAAAATTAATCATGGATAAAATATTGAGATGTTTGTTTTAAAGACAATAAACTCAAAAAAAAAAACTAAAACAAATTACATAGACTGACTCAAAATCAATAAAATATTGAAGAATGAAAATAATAAATAATTGAAAATGACTCAATCGAAAGAAAGAAAAAAGAGGGAAGTATTGAACCCAGAAATTGAATAGTATATCGTTTTATTAATTCACATGTTTCCTGCAACGTGTTATCAGGAACATACTCTAAAATGAAGTGTTTAGGAGCTTCGATGAGCAATTAGAGGTAAATCCAAATAAATTACTAAAAAACTGAACGCTACTGACCCACAAAATCTTGAAGTTCCAGGTCTTGAATAAAATGAGCTCCTTGGTTTTACGAATATTTTGTTCTAGAACTGATGCACAGACAAAATATATGCAGACATTTCGAGAAAAAATATATTTCAGAACATTTTTTTTGGATATCCATACGGGGAACCACATAACCCGAAAAGCACACTTTATAGACCCAGGGCATGCGTAAAACCTTCGGCTGTCCCAGGCTCTTACAGGACAGTACGCAGAAAACAAGCTTTTTGATGATCAGCAAGTAATTTGGGGAGTGGAAAGAGTTGCCGCTGCAAACTTTCCTGTCGTACAGAGCTAACAAATTTCTGGGATCATTCTCGTGAGGGATTTCGAGCAACTGATGAGCAGTTGCATGATCCCCATGATATGGCATGGTAAAATGCAACTACAACATACAGGAACATCAGCACCTTGTCTAGCATCAGAAGAGGAACTTTAAATGGCTTACAATTGATTATAAAACAAAAGAGGGACAACACTCCCAGAATCTTCTCCCCATGCAGTCCAACTCTAGCAATATCGTAGTTTATCCCAGTTCGGGACAACTCAACTAAATTGATTATAAATCATCCTCGACTTGGTTCCTCCTCGGATTTGTATCTCGAAATTGCAAGATATCCAAGATTGACAAATCTATGTGTTGACATGCCTCCAAACAACAAGACCAGCTCTAACTTGACCTCAAAACCAAACACATTGCATGAGATGCGCCAACTGAAACCGAAAGCACACTGTGCTGTCCCAATCCATCATCCTCCATTAGAAACTTGACTTCGACTGGGCATGATTGAACCTCCGGCAAGCCAGGTATTCCCAATTGAGAATCTTTGGCATTTCCCCACATGTACAGCTTCCCTTTATCTACACAGAAACCACAACAGCACTTTAGAAAGACAAAACATGAGAAGTTAAGACAATTCCAAGCCTCGTTCCAAACAATATGCAGCTGACATTGGAGAGCATCTAGGGGTAACATGTGGCATACTGATATTGAAAAGCAACCAAGAAAGAAAGACAGACACCAGCAATGACTGGCTCAAAAGTTCAAGCAAATTGCTGGATAGGCTTATATTTTTTATGAGGCCGTACCAAGCTTCATACAAATCAAATAGTGGCTATTCGACAAATTAACACCTGGCATAAACAGTCAGACCCACTTGATAAAATGGTGAAGAATAAATTGTTTATTGCCCTAGGTACTATTTATAAGAAAAATTAAATTGAAGTCATTAATAGGTTGGCAGCAGGACGAAATAACAAATAAGGTAGATTTGGGTCGACTTTCCAGAAAATGCTATGCAATCTAAAAGGAGAAGTAAAATGAAGAGAAAAGAGAAAAAGTTGCGGTTATTGCTGTAATCATTAAGTTTTGGTTTCGCTTTACCAGGCAAGGCAGTAAGTATTATTTATAAGATGTAAATTGCAGTCATTAGTAGGGTGGCAGCAGAGGACCAAATAACAAATAAGGTAGATTTGGGTCGACTTTCCATCTTCATCATAGTCAAGCCAACTAGTGTGGAGTTCGGAGCACTTTCAAATGCTGACTGTCAATAGATGTAAGAGTTAAATTAGAGTATGCCTAGTAAGTGAGAATCATTTCTTGCCGGTACAAAAACTGACAGTAATATAATGTCGTCAGCTTTTTGATATATCAGAGGGAAAGAGTATGTGGGAAACCTTGTAGATTCTACCAGATTGTAGGATTGGTGAGTATCTCTTGCATAAAAAAATGGTACTGAAAATGCATTTTAAGATCATATCTCAACTGACCAGTTATAGCTGCTGACGATGAACCTCCACAGGCGATATAAATGACACGCTGATCAGCCAAAGCATCAATCACTGCCGGTATTTTCTGACTTTGAATTGAAGAATGGCCCAGCTGACCATGTCCACCAAACCCCCATGAAAGCACTTTACCTTCATCTGCTAATATGATCAAGAATCAGAAATAGTAGAAAATGCTATGCAATCTAAAAGGAGGAGAGGATAAAGAAGAAAGAGAAAAGGTTGCAGTTGTTGCTGTAATCATTAAATTTTGGTGTCACTTTACCAGTCAAGGCAAGGCAGTGATATCCACCACCTGCTATCTGAATGATACGAACATCTTCAAGGCTAGGAATTGGTTTTGGTCTCCAACCACCGACCTTATCACCTCTTCCAAGCTCATAGTTTGAGTTTGCTGAGCAAAAGGGCAAGACACTTTAAATGTGTTGTTTTTGTGCTAGCAAAGTGAAGAAAATGAAAGTTCAATCATATTTGAAAACATGAGAAAAGCATCAGCTGTCACCCTAATTAACTGCTCAGAAAAGATCTCGACAAATTTATTTCAAAGTCAAGCATGCAAAAGATTCCATAGCATCATGCAAATGAGGAGACAGTTTACATCTAATATCGAAGCATTCACCTTCATCTTTCTCTAAGATTTGGTCATATTAAACATAACAAATTCATAGACGAAACCTTTATATTATAACAGTGCCCCTTAAATACAGTGAGGGATAAAGCACTGCACTCCACTCAAACGTTTCACAGAAAGTGCATAATAAAGTAATTAACATTGTCTATTAACAGCTAAGGTTTTAAGACGCTACAAATGGAATGAAATAGAAGCAATGAGAAACGAAAATTTTATATATCCCTAGGTAACCTGAATGGAAAAGGACAGTGTCCTTCAAACACTGAGTGGCATTTAGTACATGATATTGCTTCATTAAAGCTCCTTCACTACATTTTGAAAAATAAAAAAGATACTTGTATCGAAGCAGTGGCACAGAAAAGCGAGAGAGAGAACATCGTGCAAACGAAAGTATCATTCTTACCTCCCCAGTTCCAAATCTGCCCCTCCTCTGTCAGCGCCATTGTGAAAAATCCACCACAAGACACGGTAGCCATAGGCACAGGCAAAGCTTTTACCTTGCAGGGTATACTAAGTCCACCCCCTTCATTTGGACCCCGGCCAGGACCAAGGCCCAATCGACCATCCCCTTCCTCTCGACCCCAAGTATAAACTTCTCCTGATGTGTGAGAGCAAGCAAAAGACAAACATGAACTAATGTTTATACTCGACTTTAGGATTTAGATAGAGAAGTGGTCATTGCGGGGTTAGACACAGCACAATGCGACATAAAAGGCAGTTTTTCAGATGCAGTTTGCAAACAGGTAGGAGGTACATGGAAATGTACCTCCAAGCAATCAATATATAGATATTGCAGCTGAGATGTACAAATGGTTGCTACTTGTTTGCATAGATGAAGAAAAGATTGAAAAACCTGATTCAGTGACAGCAGCAGTGTGTGTGCCACTAGTGGAAATACAGCTTGTCTTTCCATCCCAGGAGCCTTCTACCAGTCTTGGGAAGAGCTCTCTAT
Organism: Salix arbutifolia; assembly: GCA_025169955.1. Taxonomy (NCBI): domain Eukaryota; kingdom Viridiplantae; phylum Streptophyta; class Magnoliopsida; order Malpighiales; family Salicaceae; genus Salix; species Salix arbutifolia. Next base: position 100,461 of record CM045905.1, read on the forward strand.
GATAGACAGAGTGTCCTAACGCACCGAAACCGCCATAGCCCCTGTAAACTTTATTTTTAATAAAACAATATCAAGAGAGACACCGATTCTTTTTCTTCTTTTTGTTTTTTTTTTTTCATCAAGAAATGTCTCTTAAAAAAATTGCTATTGAAGGAAATAGATAGAAGGGATGCAGTAATTACCATGTAAAAATGTGGCCAAGGGAAGTGATTGCAGCAGAATGAACGCCGCCCAAAGCAATAGAGCGAACGGAATCCAAAAAAGGGTTTAAAGTAGGTAGAAAAGCAGGATTCTCGTGTCCAAAGCCAAGGCGGCCTCCATCTCCTTTGCCCCACATCCAAAAATGACCATCAGCAAGAATTGCAGAATGGAAAAGCCCACAAGAAATGCCCACCTCAGTCACTCCTTTTTTGCTGTTTTTGCCAACAAGTTGGCCTGGGGCAGGAGAAAGAGTGAAGGAGGAAGGCAGTAGGTGAAGGTTGGCCACTGGAGCTGGGTAAAGCCTTATTTCTTCGATGCCGCCACCAAGCTGACCAGAGGCGCCTCTGCCCCATGAAAAGAGCTGAAGAGTTACAGGGTCGTTGTGGTTTGATTCGTTGATTTGAGGGCTCTTGTAGAGGACAGGCACTTTGGTTGTGGTGGGCAGGGAGGAGAAGTGGCGGTTGAGAGTGAGGCGTTGCCGAATAAGACATCTAGGAAACATGGTCTTTGTGAAGAGATCAGCGCTTTCACATTTCTACCGCTGCTCTATTCGATTCACCTCACTCATTCGTGTTGTTTTCCGCTGATTTAGATCGCAAATGAAACGAGATGGGATGAGTTTTATAATTGGGAAACCCAAAATATGGACTCACTGTCAATTAATTCTCAAATCTTCATTTTTTTAATCTCAAACATAGTTAATATTAAACAATATCACCCTCTCATAAATTTATTTTCATTAAACATTCTCGTCAATCCACATCAAACCTGGCTTGTTATTCTGTTCCGTGCCATTAAAAAAATCAAAGATATCGTTTTATCTCGATTTTAATTCTGACTCGTTCTGGAAATTCCGGCCGGAACGTCTCGGTACCGTTCCGACTCAAAATTATAATATTTCTTTTATTTTAGAACATTTTACTATCATAATATTTTGAAATTTTAGAGATGTTTCTAATTTTGAGATTATCTTTGTTTGACTTTGTGTTTGTATTGTATAATTTAAAATTAATTTATCTTGAATTTAAATTATACTTGTTAAATTAATATTTTAATTTTTTTCATATATATATATAATTAATTATATATGAACAGTACAATCCCGAAACAACACGCCGAAATATTCCGAAACCGAAATGTTCCATTCCAATAAAAAAAACCGGAATAATGACTGGAACAGTATTGACAACCTTACATCAAACAAGTGAGAAAACGAAAGGCCTTGATATATAATTTTAGCTCAATGAAAATTTCTTGTGATCTGACTTTAAACCCTCGATGAAAACTAATGTCGTTAAATTCCCTTGCTTGTTTTAATGTGTATTGTGGTGAACTGACTTTTCACCCTCTGTCTCTCTAGGGTCGTATGCTCAGTGCGGGAATGGCTTTAAGTTTGATTTTTCTTATAACTTTGCAAGGAATGTCCTCGTCAAATTTCTTTTTATTTTTCTTAAAGGAGAAATCGCACCTGGGCCAAATCTTCTGCCTATCTTGAGTGTTGAGCTGGGTATAAGATAGATTCAAATGGTAGGTTTGTAGGAAGTATGCTGGTAGTGCTGAGTTTCACTATATGCTGTGAATTATGGAAAAAATGTGTTGCTCTGTTCACTTATTTACTGTAATACAGAAGGTATATATATACATGAGTAAGGAAATCACGATCCTATACAATAGCTAAAGATCCCGAATATCTGCTAATATATATGCTACTAACGGTACACTAATCTAAATAAGGAAAGCAAAGGTTATGCTAATAACGGTACAATAATTTATATAAGGAAGGCAAATATTCTGCTGTCAATACTCCCCCTCAAGTTGGAGCATGGAGATCCGTAATGCCCAACTTGCGTGATAATGCTTGAAAAGGTGCTTGCCCTAAGGCTTTTGTGAAGATGTCTGCCAGCTGACTGTCACTAGGAACGTGCTTGGTGGAGATCAGGCCGGCTTTTAATTTTTCACGAACGACATGACAATCAATTTCGATATGTTTGGTTCGTTCATGAAAAACAGGATTCTGAGCAATGTGTAGAGCTGATTGGTTGTCACAATGTAAAAGCATAGGCTGGGAATGGTGGACACCAAGATCATGTAAGAGTGTTTTAAGCCACGTGAGTTCACAAGTGGTGGAAGCAAGAGCCCGATATTCAGCTTCAGCGGACGAACGAGAGACTGTATGTTGCTTTTTAGTGCGCCAGGAAATAGGACTGGTGCCAAGCTGAATGAAGAAACCAGTCGTGGAGCGACGAGTGAGTGGGCAACTGGCCCAATCCGAATCAGAATAGGCTGATACTTGGAGAGTATTGATAGTAGGAAAATATAAACCTTGGCCTGGAGAGGCCTTGATGTAACGAAGAACACGGACAACAGCATTATAATGGGACTGTCGTGGTTGATGCATAAACTGGCTCAAAAGGTTGACAGAGAACACAATGTCAGGACGAGAGATAGTGAGGTATATCAAACGTCCAACAAGGCGGCGGAAAATGCTGGGGTCGAAAAGCAGATCACCATCAGTATTGTTGAGTTTGAGATGTTGTTCCATTGGAAAAAAGGAGGGCCGAGCACCAAGATGACCACTATCATTAAGAATGTCAAGAGCATATTTGCGTTGATTAAGGAATATGCCATCTGGAGATCGAGCAATTTCAAGGCCAAGGAAATATTTGAGTGTGCCGAGATCCTTGATCTTAAATTGTTGAGCAAGCATGGCTTTGAAAGTGTTGATGTCAGTGAGATCATTTCCTGCCAAGAGAATATCATCAACATAAATAAGGATAAGAGTAAAAGATTGTCCTCGAAGGCGAGTGAAGAGAGAGTGATCCGCCTGTGATTGATTAAAACCCGCAACAAGTAAAACAGAGGATAACTTGGAGAACCAGTTGCGAGAGGCCTGTTTGAGGCCGTAGAGGGATTTCTGAAGATGACAAACACGAGTATCCATGTTTTTGAAAAAGCCTGGTGGGGGGGTCATATAAACGTCTTCATCAAGGTCACCATGGAGGAAAGCATTGTGGACGTCCAGCTGAAAAAGATGCCAATGGCGAGCTGCTGCAACTGCAAGAACACATCTAACAGTAACGAGTTTAGCAACAGGAGAAAAAGTGTCATGGTAATCCAAACCTTCTACCTGAGTATATCCCTTGGCCACTAAGCGAGCTTTATGTCGCTCTATGGATCCATCGGCTCGAAATTTTGTTTTAAACACCCATTTACAACCAATTGGTGTTTTGCCGGATGGAAGAGGTTGAAGGGTCCAAGTATTGTTTTCTTCTAAGGCTTGTATTTCAGCTGCCATGGCGTCACGCCAGTGAGGGTGACGAACAGCTTCAGAATAGGAGGTGGGATCAGGGTGATGAGAGAGAGCAGAGAGAAAAGCAAGATGTTTATTAGTAAAACGTTGATAAGATAAAAAAGATGAAAGGCAGTGAACTGTACCTGAGGAAGGGCGTGAAACGTGTGAAGCCGTGGATGACTTTTGGAAGGGATGACAGATATAGTCATCCAAGTAAGTGGGACGGGTTACAACACGTTTCGGTCGTGTGGGAATCGGTGGAATAGACGATGTGGAAGTGATTTCATGCGAGGAGGGAAGTGAGGAGGATGGAGTGGACTGTTCAGGATTGGAAAGTGAGGATGATTGAGTGGGCTGTTCAGGGTTGGGAAGTGAGGAGGATGGAGTGGGCTGTTCAAGAATATTGTAGTGTGGAATTTCAGGAATAGGCAGGGGAATGACCGACGAAGGTTCAGGAGTAGGATTCATGTGATGATAAGGAAAAATATTTTCTTCAAACGTAACATCACGTGAAATGAAGATTTTTTTATGGTCAAGGTCGTAGACGCGATAAGCCTTATGATTGATGGGGTAGCCTAAGAAAACACATCGTAGAGCACGAGGAGAAAATTTATCGCGATTTTGGCGAGTGGTTTGGGCATAGCATAAACACCCAAATACTCGTAAATGTGTATATGAAGGTTGTTTTTGAAAAAGAAGTTCATAGGGTGATTTATGATTAAGGCGGGGTGAAGGGGTGCGATTTATCAAATAAGTGGCCGTGAGAATGCATTCACCCCAAAAAGAAATGGGAAGGTGGGCTTGAAAACGTAAACACCGGGCCACATTAAGAAGGTGGCGATGTTTACGTTCGGCAACACCATTTTGTTGAGGTGTATCCACACATGTGCGTTCGTGAAGAATGCCATGGTCATGAAAAAAAGTTTGGATTTTATTAGATAGAAATTCTTGTCCATTATCAGTGCGCACATGCTTAATAGTGCAATTGAATTGATTTTTAACCATTGCGCAAAAATTTGTAAGGCAAGAAAAAGTTTCCGATTTCATACGCATGAGATAGACCCATGTAGTACGTGTGTAATCGTCCACGATTGTTAAGAAATAGTGGGCACCTGTATGTGAAGCGGTAGGATAACCACCCCATATATCACAATAAATACGATCAAAGCAAAAAGTACTCTTATTTGAATTCAAAAGGAAAGGTAGCCGAGTGTGTTTTGCTCTAGCACAAACATCACAAGGCAAATGTGATTTTGTAATTTTTAAAGTTTTTGGAATACTTGAGATAGAGGGGTGACCAAGTCTTTGATGCCAAAGAGTAGAGTCAGGAATGCGTTGAGAATGTAAAACGGAGGCAGAAAATGGTTTGTAGTGATAAAGTCCATCCCGAACTTCACCCGTTCCAATCAGCTTCCTCGTGGATAGGTCCTGAAAAACACAAAAATCAGAAAAAAATATTGCAACACAGTTGAGAGTACGGGTGATTTTGCTGATGGACAATAGATTGAATTTAAAAGATGGAACATATAAAACATTAGGAAGAGAGATTTCAGGAGAAATACGCAATGTGCCAGTATGTGTGATAGAGACTATGTCACCATTTGGAAGTGTAATAGGGCATGATTGATTAAGTGGTTGAGTATTATCAAGAGATGAAAGATTCGAAGTCATATGATCCGAAGCTCCGGAATCAATAATCCATTCACTGTTAGAAACAGATGCAGAGTGACAAGAGACGAGGTTACCAGCAAAGTTGGCAGAATTAATGTTCGTGGGCGATAAAAATTCCAAGAGACGATTGTATTGATCACTTGTGAGGCCAGGGATAGTGATCTCAGAAGAGGTTGAAGAACCAGTCACGGTATTTTCAGTCTTTGAGGAACCAATGACGTTATTTGCTGTCTTTGATGGACCAGAAATTGCTCCACGAGATTGAGACCTGTTGTTGGGAAATCCATTAAGTTTGTAACAGTGGGCTCTCCAATGACCATCACGGTCACAATAATCGCATTTTGGGCGACCACGTCCTCGCCCTTTACTATCAAAACGTTGAGATAGGTGACGGGGAACCACCATAGCAGCAGAATCAGTTGGAATGTTGGGAATATGAAGAAGACGTTGTTTCTCTTCTTGATGCAAGGTAGAATACACCTTGTTAACAGGAGGTAAAGGATCCATGGCCAAAATTTGGCTTCGAATCGAAGCATAAGAGTCATGTAACCCCATTAAAAACTGAAAAACACGTTCAGTATCTTGCATACGATTTAATTCTGTTAAGATGCCACAGGTGCATTGTGGTGTGGGAGTGAGTACGGCCAGTTCATCCCAATGGCCTTTAAGTGTAGTAAAATATGCAGAGATAGACATGGAGCCTTGGGTGAGAGTAGCAATGTCGCGCTTTAGTTTGAATAACCTTGGATTGTTGCTTTGAGAGAATCGATCCTCAAGATCGAGCCACACATCTCGGGGACATGCATGGTAAATTAAACTGTTAACTATGGATTTATCAATGGAGTTAAGGATCCATGATAAGACCATGTCACTGCAACGTTCCCATATTTGAGTTTCTGCTGCAGAGGATGTTGGCTTGGAGAGAGTACCATTAACAAAGGCCAATTTGTTTTTGGCATTCAAAGCCATTTTCATGGCTCTCTTCCAGGTGGGATAATTATCACCATTGAGAAGAGTGGAGACTAGAATGGAACCTGGATGATCTGCAGAATGAAGGAAATATGGTGAGGATATATCTGTAGTAGATGGAGGTGTTAAAGGAGAGGCTGTCTGGCCAGATGCTTGGCTGTCTGCGTTTTGGTTGTCTGTGTTTGACATGATCAGAAAAAAAAACTTAGAGAAATATGCAGAGAACCTGCTCTGATACCATGTGAATTATGGAAAAAATGTGTTGCTCTGTTCACTTATTTACTGTAATACAGAAGGTATATATATACATGAGTAAGGAAATCACGATCCTATACAATAGCTAAAGATCCCGAATATCTGCTAATATATATGCTACTAACGGTACACTAATCTAAATAAGGAAAGCAAAGGTTATGCTAATAACGGTACAATAATTTATATAAGGAAGGCAAATATTCTGCTGTCAATATATGCAGGCAGCCAGAATCTTAGTAGTGCTGCTTTGCAAGCATGAATTTGAAGTTCAATACCAAAAGCCACAAGATAATCTTCTTCTTTTTTATGCGAAGAAATCTCATTCCCGAAAAACATATTTTGCGTGTTTATATGACAGAGTAAAATCTCAATTCTCTCATGCTTTTACAAAGGATGCACGCCCTAATTCAAACTCGAGATCTGTTATGCAGATCACAAGCCTTCTGTTATCACTCCATGTCCCTTGGAGACAATAAACTATATATCCCTCAGTTATATTTTCCACTTATTGGCCAAGTTTTCCCCATTATAAAACTTCCACCTAATAATATTCACTTTGCATTTCCTGAAGCTCGTAGACAAAGTACAATCATATGAGAATTTTGGTTACACATCATAGTTCCTTTGAACATTATGATTACATTTCTATTAGACAATTGACACATTAATTTCATCACCTTATTTTACTGTTTTTATCAATTTCAATGTTTTTGTTTTTCTTAATTTTCTCATTGACTTTGTCAAAATTAATAGTTGCATATGGCTTAGTTAGTGGCAACATCTTCTCGTTAGTTTAATCCATTATATTTAGTGGCAAATTATTAGGAAAGTTTATTAAGTTTCTGTGTATATAAAGTTTGCACTCAATGAAATAATTCATGTTGGAATTCTTTCAAGCACTTGTATGTGTGTTGTTTTTACAATTCTAAAACTACTTGCTCAAAAGTGGTATCAGAACATAGTTGATCTTACACGACCAAAATACTTTTTGACTCACAACACAAATGACATTCATCAACCTACCTCTAAACTCTTCTATTATCTTCACTTGTGAAAAGTACCATATTTGGTCAATGAAGATGCAAGCTTTTCTTGAAGCCTATGACCTCTAGGAAACTGTGAAAGAAAACAAATCAATTGCTTCTTTACTAGCAAATCCCATCATAGCTCCAGTCAAATTCAACAGTGATGAAAAGACAAAGAAATCCAAGGCCAAATCAATCATTGGAACTAGGTGGCAAATTGTATTTTCTATAGGATTATAGCGTGTAATTCTGCTAAAAAGGCTTGTGAAAGGATGAAGAAGAATATCAAGAAAGTGACAGAGCTCGACAAATGCAGTGTTGAATTTGAAAAGGGATTTTGAGTCCCTGAACATGCAAGAGGATGAAATAATTTCCAAGTATTGTAATCATATTTCTTTAAATATTAATAACATCAAATTACTTGGAGAAGACTTTTCTTATTATAGGATTGTAAAAAAAGTTCTTTCTAACTATTCCTGAAAGGTTTAAGTCCAAAATTTCCTTTTTTGAAGAATTAAAAGACCTCAGCAAAATCTCATTAGGTGAGCTAATGAGTTCTCTTCAAGCACAAGAGCAAAGAAGAACGATTAGGCAAGATAAATTAACTGAATGTGTTTTCCATGTGCATAAACAACAAGTTGGCAAAGGCAAGAAGCAATTTATCAGAAGAGCAAAGGCATGAATAAAGGTGGTAACAACAATAAAGGTTCGAAACTGAAAGATTTCCCTCCTTGCACACACTGCAAGAAGACCACACATTCTGAAATATACTGCTAGTAGAGGCTTGATGCAACTTGTAGAAAATTGTAACTAGTCAAGGCACATTACAAATATTTGCAAATTAAAAAATAAAGACCCAAAATCTTAGCAAACTCACTTAGTAGATGCAACTAATGCACAAGAAGAGAAATATTTTGCAGTTACTTGCTTCTAAGCAAAGGATTCATCTAATGTTTGGCTTATTGGCAGTAAGTGCACATATCATTTATGCAATGATTATGAAATGTTCAAAAATCTTGATGAAACGTACAAGTCCAGAATGAAGGTGAACAATGGAGAATTTCTAGAAGTCAAAGGTAGAGGCTCGATCATTCTTCAAACAAGTTCAGGTATTAAGATTGTTCTTGATATTTTGTTTATACCTAAAATCAGTTAAAATCTACTAAGTGTTAGACATATCCTTGAGAAAAATCATTATTTTTTTACTTAATGGATCATAAATACATTATCTATTATCCTTTTGTAGAGCAATTATATGTGTAAAGATGAAGAATAGAAGTTTTGTTATTGATGGAGAAAAGGTGTCTAAACATGCCTATATCAACACCACTTAGGATGTTCTAAATCTTTGGCATAAGAGATTTGGGCACTTTAATCATAGGAGTCAACGTAAGGAGATGGTTGAAAACATGCCTATAGTAAATGGTGAAATTCAAATATGTGAAACATGTCAACTTGACAAGCAATTAAGACTACCATTTCCTAAAACACAAGCATGGAAAGTCGGTCAAAAGCTTCAGCTCATTCACATGAAAGTGTGTGGTCCTATGAAAACAGCCTTACTTTGTGGTAATAGAGACTTCATTTTTTTTATTAATGATTATACTAGGATGTGTTGGGTCTATTTCATTAACCTTAAGAGTGAAGTGTTTATTGTTTTTCAAAAAAATTGGACTCTAATAGAAAGTCAAAGTAGTGTGTTGATTAAATGCATGAGATCTGACAATGGTACTGGGTATACTTTGAGTCAGTTTATTGAGTATTGTAACAATACAGACATAGTTCATTAGTTTACCACACTATACAAACCACAACAAAATAATGTGTGAGAGAGGAAGAACAGAACAATAATGAAGATGGCTAAATGTTTTTTACTCAGAAAAAATGTCAGACAAACTATAGGCGGAGACAGTCAATACCTTTAAATATTTGTTGAACATATTACCAACCAAGGCATTAGAAAACAAGACACCATATGAAGGCTGGAATGTTGTCAAACTTGTTGTAGATCATATTTAAATATTTGGTAGCAATTGTCATTATCAAATACTTGAGCTAAAAATGAGCAAACTTGACAACAGAACTCAGAAGGGGATTCTTGTGGGCTATGGGTTAACAACAAAAAGATATGGGATTCTTTGCTTGCAAACAAAGAAAGTCATTCTAAGCATAAATGTGAAGATTGATGAAGCAACAACATGGGATTGGGAAAATAAAAAAAAATATGCACTCTAATCCTCCATTTGATGTTTAGAATCAACTTGAAGCTGATGAATTGGTGGATAATATTCCATTTAAGGGTACAAAAACCTTGAAGGGCATTTACCAAAGGTATAACATGGCAATTATTAAACTTATCAGCTATGTTGAAGCTCAAGATTCTCTAGCATGAAGGAGAGTAATGAAAGTATAAATGGAGATGATCAATAAAAATAAAATTCAGAAGTTGATTGCAAGGCTTAAGGATCACAAGGTGATTGGAGTCAAATGAGTTTTTAAAACAAAACTAAATCTAGATGGTTTAATTTGTAAACATAAGGCCTAATGGTTGTGAAAGGATATGCTCAACAATACAGAGTGGAATAGCAGGAGACCTTTGCTCTACTAGCTAGGTATGACACCATCAGACTTCTTATAGCTCTTGTTGCTAACAATTCTTGTCAAATTCATCAACTCAATGTCAAGTCAGCTTTCTTGAATACTTTCTTGTTGAAGAGATTTTTATATAACAATCAGATGGGTATATTGTTCAAGGTAAAGAGGATCATATATATCTTCTTAAAAAGACCTTATATGGTTTAAAGCAACCCCCTCGAGCTTGGTATAACAAAATGGGCAATCATCTTAATCAGCTTGGGTTGGACAGAAGTCAAAATAAAGCAAACTTGTATATGAAATCCTATGGAATCACCTTTTAATGTCTATATTTATTTTGATGATATGTTTATCATCGGAAGTCAACTTGGAATTACCCAAAAGTTCAAGGATGAAATGCAAAAAATATTTGAGATTATTGATGTTGGAATGATGAAATACTTCCTTGGAATGGAAGTGTTGCAATCCATCCATGATATTTTCACATGTCAATAGAAGTATGTGTCTGATATTCTAAGAAGGTTTAAAATGTAGGATTGTAAACCAGTGGGGACATCTATGTTAACTAGTATCAAGCTAAACAAGGATAATGAATATGAGAAGGTGGATAAAAGCATGTGTAGAAGCTTAATTGACAGCTTTCAATATCTCACAACAAGCAGGACTAATATATTATTTGTTATGAATGCTCTTTCAAGATTTATGCATTCACCAAAGAAGCCTTACTTCACACCTACAAAACATGTACTTAGGCCTAATTAATTGTTATGAAGTTAGTGGCTGCATGTGGCTTAGTTGATGACAACATCTCATTAGTTTAATCCACTATGTTTAGTTATAAATTTTTAGAAAAGTTTGTTAAGTTTTCGTGTATATAAACCTTCAATCAATGAAATAATTTATGAAATTCTTTCAAACACTTTGTGTTTTTGGTTTCTGCAATTCTAAAACTACTTGCTCAACAACTTCTCAATTACATAGTTGTTCCTCTTTTCATGTTTGGTGGAACTAAAGTCTTTTAATGAAGTGTATGAGAAGAATAGCATTGCACTCTTATGTTTACCTGCTTATGTTTGTGGCATTATCGCCATGAACCATATATTTAAGTAATTGCTTGCTAGTTTTTTTAAAGGCTTTTCTCTACTCCATTCATGTTGGCATGGAGTAAAAAATGCTCTTCTTAGCTTTGGTTGGTAGGAGCTCTATCATATCATTAGTTATGTAAGTTTTTTTTTCTCAGAATCTATGATGTTACTGATTATTGAGGTCGATGCCTGAGTTTTTGTAACATTACGGGTCAGTTCAAGATAACAAAGCAATTTTGTGAAGGACCAGAAGTTTGTTTGGTACAAATGATCTTTTTTAAAAGCAAACTTACTTTAAAGAATCTATAGGTTGTTGATACTTACTTTAAAACTGTAAGGAAATTAGGGTTGTATATATTATGTTGTGTCCTTTTACAAGGAATAACCACGTATAAATAGCGTTACAGTTGAACCTATTCTTGGCTTAGCTAATTACAAAGCAAGAATAAATGATTTCATTTCTTATATGGCATAATTGCCAATCAATCCTTATTCATAGTGATTTGTTGTAACATATGATTTGTTTCATGGCATCCTCTTCATAAATCATTAGTGATACTTTGTGCAAATATATAGTTCACGAGTTAACCAAAACACTCTAGTTTGTAATTGGTACGTCTACTAGCTAATTCAAAAGGTGCCTAGTACAGGCTAACTGCTATAGCACGCATGACAATATACCCATGGTCCTGTATTCTATTATTGCAGTACTAGAGCCTGCGGGTTTATCAGTCGACCTTTTTCTTCTCCAAAAAACACTTTCTTGCATCATGTTGTAAGTTTACAAGTTCGGTAATTTTGACGCAAGTTTGCAGCAGCTTGTCAAATGTCAAAAACGTTTTTGGTGGTGGGTCGCGATAAAATATTGATGAGGTCCTGGAAATATTTATTCTTTTTTTTACGACGTCTTCTTCAGTGAACAAGAAAGCTTTGCAGGGCTTTCATGGTGCTAGCTCGTTAGGAGGGCTGTAGCTTTCACTTTAGATATATACTAAAGATAAGTGTATATCAAGATATTTAATCTCGTAAGATGAGATATTTAATCTCGCAAGATGAGATATTTAACTGGTTATGTATGCTAAATTTTATTTATTATAATTTTTTTTTATTCAATCAAACAATAATAGAAAAAGATAAATACGGTATATTTATTGAATAAAAAATATACAAGACTATACATATTAAAAATATTATCTAAAACTAAATACTTTTTATTTTAAAAAATATAATTCATTTATACAAGAGATAAAAAAAAATGAATCAAATAAACCTCTTTGAAAATTAAACACATAATGAAAAAAATAACTATCATTTTAAAGAGTCTCTACAAAAATAAAAGAGAGAAAATGTGTGTACAGACACATATGAAGAAGCAATGATTGAAAGAAGATCATGAAAGAAAAATAAATTCACTGAAGAACGACGTCGTAAGAAAAAGAATAAATATTTATTGACTGTTGCACTTAGGACGGACTTGAGTTTTATTAGCTTAAAACTTGTTTTTCAATCTTCTTTTTTTTATTCAAAATAGATTAAGAATCATGATAAATATATTTATAGCCTAAAAAACAAGAAAACATTCTAAAAAACAAAATTAACCCGAGCTCAGATTTATTTTTCATAAATTTTAAAGATAAAAAAACACCTAATATGAAATCTCATTATCAAAAGAAACAATTTAACACAAATATTATTGATTTTAATTATCTAAACTGATATCACCGATATGTTTTTGTCTTTGCCCCTGGAATACAACCACCTAACTTTATTTTCTCTTAACTAGAAACTAAAAAAATAACAAAAAGAACTTAATTATTGTGTCAATTTGACAAGAAGGAGTATTACTAAAACTTTATTCAGTTCATTATTCCTGCTAAAAAGACAGGTAGTACTGTTGGTTCAGATCGATCCAAAACCACCATCGATCCTTATAATGTTCATGGTGGTTCAGATCGGTCATGCGCATGTGTGTGGACTGTGGAGAAGAGGGAAGATCACTAGGTTGGAACAAGTAGGAACTGTTGGGTGCGTGACGTCCAAGAAATAGATACAATTTATTAATTTCATTCTTTCGCGGTGTTACTCTATCTTAATTTGATGGATTCACAGTTTTCTCGTACACACTATTTATTGACTTCCTACCCATATGAAACCGAAAGCTTCGAGTAAGAACAGCGCTCCCTGTCGATTATAAACCAAACCCAAGTACAAAAACTTGTCTTTTTCTCACATTTCTGGTCAAAACCTCCGTATCATCAACCAATGATATTTGGCCTTCAAGATTTTTAATTATATCAGACCACACCGAAGCAAATCATTTACTCCTAACAAGATTTTTTTTTTAAAAAGAACATTACTATGACTTCTCACCCATAGTTTCCTTAAATTGATTTATAAGTTGTTGCTCCTATTTATAGCACTTTACTATATACTAATAGCTAATGCAATAATGCATGCACGTAGCAATAGTATATATAAACCACGAGAAATTAAACTTATATAAATGATTTGATGATCACCAATCAATATTATTATTGTCAAGGCATTGGTCTTCCATGGTTGAACACCACACATTGTGACTGTGGCCTCGGTAGCTGCCGACCGGCACTGGCGGGACACCCCATCAACCCCACCGTTGGAACCATACAATTATACGTCAAGCATAACGACAACGTATCAGGCAATGCCATCCCTGCTTCCAACGGAAACCCTGTTATATAATTATGTTGCAAGTACAATGTTTTTGTGCTGCCTCCATACACACTCTTCACGTACTCCTCAGGAACCATACCCATCAGTTGGTTGTTATTCAAGAACAACGTCTCCACCGCAGCCAGAACCGTCGATAATTCACCAGTCAGGAAATTGTGGCTCAAGTCCACGATCGATCCCTCACCGTACATTGATGATGACGGTGACGGTGACGGGACTCCACCCGATAAATTGTTCCGTTGCAAAAACAAGGAAGAGAGAGTGGGCCTCATGAGAGATGGAGGTATGGGCCCACTGAATTGGTTCGTGCTTAGGTCGAGATACTCCATCTCCGATAACGATTGTAGCCCGTTTAGTGGGCCCCGCATCATGTTCTTCGATGCTGACAAGTAACGGATCGTTGACGGCAGGCTTAACGGCAATGTCCCTGTTAGTTGGTTGTCTTTCAAATCTAAATGCAGGATCTCTGCTGACACCACCCTTGGCAACTCGCCGGATAGTTGGTTCGAAGTCAGAATCATGACTTTCAACTGTTCCGACTCGGTGAAGAGACCTGCCGGGATCGACCCGGTGAGCTGATTGTAACTCAGATCGAGAGTGTGCAGGTTGGGGAGTGAGGACAGTGAGCTGGGAATGGGACCTTTTAACCGATTGTTGGTTAATGAGAGAACTCGGAGGTTGCTGAGTCGACCCAGTTGAGGAGGGATAGGGCCGGTGACGATGCCGGGGTAGAGGATGAGCTGGGTTAATTCTGTGAGGCTGGAGAGGGAAGGGGAGAGGAAACCAGCCAGTCCAGGTGTGTCAGAGAGACCAGTGCCGAGTGTGAGAATGGTGACTCGGTTGAGAGAGCAAGTAATGCCAGAGAAGGTGGAGCAGGGATCAGGTGAAGTGAAGTCCCAGGTGGAGAGGAAGTGTGAGCCTGGAATGTCGGTAAGGCTGTCTTTTATGTCTGCTAGAACTGCGAGATCGTTGAAGCTTATCTTGTTTTGGTTTAGTTGGGAGGGATGACATGCATTGACAAGAAGCAGCAGCAGAAACAGGAAGAGAGCGTGAGATTGTGGTTTGGCCATGAGGAGAGAGATATGTTAATGCGAGAGAAAGAAAGGAGGCTAAAGGTGGTATTGAAATACCACCGAGGACTATCTTGATGAAAGAAAGGAGCGAAAGTTGGCGGGTTTGCAGGAAATATAGAGATTGCCTTTTCAGGGCTCTGATTCAAGAGGAATGCTTAATTATGGAAGCGTGTGCGTAGAGGAGTGGAGTAATACGGGGGGAAAAAGAGAGGAGGAAAGAGTGAATGTGGGTGGAGGTGGGCAAGAGGTTTAATAGATTTTTTTGTGATTCAGGACAAAGGACGGGGATATAGAGAGCGGGACAGTGGAGGCATGGGCATGGTATTGTATGACTCGAGAGGTGTCGAAGATTGTTTTCTTTTTTTATTGAAATACTATTTTTTATTTCTAAAAAAATAATTTTAATATTATCATATTAAAACAATACAAAAAAAACAGAATATTTTTTTTTCTAATTGGTATTGTTATTCAGCTTTTTATTTTCTATATAAAACTTTGACATATTTTTTGAAAAATAAAGATGTAAATAAATAAAATTGAATATTATTGCATGTATTCCAATATTTTATGATGTTTTTCACCTTTAAAAGTTTTGACATGAAACGGCCTGTCTATCTGGCATTGTTGGTTTTTATTTAACAATGTTTATTTTTTGTTCATATTATACAATTATACTTTTAGTTTTAATTTTTATTTTTTGTCGGTTTATTTTTTCTAGGAATTTTATTTTTATTCATTTCAATTCTATAATTTTAATTTATGTTAGTTATCATTTTAAAATTAATATTTTCTCTTTTTTCCTTTGTATGTTTTTTTGTGTTTCTGTTATTATTATTTGTTCTTTGGATCAGATGCTTGTTTTATGCTCCTAATATTTATTTTAGTTTTGTCTCTCTTTTTTTTTTGCTCTTTTGTTAAAGTGTATTTTTTATTCTTCAAGATAATTTATGTGCTCAATAATAACAATAATTTTAGTGATTTTTTTATTGTTTTCTTGCTTGCTTTTTTGTAAAAATATTTTATTTTTTTATCCTTCGAAGCAAATTGATGGTTTAAATTGTTAGGAAGATAATAATAATTTTAACTGTTATAGTTTTAATAATAATAGTAGCGTAGCGATGGATTTCAATGACGTTTTCTTCTTTTTATGGGTAGAAAATTAATGATTTATGTTTGTTATTTAGTTATTGTAGGTGTTCTACAATTTATATTTTGTTGTTGTGTTTAACTTGAATTAAATTACAAAATGAACTAGTTCTAATAAAGTAAATTTGATAATTCATATATCTGAATCTTCTTGCTTATTTCAATGGCGATAATAATTTTATGTTGGTGATTTTATTGAAACTTGTTGAATATATAAATTTATAACAATTTAAAATTCATCTATTTTATTGAAAACTCGTTGTCCGCAAGAACTTTACACAAATTTATTATTTAATCTAAATTTATAATATAATAAAAAAAATCTTTCACTCATAATATTTTTTTATTGAAAAAAATATGTCCAACCAGACAGATTGTGGGTAGGTGGGTAGGGTAGGATTAACTAAAATATAAAAGTTGTTCCACTTTTACCGTGCACTTTGTTACTGTTCATACAGACTCGAATTACTATTCATTGAGACCATAGTTGTAAAATTCGTTCCGGTCGTCGTTCCGGTTTTTTGATTGGAACGGAACGTTCCAGTTTCGGTGCATTCCGGCGTTCCGTTCCGGTTTTGTACTGTTCATATATAATTAATTATATATATATATATGAAAAAAATAAAATATTAATTTAACAAGTATAATTTAAATTCAACATAAATGAACTTTAAATTATACAATACAAACACAAAGTCAAAAAAACATAATCTCAAAGTTAGAAACATCTCTAAAATTCCAAAATATTATGAAAGTAAAATGTTCTAAAATAAAAAAATATACATCAAACATCTTCTACATCATTAATATAAAAATAAGGATCTTGATCTTACGGTGGAATATAAGGAAAGTCATCAACAAGACATTCCAATAGTTGGTCATTTCCACCAAGCTCATTCTCCTCATTTAAACATGTCTCTTCATCATCTACATTTAAAGTAGAGAAAAGTGCTTCGATACTCTCCCAACTTATGTCATCTCCATCAAGAAGATTAGGTTCTTCACAAATCCATTCATTTAATAGATCAATGTTATCATGGGATCTAAAGCATCTCTTGTTTTGCTCAAATTCCTACAAAGAATAAACACAAAAGAAATTAAAAAATTAATAGCAATGTAATAGAAAATAATTATTAATATAATAGCATTGATATTTTACCTCTGTTGAATCTTTAGATTACAACGAACAAATACTAAATCCTTTAATCTCTTGTGCTCAAGCCTATTTCGCTTTTTGGAATGGATGTATTCAAATACACTCCAATTTCTTTCGCACCCAGTTGCACTACAGCATTGACTAAGAACTCGAATTGCAAACTTTTGAAGTTCTTCAGTATCATTGCCGAATTGCTCCCACCATGAAACTAGATAAGAAAATTTGAATAAATCAAATATTATAGATAAAAAAAAGACATTATATTGTAAAAAATAAAAGTTATTACCTGGATTTAACTTTTCTCTTTGACGAATAGCTAGGGGCATGTCAAAATCACCAGTTGCTTTCTTATACTCCTCAATTTGGCCACTAATGATATCTTGAATATCACAATCAGGAACCAATCTAGTAATTGTGTTAAGCAAACCTCGAGTTACCTCCTTTTGTTTTGAAAAAGAAGGCCTAAAAAATATTTCAGGATTAAGAAAACATCCTGCTGCATGTAATGGACTATGAAGTTGCTTATCCCATCTAGCATCAATTACCCGAATATATGGTCCATATTGAGACATTCTATTTTTTAACCTTCTTTTGACGGCTTCTTTTGCTTTATCCATTGCCTCATATAAATATCTCATTGATGGTTTTTCTTCACTGTCTGCTAACCTTAGAACTCGTACTAAAGGCTCGCTGACGTTGACAATATGTGCACATCTCGGTCAAAAGTCTTTATCTTCTAAAACTATAGCAGCAATTTCCTTTCCAACCCGACTTTTGCCATGACTTGATTCAACCCATTTTGTGCAAGTAAACATCTGTCGAAGCTCATTCTTAAACTTCAGTAAACATTGGATGCTTAAGAAATGGGTAGCAAACCTTGTTATGCCAGGACAACATAAATCATTTCCATTTGTGAATTCTTTCCTCATCAAAGCTAAAACCCATGCATGATTATATATAAACTTGGTTATATTTCTTGCATTTTTAATAGTTTCATCAATGATTGGAAAATATCTTGGATCACAAATATTTTCTAGCATTCAATCAAGCAATGGGCAGCACAAGGAGACCAAAAAAAGGTTCCATACCTTTGCTGCAAAGCTTTCCCAGCAGTCTTAAATGAAGCCTCATTATCACTAACAAATTGGACAATATTTTTTTGTCCAACTTCTTTGACAACTTCATCAAACATCTCCAGCAATGTCTCTTTATCTTTTCGAAGTCCTGAAGTGTCAACAGACTTCAAGAATACGGTGCCTCTCGGAGAATAAGCAAGGAAATTCACAATTGGTACATTCCTCCTATTTGACCACTCGTCAACCATAATTGAACATCCATAAAGTCTTCAATCAGCCTTGATACTTAAAATATATTCATGGACATCATGAACTACATCTTTCAAAAGTGATCCTCTTAAATCATGATATGATGGTCCTTTAAACCCAGGTCCCATTGATGTTACGGCATCTATCATTGGCTAATAATAATATGAATTAGCACTATTAAACGGTATATTAGCATCAAACCACCATGTTGTTATGGCTTTTCTTGCACTGTGTTCTATCTCTTTAGAAGCCATTGCACTTCTAATACTAGGTTGCGAACCTGGGGTAGTTCGTGGAGCAAATAAAGGTATCCTTCTTCTAGATGTACTTGTTCCTTGCACTGTCAATCTTCTATTTGTTTGTGAATGTATATCACCCGAATGAGGATTTGCAGCATCACCCTCTTCAACTTCTTCATCATTGGAAACTGATTGATAATTTCCAATATCAGTTCTAACTCCTTTTCTTTTCTCTTTCTCCGTTGTCATGTCATCTAGCAGTTGTTTCATTTGCCATTTAATATCTGGAGGGACCCTTTTACAAGGTTCAACCTCACCTCTAATACCAGCAAGGTAATACTTCAAACGAGTAACACCACCACCATTGATCCGTTTGTTACAATGAATACATATACTTGCATTCTTTGAACCAGCAACCACCTGTCTATAAGCCCATGCTGGATCATCTGATCTTGCTGGAGCTGAAGAAATGGAAGTCCCACCACTAGATGAGTTTTCAGCCATGTAATTTAATCTGTTGTAAAAAGATAACACAATCCAAGTTAGATTTTATATTGAATTGAGAACTTCTCTAATAATTAATATAATAAATCAAAATGTAACTGGATTATAATTGAGGCATGTATATTATAAAAGGGTCCTAATTTGTTGTTGATATAAGTTAGCACCATGAATACTTCACAACATTTACAACATTAATTAAACAAGATAATTAATACGATAACATAGCTTAAAATGAGTCATTAATGATAAAGTATCTTAAAAGAATCTCATTTATGTTATCTTAAAATAACATAGATAATTAATACCTTGACAATTGTTTGATATCTATTAAATATTTACATTAATATCATATCTTCTACATCTCTTTAACTCTATTTCTTATATTATATTTATCCTTAAACTCTTTGTGGATCGATCTCGGCCAACTCGGGTTAATTGTTACTTTGACATAATCACATCAAGTGAAACAATGGCTATCTAGATTATAATGTGCTAAAGAAAATGGACCCAAATTCTGCTGCATTTCACTGAAAATGACATGAGACCTTGCACAATCCAAGAACACTGAACTTACATTTTACAAAAGTGTGCAGCATTCCCAGGCTAACAAATAAACAGGGCCTAAAACAATCCATTGTGAAACTTAACATGGACATTTGATAATTCACTCCTGCACGAGTTGAACGCATGAATATACACAGAGAGAGAACACCGTTATTTAGAAATGACCAGATACACAAAAATAAGCTGTCAAGTTGGCAAACCACACATGAACTAAAACCAAGTGAAGAAGACCCATAATCAAGGTGATGTTCTTGTGATAGTATAGATAAGGCACGACTAACCTAAGCTTCCTTACACACAATACAACTGCCCAATTTTTTTCTCAAATTTCTAACTTTAAAATTGCAAACTGTAGCAGCATACAAGAAACCAAAACAAAGAAGAAATTTATCAAATTCATTAAATGCCTCGAATGATCTAGTAATCAATACATTTCAAAAGATTAATTATTTTTTCTTAATTTCTAACAAAACCCAAAAAAAAAACAAAAAAAAAGTATAAAACACCAAAGAATAATTAATTATAATCAGTGCATTCTCTTTTCAGTTTTCAATGGAACCTAAGTACCTAACACGAATACACGATTGCCAGCAGACTCCAGATCACCAGTGACTAGTCTCCACACATCAATCTTTAAATAAAAATTCACAATCAAAATTCTTAACAATAGCAAGTTCAACCCATGCATTCAAGCATCCCCATTATAGCAAACAACCTTTAAATCCATAAGTGCAGTCGGCAACACATCAATCCATCAACAACAAATGCCCAGTTTTACTTTTATCATTTATGCGCAATTTTGGGATGATTTGGGGACTGTAATACTAATATCAATCCATCAGCAACACAATAATATCAATTATTCACACATTCCATACATAAATGCCCAGTTTTATCATTTATGCCTAGTTTCATCAGTTTCAAATTTTCAATAAATTCAAGGATTTGGGGACTGGAATGTGTACCTTTCAGTTGCTGAGAAGAGTAGAGTTGGGGAAGAAGTGAAGAACCGATGAATTGAGCTTTGGAGAAGAAATGAAGATTTGGTGGTGCCGTCGTGTGGAAGAACAACTTCGGGCTTGCGATTTTGAGTTAGGGATTGAGATTTTCAGGTGAGGGATTACTGGATTAGGTATCGAAAACTTGAGATTTGAGTTGAGAATTGAGATGAGCAGCAGCAGCAGGTTATGAGAATTGATTTGGGAAAGGAAAATAGGAAAGAAATTGATTTAGAAATTGCAGATTGCAGAACCGGGGATGATGTTTCTGTGTGTTTTGTAAGGGTAAATGAAACGGCGTCGTTTTAATTTTTAAACCCGGAACAGAACGCCCGAAACGGAACCGAGGCGTTCCGGCCGGAATTTCCGGAACGGCCCAGAATTAAAACCGGGACGAAAACGACGCTGTTTTGTCCTAGTTTTAAGAATGGAATGGAACGTTCTGGCCATTCCGGCCGGAACGGAATGGATTTAATAAGTTTGATTGAGATAGTAAAATTACAAGTTTACCCTAGGGCCAAAAAAAATTAACCCTCGAGACCGGGGGTATTTTTGAATTTTCCAGGAGACATGGATGATATTTCTGGATTTAATGCACAATAAAACTACGAAAATAGCCCCCCTAAGTGACAAAATAAGACAAATCAGATCGGGGGCAGTTTAGCAATTTCCATGGGACATGGATGATATTTTTGAATTTATACACAGTAAAACTATGAAATTAACTCCAGAAAATGACAAAAAATAGGCGCCGAACCCAGGGTTATTTATGAATTTTTCACGATGGCTTTTTCGTAGTTATCAATGGGTGTATAGGTAATTGTGCATTATTTTAATATTATTTCTTGGAGACACTGCAGGCGTGTCTGTTGTGTCTTTGCCGCACGCGCCTTTCGGGAGGTGCGTGCACCTCTTTACGCTGGTGAAAAAAAGTCTTCCGCCGTGTCACATGGTGCATCGACATGTCCTCTTCCTCAAGATGTGACGCATGTCTGCTTACGATGGCCGGTGAAGCTCTGGTGGACGATTTTAAGTTTTTTCTCCCTTTTCTATGTCTTGCCGCCCGGAACTACGCTTCGGTCCCTAAGGTTTGTGAAAGTTTTAGTTTGGTCCCTGGACTTTGGATTTCTCTTTTATTACTGTTTTTTCAATATAGTTTTTGATTTAATGCAATTGTGTCCTTCAATTGAAACTGATTATATATGTGGGGTTTCAATTTAGTCCTTATTCTTTGATTTGTATATATATATATATATATATATATATATATATTGAGAGAGACATTTTCCATTCTAAGAGATTCCCCATCCGTACCCAGCCCACTTCCTGAAAGTTTCTTCGTTCTTTTCCTCTGAAAGCGTGTTTTTTTTGCCCCAAGGAATACTCAAACTTCAAAGATTCTTCAAAGCCGAAGTTTTGGTTGTGGCCTCCGTGCAGCTACCTACAATAACCAATTAAATAAGTTAAATGCCATGACTATCATCAATTGACCTGCTGTATTTTAATACATTAATTGTAAAGAATGTTCCTGATCATCACATTAATTGGAAATGCTTCGCAATTAACTACCAAGCTAGACCATTTGCATAGCACCAAGATGTGTTTCTGCTTTTCAACCGCCCTTTGCTTTCGTTCTTTCATTAGAAAAATGTTTTCTTTAGGAACGCATATACATTACTTTATTCTAAAAAGAAAGCCTCAGAATGTTATATTTGCTGTAAATACGAAGGTAAAGAACTAAAACTACTTGTACTCAGAAAGTTAGTTGTGCTCTTTAATGTTGGATAAACTTTTGAAATAGTTTTAATATCTTTTAATAAAAAATTTACAACAATATCCATGCAATAATCAATGATGTTCTAAATGCATTGAGGAGTTGTGTTATGAGGAGTGGGCAGTGAGTCAGAATTACCAACTCAATGGCAGCTTGTAGACAAGAGGACGCACTGCTGAACTGAACTGAGGTTTCTGGGCTTGTTTTTTCCAGTATAATTATATATATAAAAAAGAAAGATCAAAGGGGGCTTGAACACGAAATATTATAAAGTAGCAAAAGATGGAAAAGACAATGGTCTATTAATTCAAAACTAGATGGCGGACGGGAAAAAGGAGGGAGGGAGCACATGGAAGAGAGGGGTGGTGGACATACAAAAATGTTTAGCACACATGCAAAATGGTGGGACACAGGTAGATAATAATAGTGCTGGCCGGGATCAGTTGTGTGCACGCAGGCGCACGCGTAGGACAATCGAAACTTGCTTATATTTCAGGGCAAACAGGCCGCGCCTGTGGATCTGTGCACTAGCAGGGACTAGGGTGTGAAATATATCTATTGCGTTGCGTGATGTTACGGTTGGAAATATTCACCCCATATATTGACGACGGAGAGATTAATGCTACTGTCTATTGACGACGAAATACAAAGTGTACCGTCCTTCTGATCACCCCCTCATATATCATCCTTATTATTCATTATTGTATGCTACTAGCTAGATGGACCCATGACGTGTGTAGATCCATAGATTGTTCCTCACGTCATAGCCTATTCCCCCGTGGCTCTCTGTTCATGTCATCGAAGCTTTTTGTAATGAAAAATATGATAATTAAACACATAAAATTATTTTTTATTAAATTTTAAAATTAATTAAAATTTTAATTAAATATTTCAATTTCAATTACTAAACTTCAACTAAAAATATTTTTTATAAAACTGGTTTTTATAAAATTGCTTTTTTTTTTACTTTAACCATAACAACAACCACAATGTAAATCAGATCCGGTCCTGCTGGGCTTGCATTCCGGGCCACATGTCTTCTCTTCGTGCAGTAAGATACAATACGGGAGCAAAGGCCCAAAATGAAAATAACAAGACGTGTCCAAAACAGGCAAGGCCCACCTCACTCTTACCACTAAACCCAATTTTGATTGAACAAAGTTTAGAATTGGAAAGATGAGGCGTTAATAATTTTGCGTGTAAGGTCTAAGAATCATCCACAAAAAAGATTAAGGCGTGAATCTAACGCCCGCCCCCTTTGGAGGATAGGAGAGTAGACCAGTGTGTGCGTTGGTAGCATTTGAAATTTCCGAGGCCGAATCTTTTTTTATTTTATTTTCGAAAACAAAAGTGGGAAAAAAGAACAAGGAAAAGGAATTGAATGTCGTAACGTCGTTTGTAAGCAGTCCTTTCCTGAAAGTTAGTAACTCTTAACGACACGACTTCTCTCTGCCTATCTCATCGCTTCTTTGCTTTGCCTCCCTCCCCTCCCCTTCCTTTTATTTTTTTGATTCTCTCCTCTCGGCTTTGCTTCATTATTGGTGCTGTCATCGTTGAAATTGAGACGTTCTCTCCTTGACTCTGTGCCTATTGTCACTGCTGCGACCCGCAACTCCTAATCACAGGTGCTTTCAAATTCCTTTCCTCCTTCGTTTCGTCTGCATCCCCTCCTCCTCCTCCTTTTCTAGATCCCTTAGCTTCAGTTTTTGTTCAATTCTTTTTTTTTCATATCTCAATAATAGTAGTACCAGCAACACTTCCGATTTGGATTTAACCAAGAATCTCTCTTTTATTGCCTTGATTATCAAGTTTAATTAACGAGTGAATTAATCCGATTTAGCTCTGAATGAGTGAACCGATAGAAGAATATGTTTTTGCAATAAAAATAATCCGGTTAGGTTAAGTTATGCAAATGCAAATCTGAGGCCAGAAAGCTTTCTCCAATCACTACAAATTAGCTAGTTAGTTGCCGCTTTTTTAGAGTGTATTTCTGATCAGTAATTGATTAATAATCTTCAACTTTTTTTATTTTCTTGTTATAACTGGTTGCTATGCTTCCAAAGAACATTCTTAATGTCTACTCAGTACAAAGAGTGTGGTGCTCTTTGATTGCATACTGCAGCGTATCTTTGATTGGTACGAAAACACAACTTCGAAATTAACTGCGGTTTCTAACAACTGTAATTTGAAAACTTGATGGATGGTTAGGTGACAATTTTTTGCACACTGCATATGCATGCGGTTTTCTAGTTTTTGATTGAGTAAAAGAGAATCAGCTATGCACAAGGATAGTAACAACACCGGTGGTGCACCATCAACGCCTATTGCTAGGCTCCGGCATCGTAAGCGCTCCAGTGAGGTTCGTTGCTCTAAGTTTGATATATTTTTGTTTATTTAGGGAACTGCTTATAAACAACATAGATGTGCTAGATAGCTAGAGTGGTATCTTTTAAAAAAAATGAAAAACACGGATTTCTATATTGAATCTTCTATTTGGTCTCTTAGGCTCTTGGGGAGGCTAGTAAAGAAAATGGAGGCCGTTTACTTGTTAATGATCACAACAAATACAAGTCAATGTGGATCCGTGCTCAATCCACAATTTGGATGATTGGGAGCTTTGCTTTAGTTGTCTATATGGGACATCTCTATATCACTGCCATGGTGGTTGTCATCCAAATCTATATGGCAAAAGAGCTCTTCAATTTACTCAGGAAAGCAAATGAAGAAAGGCAACTTCCAGGATTTAGACTACTAAATTGGTAGGCAGACTAAATTTTATCAAGTTAAAAATTGCTTTTTTTTATGCTGTTATTTTTCTCAGGATTAAGTTGCATCACAATCCTAGTTGACTTTTAGATGCTATCTATTACGTGTCTCACATAGGTTTGCCTGTTTCTCCTTTTCCTGTGTCAGGCACTTCTTCTTCACTGCTATGCTATTTGTGTATGGTCGCATACTCAATCAACGTCTTTACAATACTGTAACCTCAGGCAAATCCTTGTATCAGCTAGTGATCAGCCTAATCAAGTATCATATGGCTATCTGCTATTCCTTGTACATTGCAGGTTTGTCAGATATGTTACGTTTGCACTTTATGTAAGAGCCTATTCCTGGCATTGCAAATTTGCTCCCTTTGCAGCGGTGGTTTGTTCTTGACATTCTTCTGGCATTGATACTATAATTTGTAAAATCAACACAGGTTTTATGTGGTTCATTCTCACACTGAAGAAGAAAATGTACAAGTATCAATTCGGCCAGTATGCATGGACACATATGATTCTAATTGTGGTGTTTACACAGTCATCTTTCACTGTAGCCAATATTTTTGAAGGGATTTTCTGGTAATTTTTAAACTCTCACTGGAAGAACTTTTTTTGCGTCCTCATTTGGTGCTTATATGTTAGCATGCTTTACTTTTTATGGTTATCCATGTGCTTAAACTGTGTAACAACTCTTCCCCTTTTTGATAGCAATGGTTATATTGGCATGCATCTTTTTTCCATTTTGTGGCATGATCTCAGTCACTTAAGTCTCCCAATGTCCAATGAAATCCTTTCCAACATATTTTAACAATGTCTGGCTTTTCCATTGCTCATTTGAATGAGTTTGGAACTCCTGTTTGCTGAATACCTAGAGGGCAGAATTATGGAATTCCTGCAGAACTAAAATCTAATTGTTTGATGTCCTAGGGTGAGAAAGAAAGGATAAGGAGCTATATGGTAACCTTGTTACTGAGCTCAATGACACATTAAAGGGCAATGAATGTCGGAAACCAAAAGACAACCTTGTCCACGGAAAAGTTGTACTGGTCAATGAGAGCATGTTGATTATGGCGTCAAGAAGTCATCTGCTGCAATTTTGTCCATTCATGTTTTGTTTCATATTTGTTTTTTGTGGTACAAAAGTCTTCTTTCTTGTGTGCGTGTGTTTAACAAGCTCAGTTTTCAAACACATGTTAAAACTCAAATGACAGCCCACAGCTGCCAATTTCAGCAGGTTTGTGTACCATTTGATATCATATGCTGTTCTTTATCTTACGTTATTGATTGCTTTTTGATGTTGTTCGAAATTTGTCTGCCTCTTGTGTTATCAATTGTTTGGTGCTCATGTGTCGATTTTCTTTGTATAATGCAGGTTTCTTCTTCCAGCAACACTTATTGTTATCAATGACATTTTTGCTTATATATGTGGTTTCTTCTTTGGAAAAACCCCTCTGATCAAGTTATCTCCAAAGAAAACTTGGGAGGGATTCATTGGAGCATCTATCACAACTATGATCTCTGCATTTGTGGTGAGTATGGTTTTACCTTCCTTTTTTCTGGGAAACTTTGTGGGAATAAAATTAATTCCAATCACATTTTTCTGTGAGGATATACAAGAGTTATAGACGGATGTGGCTATGCTCACTGCATCATCTTGTGCTTTATTTTATCTGAACTTTGTCTGGGTTGCAACCATTGTAGTGATATATGACTCCTTTAGTTATACTTTATTCTATGAATTTCAAATCTGGAGCTTTCCCAATTTTTATTCAGGTGATTTTATGATGTCTAGAATTTGCACCTCTAATTTTACCAGGTTTATTAACATTTGTCTATTGTATTGATTTTTTAAAGCATTAAATAAATATAAAATCAGCAAAGAAAAATTGAACAAGAAAAAAATTCCAGCAGTAAATAAATAAAATATTAGCAAAAAAAATCATTGTTTTATTGTTTGAACTTTTATCTCGAATTTTTAATCATTTTCTATTTTTCTAAAATTATAATAACAGAAATCTTACACTGTGTTCCACCCTCCCTTTAAAAGCCAAATATAATGGACAAATGCTTCTTAATGGATCAAACCTAAGGCATCCAATTGCCCAAATTGGAACCACAAGGCTGCCTTTGTCAGAAATTTGTCATTAAATCATGTGTACTACAATAAATGATGCGTTTAATTATAAATAGAAGAAATCATTCCTTATTGCTATTTTAACTAACAATTATTGGGGAAATGATTTTTTTTTCCCTTTTGCCTTTAGAATTGCTTGTTAGCTGTCATTACATTCTAGTCATGGCCCCGCTTATCACCTCATAAGTATTCTTGGACTTTCAATTGATTCAATGGCTGTTTATGCAGCTTGCAAACATCATGGGGCGTTTTCAGTGGCTAACATGTCCAAGGAAGGTAAATTGTTTTGACCAAATGTAAGTTATTACTGCATAATAGTCTAATAGGTGCGTTGTTAACTGTAAAAGAAACTTGTGGGCATGCAGGATTTATCAACCTGTTGGCTGCAATGTGATCCTGGGCCTTTGTTTAAGCCAGAGTATTTCACTCTACCTGGATGGATTCCTCAATGGGTGAGTAAGCTGACATTCAATTAGGCCTCAGTTAGTTTTGAGCTATGGACTTATCACACACCAGAGGCAATCAACCTCAAAAATATTGATCCATTCTTGGTACAGCTTGAACCGTGTTGAACTTGGGCCTTGAATAGGAATGCAACCAACATCTTATTTTTTTCGGAACAAAATTTATTAAATGTTATCTTATTTTATTTATTTTCTGAAAATTGATGCTATTCCTTTGTCCTACAGCCTTAGATCTGTTACCTCCTTCATTATAAAACTGACACCACTAATTTGGCTATTAACAGTTTTGAATGCTTATTTTGTCCATCCATTTCAGCATATCAAAAGCAGTTCCAGGAAAATTTTTGAAGTTACTGAACTGTGTTTTTGTATATAACATGTTCTTGCTATTATGCAGTTCCCCTGGAAAGAAATCTCCATTCTACCTGTTCAATGGCACGCACTATGTCTTGGTTTGTTTGCATCAATAATAGCACCTTTCGGAGGCTTTTTTGCAAGCGGCTTTAAAAGAGCTTTTAAAGTAAAGGTGTGCTCTTGTTCATAAAAATTGAGGGTTAGGGGTGGGGAATGATGTTGCGATGCACAGCAGGCATTGCAGATGTTTATACAATCTTCTAACTTGTTATATTTCATTTGCAACAGGATTTTGGCGATAGTATTCCAGGTCATGGAGGGATTACAGATAGAATGGATTGCCAAGTAAGATATAATGAAGTTTTAATTGTTTATACAAGTGGTAGTTTGTTTATGTAGGAGCTCCTCTCACCTTCCATGTTACACTCATTGAACAATTGACTGGAAATGCCGAATAAACAACATCATCTGCATTTTACCATCTTCTCAGTGATTACAAGTGATTGTCACATAATGTATATTAGTTCGTATGCTGCATAATTGTAGCAGCTTTAGCAACATAGAAATTTCTTGATTCTATGGAGCCATGCATTCATGTGCATCATATTCATATTTAAAATCATTTGATATGATAATATATGGATATGATTACTTGGAACCTTGATTTAGACCAAAACTTGTACTTTTGCCATGAACAGAGAGAGATAGGATTTACTTGGAACCTTGATTTAGACCAAAACTTGTACTTTTGCCATGAACAGAGAGAGATAGGATTTACTTGGAACCTTGATTTAGACCAAAACTTGTACTTTTGCCATGAACAGAGAGAGATAGGATTTACTTGGAAACCTTGATTTAGACCAAAACTTGTACTTTTGCCATAAACAGAGAAATCACTTCTCAACAAAGGATTACAAAATTCAAGGTGCTGGAAGTTTATTTAAGTGGAGATGCCTGCTCTCTACTTTTTGTATATTTTGGTTTATCTATTTAGGCAGATTTGAAATTAAAATATTTGAATGAATAGAATGTGCTCCAAGTTCAGTGTTGGTGTGCCACACATGTTTCCTCATCGGATTAATTTGATCTTTGCTATAGATGGTGATGGCCGTGTTTGCATACATCTATCATCAATCATTTGTTGTGCCTCAAAGCGTGTCAGTGGATATGCTCATGGAACAGGTGAACTTTTTCAAAAAGCTGTTGCTATTACTGATTCACGCATGTTTTTATGGATGAATGAATATATGTGTGTCGCTGCTTTGTAGATACTGAGAAGCCTCCCATACGAGGAGCAGTATACTCTGTACATGAGGCTTGGGGAAATGATTCAAGGGAGGCTGACTTGACATCCTTAGGTTTATCCATAGCATGCTTGCTTTTAACCATGTTGAAAGGAAGAAATGTTTGTATAGGGTGGTGTCATCTTTCCTTTTCCCGGTGGACACACTCTTTAGTACATGCAATCTGTATAGTGTTAGCAGATTATTATGCAGTGACACTTGGGGATGGGAAAAGGATACCCCCGCTCGAGTTTTCACCCTACCTTATCAATTATTTATTAATTGGATAAAAATACTTAGATATTTATACCTGGTTGGGTATCCTTTATTACTCGAGTACTATTATTGATTCACGGCCTGAAATTCAACGCAAACTGTTATTATTCGTGGTTGGGACAGCACAATCCACACCGTCTTCATTAGCCAAGTGCAGTGCTGCTAACACATGACGGCGGCGGCGGCGGCGACGACAGTGATAATAATACCAGCTTCCATAATCTTCAGCATTTTTGATAGCTGAAACATGGCATTGATATACGATCGTCCTCTGTTATCAAAATTAAAGATAATAATAAGTGCCTCGTGTCAGCAATCAACTATTTATTGATTCAGAAGGAAGTCCTCCTCGCGCTTTTAAGCTGATATATTGAGGAATCAATCGCCTTCTTCGTACTCCAAGGCAAACAAGGGAAACATAAGATATCACCCACTTTTCCTTCAATGGAAAACAGCTCTAACCGAGCTCACTATCAAAACTCTCATCGCCAGCCTCCTCACGAGTGCCGAAATAGCCTCGAGACAAAACCATATGAGAAGTTGCTTGGAAGGAAAAAGGATCGCATACGAAGAATGGTCACGATGATTACGGATTAAGCTCGCAACTATCCAATCAGACACAAGTCAAGTCCCTCAAGAGGAACGGGCAGATTCAAGACTCTTAAACCAAAATTCATGATTTCTCACGAGTTCAAAACAAATTCATCACAGTACTGTAGGTTTCTAGGGCAGAAAGGACGCTACCCAAACCCAAACATTCTAACCTGCAACTTCCAGCAAAGCATAAATAGGGTACATATTCTACTCAAACAAGAAAAAAATTTATGCTTGAATTTTATCCACCAGGTTCGTTTAGTTGAACAAAATAGTGAACGATCCTTGCTTTCTTGTCTGCCAAAACTCCCAAGTACCTCAAACAAAGAGCAAAAACTAATAATTTCATCATTTCACTTCTTTCATTGAGCTTTTGGTTTCTCAATCTTCACAAATGGAAGAACGCCCATAAAATGAACCACTTTGGGGGACCATCCCCGTTGCTGAGCACGGCAGAACATCAAGAACGTGTTTGCAAAGTACGAGTTAAAACCCATAAAGACATGCCACAAAGCATGACCCTGTGGGTTTATGGGCCAACTTGATATCTCCTGGCAGAAATTACGATCAAAAAGCCAACACAAAGTGCCAACGAGAAGGGTAGCCACATACATCTTTGCAAGCCGCTTAGCAGAGACATCCTGTGTATAAATGTAGTACTTGTACATTCGAGGGATGCAGAGCAGGCAGAGGATCGCATAATGCACCTTGAAGCCAATTCCAAAACGTACCACTGAATGGACGGCAGCGAAAACAGCACCATAGAGAAAGAGGAAGGTAGGCATTGTACTGCGATAATGCCAATCTGGTGAGTGAAGGATGTACATATACAGGAGCATTTCCCATACCATGGGGGTTTCGTCACTCTGCTGTTGCCTGGAAATAAATTTCAACCATCATCTTCAAGCGTGAATCTCAACAGTGAAAAACATTCATGGAAGTTCAGTATACTCACTCCTTATAGGCAAGCCTAAAAAAGGAGAGACAGAGAAAGACAGAGAGAGAGATTGTTGATTGAGGGGTGTCATTTATAAGTGTCAGTGGATTGTATTTCAACAAGAATATGAATGTATTGCACCATGCCTGCAGCAATGGTGGATGTAGAAGAAAATCCACCATGAAGCTGAGTCGTTTTTATCTTTTCGGGCATGCAGAACTCTTTTGACCAGACATGTATACTAGTGAGAAAGCTATCTGTTGGATGACTGCCATATGCTTCCATGTCCACTTGAGGCTGAAGCAGAAACAGATCTTTCCACCCGCTCTCTTTCACTCCCTGAAGTAAATTCCTAATATGAACCCTGCGCCACTCTATTCATGTATGTAACTCATGTAAAAGATATGATCAGATTTTTACACATCCTGAAAATTTCCCTTGTCTTTGATACCTCATCATATACCTTTTTGGGCATCGAGCCATCCAACATCATCAATGCCTTTCACTGAGAGGGGGTGGGATAGGAATTGACTCCATGATATAGAAAATAATACAAACATGGAATATAAATCAACTTTTTGAAGAAAAAAAGATATCATCTTTTCTAATAACTGCTGAAAGAAACAAAAAATGCAATTCTGAACTTCCTTGCCTTCAGAGTGCAGAATAAGAAGCTTGCACTGTGATACAACACAAACATTTCTCACAGGGTAAGTCATAAACAAGTTCACAACCATTAGGCTCCACGAGCTCAGCCTACAGTTCCCGCTTTCTACCTATTTAAATGTTTTCTCCACAACCTATGCACCAGTAACCCTGCTGATGTATACAAGTGACAATCACTCACATCAATTTTTTAGAGCACAACATTGATACAGAACCAGGAAGGAGCCTATCCCAAATGAAAAAGGCAAGAGCAATGGTTCAAACTGCATCTAATGACTATCTAACGATGATGATGATGATTTGTGATAAGGACACTTCATTCGTCACTTAAAGACTAAAAAGTAGTAACGGATCTGCCCTATAAAGACCGCATTGCCAAAGTATACCGACAGAAAACTCAAACTAAAGGAGTTTTAATTAGTTGGAAAATTCAGAATAAGTTTTCACAACTGCCAGCATATGTTGCATTCTATTCAAATTTTCATTCATCAAGCTATTAGGTGTTCTACCAGCAAACACAAGAGAACTATCCATGTATAAAAAATTGTTGAATAAGAGATCATCGGTGTAAGAGAGGAAGAGGAAAAAAAGAGAGTGATACTTACACATGCTGCAAAGTGGCGTGGAAAATCATGCTTCCAATAGCAAGTATCATGTTAGATATGTGGAGAACACTAAATCTCTTCTCAAACCGCTGCCTCAATGCGTTTATAAGGCCAATGAGTGCCAAAAGAATGCATGGTATATTGGAAAGGGTGTTGTAGAATTCGGCAATATAAGAAGAATATGCATAATTCTTCTCACAACACTCTGTTGTGGACGTGACGGGGCCCCAGAAGCTCGATATTCCTCCCTCAGCCATTCTCGCTGAAGTATGCTTAAACTTTGAAAAGATTGGACAAAATCTCTAATCTCAGTAGGGTGCAAACAAAATGGATCAAGTGCCTGCAGATTCAGCAACCGAAAATCCAGTTAGACAACGTAAGAACGGAGAAGAATATTCATGAGAAATTCGAAAGCACGGCCGAACAATCGCGGGTTTTTCCTTTTTGTTTTGTTCATGTTTAAAACAAAACATTTAATTTGTGCTTGAAATATGAAAAAGCGTGCATCTTTTTCGTACAAAGATGAAGAAAACAGGCAGGGGATCAGGATTCATAGCAATATACAAACAGGAAGTGACGAGATAGAATTGAGGTTGAGCGAAATACCAATGATGATCAAATCTAGTAAATAAATAATCAAGATTTAAGCATGAATAACAGTAAGATCCAATCCATCTCTCGTAGTTTACTTTTAGCAAAAAAAATAAAATAAAGCAAGCAAGATTTACCTTAAGGTAGTTTAAAAAAGAGAGGATGATGGTGATGAAATTGATTGTCTGTGGTGGGCTTAAAATATATGTCGCTGTCTGAAATGAAAGCTAACAAACAAATATAACTTAATTAATTAAGAATCTGGCGAACAGAGCAGGGCAGGGAGGAGGAAGGTAAGGAGAGGAGATTCTGTTTTCGGCATTTTGAGGCAGCGCAGCAAGCACGATCCAAAGAACCAGAGAAGCTTTTTTATTTTTTTCTTTTTTAATATAGCAAGGCTATTTTTGACTTTTGGTCTATTGGTTTCGTCGCCTTTCACTACGCGTTCTTCTCTGCGGAGTCAAAAATCAAAAGTGGCCTCGCTCTCTCTCTTGATGGTGACGCTTCACAGCTTTAGTCGGCAGGTTCCCGGGCCTCCATATCATGCAGAAGCCCATTTAACACCCCAGGCCCATTTAAAACATCCTGGGTCGGAATTTACCATTAACTAGCCTGCACAATCATCCTCAACCTTTTATATTTAATAAAATATAAATCTGATTCATTCATTCTTCTTCTTCTTCTTATTCTTCTTCTTTCTTTCTGGATCGGTTGATTATATTAGGTTAGTCTAGAAATTCCTCAGGATATTAAAGATAACTGAGAGTTGAGCATATTAATTCTTTTATTCTTCAACGATTCTTAAGACATACTGATTTATAACAATTGAAATTGGATAAGATCTCTAAAATACATATATTATAGACAGTTATAATTTTCATGGAAGTGAGGAATGAAGAGGAGGAAGATATTGAAAGAATAAGCAGCAGTTGTTAGTGTGAAGGCAATAGATGAAAAAATAAAGACCAAAAAGGGAAAATGTTTATATAAAAAATCCTGGCGGCTTACATTAGGTTATAAGTGAAGGCAATAGATGAGGAAATAACGAGAGAAAAAGGGGAATATATTTATATAAAAAATCTTGGTCGCTTACATTGTTATATAAGTGGGGTCAGGTTGGATGAATTTTAAAAAAATTAACTCGCACACAACTCATGATATTTATTTATTAGATTTTTTAACCTACTATCATTTGTAATATCCATATCAACTAATTTTAATTTGAAAAAAATAGGGTATATGGTATAAATATAGAGAATCTATTTTTTTGTTTTTCCAAACATAAAAAAAGAAGATCTTAGAGATTGTCCAATGATATATTCAAATAATATAAATAAGCCAATTTTTTTAAACACTTGTACCTCTAAACTATTAAATTAAAGTGAAGTCTCCGAGAATTAAAAATAGAGTTGAAAGACCTTTTTTTTTAATACTTATGGCTTTTAATCAACGCGGTTGATATTGGTGAGTGTTTCATAGTGTGATAACTTTTGTTTTTTTGGGCGTGTTTTAAAGATACATGTCACTTGAAAAACACCAAATTTATATATTTTTTTAGTGTTTTTCAATTAAAATTTAATGTGTTGATATAAAAATTTTCAATATATATATATAAGATATTTTGCTTCATTCTCAAATGAATTATATATTTTTTTAAATATCTTGCACTACAATACCAAACACAAACCAAGTCATTGTTTAATTTATAAAACATAAAAACATAAAAGTAGCAAGGATATGAATGGAACTTATTATAAAACTATGGTACAATTTATTTTATATTTATATATTCATCTCTTCAAACATATTTATTTATCTTTTTTATATATGTTTTTTTATTTATTTTAAGATATTAACTAAACACAACCAAAATATACAATTTAGTTATGAATGCAAAAATGCACAATAACACATGTTAGAATGACTTTACTTAAATAATAAAAATTAAAAACTCCTATCCATAAATTATATCTTCTAATTTCTTTTTTCAAATAACAAGACGAAAAAGTTGGGTCAACTCAAAGTGAACCAAAACCCAATTTTCATGCTAGCACATGACTATTTATGAGTGTTTGGTATTATAATGCAATGTGCTTTTAAAAAATATATTTTGCTTGAAAATGAATTAAAATGACTTTTTTCATATTTTTTTTATACTAACACATCAAATCCATAAGAAAACATTAAAAAACATTTATTTGAGGTTTTTTCAAGTCAAATGCCTTTTTAAAACGCATCTAGATGCAATTCCAAATTTAATAAATCATATAGGGTGTGGTCATTTCATTATAGCAGTAGACACATATTATTAGAGAAATCTATGGTTAAATGACTATTTTTTATATGTTGTATATTATGGTGCAAAGTATTTCAAGAAATTCTTTTCGCTTGAAAATAAATTAAAATAATTTTTTTACATGTTTTTTTATATTTCTAAATCAACACATCAAATTCATAAAAAAAACATGTATTTGATGCTTTTCAAGTTGTTTTGCCATTGAATGTGAAAAACAAAAGAATGGGTTTAAGGGGTGATTTGGTCTTTTTTATACTAGTTTATTGGTCATTAAAAGAATATTTGAGGGTATTTACTATGTTTTTTCGCATAATAAAAATATGTTTTTACCCTTAAAGTCAATAAGATTTAAAGTTGTTGACCAAGAGATTTTTTGAGTTTCCATAATTTTTTAAATAGTAAAAATACTTATTTACCCTCATATTAAAAAAATATTAGGTTGTCTACCATGATTTTTTCCCTTCTTCATGTACAAATGAAATACATATTTGATATTAAAAAAGACAAAAACAAGGCTTGCATGTGGAGGTATTTTTGTACTTCCACATGAGTTTTTGGGGTAATTATTAGGATCGTGGAAGATATTTTGATATATTTCATGTTGAATTTTAATTTTTTTAATCAAGAAAATTGTCGATATGCATTAATCAGCGCTAACAAATGGATTGCACTCATGTCATTTGATGACACATTTAATGTCACCCGGTGGTCAAAAATGACTTTTATTATTTCTTTGGACACACCACCATGTGTTTTTTTACATGGTGTGGTGCATGACAGTGTATGATGGTTGAATTGTCATCGAAAATCATCCCCACCTTTTATTTTCTCCCTCTTGCCATATAAAGTGCATGATTATCCTTTTTGTTTTCATTTTCAATTCTTATTCTTTTGATATCTTATTTTGTTATCAATTTAGTAATTCAATTACAATTTCTTATATTTTTGTCTAGTTTATTCTCTTTTGTTTTTTTCCTTGGTCTTTAGTTATATTTTCTTTAAAGTTAGTGTTATTCTCTAATGCACCTACCCCAAATCATGGCCCAGAACACTACGACTATTTTCCATGTCCAAGAATATATGAAAGGAAAAGCATGCTAGAGAGAATGAACCTAGACCTTAAATAGTAGAGAGATTCTTTCAAGATTAGCGTAATCAAGCCTATAGGCGCACACACGACACAGTCATGGTCTTAAATAGTAGAGAATATATAATATTTGTCTTCATAATACCGACATCTTTGTGCCACTCTTCCTCTCCCTTATTCTTCCTTTGCCGAAAACTCGCAGCATTATAGCACCATCATCACCACATCTCAATGTACACCATCTTCTTCTTTAAGTTTATGTTTAATTTCTGCTGAAACCATTCTCTTCACACACATGTAGATAGCACAAGAAGATTGGTTTCAAGAAAGAATATACAAAGAGGCGAATAGAGAATCGTCAAGGGAAAAAATGGGGAACACTGCCCCGGTGAGATTCGAGAGGGAGCTGCAGCTTTCAACGAGGCATCTCGGGTTATTAGGCTTTACGAGAGTTGTGGGAGCGAGCACTACTCTCCCGACAACAATTCTGTTGATCTTGTTAATTCTTTTATTGAAAGAGAATATCAGAATCAATTTAGAGGGGCTGGAGGAGATCCAAACTACAAGGATCATCAAGATGATGATCTTGAAGACTCATCAAATTGTTCTTATCTTGAAACCAAAGAAAGGTTAGAGAATTTGTTGAATATCATAGATGGTGTGAGAGAAAAGATTTGCAAGGAGATAGGGTTCCTAGGAGAAAGACCATCCCAAAGCTTTATAAAGCATAGATTAATGTCTCGTTTACGTGACCGCGACTTTGATGTTGGTTAGTCCATTTTCCCTATATATCTAGTATACGTCATAAACAAATCGATATATATATTTTTCCTTCTCGATCTGGGTTTCTATTAATTCGTTTTTTCTCTTGCTTCATATTTCTGCTAAAGGCATTTTGTATAAACTTTATATACAAGTGTTTTCCCTATAATTACAACACTACGCTATATGAGGAATATGAATTACAATAGGAATAGGTATAGTTGACAGAAAAGTCTTCTCATTTGTTTCCTAAACAATTACGTAAACAGTTAGATATTATTGATCCTTTCTTAACAGTTTTCCCCCTAGTGTACGTTGGGACGCCTGAGGATGTTAAGCAGATTGTGAGATTAATGTGCAATGCTTTGAGAGAATCCATGAAAGCCGTGGGAATGGATGCAGGTGCCACCTTGGAGGAGAAAGGGGTGATAGAGTTTTGGAATAATTTTCCTGTCTATTGCATTGATAATTTGATGATTTATACAAGAATGAAGGGAGAGTCCTTCGGCTACAAAACAGGAAAATATTTACATTCCATAAATAGAAGATTGTGTTTCTATATTCTAATACACCCCCGTAGTCGAAACGGGAGGTTGCCGGACGTTGAGACTATCCCGGAAATCATCAAAAAGTTGCTGCGGAAGTCCCTTAGTAAAAATGTCAGCAATCTGATAACGTGAAGGGACATGTAGAACACGAACTTTACCACGCGCGACTTTTTCCCGCACAAAATGAATATCCATCTCAATATGCTTAGTGCGTTGATGCTGGACTGGGTTGCCAGAAAGATAAACCGCACTGACATTATCACAATATACTAATGTAGCTTTTGAAATGGGACAATGTAACTCCAGAAGTAGGTTACGGATCCAACACGATTCAGAAACAACATTAGCCACTCCCCGGTATTCGGCCTCAGCACTAGAACGTGATAATGTGGGTTGTCTTTTTGCAGACCACGAGAGTAAATTATCCCCAAGGTATACACAATAACCAGAAGTAGACCGTCTGGTGTCTGGACATCCGCCCCAGTCGGCGTCGGTGTACGAGATAAGAGTATGATCTGATGAGGGATACAGGTGAAGACCAAGATCTAGAGTACCCTGAATGTAGCGAATGATGCGCTTTAAGGCCGACATGTGCTGTGTTCTGGGGTCATGCATAAATAGACATATCTGCTGAACCGCGTAGGAAATATCCGGCCGCGTAAATGTCAAATACTGTAGTGCTCCAGCCAGACTACGGTATTCTGTCGGATCATGATAAGGATTTCCTGAAGAAATGCTGAGTTTAGCTTTTGTGTCCACCGGAGTAGGAGATGTTTTTGAAGAAGACATACCAGCTCGCTCAATGATTTCTTCTGCATATTTCTTTTGTGAAAGAAACAGGCCTCCAGAATGTCGTGTAACTGAAATGCCCAGAAAATAGCTGATGGGGCCCAAATCTTTCATAGCAAACTCAGTGCCAAGTTTTGATATGATAGATTG
This sequence comes from Salix arbutifolia, assembly GCA_025169955.1. Taxonomy (NCBI): domain Eukaryota; kingdom Viridiplantae; phylum Streptophyta; class Magnoliopsida; order Malpighiales; family Salicaceae; genus Salix; species Salix arbutifolia. The sequence goes on from CM045905.1 coordinate 139,343, forward strand.
CCGAAGAGTAGTGGAAGATGCAGCAAGAATAATGTCATCCACATATAGAAGGATATACGCCATATCATTACCCTGCTGATAAATGAATAGCGAGTGATCTGAAATACTGTGAGAGAACCCCAATACGGCCACATAATCGGCAAACCGTTGATACCAAGCACGTGGGGCTTGCTTAAGCCCATAGAGAGATTTCTTTAGCAAACAAACATAATCTGGGTGCTCTGAATTTCGGAAACCGGGAGGTTGATGCATATAAACCGTTTCGTCGAGATTGCCATGCAAGAAGGCATTCTTGACATCTAGTTGATGAAGACACCAAGATTTAGATAAAGCAATACTCAACACTGTCCGAATGGTTGCCGGTTTGACTACCGGACTAAAAGTCTCCCCACAATCAATCCCCGTTTGCTGACCTGCACCGTCACCCACAAGACGGGCTTTATACCGCTCAAAAGAACCATCAGATTTCTTCTTATGCCTGAAAATCCACAAACTTCGAATGATATTAGCATTAGACGGACGGGGTACTAAGTCCCACGTCTTATTTTCAATAAGAGCATCGTATTCGTCTTTCATGGCCATTTTCCAATTATGATCATGTAATGCATTAAGGGGATTAGTGGGTAAAGGAGAAATGGATGTTTCAGCCGAAGTATGAAGGTTAAAGAGCTTTCGGGGCTTAACAATACCATGTTGGGATCTGGTAGTCATTTGTGGAGAGTGAAGGGAATGGACAATTTGAGGGGGTTGGACTGGTGCCATTGGTGGGTGTGGACTTTGGGTTTGAGGAGGAGCAGTGGTGTTAGGGGATTCGGCTTGGGGTGAAGTGTTTGATGTGCTGGCTAGCTCTTGGCTTGGAGAATCGGGGTAGGGGTTGGGGGTTGGTGTTTGTGGTACCTGAATAGGAGTCGAGGTTTGGGATGGTGGATCAGCAAGTTGTCCAGGAGGATGATTTGGTGGAGCAGGTGAGTGGGGAAGGGGTATGAGACCTGCATCTAGAAATTCATAAGTAGGAGAGGAAGGAGTATTTAATGTAGAGAAAGGGAATGTATGCTCATCAAAAATTACATGCCTGGAAACAAGTATTTTACGACTGGATAGATCATAACATTTATATCCTCTATGGTTAGAGGGATACCCTAAAAACACACATGGGGTTGACCGAGCTTGCAATTTATTTCTAGAAGTAGATGGAAGAAGAGGATAGCATAGGCACCCAAAGACTCGAAGATGAGAGTAGGAAGGGTCTTTTTGGTACAGAATTGTTGTGGGTGATTGAAAGGCAAGCTTTTTATTGGGTAGTATGTTAAGGAGATAGGTGGCCATGTGAAGTGCATGATGCCAAAATGATGCTGGTAGAGAGGCATGAGCAAGGAGGGTGCGGATGACATTATTGATTGTACGAATTTTTCTTTCGGCTTTTCCATTTTGAGAGGAAGTATGTGGGCAAGAAAATCGAAAAGTCATGCCATGTAATTGACAAAATTGGTGAAAAGATTTATTGTCGTACTCCCCACCATTGTCACATTGGAAACATTTAATATCTCTCTCAAATTGTGTTTTGATATGAGCACGAAAAGATAGAAAAATGGAATGCACTTGAGATTTATTGGCAATGGGAGAAGTCCATAGAAAATTCGTAAAATCATCAAGAAATAAAACATAATAACGATGACCTTCCGAACTAAGGGTAGGTGATGACCAAATATCGCTATGCACAATATCAAATGGAAAAGAGGTGAATGAGAGAGATTCATAGAAAGGTAATTTAATTTGTTTCCCAAGAGGACATGAATTGCAAAAAAAATTGTCCTGAATTTTATTGCACATAATGAAATTGTTTCTACGAAGAGAACTTAAAACAGGAGTTCCCGGATGCCCTAAACGATTATGCCATAAATCGGGAGATACAACGGTGAAAGTAGATGGTGTTGAAAAATCAATGGTTGGTCTTGTTGTAACTGGATAGAGGTCACCCGAGCTGTTACATCTCATTAAAGGCATCCCCGTTGGAAAATCCTTCACAGAAAAACCGAACGGATCAAATTCGATAGAAGCATTATTTTCAATGGTAAATTTTCTCACAGAGACAAGATTTTTTATCAATTTTGGGGCATGCAAGACATTATTCAAAGTGAAATGGTGTTTGGATTCAGGTAATAATGCATGTCCATAGCCAATAATTGGAATAGTATGACCATTGCCGACAGTAATATTACGATTATTGCTCATATTTAAATAAGATGTGAGATTACCCCCATTTGCAGTCATGTGAGATGTCGCTCCGGTGTCCATATACCATTGATCATCAGGAGGAGCAATGGAGAGCGTGTGCATGGCCGCTTGGATGTCGGTTGGAGCATACGAGGAATGGGCCTGCTGTGTGGACTGGGCTGGTGGTGTGACTGCTGCCATATGGGCTTGCTGAGGCCTGGGCCCAAGAAGACTGGGCTGACGATGAGTGGGCTGCCCAGCTGTTGGGTATGGGCATGGTGGGTTGGCCCATTGCTGCCACGGCCCAGCCCAAGGGCCATGTCCATAAGTAGACGACGGTGGTCTCTCCTGCCCATATGCCGTGTGTGTCGTCTGGTGCTGCGGGGCATATCCCGGCTGCCATGTCGTGGTGTGCCCGTGCCACTGGCTTCCCCGGCCACCACTTCTCCCTCTTCCCTTTCCTCCGCGAGCTCCGTGGCCACCACCTCTGCCACTGCGATTGAAGGAGCTGCGGTTGCTGTGGTGTGGGTTTGTACGGTTGCTGTGGTATGGGTTTCCAGAGAAGTTTCCACCGGAGTGTGCAGCCGGAGATACAAAAAATGCAGAGTTGGGGGGAGATTGAGCAGCCTTTTTCATCCGTGCCGTTTCCTCCAACACAAGCATGGAACGGGCTTTGTAAAAGAGAGGAAGAGAGTCTCCATGGCGGATTTGCGATCCAATGTTGGAATACGCATCAGTCAAGCCAGAGAGGAGTTGAAGAACCAGGCGTTCATTTGATACAGGGGCACCCACATTAGCCAATTGATCCGAGAGGGATTTGAGGTGCTGACAGTAGGAAGAGGCATCAGTGAAATTTTCCATTTGGACTTTGGAAAATTCTTGTTCCAGGTAGAGTGCCCTAGAATTTTTGTTATCTGAGAATATGTCTTTCAATCTGTTCCATGCGGTTTCAGCCGTAGAATCACGTTCAAGAATTGTGTTGAGAAGATCTTCTGAAATAGTACTGTAAATCCATTGTAAAACAATGGCATCCACACGGGACCAAAGGTCAGGATCCGTGTCTTGAATTGAGGGAATTTGTTTGTTCTTTTCTGATGAGGCAGGGATGATATGATCCATAACTTGATAGGCTCTAGCATGTATTTTGAATAATTCAGACCATGTAATGTATTGACCTTTTTCAATGTCTAAGGTGACTTTGATAAAGGTGGTGATGTTGGACACCGTAAGAGCAGGATGAGATTGATGAAGTTTGGTGGGAGGAGAAGAAAGTGAGGTGGTTGAGGTGGTAGAGTCTGTTGTGATTTCTGTCATTGTTGGCTTGCTGGATTTTTGGGCAGAGCTTGATTAACAGAGAGGGAAGCAGAGTTGAGTGAGAATTGTAGGTTGGAAAAGAAAAAGAGGCAGCTAGAGTTTAGATGTAGAAGATGACCTAGGGTTGCTCTGATACCATGATAGAGTTTTGGAATAATTTTCCTGTCTATTGCATTGATAATTTGATGATTTATACAAGAATGAAGGGAGAGTCCTTCGGCTACAAAACAGGAAAATATTTACATTCCATAAATAGAAGATTGTGTTTCTATATTCTAATAAGGGGTACATGCAAGCAAAATGGTTTGGTCATAATTACGAGTGGACAACAAATGAAGTACTGTCCAATAGATCAACTCTTGTCTATCGCTTGAGTCTTTCTTTCTTCGAACCAAGTCCTTTTTCCTAACCCTCGAACGGGAGCTTCGAGTCCAGGCTAGCTAATTAAGCAGTTGAAGATGCGGGGGTTAACAGAACGTAGGGTTGAAATTCGATGGAGGTTGTTGATTAATTAGCTCGTAGTTGGGCGGTAGAGGCACGGGCATGCGCGGGAGTTTCAGTTGACCGGGTAGATCCATAAGCACCTATGGCAAAGACAATGGCATCCTTTCCAAGTCGAGAGCTAGCATCGGAGGCAAAGGCTGGGAATTAAGGCAGCTGGCGTAGAACCAAGCCCTGTCAGGGTGATGAGCCACACGATTTCTTTTTAGTTTGTGTTACTGAATTTGTAGTGTTGAGATCAAAATAAGTTTTAAGAACAAACTATTAATAATATATATAAAGATCCTTTGGCCCTTCTGGGTTTTGGCCTTGGTCTAGCTCGCTCACTAGAGTCAAGCTATCTATCTATCATCATCTGAATGCTGTCCCAAGATCACAAACAATAAAATTGGATTTGTCGTTGTGTTGTGGTGTCTACCAAAAATGTTAAGCAAGAGCTAACACAATGCGAAACACACTTCCTATTTCCTTGGTAGCCTTTTATTTTAGTTAAGACTGACTGCCATGGAGCTGGTCGGCCTTTCAGATGATCATGATGTTTCAAAAGAAACTGTAATAAATCTCAATGCTATTTTATGCTCTCTCTCCTTGGGCCTGCTTTAACACTCTCCTTTTTCTTTTGTTGAAATGTGCAATGGATTGAAGAAAGATGAGGGAGAAAAATGTAGACACGGATAGACGCAAACTGCTGAGAAATTCAAAACAGAAAGCCTAGAAAGTGACAAATGATTGATTGATGTAAGAGAAGGGTATCTTGACAAGGCTAAATCCTATGTCGTTTCCTCTTCTCTCTCCTCTCTTCTTTTTATTCTAAGAAAAGAACCCTAAACTGAAACAACACAAGAGAAAACATCCCAATCCTCCATCAAAACACCAAAATCATTTTCCTATCGTCTTCACGGGTATTTCTATCATTTTTTTTATTGTAAACCTTCAACCCAAGCTTCTATATCCAGCTCTCTCTACTACCATAATCGGTGGAACTACTAGCTAGACATCACAAAATCAAGGCAAAACATCAATGTCATGAAGTGCACAACATTGAATGGACCTCCTGAGTTTAAAAAAAGAAGTTTGGGTGTATCATAAAGTTAAGATATAAATAGTCTTTATCTAGTATCATGGTCACTAGAAAACTTATGGTCTATGAAAGTTTGAATAAGAAAACTTGTTGTACAAGAAAAAAGCACATCACCCCTAATACATTTTATCTATGTTAAGTTATATTGTTATAATCGGTGGAACTACTAGCTAGACATCACAAAATCAAGGCAAAACATCAATGTCATGAAGTGCACAACATTGAATGGACCTCCTGAGTTTAAAAAAAGAAGTTTGGGTGTATCATAAAGTTAAGATATAAATAGTCTTTATCTAGTATCATGGTCACTAGAAAACTTATGGTCTATGAAAGTTTGAATAAGAAAACTTGTTGTACAAGAAAAAAGCACATCACCCCTAATACATTTTATCTATGTTAAGTTATATTGTTACTTGATTGTTATTCTAAGTCATGGTTGAGATGTTAGAGGCATTGATGCTAATGGAGGTGTGGGAGAAGGATGTTGGTTTGGAGAAGAAGTTGAGGTTAACCGAGGGTGGATGATTGGTTTTCACAATATAGAGCTAGAGGATATGGTGGCAATTGATGGAGGAGACATACATTGGTAGCGTATAGAATGTTATATTTTATTTATTGATTAATAATTTCTATTTGCTTCATGTTAGATTGAACAATTGTTATATGATGGTCGACATGTTGCGACTGATCTTTGTGATCTCGGTGATGATGATGTATTTGCATATTATTATGCATCTTATTGGTTTGAGACATGTCATACTACACTTGACCTATTATGAAATACATTGAGCCTAGATGATGTTATCTCAGAGGATGAAACCATCTAGGCATGTGTAAAGTCGTGTTATTGATGCATCTGATCCATGTTTTTGCGAGATGACATATATAAGCTCAAATATACTATTAAATTGTGTTATTTTTCTACTTAAGATTTATTTTATTATCAATGCTTTTGTAATATTGTTTTTGCTAATTGTCATGTTGATTTTAAAGTTGTCTTATATATTATGTATTTCATTCTTAGTTTATATACGTATAATTTAATATTGTCAATTAACAAATAATCATGTGAATACGTTGTTTGAAATTTTAAATCATCCATTAAAAAATTAAAAATGCACATTAATGAAAACAAGGTGTAAAACACACACGCACACTAACTTGAGATTATAATTAACAAACAAAAATGATGTTAAAATAGCTCTTGTTTGAATTATGAGTTTGAGGTCTAGTAATTTATGGTTTTGTGTTGGCCTTTGATTATAGTGATTTAAACTTTAAACTTTGTTTTATGTAAGATCTGGGGTGGATTATGTTATTTGACACAACTGTTATTATCATTAATGATTGTCTAATATCACAACCAATAACAATATTGGTTGTTAATAAACATGTTTTATGATAGTGGCTAAGTAAAAAAAATATGCTCCTTTTCAAATACCTTACTTTTTTGTGCTATTTTTTTTTATATATAAAAAACACATCTTATCTCAAAGATGAACTAATTTTTCTTTTTCACTTGAAAGACCCATTGGTCATTGCTTGAAATAAGCTCGTTGGACCACCTCCAATCATAGAAATCCCCTTTTGTATATCATAATAAACACTTATTTAGGGTGAGTAATAAATAATGGTCGGGTGACGAGCGAGGATAATTAATTCATTTGTATTATCTAACTTTGACTCGACCTATGTTAATATAAATATTAAAAATAATAATGGATAAAAGAATTGAGAAATAGATATAAAGGTTGGGTGACACATGAGGATACTTAAAACTCGTTCACCTCAACCTCAATCCAATTTATATACTTTAAATGTATTCTATTTTTATATTTGATAGTTTGTGGATTATACATTAATTTTTATTTTATTCATAAATATTTCTGAAAATTTCTGAAATTGTTTTTAGCTTCATTTTTTTTATATTATTGATTTGATGTGTTATTGTCAAAAATAAATCTAAATAATAAAAAAAATGAAATCTTAGAAGGCAAATCTAAATAATAATAAAAAAAGAAATCTTAGAAGGCAAATATCACCGACCAAAACCAACGATAGGATCAAAATACGTGCATTCCTTTCAGCAACTTATCCTTCTAAAACGGGAAAAGGAAATTGAGAAAAAATAAGAAAAGAGTCAATGTTTGAACTCCCAAAAATAGCAAACCTTTCTTTTTATTACGAAGCCACCCTCGCAATCCTTCTCCAATTCACTGCTGGTAGCAAAGTTATGAATCCCGTTCCGTTCCGGCCGGAACGGCCCGTTCCACTTCAAAATCCGGGACAAAACGACGACGTTTTTGTCCCGGTTTGAATTCCGGTCAGATCCGGAAAATCCGGTCAAATTCCGGCCGGAACGCCCCGGTTCCGTACCGGGCATTCCGTTCCGGGTCCAGCCAAAACGACGTCGTTTGAAGTTCCGGGTCCGATTTTACGATCCGGGTTTTTCATTATGCCCCAGTTCAAAAGCTAATTCAATCCTACATCAATTTTGATGGCCAATGAAGATTCTGTGGAAAATCAGCCTACCAAATCATCCGCAAAGCCAACTTTACTTCGACAAGAACTTCACGCAATTCAAACGGAACCAAGAAAAAAAAAGGAGAAGAGGATGAGAAGGAAGAGAGTAAAGGAGAAGAGGATGAGGAGGAAGAAAAGAAAATGGAGAAGAGGAGATGAGGAGGAAGAAAAGAAAATGAAGAAGAGGAGATGAGGGTGGGTGGCGGCGGCGTGGGAGAAGGAAATTCAAAATTGGGATTTAGGGTTATGTTAGGGTTAGGGGCTTTTATACTTAGTTATTATAATAATAATAATAAAAAAAACAAGAAGAAGGTAGGTTTCTAGTTCTAGGGGCGGTATATAAATTAATAATAATAATAATAATAATAATAAAGGTAGGTTTATACGGGGGAGGGGTAATAATAATAATAATAATAATAATAATATGGGGGTTTATAATAATAATAATAAAAATAATAATTAGCATAAAAAATATTTTTTAAAAAAATCCTATTAATTTAAGATAATAAATAACATTAATTAATTTATATTTCACATCAATAAAATATTTATTTTTAGTTTGTTAATTTTTAACTAATGAAATTCTATAGACATAATTGTTTTGTAATGTATTTTTCAATTATTTTGAATCATGCATGAACTTTAATATTTTATTTTTTTCATATATATAATTAAATAAATATGAACAGTACAAAATCGGAACGGAACGCCGGAATGCACCGAAACCGGAAAGTTCCGTTCCAAACAAAAAACCGGAACGATACCTGGAACGGATTTTACAACTATGTCCGGTAGACTAGTCATGGTAATATAAAAGTAGAATACCCAAAAACCCAAACCGCGTCAAAACCCCATCTTTCCCCTCTCCTCTCTCTCTCTCTCTCTCTCTCTCTCCATTCCTTCCAATACAAATAATAAGAGGCAGGGAGAGAGGGACGAGAAAATTTTATTGTATTTTATTTCCATTAATTGTACAAGAAAGGAAAGGAGGAGGATTACTGCTGCTAGTAGATCCCGCACCGATTTGAAAGTAACAATGGAAGGAGTCGGGGCGCGGCTAGGGAGATCCTCCACTCGCTACGGGCCGACCACCGTGTTCAGCGGGCCGGTGAGGAAGTGGAAGAAGAGATGGGTCCATGTCAACCAATTATCCAACCACAACAGCTTTCACTCTCATCACCATAACGCCACTACTAATGCCGCTTCTTCTTCTTCAGCCACTAATCATTCAAGCTCTTCTAACGGTAATAACGGCTCCCATCTATTGCTTTACAAGTGGACCCCTTTGTCTCAATCCAACGGTTCTCCTTCTACTACTAACCACTACAACGGTAATAATATTAATACTACTAACGAAAATGCTAATCTCTCCAATGGCGACGTCACCGAGGAGCCTCCGAGGCGTAAATTCAAATACATTCCGGTATTATTTTCGTTTTCTTTTCTCTGGTTCAATTGGATTAATTATTTTTTATTTTTAGTGTCTTGGTCCTAAGGATTATATGGGATCTTGTGGAATTAGGTTACCTGATTTAGAACTGGATCCTCAATGAACAGTATCTTTTGTTTTCTCTAGGGTTTTGTTTTCGTAGCCTAACAAATGGAGAAATTACTTAACGGGTTTTGTTACATTGTCAAGATTTACCGAGGGCTTTTTGATTATTATTATTATTATTATTATTATTATTATTATTATTATTATTATTATTATTATTATTATCTAGCTTGCATTAGTGTTTATTTGAGAAAAGCTAGTTCTAATAACAAGTGCCAATGGCGATTCAGGGTTGCACAAGGGAAAGTTTGGGCTTGATACTGAAAAATAATTGTAACTTCAGTAGGATTTCAAAGTTACAGTTCTCGGTCACCCTAGGACAATGTGGACTTGGTACTGAAAGACTGCCTTATTTGTAGGATTTGTGTGTTGTGTTGAAGACATTTTAACTATCTGACATTCTTTTTCAAATTTACTTTAATTTGATTTTTGGCTACCTTCTAGAGTTTTCAGACACGTACTTGGGTTTAGATTCCATCCTTATTCTATTAGCAATATAACAAATATTCCAATTTGTGGGTTTTCCCTGATCTCAAAAGGTTTTCCTAAGTTAGTTACGAGGAAAATGACATTGTTGGATAGTGACAATTACTCTACAAGTAATTACAGTTACAAAGCCTTTCAAGGATGCAAATGGTATAAGAAAACTTGCATGAGTTTTAGCTTGCAAAGCACAATACAATTGGTTATGTGGTAATCAGTGTAGTTATATTTTGTTCTTGATGATATGATTTCATGCAAGGTTGGCTTAGTCGATAGTGTTGTGTTTAGTGTGACCAAATCCTTCTGAAGCCCATGCTCTTTAGCCATTAATATTGTTGAATTTTGGCTTTTGACCTTTTACTTTCCTTCATGCTTCATAAAATAAAACAGCACATAACATGGAATAGTGTTAAGGTGAAATGAATGAGAGAACACAATCATGTTCATGCTAATCTTGTCTATGGTTCTCATTCTCGTCTATGGTTTTCTTCTTTTGACCATTAAACATGTTTAGCTTATACATAGTTGACTTGCACAAACAAGAGGGTAAACTAGAGTTTCAGTGATGGTTCAAAGTAAGGTGTCAGTGGATGTACTCGTGGCTAAATTAGAACTTGGGTCGGTACAAATTGGTAGCATATATGTCAATTAACTTTAGGATATTTTCCTTCAGTTCAAAGTCTCTGGAAACCATGCCCTTGTTAAAGTTAAATGCCAGTTTGTTGTCTTAACTTGATTTAATTGAATGCTAGTAAGAACAAAGCTATTGATTTAGCAATGCAAATACTGTATTTTGGAAAATACAGCTATCATGCATCAATCCTCAATAAATCCCTAATTATTCTCGTGTTTCAAGCTTGTTCAATGAGGCTTCAGAAATTGGAATGCCCTTGTCGTAATCAATGAAAGGCTTTATTGGAGAGATTTTTAGAGCCACTTTGCCTGTCTTTATTGAATACAATTGTTCCTTATCCTCAAGAATAAGAGAAAGTGAGAAACTAAAGGTTGTAAATGATGATATAGTGTGCTCACAATTGATGTGGGTTTAGTGCAAAAGAAATGCTGTAGAATTACAAATCACAAGACAGTAGCAAAGTTTTGTTAGTCTTTCTGTATCCTGGCTACTCTTATTGCAATGCAAAGCTAATGACATCTACCCATTGTTTTTTTGATTAGTTTGCGACTCAATATTATAGCAAGCCAAGAGCCTGAAAGTTGTCTTGTAATTTAAGTTGAGTGCAATAGATCATTACTGGAATTTCAAGATGTACACATGACAGAGATATATATATATATATATATATATATATATATATCTTACATCGTGGGCTTTAAAATGTCTGGTGCTATGAGTGATGTCCTACACCATATGTCTAGGGTTACAAAACAATGAATCTAGTTATAAACAAGTGCTGTGGTCACCATTCATCTAGCTTTCGAGGACATGGTGCTTCACGTGGCATGAAGATGATACTGCCACGCATTTTGAAACAGTTGCATGGACAAAACTCTTGTTTAGTTTTCCTTTTATTCTATTTGTCACATTATTAAAATGTCAGTGTATTTACTGCACATAAGGAGAGTAGTTTTTAATTGTTTGGTGATTGGTTGAATCATGGGCCAAGCAGTAATTTTATTGAAGTTGCTTTTGATAGAGAGATATTGAAATGAAATTTTGATTGGAAAGCACAAGATTTGGAGACTTTTCCTGGTACATTTTTTTTGAATTGACTGAAGGAAAATACAAGAGGCTGTCTGGTACCTTCAAATGGTGGCAAGTCAGTGTTGAAAATCTTTTCTTAGTTCCTTGTGTAAACTTGAGTATGCTGGTGTGATACTTGACTTGAAGCTAAATGAAATAGTAAAAGCTTTTCCCAGTAGGGGATTTTTATAGAAGCTTATGATTCTTCACGTATGGGACTGTGGATTTCCATTGTGTCATGGTGGAATCAATTGATTAGGAGCTTTTGGAGATTGTGAACTGTGTAGGAAACAGATAAGATTGTGTACCTAAAGCATTACTTTGGGTTCTATTGTAAGAGCAAAACAAAAGAGTGTGCAAAGTAAATTTTTGTGTTACACTGTTTTTGCTAATGAAGATGAAATTAACGCTTTAGTTATATTCCATATGATGTTGTTTTTTCATGAATTATAACTTCTTTCAATTCTAGAATTGGAAATGATATAAATACAAAAAATTTAAATGAAAATAACATAATTTTTTTTTGTTGTTGTTACCACAAATGATATAAATACCACCTTTGTTTCAGCTTTACTTATGCAAATAGCAAATTTTTATGCATGCCTTGGTAAAAGAAGATATGGTTGGGAGTATCAATACTGTCGCATGGATCAATCTTGATCTCATAATAAGAATAAGAACATCTTTCTCATTTGTTTGATTTTTTGATGGCATGTTGTTGTTGTTGGTGACATTCATAGAGATTTTGCACTGTACATTTCTAAAAGCGGAAAAGGAGCATGGTGATAATGGGCAGACAATGCCGACCAGAAATCTATAGGGAAAGAGAACTTGGCACTGTTGAAGTGGCAGACAATGCCTGCCAGAAATTAGTATAATGGGTCCAAATGAATTGTTTAAAATTTAGGGATGCATATTAAAATGGGTCATAAATTAGGATTTATTGGTACGCGTTGCAATGCTTCTGTGATGAGGCCAGATAAAGACATTACTTAGCATTTGTCTTGTTAACTAAGCTTATTGTTTGTTATTTTGGCTGTCTGACCATGCAGGTTGATTTAATAGAGAGACAGAAAAAGGAGGCTGAAGAACAAGAAGAGGCCTCTGAAAAGATTGATGATGAATCTAAACCAAGTGATACTGACCCTCACTCTGCAGAGCCAGTTTCCAAGAGTGACAGTGCTGATGAAAAACCTGACATCAATGATGTACCTATGGAAGAAAGTCAGGTGAATGGTTAATGAATTTATATTCGTTTGAAAAGTCTATAATTCCATTTGGCCTAATTAGCTCTCAAAAGGCAAGCATACTCAGTATGCTGTTGCTCTACAATATACAAAAGTATTGTGTGAGGAATGTGATGGAATGTTCTCATTTGAAGTTCTTGTCGCAAGTTTCCATCTAATTTTGGCTTGAACATCACATCAATCTCAGGATGGTAATGAGGTGGTACGGCAAGATCTGAATGAAAGCACTTTGGATTTGAGTTTAGGCCTGGTCTCTTGATGGAGACTTATTCAAAGGAGGGCCTGTCCAGAGATGGGCAGTTGAAAAGAGTGAAATCGAATGGTGTTGATGCGTTGTGGAACCCTTTCTTAAGATTGTTGACATATAGGATTTACCAAAATGGTGTATTTTGTTGCGAAATCGGAGACAGTTTTCCCTATGAGCTATTTGCCCGCCAGTTACTGAGGGCAAAGTATGTGAGTGGCAAATGCATTAACTTTTAGTTCATTTGAAGACCTGTACTGAGCTGATTGCTCCTTGTACGATGACATCTATTTAATTATTGAACAACTGATTTTCCCTTTCTTTTTTTCTTAATTATAGAATTATTGAGACTTGTGGTTTTGTATGCCCAAAAGTAAAACGATATTGATTGAGTCATCTGTTCTAAACATAATTTTATTGACTACTTTTCTTAACTCGAAAGTGATGTTAGGATTGATCTATAAACCTGGTGGTTTCTGGTTTTAAGACCAGCTACCATGAATTTCATCCGTGCAACTGCTTGATAAAATTTGGATTGATGAAGGCAAGACTGATGTGCACACAGGCGGTCTAACTTTAAGGAAAAGCTACTGGTGGATCTTTATTACATTTCTACCTCTATAGAGTTATGATTGTACTCTACCACCCTGTAAAAACCTTGTCAAAAAAATCTCATTTGATTTATAACATCCATTAATCTTTGACAGATTCATCATCTTCATCAATTCAAATTCTCTTTAAGAAGCCTAATAGTTTGACTCTGCTGCTCCTCTCAAATTCACCTAGAAGCTTGTCTCAGTGCAGAATGTAGGCAAGTGATGGCTTTGTCCTTCTTCAGCTTCTCTTCTTCGTGAGCTTTCATTTGAGCATTTTGGGGTTTGCTGTCAAAGGTGATGGATTAACATCAGACATTACAACATTCCACAAATCTTGAGACTTTAGATAGAAGTTCATCTTGGCAGCCCAAATTTCATTTGAGCATTTTGGGGTTTGCTGTCAAAGGTGATGGATTAACATCAGACATTACAACATTCCACAAATCTTGAGACTTTAGATAGAAGTTCATCTTGGCAGCCCAAATGTGATAGAAGAAAAAAATGGTTAATTACCAGATCGCCCCTCCCTCCAAAGCTTGGTTTTTGTCCTTTTCGAGGGACAAAATAGTTATTGCACTATTCAATGAAATATATAAAAAAACCAGCCAGACAAACCGGACTGGACCAAAAACATGCAATGACCATGGAGCCCCTTAGACCAGGCGCCCTTTTTTGTTCCTTTTGAGGAATAAATGCGTTATAGCACTGTTCATGGACCGGAAAAAAAGAAGCTCATGTACGCGCGCGAATCACCAGAGCAAATAACGAGTCCATAATGACAACGAGTCATGGTGAACGAGTCAACGAGTCCATAATGACAACGAGTCAACGAGTCCATAATGACAACGAGTCCATATTGACACCGAGCTACTTAAGGTTATTTTTAATTTTAATGTAGTAAAAAGAAAGAAAGCTGACTGGCTCTGGACCAGAAGGGTGATTCAAGAAAGCTTGTAGCTTCGAAGAAGAAGCCATCAATCAATCAGATAATCCCATCATATAAGTTTTGTTCGGTGTATATTCTCATGGAGGTATGATAAATTCATAGCCGACAACTTAAAATTATTATTATGAACAATAATTTTTTAAAATTTTAATTGGAATCTATTTTTGAGCTATAAATTGAACAAAACTATATATTTTGACATATAAAATATATTTGGGATTTTTTTTATAAAATTATAATTTTTATATGAAACAATAAATCAATTAATTCAACTGATTGAAACACCAAATTGGAATTTACCCACTGAAACACAAAATTGAAATTTATCTTATTATGTTTTAAAAATATAAATATTTAGTAAATGTCGAGTTTTTGAAGCATGGCATAATCAATTCTCCCCCTCTTTTTACCCCCAGTCTGCGGGCCTCTTTCTAGAGAGAGACTAGAGGAAGAGAGAGAGAGTAGAAAAGAGAAGAGGCGGGGAGTGGATTATCCATCGCAAGGAAACACACAGCAATGGATTCCCAGACGCAAAACACATCTCTGCAGCGCCTTCAAAACGTCGAAAAGGTAATTTATTTGTTTAATTAATTTGACGATTTGAAATTTGGTTAGCTAAAATCAATTATTTATTTGGGATGGATGGGCAAACAGACAGTTGTTAGGGTTTTGGAGGTAGCAGGAGGAGTGATGGACGAGCTTTCAAACCCAACAGGTCCTCGAAAAGAATTCATCAACAATCATTGCCGTGACTTCATGCAAATGATCAAGGTCTGGCTTCTTTTTCTTCCTCTTTTTTTTTTTTCTTCCTGAATTTAATTTCTTTCAATTATTATAATTGAACTGCTTTAACGAGCAGGATATTCAGTTTACATTGAGGAATGAAATAAAAAGTGCTTGTGAGTATCGTCCCTTCGAGAAGAGTGACTACACTTGTAGAATCTCTAATGAAATCTGTCTCAGCAAATTGGAACACATCCTTTCTCAATTGGATCTCATTACCCAAACTATCACTCCTCAATACCACCATGCCCATGATTCTACTGTTTCTTCTACTTCCTCTCCCATGGATTTCTAGGTACTCTCTCTCTCTCTGGGCTCTCTCCTCTACGTGCTTCTGTCCCTCAATGTAATCTTTATTTTTCAGGTCTTAGAGAGGAGATTCTACTTTCTAGCTTTTCTAATATCTGTAAACATGTGCCTTTGACTGTGCTGGTTATTTCTTGATCATCAACTACCCTTGTGGGGTCTCAATGTTGTCAAACAATAACCTTTTTTCTTTTGATACTGCTACCTTAACTAACGAATGGTTTGACCTCTTGTTTGAATTTTGTTTATCTATCTATCTATCTATCTACTTTATTGTAAGTTTTCATCTTAGACATAGGTGCTAGCTCCTCGATAGGCTAATGAGTTTTTTTCAGACATTATTGGCGTGCACTCATCTATCTATCTATAACACTTCTGATGATTGATTATTCGAGTTGCCTAGATTTTTCAAGCAAACTCACCTCTTCTTTCGGTTGTCCATTTGAATTTAAGAATCATCTATTTATACAAACTATCCATAGCTAAAGAGTGTAAATTAACTAATGATGATTGTCATCCTACTATCCTTCTCTCAGTATTCTTTTTAATACTCTATGTAGTAACTACAAAGTGACGACTTTAGGACTCCCTTGCATTCAGATGTAGTTCCATTTAAGTGTGGGGCTGCTCTGAGCTCACAATGCACATGATAAAACCTTTTGCAAATCATGGGGCTAGCTGGAGATTGTTGGTGTTTGGGTTTAAGAAAACGAGATTAGGGGTCAAAATGTGGATGATAAAACCTTTTCGGTCGCAGTTATCTTTCTGCATGAAATAGCTTCATGGCCTTGCAGCCGCTTCAAATCACGGGGATAGCTGGAGATTGTTGGTGTGTGGGTTTAAGAAAACGAAAGCTAGTATTAGGTGAGTCAAGTTTTGTAACCATCCAAGAGTTAAGCTACTTGTGCTGTCACGTGTTTGTTTCTATCAGCAGAATAGCTCTGAAACTTGCATATCTGTGTGCTCGTTTCATGGAGCAGAGCACGCATTACATCAAAACTCGCATGGCATTTTGAAACATCAGAAGGCCCTTTTATATTGAGGTGCGAAACCGTCTTGACAGGGCTAGTCATCCAAGCCTATCTTGTAGAAAGCCAGGTTCGATTGCCTGAGGCCTTGTTCTATGGATGCAGTCACTAGTTGGTTGCCACGCTCATCCAAAGAAGTAATTAAGAAATCTTCATTAGAAGGCTTAATAATTAATAAATCTCAGGGCCCTTGCTGAAACGAATCTCTGGCAAACTATTGCGTGATTTGGTTAATGCCAATGATATACTTTAAACAGGTGAAAATGAACCCAGAGGTCTGATTACATTGTTGGGGGGACAGAGTGAGTGATAGCAAGAACATGGCCAGGCAGGCAAGCACATTGAGCTACTGTGTTCGGTAATGTAATTGAAAATGTATTATTTTATTTTTTTCAAATTCTTATTTTATCTTTCACCACCCCGCGTTTTCTTCTCTGGAAGCTTATTGCTTCTTCTTATGCGACCTTCGACAAGCAACCATGGTCCAAATAACAAGATAACCATAACGGGTGGCAGTTTTAGACTCAAGCCGACACACCTTACACCCTAGTTTGTTTTTTCAACATCTTTCAGGATTCTCCAAACGATGAAAGCGGTTTATGGAAAGCTGTTCGGAATGTGCATTATATGATAGACAAGGAAATAGCTGCCGGTACAAATCCTGAGGATGTATTTGTGTGGATTTAGCCAAGGAGCTCTCTTTACCTACACCACTTTGAAAAATGATCTTGGGTTTTTTGAGGGGCTTCCAGATTCTAACGTCGTCTTACAGGTGCCTTGACCTTGTTGACTAGTGTTCTTCTGTACCCAAAAACTTTAGGAGGTGGCGCAATCTTCAGTACTGGATGTGTTCCCCTTAGTTCTTCTATCATGGAACAGGTTACACCAGATGTAAAGAGGGTACTTCCAGCGATAAACACAAGTGCTATCCAATCTCAGAGTTGAAACATGTTGATTCCCCATAATTCTTTCCTGATATAGTTTCCACTGCTGTCATCATATTTCTATGATAGCTAGCTACCTTGATCTTGGTTGTAAACGATTATCGCTCTCCAATTGACTAGTAATTAGGATGATCATTTCTTGGATTTCATAAGATTAATCCAGCTGCAGACACCGATTCCGCGGCTGCATGGAATGGCTGATCGAAGAACAGTTTTGTTTGAAGCTGGACAAACAGGGCCTCATTTCCTTGAACAAGCTGGTATAAGCTGCGGTTTTAAGATGTTATATCTTGATCTCTCAATATTTTCTGTTTGCTATCATTCAATGCATGGAAACTTTTTTTTTTTTGTCCGGAATTACACAAGCTTATCCTGGTCTCGGCCAGTCAATAAGCAACGAGGAGTTAAAATACCTGGAATCGTGGATCAAGGAGTGGTTCTTCATAGAATTTTGGATGCTGTTGGACTTGCATAAGTGTACCGTGATGGGTCTAGGTCCTTTAGGAGGGCCTCGTCACATGTATGGGGGAAACAAATCTTCAGATATTATGCATGTTGTGGTGAAATGATTCCAGTTTGAAGCAGTCAACCACTGAAACATTTTGATCATTGTCATATACTGATAGAGGATGCTGTATTTCTTCAAACTCTTCTTCCGTCGACTTTTGGTTTGACGAGGTCATGAAATGAAAGGGGAACGTAAGTTAATGGCTTGAATTGAATCATTCTCCGATTATTGATCGGACTTGCATGGAAGGCAGGAGGGAATTGATGAGCTGGTCCCGATTAGAGCTTGTGGTCAAACTGTTATGCCTGAAGACTATGGAAGTGCAAAACGCGAATGACTCACGAATTCAAGTATACATGGAAGTATAGATGGGGTCCAAGGCTTGTTATGGCCGAATAAACCATTAAAAAAAATATAAAAAAATTCGAACATGGTCAAACCGTCCAAGAAGGTGAAGCCCAGAAAAATGCAGTAGTGTTCGGGTTGGAGAAAAAAAGCCCTAATCTGACCATCAATGCCACCAACTCCTCAATTGAAAAGTGGCGTGCAAAGAGGGACATTTGAGCGAGTAGACAGGAACCAAAGGCTGATCTTAAAGGTCCCATCACATCAGTACTTGCTTACTTTCTGTCTTGTGATTCACTCAAACTTGGAGTCCTGCAGACAGTACTTCATCAGACAAATATAGCACTGTCCACACACTAACTTGTACTCCTCATGTCCGTACAAAACTATGTCGCCAACACCTATTCCCCCCCCCCCCCCCCCCCCCCCCCCGATATATATAGTAACCTCTCCTTCATCAAACTTTCAAAGTCTTTTTAACTTCCAGTCTTTTCCTCTTCTAGATAGATTAATTATCAACTATGAAGAAGCTATACCGTAAAGGCACGGTGCATCCATCAACGCCAATAATCTCAGACCACCTGTCCTTTCTACCGGTCACCATCCTTACCCTCGCAGCAGCTCTTTCTCCAGAGGACCGAGAGGTCTTGGCCTATCTGATCTCCTGCTCAGGCAACAACAGTATCTTCTACAGCAACTGGTCCGATATTAACCGCCGCAAGAGTGGCTGTAATCAAAAGACAGCTTCTTACACCAAGAGCAGCAGCACCGACAGTCATGACCACCCTCCTATGTTCAACTGTGATTGTTTTAGGTGCTACATGAGTTATTGGATCAGATGGGACTCGTCTCCTAACCGGCAGCTTATTCATGAAATTATTGATGCTTTTGAGGATTGGTTGTTGAAACAAGGTGATATTAGTGCTACAAATGGCAACAAGAACAGGAAAGACAGGAAAAGGAAGGAAAACCGTCAAGGTTCTAGTGAGTTGATCAAGAGGCCAGAGTCGAGAATGAAGGACAAGCTGGACGAGTCTGATTCCGTAGATGGAAATAGCAGGGGTAGTGGTGGGAGTGAAGTTGTTGGTGGTGGTGAAGAAGGGACAGAGAAGGGGTCTGTCAGGAGGTTTGTGAGCTTCATCGGAGAGAGGATTTGGGGTGTTTTGGGTTAGTGAGTTAGATTGAACCAAAAATGGAAAAGGGATGGTGGGTTTGATTTGTCGTAGAACCTGCAGGCTACTTTTCTGGCATTTCAATATAAGATCATAAAGGGAAGCTAGGTTCCTCTTCGTTTTATTTTAATTTTCCATGTTTTTTTTCAACTTATAGTATACAAATAGGGTGGCTTAGTTTTGAATCATCATCAATTTTGATGTTTTTTTCTAGCAAATTCACGTACTACTAAATCTTCATCTAGGTTTATGATTTACATGATCAAGTTAGGTGGTTGTTCTCATCGGTATTAGTAGTTTTTGTGAATTAATGCTTAATCTAAATCTTGATGCTGACCGCTTCATTCAACATTCAAGAATTTGACTTAAGTAAAGAAAAAAAAGAGAGATTGAAGAATCAACCCTCTCCAAAATTGGCATGCAAATCCATGAAATTTAACCTGGAGAGACATGCTAGCCATGGCGAATGGTTTCCAATTTTTAAAATTGTATGTTGATAGCAGAAACGGCAGGGCAAGTGATTAAAAAGACCGCAATGAATGAAAAGAGCTTTCTAGGTAGCTGCTGCTAGCGATGGGGTGTGAGCGGTGATGTTTGCTGGTGGGAGTGGAATGGAATAATTAGCAGGTGTCATCGTGCTCGAGGCCTGCAAAAGCATGCCAAAAGAAATCTTCGATTAAAGCAAAGGGAAATGCATGGACCGGAGTGGTCAATGCCTTGAATGGATGAATCTCTTTTTCTTAAAAAAAAGAAGAGGTCAGGCCACCCTAATCCACTGTTCACGTCACCGTTCCCGTCCAAACCTCTTTTCGTTGCTCCCGATGGCCTATTCCGGCATCTAATTCTTATTTCTCTACCCTTAGGACAATGTTAACCAAGAAAATGGATTTGGTGCCCCGCATTGCGATCCACCGGTTTTTGGCCGAAATTTATTTTTATTTTTTTTCATTTTAAATGAATATGTTCTGGTGGTTTTAGATCATTTTGATGTGCTGATTTTAAAAATAATTTTTTAAAAATAAAAAAACATCATTTTGATGTATTTCAATACGATAAGTACTTTGAAAAGTTACCGCAACCACACTCCCAAACAAACCCTTGATATGTCGTCGTGTTACATCACATGCATGTTGATAAAGATGATTTACGTTTTCCACCATGCACGAGCTGTTAATGTAAGCAAGCATATATACTTCACCGGCCGTCGCACTTGTATTTTAGCCAGTAACAACTAACAACCGAAAACATGATGGGGTTGTAATGAAGCGAGAGATATGTTTTGATTATTTCCCACTGAAGGCTTGTCGTGTACTTGGGTCCAAAAGGTACGGCGAAGACTGTTTTTTGCTGATCATGTTTGCACCCTCTGCCTCGATTTCTAAAAATATAATTGTTTGCCCGCCCTGATCTCTAGGCACACATTCCCCCTAACATTTATGTACCTTAAATTATACTAAACTACCTACTCCCATATGTTATCTCTGATCTGATCAAGAGAAGCCTTCCTGTCTTTAATCATGTTTTATACTCTAAACGGTTTCAATACTGGGAAGATAAATACTTTCTTATAATTATTAAATTATATATAAGGTCAGTAGCAAGTGGCCCAGTACAGTAGAATCAAAAGTTTGAATTGATTTTGGAAATGGCAAAAACAAGACCCAATAATACGCATGGCAGTACGTATCGATCTATGACTATGATGTTACACGCTGACTCTCTCCGCGGTAGGAACCGGTCCAAAAGTCGACCGCTACAAGAAGCTCATCCACATTTACCCTACCCACCTCCACCACCTAATTTCATTGCAAGTACTCTTACCTCACATTTTGTCTGTGACCCACCTTGAGATGAGTTAAACTGCTGGTTTTGACCTTGTTTTCTGGTCTTAAATTCAAACGAACATCACTTCCCATAAAAAAATAAAAAAAAGTCCTCATAATTTAGTAGCTATACAGTTGATCGATTAAGCAGCTTGCATCTCCATCAATCTGCTCCGTTGGATTAGCCAACTTCTGATTTCATCGGTCAAAAGTTGAGAAATTTATGCATGCTTAAAGAAAGAAGTAAATATTGTAATCTACTTTGAAAAGGGTAACTCATGATTCCCATGCTAGCTAGTGGAAGTGTCACACTGTCCTGCTTTTCTCGATGCCATGTGACCAAGCGGCCTAAAAGGCTCTTTAATCGACACAACACCATATCCACACCTTAACCCATTATTGCATAGACCCTTTTCTTTTTCTTTTTTTCATGGTGTGGGGTTAACTTATTTTTCTTCCTGGTCATAAATCAACTTCCAACTACTTTTAGAGAAGCAAAATAAACAGCTATGAAGAGGACAAATAGGGAGGCAGAACACGGTCATCAAAAGCAACGACACTATGTAATGCAACGAAAAAAGGATATGAAATTATTTAGGACGCATGGAAACAACTAACAACTGCTTGGATGATGTTACCCTAGGGCTATTGATGAGAAAATCATGGAGAAAAAACAAAAATGCTATAGGTATCAGCTGTTTTTATCTTTAATGGATGCTACGTACTCAGACATAATCGATATTCTATCATGATTTTGGGCTAAACCTAACTTTACTATTTGTAAAGAAAATGGTGATCACTTATTAAGGTTGAAAAATGGTGGCATTAGGTGGATTTCCCTATAACTTGATTGCCCCATGAATCCATACTAGAAAAATACATAAATACATACTACCAGCAGGGGGTGTTGTCCAGTGGTTGAAAGGGAGCTCCCTCCTTCACAGGATCCAGGTTCAAGTCCTAGTGGGAGTGGGAGCTGGAGGGGTCCTCCTCTCTTGTTACTAGATCCATCCCTGCACGGTACACCTGTCATCCCCGCGGTGCCTTACATGCCCATTGAGCTTGTAGGATGTTCAGTGGGTCCGGGCAATAGTCGAGGTGCGCGTAAGCTGTCCCGTACACCCCGGTCATAAAAAAAAAATACATACATACTTGTGTATTTATCTATCTATCTACGCGTGTGTGTCATTCAACACTCCCACAATAGTTCCAGCCTGCCCAACATTCCACCTGCTAGAAGGGAAGCTAACCTTCAAATCTGGAATACTAACTGCAGAAAAAATATCCACAAGATCGACCCCTCGATGTAAGAGAAAACGTACAATGGTGTATGAGCTTAATAAGTATTGAAAACAACGTTGTCTTCTATACATTAATGCCAGGCCTATGATTGAAGAATCTAAACATAAATTTTATTTTCTTTGCAAGGATGGTCCACAGCATACCGGTACAAAATGGATATACCACGTTATCGAACTAATAGCATCACAGCAGCATCCATATCCAGTCTCTTCCCTATAGAATTTGGGTTTCATTATGGTTCTTAGGAAGTGAAACAACCTTCTTTGGTCAATCCAACGTAGGAAACTGGGATCCATTGAAAAAACCTTATTGATTAATATGCTTCCACCAGACCATAACCTCAGATGACTGGAAGAGCATCATGTACAAGTGAATGGCTATAAAGGCCTAGAGAGATGGCAATACCTTGAATTGGAATTAAGCATGTACAGTTACAGATGAGTTCATGGATACACAGCCCTTCAAGCGTTCCAGAATGACATTCCGGCCGACAAGTCCCGAGTACGAGGTAAGAGGAAGGCCCTCTTTGACACATTCATCGTACTTCTCTAAAGCAGAAACAATGTCACTGAAATCTGGTCGCTTGGATGGGTTGGCTGCCCAGCAGCGCTTTATCAAGTGTGCAAGTGCAGGCTGGCAACTAGCAGGCAGTGGAGGCCGCTCGTTCTGCCAAAGCAAAAAACTAGTTTAAATAAAGCTGGTGTGAAGCTGCTCTATTATCCCAACCTCCAAATCTTCTTACAGTATCACGGGGAGAACAGAATTAATCTACTCTTCCTGAGGAATAAAATGTTTCAGATAAAGAAAGAAGAAGCTCATTCTGTATATAAGCCTCAAGGACTGAGATCACTAAAGCGGAATATCAACATTATGTCATACACACTCTTCGAAACCTGCATTACTAATCTAAGCAAGTGCCGCCGCCGTAGTTATCAAAGGGATAGCCATATCGAGGCCAGCATTTTGCAGTACTTAGTTTGTAGCTAGATTCTGGAACTGTTATTTCTCATCACTTCTAAGTTCTCCGAACTTTCGCCGTTAGGACTAGAAAATAACACCTTCCAATATTATTCTCCAAAGACAAATACGAAATCAAATGAAGCCCTCCATTTGTTATTGCTGGTATTGGTTATCCAGTGGTCACTAATGAGTGAGATAGTTTCAGATATCATCTTAATAGAACAATTGAGTGCAAAAGGGTTGTGTTCCTAAATAAGATATATATTTTGAAATTAGCAGATGATCAAAAGCATAGCTAAACTAAAAAAACAGATAAAATCTTTCTTTCGCCTGCCAATAAAATCTCTTTCACTTCTTCTGCCAATTTTTCCATGCAAGAAGAGGCAATCTTACCATTTTAGATGATTTTTCTCTGAGATTATAGATCTCTTTGACTTTATAAACAGACGACTAACATGGGACGCTCCCACTGCTTCAAGTTCAGTATTTATTTTTCATTATGGAAACATCAAACTTTAAGAAACAAGAACAGCATGCAGGAAAATCTGTTTCAATGAAAGCTTGTAATTAGCAAATGTTTGTTGATTTGACCAGAAAAATTTGCATACCTTCTCTGCTACAGCAAATGCAGCTTGCACAGGGGTCATTCCTTGAAAGGGAAGCAAAGCTGTAGTTAGCTCCCACAACACAATCCCAAAACTATACACGTCAACTTTTCGAGTACAATGTTTCTCCTTGATCATCTCCGGTGCCATCCAGCGGTATGTTCCCTTGTTCCCTTTGGTTTCTTGGCACTGTGTTTCTAGACACGATGTACCAAAATCAGCAACTTTAACCCTCATTTCATCATTGAGAAGCAAATTACTTGATTTTAGGTCTCTGTGGATGACTCCCTGTGAATGAAGATACTCCATTCCTCGTGATATATCAAGAGCCAATCTCAGAATTGTTTCTGCTGAAAGCGAGTATGGCTCTTTCTTGTTGAGGTACATCCTCAGAGTTCCTTGTGACATGTATTCTGTGATGATACAGTACACGGGTGGCTTTTTACAAGCTGCAATAAACTGTAAAGAAGGTAGTTAACCATCTTGCCATAAAATGTTCCAATTTTGATAAGCTATCACAAAATGTTCCAAAGATATCAGTTTTTAATGGAACATGCTTCCTCCACCTAATGGAAACACTGAATAAATCAAGATCACTGCTATACTTTGTTCAATAGCATCAGTAGCGCGAGAGAACACAAAATCAGTAAAGCTTCAGGTTGAGGTACGAAGAACAGACACGGATAAGAATATGAGGTTTTTATCAAGCCAGTCCCGCGGAAATTTGAGGCTGTTTCCAAAAATCAGGTCACCCGGTATGACATCTTCCAAGGCTTGAAGACAACGAAGGATAAGAAAGAAAGCACAATAAATTAACAAAGCTTTACACATTGGAACACAAAGCCGAGCATGTTAGACGCAAGAAACAGTTCCATCAATTTAAGAACAAGTAGCTATTTCATAGTTTAGAGAACAAAGAAATGCTGCAGGATTCAATGATAACGTTTAATTATTCATTAACATTTTAATCACATCAACTGAGCCATTGATAATTAATTAAAAGAATTCTTTTTTGCTTTTAACAAAATTGGAAAGCAAAACCACACATACCTGCACTATATTGGGATGAAAGAGACGCGAAAGCAGAGCAACTTCACATTTGAACTGCTGTTCAAGCAAAGCTCTAGTCTCCTCCTTTTGAGTTGGAATTCTCACCATTTTGACAGCAACCGCTCGCTGCTTGTAAATTCCACGATAAATCCTACTATGAGCTCCAGAGGCAAACTTGTTGCCTATAAATAGCTGCGAAAGGTCAGCAGTCCATTCCTCTTGGTCCTCCTTTGATGCTTCCCAAGTCTCTACATTCTCAGATTCCAAAATCATTGACCATGACTCCAAACTGTCAAATCTCTTCCTCTCCAAGCTCTCCATTTCAGAATTCAAATGGGATTTTGACGACGAAGAGATTTTTAATGGTTTGCTCTTCGATCTTCGAAATCGAAATGTATGGAAACACGAACTCGCCATTGAAGAACCTCCCTTGTTGTGTAGCGCCAAAGATAGTTTTTTTTTGAAAGACGCAAAACAAAAGTGTCAACAAACAATCAAAAGGAGCTTTCCTCCTGAAAGTGTGAATTGATTTTAGAAAGTGCATGAACTGATTCAAAAACATGGGTTCTGTAGAAAATTGAAAAAGAAAAATGGGTTTTCATGAATTGATAAAAAACAGTACATGAAACAGCCATGCACACGCTCATCAAGTTTTTCAGTACATGAAAAAACCAGTCAAACGTCGACTTTCCATGCTGAAAATAGAGATAATAACTACCGAAAAAGATAACAAACAAACAAGCAAAGGCTATGGAGTTTCATGGCATGAAGAATTGAAAAGCAAAGAAAAGATAAAATTCATGAAAATGCAGGGGTGTTATGGTTGCAGAAAAAGAAAGAACAAAAAAGAAAGAGAGAGAGAAGAGAGGTTTTCACGGCAGGGTCAAGAGATTAGGTCGTTTGGCAGTGGAAAGATAGATGAATCCAAAGCAAATACGACAGGGGGGTCTCGTGAATGCTCCATTTAAAAGTAAAAGAAAAGGCCTTTAATTTGTTGAGATAGCTATAGAAGCAGAGCGAGAGAGAGAGAGCTTTTTATGGACCGAATCCAACTCCTCTGTTTCTGCTGCATCTTCCTTGCTTGTTTCCTATTTTATCATCATTAATGCTAAGTGGTCATAGTTACAGAAATTGAATTTTGATCATCATATGAGACCAGAAGATCCTGATTGATAAACATCACCGCTCCAGATCTTTAAGCTAATCTTTGCATTCCTATGTTTAGGATATTGAAAAACTATAATTTTAGGATAGATTCCATCTTTAAATTACTGTTAAGACTACTATTTATGTACCACATACAAGGGTTATTTACAGGTGGGCAGCCCTTGATAGGACACGTGGCGCATCATTCACCATCTGACGCCACTTTCTGTTCTTAATTATCTTATCTTCTTTGGAGGATATGGTCTTTGCCACACAGACTTGAAACATAGTAAAACCCCACTAGATTGATGGTTAAATAATTGATCATAGACTCTTATGCATGGTCTCGTGAGTTCGATCAATTGATGTTATGATTTTAGGTTGCCTATGGATTTTGATGGCTATAAATTGTGAACGATCAAAGTCGGTATATATATATCGATCGAAGTCGGTATGTGTATATATATATATAAATTTGATATGAAAATGAATTCAATTAATGTGGGGTCTAACCCAAGGGCTATTGGCAACGGCTTTCGCAGTCTGCTTGTGATTTGCAACGGTAAATGATACTAAGTACCACAGGCTAAGATCATATCTAAAACACCACTAGCTAGCAAGTGGCATGCGAGACAAGTTCACACTGGTGAACATATACATCATGGTCTCTCTTCAAATTCTGGTTTTATTTCAATCTTCTCTTCAATGGTTCTCGATTACGCTGCTTCTCAATTAACTCTACCTAAAATCCCCACGAAACTTGGAAGAAGAAAAGGAAAGGAATGAGCCAAGCGCATACACCTTGGATAATGGAATTGCACTCGTGCTTGCCAGACTCATGATCTCCACTTTATTCCAAGCCATTGAGGTGGGGTTTAAAAAATAAGTTGGAAGTATCTTCTCTTTCGTTTTATTATGGCGCAAGTATCAAAGAATCAAAGCAGGAGTTCTTCTCTCCTCCATGACTGGCTTCTGAGCCAAGTCTAATGGTATTCCATGAGTATAGCTAGGATAGGCGCACAGAATCAGGTTAAGCAACCAGGACGATGTCCAAAAAGCAATGAAAGGAACTCGCTCAAACTCTCTCTCACACACACAAAGTATTCCTATCTTTTGATTGGAAACAAAGGGAGATTAAAGATTTTGGTTCTTTGTTTTATGATTTGCATCAAATTAAGTGCCAGAATAAGCTGTTTGACAATTCCAGTTCCTTTGTTTATGCTGCATGCACTGCTCTCACGATATGGAAACGATTGAGATTTGATGTGGATGGTCAATGAAAAAATCTCTCGTCCATGCAGTTGCTTCTCAGCTCGATCGTATGAAAGTGTCATTTTGGACCCCAATTTGATATATACTCGATTTTTTTTCTTGTTTTTAGGTTTGATCGAGGCCAGTGCACCTGCAGGAATATTGACGGGGGGGTCCGTTGCACCGGACCTCCCACCATCGTTATTAAATTGTTAAAACTCGTATGTCCATCTACGATATATATATTTCGATACTTCAGACGAGGGGATTCCTCGTGAATTTATTAGATTTCTTAAGATAAAAAATTATATATGTGTATTTGTAGTTATAGTGAAAATCATGTTGGCTTACGACCCTATTTTACAGCTGTATTTCTGTTGACAAGAACATGTTTTCGTAAATTCATAGGTTTCCTTGCCAACTACTGTATACTGCATTCCGGTAATTACAGTCATGGTTCCAAAATATATATTTCAAAACAATATATAAAAACTAATTAAATCTTCAAACAAAAAATTGTTGCTGAATTAGAATTCTAAAACCAGCAATTAATTCTCTCACTTTATCTTATTATTGACTCAATAAAGATATATATATATATATATATATATATATATATATATATATATATTAACACATCAAAATGATCCAAAACTATCTAAAAATTTGATATTTTTCAAAGTAGAAAACAAGATTGAGTCAATAATAAGAAACCAAATTTGATATTTTTCACCATCCTGCTATAAACTCTACTGCCGGCATCCATTGGAGAGTAACCAAGATTTGATTTTTCACAGCCTTGTCATCTCCAAACATTAACCTTATTGTCTGCTAACAAATTTCTGATTTTCTTTTCCCTCTTTTGATGATATTGGATTTGAGACCCACTTTCGAAAATTGCTACCCTTTGCATTTAACTAATTGATTGAAAAATGCAACCGTTAATATTATAGAATGTAGACTATTTACGTGGATAAGGTGGATCTACCATACCATTGGAGTTGGACTATGAATGAATGAATGCGTAGTAGTATTCAACAAGGTTTTATTGGACCCACTTCACCTTCCAATATTAATTTCTTCTGGCTAATCTGACTGTGATTGGATTTATCCTAACCGTTGAATATGTCTAATCAGATTGCACAGGGGAAGGAAATGAAATAAAATGTACAAGATCTTCTGGGAAGCAGATCTACAATGTAGGACCTATTATCCAACAAACAACCAATTCCTTGCAGGACCATGTCCTAGGCAGCCTGACTGGCAGATGATAAGGTGGATAGAAGTTGCTATGTGGGTACACGAGTCAATGCCGTGAACATGTTCCTCTGCCCTCACAACTCACTACATAGCTACTGCTTTCTAGCTTGCTTATTTACAGCTCAACTAAAGAACCGCTCCTCCACAACCAACCATTTGCAATCAAGATCCATTCCCATTGAGTAACTCCCATAGAGATGTTGCTTTTCCATAGGGCTATACGAACAATCTATAGGTCAAGGTTACCACGACACAGTGTTACTTAATTTGGGAAGGCAGGAGCAAAAAAACTTGCAACTACAAGTTATAAATGAGACGAATGGAGTTACTGTCGAAAAAAGAATGGAGGAGTCGATATACAGTAAAACTACTCAATTCAATTTGGTAGGAATTTTAGCACTAGAACCTAAAAATTGAGCAAACTCAACCAACATTAAATACATAAATAAAAGAAAAAGAAAGGAAAACCTGATCAGCTCTCATTGCTGCAGTCAACTTTACAGTGCTCCTCCTTTTCCACCCCCAGGTCCTTCGTCAAGTAGTCCATGCAAGAGAGTAAAAGCATTAGCATGGTGATGCAAGTAACAAAAAGGAGTCCGCTTTTCTCCATTGGCACTATATACAAGGATAAAATGGTCAAATAAGTCAGCCAATTGTGGGCACCATTAAGCTCATGGCATCGAATCATCCCTTCAATCCTCATACAGTTCAAAAAGAGAGAAAGCCTATATCGTCCCAAACCATACTGTTTTAACACCCTGCCCATACTGCACCTAATCGAAACCTCAACGACACACAAAAAGAAAGAAAAAGAGTCGATAGTCCCATTTTCAAGACACAAAGACATCATTATCACATTTTCCAGACCCTTTCTTGTCATTTAACACCCTCTCCCACTCAATCACTCCCATCACCAAAACACACCCTTCTCGACCATCATCACCAAGTAACTGCTAACCCCATCACCCTGTCTTCCAAAGACCCTGTAAAGTGTCAAACTTTAAGCCAATGGGTACCCGAATTCAGTCTCACCAGCTCAAAAACGGGTTATTCGTTTCTGGTCGACCTGAACAGCAACAAAAAGAGAAACAACCCACCATGGCAGCACGCTCAGTGCCTTACACAGGCGGTGACATTAAGAAATCGGGCGAGTTAGGCAAAATGTTTGACATTCCAGCAGTTGTTGAACCACCAAAGGCACCACCTTCACGTGCTTCTACTTCTTCAAGTGGATCCATCAGAAACTCTTCTTCTGGTCCTATCAGAAATTCTTCAGGTCCTTTGAACGTTGTCCTACCGACAGGGCTCTTCACCTCAGGTCCACTTGTTTCCGGCCCATTGGGCTCTGGCCCACAAAGAAGATCGGGTCAGCTTGACAATAGCGCTGTCGGTTCGGGTACAGGATCCGGATCAAGCAAGGCACTTTATGGGTCAGCAGTGACTAGCTTGGCTGATGATGTGAAGGTGGGGTTTAGGGTTTCAAGGCCAGTGGTGTGGGTGGTGATGGTGGTGGTGGTGATGGGGTTGCTTGTTGGGGCTTTTTTGATGGTTGCAGTTAAAAAAGCTGTGATCTTACTGGCTGTTGGGGCTGTTTTGGCGCCTTTGATTGTGGGGTTGATTTGGAATTATGCACGGGGAAGGAGAGGGTTGTTAGGGTTTGTTAGGAGATACCCTGATACTGAGCTTAGAGGAGCCATTGATGGACAGTATGTCAAGGTTACTGGGGTAATTTAAATGTCCCTCTTCACTACTCCTATTATTTATTTATTTATTACTTTATGTGTTTCTCAATCTTTCTGTTTGGTATTAATTATGGTAAGAGTATCATTAAACTAATGCCAAGTAAATTACCCTACCGTCCATTATTGTTTTATTATGATCGGGTCAATTCTGACATTCATTAGGTCTCTTTCGTGGTATTTTTTGAACTTATAAGATTTATCATAGATAATGAACTTGTCATTATTGAATTTCATTTTCAATGGTTGCTGATGATGAAAGGCAGCGATGGAAAGAAAACTGAAAACTACCAAAACGAGACATTTATGGAACAGATTTTGGATGAGACCATGACTCTTATATATAAAGGGTTAATTTGGTGGTGTCAATGTTGCTCCAAAGGATTATGTGTTAAATTTCATTGAACACAATAAGTTTGTAAAAAGGTTTTTTTTTTAGCTGGAGGATTTTAGAGGTCTTGTGTATCTTTCAAAGGATGCATCTTTCTGGATGTAGATGCAAACTTGCAATATTATTTGGGTATTGAGCCCTTTTTCGCCTGGTTGCATTATCCAGGTAATTTGTCTGAGGTTGTTTTCTTGTCATTCACCAATAGAGGGAATTTTGGTCTACTTTGATGGGTGGAGCTGAGCCAGCAAATCTATTACGAGTTATTTCTTGCATGTATGTCGGCAAGGGCGGAGCCAGGAAATTGTCGGGGTGGTGAGTGGACCATAGTCTACTTCTTAAGGGGCTAACATATAGAATTCTGAAATATGTCTTAGTTTGCTTGATAAGTTATTGCGAAGTGATAGAATTTTTAGATGCCACTCTAGAAATTTACATTTTCAGTGGAGAGTCAAATTTGTCGGTGAGTTGAGGAAATTTCTTGGAGGTTTTAAATTCAAAACAACAAAGGTTAAGGAAATGCATCTGTTACAGTTTATTTTTGTTGTTCCATGTGCAAAGTTAGAATTGTAGGGAACCAAATTTTGCTTCAGGGTCAAAGGATAAAAAAAAGAAAAGTGAAATGACTTTTAACCTTGCTAGGAGAATTAACATGAGGTTCTTATCCTTTCTCTAGAAGAGCAGTTGAGTCTTCACCTAGAGTCCCCTGTATAGTCTCTGGAGTATATGTTACTGCAACTCAGTTGGTTTATATGGAAATAATAGGAGGAAAAATGTCAAGGACTTCTGTGGTGTAGAAACAATTCCTCTGAGAAGTCTCCTAGGGTTGCAGAGTCTTGTGGGAAAAAAAGTTTTCATTACCAGGAATAGGGGGGGTCAAGATGGTCGACGACATATTTGTTGAATATGTCAAAGATTTGATGAGTTGAAGTACTTGGGCATTTTTAAAAATAGGCAGAGGTGGAACCGGTGGTTTGCAGCTCTTTCGATGCAATATAGTAGAGGCTCGATTGAGTAATTTCCTTCTTTGTTGTTTGAACTTTGAACTAAGCCATGTGAAGATGACAAAATGGATGCCTTGGCTATCAATCCTATTATTGAACGTTAAAGGTATTCTTGGAGACTTAGCTTCAACGTGGAAAGTGGAAATAAGTCCTTGTTAACTTGACAACTCTGTAGAGTTTTGTTAGGTGAACAGCTCAATGATTTAATATGGCCAAGGCAGTGCAACCCATTACTAGTTGCTATATAAACCAGCCATCACTTATTCTAGTGCCTCCATTTTTTGTAGAGTATACAGAGATGCAATGTGCAGCTTGAATGTAAAATTTAGGACGCCAAAATTAGAAGATGAAAAGAGGTTTAAGAAAGCTGAACAAAACAAATGGCTAGTGTCAATATATAAAATATTCTTGAGGGGGCAACATTGTGCAAATTTGAAAAACCTTAAATGTTGTTTCACAGTTTAAGCTACCATTTTTAGCATTTCAAATTTGTATTATATTCTTGCTATATTGTGTCACAATACTGTCTGATTTATCTTCTTATGCAGGTTGTCACCTGCGGTAGTATACCTTTGGAGTCATCTTACCAGAGGGTACCCAGATGTGTATATGTTTCAACAGAGTTGTATGAATTTAGAGGGTTGGGTGGAAAGTCTGCCCATTCGAAGCACCGTTTTTTCTCATGGGGATCCAGACATTCAGAGGTTAGTTTGCTGAATTCATCACGTTGACTTGTGAAAATATTGATGTGAAAAACAGTTAGCAAAATGATGATTCAGCTTCAGCTCATGACATTTAATTTTTAGTTATAACAGAAGCGTAGAGTTAAATTTACTTAAATGCCTAAGAACGTTTCAGCAATAAACAAAGCACCTGACACTTAAATTATGTTTCTATACTGAGATGTGGAGCTGACCAAGGAAATATAAGTTACTGACTAGGGACTAAAAATCAGGTTTTAGGCAAGTTTATATGAAATGGGAAGTCAATAAGTTGACAAGTACTTCATGTTTCACTGAATCCTTCCAAGTTTAATAACACATGCATGGCGATAAGCTAATAAGCACAAGGACTTCTTCATTTGATTGAGCCACTGCATGTTATAATTATTACATAGCTATTTAACAAAACCAGAAAATGCAGATAGTTCTAATTGGTGTGTCATTAATGAAAAAACATACCCTGACTCCCTATGATTATTGAAAACTGGGAAGACCACTTTTGGTGTCTAATCATGTAACCATAGTTTAATCGTGTGCTTTATTTATTGTAGCTATTTGTTTTTTCTTTTTCGAGAAAGCCTCTAATTCAGCATTTGTTATGACGTGTTGCTTCTGGTGAACAGAAGTTTGTTGTTGATTTTTACATATCAGATTTCCAATCTGGACTAAGAGCGCTAGTAAAGGCGGGCTATGGAGCCAAGGTTGCTCCGTTTGTCAGGGCAGCTACAGTGGTGGATGTGAAAAAGGAAAACATAGAATTGTCTTCCAACTTCTTACGCTGGTTAGCTGATCGCAACCTCTCAAGTGATGACAGGATCATGCGTCTCAATGAAGGGTATGGCTCGAGAAAAGGGTTTTACGAGCTGATTCCTTGATTTGGCAGTTCTAGTGAGTTTTCTTGGTTGGGATACTTCTAAGATATGTTTGCATCCAGGTATATCAAAGAAGGGAGCACTGTAAGCGTGATGGGTGTTGTTCGGCGACACGACAATGTGCTGATGATCGTTCCGCCCCAAGACCCCGTCTCAACGGGCTGTCAGTGGCTCCGATGCCTCCTCCCAACCTGTGTTGAAGGCCTTGTTTTGACATGCGATGATAATCAAAATGCCGATGTGGTTCCTGTGTAGATATTTAGTTGTTCATCATAATCTATGTTTTCTTGGTTCCGCAGGTAAATACCTGAAGGGTGCCAACCAAGGCTATGATCCCGAACCACCCTGTATACCTTCCTTTCAGGTTTTAAAGGAGCGTGTAAATGGCGCAGAAGTCTCGGAGATGAAAGAATGATGAGCATGTAGTAGTCATATTTATAAGTGCTGTGGATGGAGAGTAGTATGCGGTGGGGAAAAAGAACACCCAACGGAAGATGCTGAAAAATGTTAGTGCTGTGGTGGCGCCAAGCATTTTGATATTGGCTGATTTACAACACAAGTAGCAGAGCTGCCCTAAAGCGTACGGAAATTGCTGCCTTCTGGTGAACAATGATCAAGCAAATGCACTATAATTGTAATTAGGTCCCTCTTATAAATTAAAGATGTTAACTCGTGTGTTTCCATATTTGGATTGTTTAATTTAATTTATTATTATTTTGGGTACGAAGAGGGCTTTGGATTTGCTTTTTTGCTTGTATAGTGAAAACAGCGTGTACGTTACCATTTTGTTGTGCTCTCTAGCGTAGAGGCATATATATTACTATTAACTTTAACTAAAATATAAATCTCGGGCTCTTTTACTGTGTGATTTTCACTGTTCACACAGATATCGTTTGTTACAGTGAGATTATCATTTTGTTTCTAGGGTTGGAATCAAGGGTAATTTAGAATAATATTTCTGGATGGAGTACCCACAGTATCCCGTTATCATCGATCATGTGAGTTTCAACCATATAAATTATATCAATTGTTTTTCAAATTTAATGTGCATATATTAATTAATAATGCAACTCCCTGATTCATTCTTTATTATTTAAATATTTCGTTTCACTTAACGTGTTTGTCAAGTGCTTTTATTAAAAGTCTTACAATAAAAACCAACGTATCATGATAATTGATTGATTTTGGTTACAAGTCCAGCAATTAGCTGATGATACTGAGTACGTACCCCTCCAAATCCATGCATGTCGATCGCCATGAAAACTAGGTAGATGCAATTAATTAATGAGAAGACACGAAATATGTAGCTATCCATACCCTTAATTTGTACTGAAATTTTCAAATGCATTGACGCCGGAATCCAAATCCAAGAATCTGGATGGAGAGTTGCTTGCCTTCTCCAACTCATCCACCCTAACACCAACATTTTTCTTCAGCTCTTCCATTGAAGCCACATACTGCTCAAGCTCCTCCAGTCCCATGCCTTCTATGCTTATTAGATCCCACCAAAACCTATCCGATCCAAACCCAACTTTCCCACCTTCTTTCAACATCTCCACACGCTTCTTCTCCTCCTCCTCCTTTGCAAGAGCCTCCACATATTCCCTCCTGCTCTCCTGGACCGCTCGATGATGACTCGTGGTGCTTGTGTTGATCTCTAATCTTCCCTCTTTTGTATTTTCGCTTATATAGCGTTCTATAACGGTGTCCACGGAGGGATAACCAAAGGCAAAGGCCTTCTTCCCCGGAGAAAATGCAAGAACTGCTGCCTCCGCTCCGGTTAGGACGCAGAGCTCGCTAGCCTTGTTAAAAAGACCACTGCGACGCTTTGTGAAAGTAACTTCGAGGGAGCTTTTGTTTTCTATTTTCTTGATCTCAATCTTTTGGCGGCCTAGGCTTTGCTTCTTCACTTTGGCGGCCATGACCTTCGATTAATTAGCCTGGAAGAGAATAAGGTTTAGGGTTTCCCTAGCTTGTTAATTTGCTCGATCGAGAAGGAATATTTATAAAGCAATAAATTTGTTTACGGAGTTAATGCCAGAGCTTTATTCATGAAGGATGTGCGTGTGTTCCTTTACGGTGAAAAGGAGGTTAATTAATTATGTTGTCATCTTTTTTATAATTATTAAGAAAGATGTATCCTTTCCTTCTTCTTCTGTACAAATTAATTAACTTCCCTGACACCATAAAGGAATAATATATATTAATTTTACAAGCATATTAATTATGAATATCTTGTTATCTTTTTTAAATTATTAAGAAAGATTATTTCCTTTTCTACTTCTGTCCTCAAAACAGGATAGAGAGCTATTCTATCTAATTACTTTTATAGCATCTTGGAAGATCAACCGACCATGGGCGACAGTGCTATTCCTTCTGTAACCTTCATTTTCTGTGCTTTCCCTGATCATATTAGAGGCTATGCATAGCACTGACGTTTAGGGAGCCACCGAATCCATCAGCTACGCCTAGCATGTGAAATTCCTTCAGAGCCATGTATTCTTCTTGCTGATCAACGATCGATAATTACCAAATCACGCAACCCTATCATATATTTAATATTTGCCAGTGAAATAACTGTCCCATCCCCTGTCCGAAGGCCCCCATCTTTTCTTCATACCAAACAAAAAAGATTGGATTTATCAAATAATTTCCTTGAAAGTAGAGAATGAATTTGAAAATGGATGATACTTGCAAATAAGAACGAGTGGCTGGTGAAAGGTTGTCGCTTCACAGTAGATATGATCCTGCCCGAAATATGTCTAAAAGACAAGATGAAGTATTAGAAAGAAACTTCAAGTTTTATTGCATCAATTATACTTGATAATTGTTTTTGATAAATAACTAGGTATATGGAGTTTGAATGAGAAAAATGATGGGAAACAATGAAGAGAGTAAAAAAATTAAAGAGATTGGAGAAAGAAAAAATGATATAGAATAAGTGACGGATGCGTACATGTTGAAGAGAGAACATCCTAAATTCAAAGACAATTGAATTTCATTAGTCCAGGTTTCGAAGTCAGAATGACGCGAAACTCGCACAATTAATGTGTTTCGGCGTGACCGTCAATAGTCAAAGCTTAGTTTTTTATGTATACCTTTTTTTTAGATGAACTCTGTCATTTAGACCCTGAAATCATCTATTTTTACCATTTTAGAAAAGTTTTGTTTTAGACATACTTTTGATTTCAAAATCTGAACCAACTTCCGTCAATTCCAATTTGCTCAGGATTTTCACAATTATCTTAGTTTTACTATTTTTAGTAATTAGTTCTATTTTTCTTGTCTAACAAGAATTAAGGTTATGTTATCACTTTAAATATGCTTGTAAGCTCTTTGGTTGGAATTAATCAATTATTCAATTAGTTACAATTTTCTTAGAGAGTAATTTATAAAATATTGATGTTTTTTTTTTTTTTGTGTTTTCCACTACATAAAAAAAATAATTAATTCGTAGTTATTTTTATTGGGTTACAAGTTAGGTCGAATCGAGTAGGTTTTAAATTTGTTAACTCACATCCATCTTTTGATATTTATTTATTTATTTAATTTTTTTACCTATTATCATTTGTCATATATATATATATATATATATATATATATATATTATCCCATTTTGTCAGGTGAAATAATACAAGCATTATGAACATTGTAGATAAATTGTTTTCTTTAACACCCCTAGCTTAAAAATATAGGGCATTCTTTTGTTATATTCATTTAAGGAAAATAATACTTGGAAGGAAGCTTGAGGAGCAAACACATGAAAATGAGTTACATCCAAGATTGTTCTTCTCTTTACTGTATTAATAATAAACAAAAATGTAATGCAAAGAGTAAAATCTTAAATTACAGAATCCTTGGGCACTAATTGTGGGAAACCATTGATATATGCTTGCCATCAAACGAAATGATCTTCTGCTCTTGAGCAAGGTTCTTGGATCTCCACCAGCACTTGAGTTCACCATTCTTCTTTTGGTTTTAATTTCACAATTTTATGCCCTTATGAATCAATTTCGAAGCTCTGACATCATGTTCAATTTATGATTTTAATTCTAGGTTTTTGCTATTCTAGTTGCAGGTATTGCTAATTTGAAGAATTGGTGGATAAATTGCAAAGAGAAGATACAAAGAGATAGGGAGATAAGTTTCTTTCTTTTACTGAGTTTGTTGTGTTTATATGCACACAATGTGTTCGACAAAATGCCTATTTACAAGTTTGTCAAAATCACGATTTTGATACGAAACGGAAGTAGCTTCTGAACTCTGATCGTAAAATCGTACTTAAATTTTACCGTACAAAAATCGTAAAATCACAGCTAAAATCGTAGAGATAGAAAAATCATAAAATCGTAAGTAAAATATTTTTGAATAAAATACAACATAATTATAGTCATAAAACTTTATTATTTAAGGTTCATATATGATTTAAAATAATTTAAAAATACATTACAAAACAATTATATAAATATACAAGAATCAATATAGAAGCATTTAATAAATACTGATTTTTTAATTTTCAAACCAGGAGAGGGGGGGGGGGGGCAGGGCATGGGGGGCTGCTGGGCATGGCCTATGGCCACGTGGCAAGAGAGAGAGAGAGCCAGTTCCAGTTGGCAGGGCATGGGGGGCGCAGGGCGCGGGGCAGGGCAGGGCATGGGGGGTGCAAGGCACGGCCACATGGCAAGAGAAATTTCATTTGAAAGATTTGAGAGGATCGTAAAATCGGACCGATCCGGTCTTATTTTACGATTCCATACGATTTTGACCCGAGTTTGACCCAAAACAATTTTTCTCCCCGAGTTGACACGATTTGATGAGTTGACTCGCAAATCGTACAATTTTGCGAGTCAACTCGCGATTTTGACAACAGAGCCTATTTATACTGTTAGTGTAGGAAAGACATTTTTCTTTGTTTCTTGTGTAGTTAACTGAATTAACAGTGTGTAACTACTTTATAACTAACTAAGAGAGTTCAATTTTATTTTCTCTTCCTAGAATAGAATTAGTTACAATTACCTGAATTATAACTGAGTTAATTCTGTTCCAAACAAAACCACTTCTTCTTCTTTACTTTCTGTTGTAACAGCAACTTCTTCTTCTTCATCTCCCTTTGATAGTGTCTTCTTCTTCA
This sequence comes from Salix arbutifolia, assembly GCA_025169955.1. Taxonomy (NCBI): domain Eukaryota; kingdom Viridiplantae; phylum Streptophyta; class Magnoliopsida; order Malpighiales; family Salicaceae; genus Salix; species Salix arbutifolia. The sequence goes on from CM045905.1 coordinate 178,088, forward strand.
GTGTCTAAGTCAGTAAGTAAGCTTATTATCCAACAGAATTTTCCATGATTCAAACTCATAATACAACATGATGCTCTACTGAATCATATACTTTTGTATTTCTTTCAATTAGATGGGACACATCCATTTCTCCCTTCAGTTATGAAGCTTGGAAGCTGATCGAGCTTCCATCAACTCAAGGTGGTTTTCATGTCCAATTCACTGTAAGAAAACACACCTCGATTTATTTAAAGGGATTGGGAAGAATATCGGTTTTTTACAGCAAGAATAGTTCATTGCTGTGAAGAGGTTAGATTTCTTACATTGTTTTTCTCAACTGATGGATGAGGAAGGAAAAAGAGAACTGAAGGGTTAGCATTCAGCCAAGACTATAAGGTTGGCAACTAAGTAGAGTCTACTTTCAGCCCTCAAATCCACAGCATTTCTACAAGCTTTGCACCTCTCAATTCTCACGTACGACTTCCTTCACATTTTCAAAGCAGCATTTAGGAGGCAATTCACATCCACGATCAGACAGAAGTGTTTTTGTTTTTTCCGTGAAGTTTTAGCTAATTTGTTCAGGATCTTACTTGTTTAAATGCGGTTTATTTTCAAAGCCCGATGAAACATTATCCGTTTAATTATTTATCATCAACTCTTACAAGATATGGTTGCCTCCTTTCTCCTTTCCTGTGATCTCTCGAGTTCTAGATACTGAGGAATATCCAACCTGTCACAAAGTCAACACACACGCTGACAATAAATACATAAATGAACAGCAGAAGATGCCGACCTGGATTACAATACTGGCTGCATTCTCTACGAGTCTATGTTGATTAAGGGTAGTAGATTACTTCCCACTTTGAGATATTTAGAAGACAGGGAGTCCAGGCAGGCAGCCCTTTTAGTATTATTATTATTAGTAGTAGTAGTAGTAATAGTAGTAGTAGTATTGTGTTATTGGGGTGTATTATTATTAGTAGTAGTAGTAGTAGTATTATTGTGTTATTGGGGTGTATTATTATATTATTATTATTATTGTGTTATTGGGGTGGAAAGTTCCCACGTCAGACGTGGCTCCGTAGCTTCCCTCACCTTCTAGCGTTTTTTTTTAACTAGTTTATACTAAAAACAGATTTAAAAAAGATATAAATTGTTGTTTTATTTAAAAATAATGTTTGACTCTCTTTTGAGTTGCAAAAAATATTAAATTAATAAATTTTAAATGCTATTTCTGTTTGTTTAATATGCTAATATAAAACATAAAAAAATGAATTGGAATAAAATGTTTTAATAAAGGCAGCATGCACAAAGCATACAAAAATATCTAAGTTAAAACAATAAAATTAAAAAGGACAGTCAACCCAAAAATATCTCAAAACATACGCAACGGAGTCTGTCCGAATCCGACCACAAACATCACCATGACGACATGCTTCTCCATTTCACACTTCCATCTCCTTTGCATTAAAAACAATATAATCAAATCATATCAAACTTCTCTCCTTTTTTTAACAATTTGCTCATCCCACCCCCCCGGAAGAAAAATGATTCTCTCTTCTTCTTCTTCTACTATATTCACAATCTCATCCTCTTCCTCTGCTCCTAAAACCAGGAGATGTATTCCTAAAACCCCACAAAGCCCTTTTCTTTTCAAACGCAACTGCAACCACTCCTCGCTTCCATTTCCTCCTTCCACAAGGAGGTTTTCTTTTCTTCTTGTATTGTTCATCAAATATGTTAATCATCAAGTTCTTCATCTTTTTGTACCTTGCTAATAAGATATTTTTATCTTTTCTAGTACAAAGCTTTGCAGTGTTCAAGCAACCGTATTGAAGGAAAATGAAGATGAGAAAGTTGTTGTTGAGGAATCATTTAGACCCAGCACTTTCACTCATGGCCCGGAGGCCTCACCACAGCCTTCACCCCCTACTGAATTAGACAAGTGGGTTGTCAAGCTTGAGCAATCTGTCAATGTCTTTCTCACCGTAAGATTTCCTGAATTTGTTTCCATATTACAAGGGTTTCTAGTCTGTTCTTGTCATAATTGATTTACTTGTTCCCATTTTTTTTAATATTATTATACGAGATGTTGACAGATTAAGATGAAGAGAATAATTGTGTATTACTTAATATCAAACACATATACAAGCTTCCTTTATATAGGAAAAGATCAAACTTCATAAGGTAATTAGAGAGATTCTTGGCTAAATATATGACTAATTTATTTACACTAATATGGTTACAGGAGAAAAAACTTGGGGCTGTGGTATATATTTGACTGTTGTTTTCGTTTCTTGATTATTATTTTTTTGTCAGGATTCGGTGGTAACGATTCTTGATGCATTGTATCATGGCCGTGATTATGCTAGGTTCTATGTTTTGGAAACTATTGCTAGAGTTCCTTATTTTGGTGAGTATTCCTCATATTTATTGATTTCTTTCAATTAACCCATCAAGGGTATAGTAGTTTGACTAAACAGCTTTATGCTCTTAAATGTTAGAACTGAGGTTATTGATGGGTTAGAATTTGGATGGTCATGCCAGTTAATGATAAAATGATCTCTTTGACGTGGTTGTCTTTCAACAAGAGAAAAATTGACTCCCCATTGATTCATATAGACATCATACTTCACTTGCAAAATGCGACAAAAAATCATTGCAGTTCATCAAAATTGAATTTCCTGACTTGGTTTTGAGTTTTATTGAGTTGCTCTCTTCATGCTATAGATATATTGAATTTGATGGTAATTACCAATTTCTTAACTATGGCAGCCTTCATATCTGTTCTTCACTTGTATGAGAGCTTTGGATGGTGGAGAAGATCCGATTATATCAAAGTGCATTTTGCTGAGAGCTGGAATGAAATGCATCACTTGCTTATCATGGAAGTAAGTAGTTTTCGTAGTTTTACTGGTTACATGGTTCTTATATTGATTCTGCTAGAAGGACTTTTTTTTTTCCTGTTGGTTATGGTCTGCAGTCATGGTCTCAAGTTCACTAATCGTTGTTATTTTCAAACCCTTCACTGTTTCAGTTTGTGATTTCTTCCATGGGATGACATTTGAATACTGAATGATCTGTAAACTTAATATAGATAAAGTAAAGTTAGCACGAGAATAGTCTATAGTAAATTGAAGAAGAAAATGGAGGAACTGCTCCTTTTCCAATGTAGATTGGTTGTAAATACAGAATACACAAACTCAACCCATGGCACATTCATGAGTCATAACCATGCATGCATGTATGTGCAAGTATGAACCTTTGCAGGTCCAATCTATTTATATGTGGTACAGTGGCTCCAAGTAAAAAAATACCATACCAAATTCCTCATCAGATGGCATTGTAATTTGGTTGCAGGATTTGGGTGGCAATTCATGGTGGTTTGACCGCTTTCTTGCTCAGCATATGGCATTTTTTTATTACATCATGACAGTCTTAATGTATGCATTAAGCCCAAGAATGGCATGTAAGTACTCGCATCTGGATTTTGCTGGTTATTAACTGTATTGCATTATAACATCCCGCTCATCTGAAGTCATGAGTGATTAAATGGTATGAAATTTTATCATTTAATAACATCACTGAAAAAAATGAACCAGGTGCACCAGTATAAGATTTTTAATTCAGACATTTTTGGAACTCTCGTCACCATTATTTGAATTCATAGAGCTAAAAAAGGTTCCATATTTGTTGATTTCTCTTGTTTTGGATTCATTTTAGTTGAAAGAGGATAAACTTCATTTGCTTTATAGCTACTACTACTACTTATTACCATAGGAAAAACACCCAAAATAAATTGTCTAATAGACAATTCCATTGCAGAATAACAGACACGGTCATCTATCTCAAAATGGTGATTTTGATAAATTCATTTTAATCATTTTTTCAGATCACTTCTCTGAATGTGTTGAGATCCACGCATTTGAAACTTATGACAAATTTATCAAGGCACGGGGAGGTATGTTAAGACTTTCATATGTTTGTAGATGATATTAAAGTACTTGTACTTACTTGCACATCCATCATCTGAGAGTGTAAATGTTGGGAAAAATATCAATTTATCATTATCTTGCTCTTATTTTTTACTGTTCAGTTGGCCCCTATTACTTCATTTGTTCAGTACATGTTTCCTTTTCTTATTTTTTTGAGAGGAATTATGTGAATAGTGTTGCCTAACCCATAAGATGACCTTTCATGTGAATAGTGTAATATGACCAATCACTTGAGACTTATGATACCTCTGGATGCTATTAATCCATGGGTTGATGATACTTAAAAACCTTTATATGTATACAAATGTATTCAAGCCATGGGTCACCCCAAAAATCTATCAGCATGAAGAACAGTTTGATGAAGGATCTCTACCATATGCTGAACACTATAGGTTCTATTTCATCCTAAATCAACAGACTTATTCTGATTTATTCTAGTTGCTTCTCGTCTTTGTAGAGGATTTGAAAAAAATGCCTGCTCCTGAGGTAGCTGTAAAATATTACACGGAGGGTGATTTGTACTTGTTTGGTAAGTTTTTATTTAACAAACTACAGTTGCATCTTTTATGACATGAGAGCATGGCATAACAACTCCGTTATGATCTCTTCCAGATGAATTTCAAACTTCCAGAGCCCCCAATTCCCGTAGGCCGAAAATAGGTAAAAATATATTTCAAGTGTTTTCAAGAATTTTTAATTTAAAGAGGATTTGAGGGGGGGGGGGGAGTATAAAGACAAAGACTTTTGTGCTCTGTTTTAAAAATTTCCCATTTCTTTCCAGAGAATTTGTATGATGTATTTCTGAACATCAGAGATGATGAGGCTGAACATTGTAAGACCATGGGGGCCTGCCAAACTCATGGAAATCTCCGCTCTCCACATTCATATCCAGAGGATGCTTCTGAAGATGATACTGGCAGTGAGTTTCGTCAAGCAGATTGTGAGGGTGTTGCTGATTGCTTAGTCAAATCTGTAACATCTCCTTCGTCAAAGCAGAAGCAAAATATTTGAGGAAAGGAGAACAAGGAAGCAGTATACACTTCAGGTGATGAAGAGTGAGAAATTGTATACACAAACATAACAAATTTACAAATTTTACAAGCCTTGTTATATACGAAAATTCAATACCCCTTAAAGTTGTGTTTTTAGAGTAGTTTCCTGGATAACAGAGTTGCCATTTGATACGGTCCTCTGGTAGACTGATAGAATTTATATCCAGGAACCTGGCTCCAGTGCGTTTCCTGGATCCCTGTTCGATTGTCTGGAACACCGAACATTTAACGCTTCTCGATGGTCACAGGTCAAGCTAACCGAGCCCGTGAAACCATCTCTTGAGAACCAAATGGACCCAGCTTGTCTAGTATCTTCACACTACATTACCAATGCGTTACAAAAACGTCATTTTGCTTATTGCTTGGTCTGGGCGGGGCTCACTGGCATGCCCAAAATTTTCTTGCAAATAAAGCAAATCTACAATCAGAAATGAAACAAGAGTTTCTGTAGAACAATTTATGTGATAACAGCTTATCGTACAAGTCATTGAATGAGTTTATTTCCATCGTGGCAAAGGAAAGGAACCAAAGGGAATGCTTATCATGTGGATACAGTGGTGCTGTTTAAGATTGTTCAAGGAAACTAAAAAAATACCCAACAACACTCTAATTGTTAACAATTTGCAAGTCCACTTGCAATAAACAAATGAAACTAGACAAGAGTGGAGGAATAAATGAGAACAGTAGCAGAAACAAATTAAGACGAGAAGATTAACAGAAGATGTGGGATCCACTGCTTGATGATAGACAAGCTAAATTTAATCTTCTCGACAAGAAATCATGTGTCACTAAATTCTTTTTTAAGAAAAAAAAAAGGAAGAAGAAGAAGAAAGAAAGAAGCTGAGTCAACCACGTCGTTTTGATATGAAACTTGTCTACGTTTTGAGACCAAAACTATCCCCCGCCCAACGTGGGCAGTTTGCACCCTCACAATGCACATTCTTTACTCTTTCTAGTTAGCTAACAGACACCTTTTCTTTTTCTTCCTTCACCATAAAAGAAAGGCCAAAGCATTCACACCCTTCACCAACTCCTCCTCCTCCACATGATCACATCACTCACTCACACCCACCACAAGAAAAGAAAACAAACATGGGTGGAGAGAGCTCAATGGGGGCACTTGTCCCCTCTCTTTATTCTGAGGCAACAACCTCCAAAATGCCACCACCAACGGAGGAGTTGGACAAAGATATTCTCTGTCCTATTTGCATGCAGATCATCAAGGATGCTTTTCTCACTTCCTGTGGACATAGTTTCTGTTACATGTGCATTACTACTCATTTAAGAAACAAGAATGATTGCCCTTGTTGTTCTCATTACCTTACCAGCAACCGTATCTTTCCTAATTTTTTGCTCAATAAGGTTTGTTCTTCCATTCATTCTTGCTCATCTTTGCCAAATTTTATTTTTATTTTGTAATTTTCTGCTTATGGTAGTCTTAAATGTTTAGAAAACTAAGCATTTGCGTCCACAATTGTGAAGCTAGCTTGTTTACAGCTTTATAAGTATTGAATGATGCAGATATTGGAAAGAAATTATGCTCGTCAAGCAGCCAAGAACGCATCCCCTTACGAACACCTTCGCCAGGCATTACAACAGGTCTCTTGTTGTAGTTTTGATGGTCAATTGGGATTCAATATTATCTACTTTGGATAAATTGTTTGGCACGTCTTCTTGCTCCTTTTGTTTTCTCTTTATTTTTTTAATGATTTTCTTGGGACTCTTAGACAGGGTTGTGAAGTGTCAGTTAAAGAGCTAGATAGCCTTTTGACCCTCCTTGCAGAGAAGAAGAGAAAGATGGAGCAAGAAGAAGCAGAGAGAAATATGCGGATTTTGCTTGAGTTCCTGTGCTGCCTCAGGAAGCAAAAGCTGGATGAACTCAATGAGGTTCCTGGATTTTTATGGCTTTAGATTAATTTGTAATCTGATTTTTCATGTAATAGAGAAGTTTTTCTAGGCAGTGCTAAATTTCTATAATTGGAAACTTAAAATCCGTGCATTTGGTAGAAGAGAATATCTAACTACATTGACTATGTTTCATATTTCTTGTCGGCACCAGTTTGATTGCTTACTGGTTTTTGAGTAATCAGCAGATTGATAGTAATTTGTGCCTTTTGCAGATTCAAACTGACCTACAGTACATTAAGGAGGACATAAATGCTGTAGAGAGGCAAAGAATAGAGTTATGCAGGGCAAAGGACAGATGCTCACTAAAACTTAGGATGTTTGCTGATGATCCGAATTCTCAGTTTGTTACGCAATCAGGACCGATTGCATCTAAAAAGAAATGGGTCCATTCACAGGTAATTGATCTTTTGAACTTGCATATGTGTGATTGTATAAGGGCTTCCCATTTGTTCTTAATACTTTGTTGGCCAAAACAATATCCGTCCCAACCTCCAGGGCTTGCTGCAGACTTGGATCATATCATTGAATTTCTTGCAGTAGTATTTGATTGGATATCCAAATAGGTCCTTATTCATCTTCTTTTTCTACAGTTCAATGATTTGCAAGACTGTTACTTGCAAAAGCGGCGGAATTGGGCTAGACAAGCATACAAGGAGGAAGAAAGGGATACAGACATCATGGATAGAGAAGGATATAATCCAGGTCTTGAGGATTTCAAATCTGTTCTAACCAATTTTACTCGATACAGGTGAACGGATTTCTTAGTGTTGATCCTTTTTTTTACTTGCAATTTTTTTGGTTTATGGTATTTGAATCTACATTTGAAAACTTGCTTTTGTCATTTGTACTTCTGGCTGGTTGTTGTATTAGTCGATTGAGAGCCGTTGCTGAACTGAGACATGGTGACCTTTTCCACTCGGCTAATATTGTATCTAGGTTAGTTGGAATTTCTAACACTGTCTTGTAATTTCATATGTTTTCTGCTTTGCTCATAAAGTTTACATTTTCCATGGCTGTTCTTTTCTAACTTTATACCTACCGTCAAAATATCTTAAATGTAAAATCACATTATGCTGCAGTATAGAATTTGATCGTGATGATGAACTGTTTGCTACTGCTGGAGTTTCTAGGCGCATTAAGATTTTTGAGTTTTCCTCGGTAAGTTTGGGAAAGAGGGTTATAGAATTGAGCTGTAAAGTTCTTTCTTTTTTTAGTTTATAGACCAGTGAGAATTCATGGACACGAACTTCTGTCATCCAAGCTTTATGATGTGGCTAAGATGTTATTGAGGATAGGTATAATATTACAGGATGAAAGCATGCAGTAGCCTAGCCAGCATTTTACAAGTTTGTTGTTGTAGATTTTTCTGTGTAATGGGATTTTTTGTTTTATTTCTTTCTAGGTGATGAACGAACCGGCTGATGCACATTGTCCTGTTGTGGAAATGTCCACGCGATCTAAACTGAGTTGCTTAAGTTGGAACAAGTGTACGAAAAACCATATTGCCAGCAGTGATTATGAGGGTATAGTAACTGTTTGGGATGTAACTACTCGGCAGGTACATCATGATACTTATTTCTTTTCTTTTTTGTTCCGCAATAAATGTTCACGACAGACAGACAGACACCAGTGGAGGAAACTCTGGATATAGTCCTGCCCTTTAATGTTCTTATTTGAAGTCGATGTTGCTCTCAGGCCTGGGATCTTCAAAGATGGAATGCAAAATTATGATTTTTTTCATTGCTTTGTAAAGTGGCCTTTAAGTTCCATAAAGCTGTCATTTCCCTCTCTGTTTTTTGGATTCGAGGTGCTAAATTGCACTTAACAAAGACTCTCCTCCCACCAGAGCATAATGGAATACGAGGAGCATGAAAAGCGAGCTTGGAGTGTTGATTTTTCACGGACTGAACCTTCAATGCTTGTATCCGGCAGCGATGACTGCAAGGTATGATAGAAGTGATCCAGAAACATCTTTTTCTGATAAGTCATAGACTGAAGACTGGTTTCATTATGCATCTCTGCTGCTTAGATATGATTCTATTTTAAACAGGTCAAAATTTGGTCCACAAAGCAAGAAGCAAGTGTTCTTAACATTGATATGAAAGCAAATATTTGTTCTGTCAAGTATAATCCTGGATCCAGCATTCATGTGGCGGTATGTCTCTGAATGATTCTCTTTAAATGATTCGTGTTTCTTATGATTTTTCCTGGCACAAATCAGAATCTCACGCCTGCATTTTTTTTCTCCTTTAATATCATATTTTCTATTAAAATAAAAGCAAAGAAACAACTCTTTTCTTCTTCTTTCTAATTAGAGAGCAAGCAAGAAACGTTACAGCGCCTTTTCAATCATCCAGTTAATGTTGAAAATCTGACTGGATAGAACACATTGGATTGATTCTGAATGAATTTATGTTTAAGAGAAATGACACTTGTATTTTGCAGGTGGGATCTGCTGATCATCATATTCACTACTATGACTTGAGAAACATTAGCCAACCGCTTTATGTATTTAGTGGGCATCGGAAAGCTGTTTCCTATGTGAAATTTCTGTCTAGCAACGAACTGGCCTCTGCATCTACCGACAGCACATTGCGCTTATGGGATGTAAAGGATAATTTAGCAGTAAGTTATGATGGTACTTTCCCAGAAAGAAAACACAGTCCTCTAGACAAAAACAAAAAACACTAGTTCCAATGCTTTCTATGGAAATGTGACTGCATCTGTGTTGTACCATTTTCCATTTCTTACCATGGCGCTTTGATCTTCAACCTAATTCAACTGACTTCCATAATCGTTTTTCCAGTTGCGGACATTTAGAGGCCATACAAATGAGAAGAATTTTGTGGGTCTCACAGTAAACAGCGAATACATTGCTTGCGGCAGCGAAACAAACGAAGTGTTTGTGTATCATAAGGTTAGAAAACATTTGAATAAGCTGGTTTCGTTGGCATAAAAAAATCCTTTTATAACATGGTTTTGCCAACAATTGCAGGCTATCTCTAAACCCGCAGCTAAGCATAGATTTAGTACGGATTTGGAGAACGGTGGGGATGATGCTGGATCGTATTTCATTAGTGCTGTGTGTTGGAAGAGTGATAGCCCTACAATGCTAACCGCAAATAGTCAAGGAACCATTAAAGTGCTTGTGCTTGCTGAATGAATGATCCAGCTCCTTAAAAACTACTCAAGATTAACTTTTGAATCCAGATGGAGAATGCGTTTTACTGTACAAATTGGCAGGTAGCATGCACATATCACTAAGCATGGAATTGGCAGGGATTAGGAGTGTGTGCTTACACGGCCCCTCCAAAAGTACATGGACATATTGCGCTAGTTATCTTCTCAACCTTCGAAGAAGCCTTCAGTTGTGTTTCCAGCATCATTTTTTTCTTGCGTGTGTGTGGAATGAAGTGTTATACCAAGGAGTTGAGTCTGCTTCCAAACCCTGTCAAGGGGATGTTCTATGCCAAGGGGATTCTGAACCTGGCAACCCACTTACGCTAGGAGTACCCTCTTTCTCTGGTTGAAAAATGAGACGTCCAAATCCATATTTAATCATTTATAGTTGCTACAAATTTCTAAATCAAGCAATGTTGATTTTCTAATATCTAGGGCTATTAAGTTGTAAGAGAGATCAAACGCAAATGACTTCATTTGTGTTTTTAGATTCCATATGCAATGCCAAGAGATAAAACTGTTTGATCTCATCGATAAATTCATAAACATTCTCTCATCATCAATTTAAATTATCCTTAACAAAATCATTTTTCATGTTATAGGTTTGAGAATGAGTATGAGAAGTTGAGCTCAGTGGTGTTTATGGAGAAATGAGTGTAGGTTTTTTATGATTTTCATAAGTTTTCTTTTCATCAAAAATCAATTGGAAGTCACAATTCTCATTATCACTTATGGTAATATCATGCTCTTTCTTCATTAAACTCAACATTTGTATTAATCACCATCTTTTTTTTTTATGGTAACTTTTGAATAATCCATAAAGGTGAGATTATCTCTAATTGATTCATCAATTTCCATAAACTTATCTTTATCTCCGTACATGTGATTGTTGGCTTTATTGTCTATATATCATATGTTGTCTTGCATTCTCTCGTTATACATTAGTAATATGAAGGTTTTATTATTATTTTTTTTGTCATAAGATTTGTTTTTTCTTAACCCTATCATAATAACCTGTCTTTTGATAATATAGCATAGAACTTTTGATGTGTCAAACTTGTTGTCAAATCTAGATTCCATATTGCTATTGTTAGTTAAATTAGTCAAACGGTTCTCTTCATTCTTTCGATCAATTTACTTATTGAGGTTGTCTTGACCTTTTTTCCAAATCCTTGTTTTTTTTCTTTTTCTTTGCTTTATTCACATCCTTTATCCCTTTAGAGATATCCAAAACTATCCTTTAAAAAAAAGTTTTTGTACACTCACATCTTCTTAAATCTCATTGACTCTTTTTTTCACATGCTTGTAATGTTTTCACGAGACCTTGTATTGAAAGACCTTTCATATTTTATGACTTCTCTATCACGACCACCAAATAATATAACTTTTTTCTCAACGAGTATATGATCTTCTCTACCACTTAAGTCTCTTCCATCTTCTCCCCATGTCTTTTCATTTGATTGTATATGGTTAAAACTCTTGCAAAGTATTCTGAAATATTCTTTGATTTTAGCATATGTAACTTTACAAAGTCACCAAGTAGTTGTAGTAGACATATATTTCTCACACTATTAGCTCTGTGGTTTGATTCTTGCAAAACCTTTCATCCTTTCTTGATTGTAGTTGTGTTGGTCACTATATCAAAAATGGTATTTTCCTAGACATTGGTGGATGATTCTGAGTTCTTAAATAGAAAAATAAAGTAAAGAACAAGTAGAAGAATAAGAGGGATGATGTTTTTTATAAAGTGTTTTCTCAAAATATACACATTTTTAGCTCTTCTTTATATTTCTCTATGCTTGTGTATTATGATTCTAATTACAAGCCTATTTATAAGCTTCAAGTCCTAAACAATCAAGAAATTAAATTATTCAAAGAAAATCTTAATCTAACTAGAAATTTAACATTCCAATTAAACAAGAATTATAATAAAACTAGTCTTGTAATATACCACATTAGAAGCAAAGTGTCCAAAGCCAAGGCATATATGTAGGATTAGTTGCCAGCAAATTAAAGGTGTTTTGGGGCCAACAAGGGTGCTACCAAGAAAAAAACCCTGAGATCGTGGGCCAAAATGGACAATATCTGGCAGAGATGAGTCGAGCCTTACAAATCTATTATAAATTATTTTTCATTAACGACTCCTATATTAACTAGGATTTCCCTTTAACTAGAATCTTATCTACCAATTATAAAACTCTAATGAACCTCTCATGTAACCGACTAAAAAGAAGCATACCTACAGCAAGGCGACCAACTCGGTAGACTGTCAAAGGCTTTTTAAGAATGTAACCCACAATTACATGACCTTTTTCTTATAAATAAATGTTTTTTTGGGTTTTGAAAAAACTATGAAGTGACTTGTCATTCCTATTATGCTTTAAGTATGTTGATTGTTAAGAAATTTATTTGTTTTTATATTTTAATACTATTTTAAAGAAATAATTCTTTTTATTGGTTTAAAATTATGTTTTTTTTTTGTATTTTCATAAATATGTTGATGATAGAAATAATGTTTTTAAAAAATATATATTATTTTAATATGTTTTTAAGTAAAAAAAACACTTTAAAAATCAATTAATATCATACTAAATGAATTTTAAGTGCTATCTTGTCAAAATTTGTAGTTTTAATTTGAAACAATTTTATAACTAAGAGTATTAATTTTTTTCAAATTATCTTTAATTTAAAAATAATTTTTTAAAAATTATATTTTTAAAAATTATTTTTAATAACACCTTATCAAACTAAATATATTTAAAACACAGAAAGGGAGCTCAAACAAAGCATGCAAAAATATTTCAAAAACAAGAGAACATGTTTTAACACTTGTCAGTCCATCATTGGGTACTAGAGTTCAAAGTTGTATGCAATCTAATCTGAAGAATCTCATTGACTGGGTGAAGTACTCCTGTCTTTCTGCGATCCCTCCTTTTTTAAGGAAGCCCCTCTTTGCAGATACATTCTAATAATAATTATATTAAAAGATATCCTACTTATTTTTTTGGCGCGAAAAATAGAGGGGAAATAAAGTTGGTAGCAGTAGTGATTAAGGGGGAGGAGAGGGGGGGGCTCTGATTGAGGTGTCGCCGGCAGGTAATAACAGGCCGGCCATGGGAGAGGAGAGAAAGGAAGAAGAAGAGCTGCTGGTGCCACCGTTGAATTTTGGGATGGTGGATAACGGAATATTGAGGTCGGGTTTCCCTGATTCTGCTAATTTCAGCTTCTTGCAATCCCTAGGTCTACGTTCCGTTCTGTAAGCATCCACCACCTTCATCTACTTACTTTACTATTTTATTGTAAATGGCTTTAATCATCATCGTCTTCTTCTTCTTCTTTATAAAGATATTTGTGCCCGGAACCATATCCAGAAGCAAACAGCGAGTTCTTGAAGGACAATGGAATTCGGCTTTTTCAGTTTGGGATTGAAATGAACAAGGTACTTCTCTTCTTTTTTTCTTTTTTTAAAAAGTATTTGCTTTTCTTTTTAAGAATAATTCCAGTTCAGTTATTAAAACAGGCCAATATCCTGTAAGAGATTAATTCAATAATTATTTATGGATTTCAAGACTGTAAAATCGCCCTTTAGAAAGAAGAAAAAATGCACAATGGAGTCTCGTCTAGCAAATAAATCTGAATGGCAAAATGCAACGTGTCACTCTCCCATTAAATTAAAAAATGCTACCCATCTCCCCTAATCAATTGACAAAGGGGATCCAATTAAATCCTCACCGTTAGAAGGAAGCAAAATAATAACAACACGTTAATTAATTGAAAATATTTTTTTGACAAAGACTATCAACCGAAAAGGGTTGAGGAAAGAGGACGTAAGCAGAGGATTTAGGAATATCCAAGAGGATATAATAACGCATAGATTGGAATATTCTACGTGGAGATCCATTCACATGTCCCCCCGAACACGCACTGTTCTATGTGATAATGGAAGGTACCTCTTTTTTATTCTTTTTTTAAAAAAAAATAAGTATTTGCTTTTCTGAAGTACTTTTAAGAATAATTACAATTCGGGATTTTCAAACGCTTGGTTGATTAATCATAAATGAGTGAAAGTTTGCAACTTCATGCCAGTGTTCCATAATCTCATGTTGATGTAATAATGTGACTGAAAAGATGGTTTGAGGGTAGCCAGGATTATATTATTTGCATTTGAAACAATATTCCAGAGGAAACAATCCAAGTTTGTAGTAATTGATAATGTGGAGTGGACAGGAGCCTTTTGTAAACATTCCAGAGGAAACAATCCGCCAAGCATTGAAAGTAATCCTTGGTATGCTGAAAGCTTCCGCCTTTTATACTTGTCGTTCGCGCTTTGGTTGTTTTACAACTATCCTCATGTTCGTCTTTTTCACATGCCAGATGTAAGGAATCACCCTGTCTTAATTCACTGCAAGCGAGGAAAGGTACTTTCTTTGCATTTCTCTGCTTTCTTAGAAAAAAGCCAGAGCTTGTGCTGATAGCTGTATGTTTGGTCTATGTCCAGCATCGAACTGGGTGTCTTGTGGGATGTCTGAGAAAATTGCAAAGATGGTGCCTGTCATCTATATTTGATGAATACCAGAGGCACGCAGCAGCCAAAGCTAGAGTGTCAGATCAGAGGTTCATGGAGTTGTTTGACATTTCAAGCTTGAAGAATTTACCATTCTCCTTTGCGTCAACAATATATTCTTCGAGCAGTATATCTTCTTCAAACAGATGAAGAGAATATACAAGTTTAGAGAGGATAAGAGTCTGAAAGAGATTGACGAGTGCAGACACTGATTCAAGTTCGATGGTATGGAATAGAAGCTAGAGGATATCAGTATTCCTAGTGTTCTTTTACTTCTCTCCCCCTTCTTCTTATGTCCATGGAAAATGGACTTCAAATCCAGTATCTTTACATGGCTCGCACTGTTATGTGATGTAAGAAATAAAAACAAAATATTATTTTAATATATTTATAAAAAAAACATTTGAAATGCAACCTCTAATCCAATCTCAAACAAGTTTGTTTTACGAGTTTTCAAGTCTAAACTTGAACAAGGGCATCCAGTTCCAGTTATGTTGCTGATTCCTTGTATAACCCTAAAGCCAAAAGGAATTAACAAAATCATTAAATATGATTACCTCCTACCTGTTCAAACTTCAAACGATCGAAAACGACAATTTTTAATCACAAAAAGAGTCAATTCAAACAAACAAAAAAAGCAATTCATTGTAAAATGAAAGTGAAAGAAAATGTGGACGAGCAACAATCGAATCGTCAATCAAAGGATGACGACTGAAACGATATCTCGGCCATTACATTTGTTCTTCCTCTGTTCTTTCGAAAGAAAAGACACTGAATCTGTCTCTCCTCCCATTGACAGAACTGAGGTTTCGATGCTAAGGATCATGGAACACAACCCCTTAAAGTACAGACCAGAAAACTCTCAAGTTTTGATGCTTGAAAACGTTGATCTAAACAAAAAAAAAGATGTTTTGATGCTTCAAGTTCAAAAACAACTAACTACAATAAAACACATGCAGAAATTTTTTTGAAGCGACACCGCTAGCTCCTAGAGTCTGCGGGAAGATTTATAATATCACCGAGGTTTCTTTAAAGGGATGATAAAACCCTAGAAGCCTTTTTACTATTACCATATTACCCTTTACAATTCTCATATTGACCTAGCTGGAGCTACAACGTGTTTATCACCCACTAGACTACATCCTCTGGGCCATGCATGATGTAATGAATATCCAATTGGGTTGCTAGCCCAAGAGTCGGATTTTTTTTGTCTCAAGGGTCGTCAGATCAAACGGCTGACAATGACTTCACAACGGAGTCCATATTAGATGAATGGACCCATTGATGTTTTATACTGATCCCTAACAACATCTTCTAGAGTTTTCTTTGAAGGTCCCCAAAACCCCATTTAATCCTGCACTGAACTGAACTGCAGCTCAACGGTTCTCAGAATCCCTCTCAAACTCGGCTGTTTTGAGCCTTTTCAAGCTATAAAGGCATCGACTTTAATTTTTTCAATGACTGTGAGTACTCTTTTCTCTATGCCTCTTTATAATTAGAGCTCAAAGATTGCAACTTTGAATCCCATTTTGATTGAATTTAAGCTCAAGTAAGTAATTTTCCAATTGGGTTATTGAGATTTTGTGAGTCAGGGAAGGTATAATTAAATGGGGAAATCTGGAGGTAAGAAGAAGAAGGGAAGTGGTGCTGGTGCAAACCAAGCATTAAGTGGGGAAAATAATGGTAATTCAAATTCAAAAGCTATCCCAAATGCTAATGGGGGGATTGATTTAGACTCTTCAATATTTCTGAAACGAGCTCATGAGCTTAAAGAAGAAGGGAACAAGAAGTTTCAGAACAAGGACTATGCTGGTGCTCTTGAACAATATGACAATGCCCTTCGTTTAACTCCCAAAACACACCCTGATCGTGCAGTTTTTCATAGCAATAGGGCTGCTTGTTTGATGCAAATGAAACCTATTGATTATGAGACTGTTATTGCTGAGTGTACAATGGCGCTTCAAGTGCAGCCTCAGTTTGTAAGGGCTCTTCTTAGGAGGGCTCGTGCATTTGAGGCTATAGGGAAGTATGAAATGGCTATGCAGGATGTTCAGGTTTTGTTAGGGGCTGATCCGAACCACCGTGATGCTTTGGATATTACTCAGAGATTGAGGACTGCGTTTGGTCCTCGCCAAGAGGCTCAGCAGGACCTCCAGAGCCGTCCATCCCCTGCTGCCTTAGGGGCATCTGCGGTGCGTGGTGCCCCAATTAGTGGTCTTGGGCCTTGTTTACCAGCCCGGCCAGTTTCGAAGAAGGCAACTGCACCACCAGGGGGGTCTGTTGTATCACCTAGTAATAAGACGGAAAAGCCTCTGATGGATTTGGTCAGTGAAAATGGTCCTGTGACCAAAGACCAGTTACCAAAACTTGTGTTGAAGCCTTTAAGTGTTTCTTCAAAAGCTTCTGCCAATACAGGAAAGGATAGACAGGGAAAGGAATCCCTATCTTCCTCAATGTTGTTGCCTAGACAGGTTTCCGAGGTGGCAGTTCAATTTAGACCATTGAAACTTGCCTATGACCATGACATAAGGCTAGCACAGATGCCAGTTAATTGTACTTTTAAAGTGTTAAGGGAGATAGTGAGCAAGCGTTTTCCATCATCCAAGTCAGTTTTGATCAAATACAAAGATACTGATGGTGATTTAGTGACCATAACATGCACAACTGAACTCAGATTGGCAGAGTCCTCTGTAGACAGCTTTCTGGTAAAGGAGCCTGATACAGAAAAAACTGATTCAGTTGGAATGCTGAGATTGCATGTTGTTGAGGTGAGTCCAGAGCAAGAGCCAACATTACTGGAGGAGGAGGAGGTGAAGCCTCTTGAGAGTGAAGAGAACAAGGGGGGTGAAAGTGGGTCTCAATCATCACTCGATGAATCTGTGTTAGGAGTGGTTGATACTGAAATTGACAAGGCAGAGAAAGAAACTACAAAGGAGAAACCAGGAGCTTCAGAAGATCCAGAAAGCAAGGAAGTAGAGATGGATGATTGGTTGTTTGAGTTTGCTCAGCTATTTCGCACCCATATCGGTATTGACCCAGATTCTCATATCGACTTGCATGAACTTGGGATGGAGCTGTGTTCAGAGGCCCTTGAGGAGACAGTAACAAGTGAAGAAGCTCAAAGCCTTTTTGATAAGGCTGCCTCAAAGTTCCAGGAGGTGGCTGCTTTGGCTTTTTTCAATTGGGGAAATGTCCATATGTGTGCAGCAAGAAAACGCATACCCTTAGACGAGTCTGCTGGAAAGGAGGTTGTGTCTGCACAGCTTCAAGTAGCTTATGACTGGGTAAAGGAGGAGTATTCTTTGGCCAGAGAGAAGTATGAGGAAGCACTCTTGATTAACCCTGACTTTTACGAGGGTTTGCTGGCATTGGGGCAGCAGCAATTTGAAATGGCCAAACTTCATTGGTCATTTGCTCTTGCTAATAAAATAGATCTCTCAAGCTGGGACTCTGTGGAAACTCTTAAACTCTTTGACAGTGCAGAGGAGAAGATGAAAGCAGCAACTGAGATGTGGGAGAAGCTGGAGGAGCAGAAAGCAAACGTGCTAAAAGATCCAAGTGCAAGCAAGAAGGATGAAATGTTGAGAAGAAGAAAGAAACTAGGAAGTGATGCTGAATGCGAGTCCTCTGAAAATGGTGCTCAGGGTGAGATTGTGCCTGAAGAAGCAGCTGAACAAGCAGCAGTGATGAGGTCACAGATACATCTTTTCTGGGGTAACATGCTTTTTGAACGATCCCAAGTTGAGTGCAAGTTAGGAATGGATGGTTGGAAGAATAAACTTGACGCTGACATTTCAATGGTTTTGAAGAACCATTGCTCCAACAGAGATGCAGCAGATGAAGATGACAAAAGGGTTCAGAATTCAAACACTGATAATGTTAATGAAGCAGATGAGAGTGAGGTAAATAAAGTATGATAGAAGCATAGACTGGTGTTTCCTTAGTGTGCAATGGCATCAATGAATAACCTCCTTGTGTTCTTATTAATGAACATAAAGCTGGGGGTAAAGAAGTTCTTTCTCTCTGCTGGAGGATGAATTCTGGAATTGACTGTTTGGGTCCCAGCATTGAAAAGGAGTGTGCCTCAACAGATATTTGCAATATTTGCATTGCAAGGTCTTCATTTTAAGTTTGGAAGTGATCTTTTTCTGTTTGAATACCAATGAGTTTCCGTAAACAATTTTATGACCGTAGGATTTTTGACAATAGTGTGGCCAAAGAATGAATTCTTGATTTTTCGGAACACAGCCTATATACTGTTTGGAGTTGTTGCAGATGTGCTTTAATTATTGGTTCTCTTAGTGTTTTAATTTGTTGAAATTCATGCTGTAGCGTGTAGGAATATTTTTTTCCCCTTGTGATAGAAATGAAGATTTGGTGTGAATCAAGTTAAATTTTTCTTCCTATTTAAAAGGAAGGAAAGGATTCCATGTAGTAGTATGTCATGTTAACGTACCCATGAGCATCTAAGCAACCCTTCTGCATATCCTGTTTTTGTGTTACTGCTGTCTATCCATTAGACTAGAGGGTTTCTTCTTCATCTTTTCCCTTGATAAATAACCTGGCTATACATACTTTAACTCACAAGATGGTGTTCTACAAAGTTGTGTGAGAAAGGAACTTCAATGGGATGCAAAACACTCCCCGGTCTCTCTTGGGGTTGTGTATTAACCATTGCCGTCAGAATTTAACAGGATGGCTGGTATCTAACGTGCGGGCTGTTATTCAATGAAATCAAAGCATTTTGACGACAATGATGGTTGTTATATATAAAATAATATATCGATAATGCCCCACTTACAGAATTCAATTTTTGATACTTTTTTGTATTTTAATTTAGGAATGACAATGGATATATTACAAAAACTACTGTCTTACATATATATTTTTGGATGGGTTTGGATCGGATTCGATTTTTCTGTTCCTAACCATTAAGAAAAGCATACTGATTTAAAAGTTAAAAGTTCACAAGGGATCGATTTTTAATGAATTCACGATGACAGCAGCCAGGGTCTTAATTTAATATCTGCCAACTTTGTGTGATCGGCGACTGCAGACTGCTATTCAAAACTGTGCTCATCAATTCTCATGCCAGCTTCCTCCCCGTTCGTGTAAACAAAACAAGAAAGAGAGCAAATTAAAATCCTGAAAGAGTTTCGCCATTGTTGCGTACGGGGCCGAAGGTTGAGAGGAAAGACAGCGGAGAAGCAGTGTTTTAAAGCATAAAAGTAGCACATGGTATTTAAGGACAAATTACATGCCCAGGTCTTATAGAGGATGTTCTGCGTACTTTCGACAACATAAACTCCTATTCAAACCTTACACAGGATCACATGAACTATATACTACTTAGTCCAGGCTTTCGGCTTTATTCGAACACTATTAAGTTCCACGCTAGATGAGCAACATAGATAAATTAAGACTTAAATCCCAACACCAGAACCTCAGCAGCCCTCATTATTGCAAACACAGCACCCACTTCCATTTCTCTAAGCAGATGCAATAGGACCCATGTTGATTGTAGATTCCACAGCCTTCATGGCTTCAAATCTTGGCTCCTTGGCTTGGAACTTGAGGCCTGCATAGAGCTTCATATAGTCCTCAAACACAAATTTTGGGTAGATTTGGCTTTCCTTTTCTTCTTTCTCAACCAATTCAGGTGCTGGGCAGATGACAGCATCACTTCCTGGGTTGTAGAACGATGCTATGGACATCCTGGTACCATCTGTTTGAGCTAACACACGGTGCAGCACACTCTTGTATTTCCCATTGGTAATTACCTATATTAACCAGAAAAATATTAATAATTCTGCCCTCATCGAGACCCGTTTGAAAGCGCAGGCAAAATGGCGTTTCGGGTCAAATATATATATATATGTAAGACAGAACAAATCGTGTAGACAAACAGACACTAAACTAAACCATGATGCCAGATTTCATTAAAGTTGTCTTCCCTTAACATGATAGGTATCCCTGCTAAAACATAACCCCCCATTGTTCATGATTTGATCAAAACTACATATTCTCGCACTTTAGAGCAACAAATTGAAAACGACCGAAAAAATGGAAAGTAGTGGTCATTACGGGAGTATAGTTATACCTCAAGTTGGTCACCTAAGTTGATAACAATGGAGTGTTTCATGGGTGGAACATCAATCCATTGGCCATCCTTGAGTAGCTGGAGGCCACTGACCTTGTCATCTTGGAACAGTAAAATGATGCCACCGGCATCTGTGTGGGCCCTGAGACCTTTGATCAGGTCTGGTTTAGGGCATGGAGGGTAGTTGCTTATCTTGGTTCCAAAAGTCGGTCCCTTGGCACCACAAAAGGCCTTTTTCAGGTATCCCTTTTCTAACCCAAGATTCTCACACAACAAGTCTAAAAGTTGCTCGGCGAGTTTTTCCATTTCCAGTGCAAACTCCTTCATTGTCTTCCTGTTATATTCAGGAAAACGAGTAAACAGAGAATATTAATGAATAATGATCATCGTTCATCAGGATCGAGCCCGGTTCTTTTCTTTGAGCTACGTGCGTACCCTATAAAATTGAAATCAAATGTAAATGGTGTAACCTGTAATCTTCTTCAAGATCAGGGATTTCAACCAAGTTGGATTCAGGAAGGTGGCGCAAGTAGAAAGTGCTTTCCCAGTCAAGGTCATCGATTTCAGATTGAACAGCCTCAAGACCCTTGCTAGCCACCATTTCCTTGAACCTTTGCTCCATGCATTTCCTATAGTGCTCTTTCGTGAGTCTCTCCACAGAGTCCAAGAGATCATGAGATATCCCGTGGTTCACCAACTTCATTTGCATGTAGTAAACATCAACAAACTCGTCAGAAAGATTGTTAGCATTATTAAAACGTACAAGCTGTTTTGAAGATTCTTCAAGGAACTCTATAGTTGCTAAACATATACCGAGTAAAAGAAGTTTCAAATACCTCAAAGAAGCCCCAGTTCTCGCAGGCATCATTAATCATCTCCATGGTAGGTTTCCTCTCTTCACCATTAAGCTTTGACAAGTCAATAACTGGGAAGATCTCCATTCTTAATTTTCTCTCTGACTATATATCAACTTCTCTGAGACTAAGTGTAAGTGTAAACTCTTGCCACTCTCTTATGTGTGAAATGAGTCGATGGGAAGATGCAATTTATAGACCTTGAAAAGAGGCAAAACAGGAAGAATCTTAAAAGATAGGTAGCTATGGCAAGGAATCATTTAAATTTAAAATTTGGACAAATTTATATTAATTTTTATTAAATAAAAATAATAATAAAATTAAATTCATGATTGCTGAATTAATAAAGTTTTGATAATTATCACACTTAAAAACTTAAATTTTTAAGTGATATTCTATAATATAATTTATAATATACTGCAGTAAAAAAATTATATTAATATATTTTTAAATAAAAGAAAAAAACTTAAAGAAGAGAGAGGATCGAATAAATTAATAAATCCAAATCGAAGGTAAAGTAAAACAAACAGAACTCGTGGCGCATGCACGTAGATCACACTATGTGGACCCCTACAACTTTTGTCTGAAGCCTAAGCAAACTGGCAAGCCACTGCCATGATTTTATGATCTTTTGTTACTTAGTGAATTTGCTGTGATCTCTCTTGCTTTCTAGCCAGCTACGACCTGTGCTTTTATGGGGTTTGACAGCACCCCCTCTTCTCTGCAATCTGCATGTGGGTGTACACTTCCTAGCCTACGTTCTTTCTTTTTCTGGCTTGACCAGGCAAAGCCCACCGTGCGGTGGCAATTCCTTTTTCCCATGCACGCCCCATCCCTCTCTCTGTTTTTGTTTTTTTGTGTGTGAGGGTGTTCGAGTGCCTGAAAGATCACAACACGTACGTCTATATTGTCGACTGGCTAGGTAATGGAAAGATTTCATGGAAGATGTCTACGAAACTGCTTCTTCTTTGTGGGTTTTTTTCCTTTTATAGAGTAATGTTGTGTTAATAGAATATCTATCTTTTTTTTATAATTGAGTGGATTCACCTTATCATAGTTAAAGTGAACTCCTAATCCGATATTTATAGGTGTGGCTAGCTAGAAACGAATAAATCTACAATGAAACTAGCTAGATCAGACGTACGGGGATGGCATTGCTAGCTGGTGTACATTTTTGTTTTTTATAACTAGGGTGTTCAAGTCAGATTGCGTGTATTTCGATTATTTCCCGGATCCATTGAACATCCTGCAAGGCCAATGAACATGTAAGGCATCGCAAGGGTGAAAGGCGTACCGGGCAGGGATCGAACCAGAGTGTCATGAAGGGGACACTCCTCATATACTACTAGGACACTCGAACCACGGTCCATGAAAAGAGGTGTGCACGTATTTTTATCTACGCAGCTGGTTGTCAGCCATGCTTCGGACGCGGAGCAGAAAGCATTTTTAAGCTAGCTAGCTGTGGCCGAGTCTTCGGCAACCATCTTTTTGGAAAGCACTTCCTCGAAATGAAATGAACTCGGATGGATGGATCTCTTCTCTGGGAAAGCTCAGGAATAGGTGGGCTTTGATTTCAAGATTTGTGAAACTGTAATCTCTTTGTTTTTAGAAAGGTTTAAAACAAGTTAGCTTCTGAAAACATTTAAGAGAAGCAAAGCGAGGTTCGAACAAAAGGGATGACGATGAGTTAGTTTATTCGTTTGTAATTCCTTGGTGTGAAGGAATCAGCTGGGAGGCAGATGCCACCTAAAGGGAGTGTTGGCTAGCTAGCCTTAATTAAATTAAAATATTGAGGATGGGAGATATATGTTAAGGTGTGATTATGGTTTTTAATTCTACTCACTCCGATGGACTGAATTTCTTCTTAAACTATACGATAACATGGGAGAGTCCAAGGTTGTTCTGCACTGTGTTTATACAAAGTCTGTTAATTATACCTTAATTAACGTCAACAATAAGGTAACTAAATATTTTTGTTTTATAAAATTTACCAATCTTCAATCAAGTTTTTAATCATATAAACACCCCACTAACACGTATAGTGTGTTATTACCTCATTGCAGATAAAGAAACAACTCTCAAGCAAGATGTCATACTACGTACGAGGTGTTATAATGATTGTTTTACAAAGCATTTCTTGCTTGGGAATATATTGAAATAATTATTTTTTATTTTAAAAATTTTATTTATGATATCAACACATTAAAAAAAACTCAAACGAAAAAACAAAGAGGGTGCAAACCTTGTTTGTCTTAAATTTCTCAAAGAAAACATGGCACGGGAGCCAATGGAACAAAATGCGTGGCCAGTCTCTTGGAGCCATATCCAAGTTCCATGAATCGATCCCCTCGTGCCCTAGCTAGCTTTGGGTTGTTTCTTAATTTGCTTTGGTTACAGAGTGGAAAACATCTTGGTTTCTATTGATAGCAGTCTTTCCTGGTGCACATGACATGTTCTGTCTGTGTTGACCCCGTTTTATGATCATCATACATTTTTCACTCCACTCCACTCCACTTCCTACCGGGCACGTGCGTATATACGTGGTCATACAAGTGAACAATGAAAAATACTATTCTATATTGCTGTAAAATAATTAATTAAGCTCGTATTTATCTTTGTTGTCCATTTCTCTCCTACTAAACGAAGGATAAATGGCTACATGCAAGTGTGTTTTCTCATCACTTCACTAATTTCTTTTTAGATTACAAGTTCATTTTTAACCTATAGCTGACCACATATTTTTATCTTCATGCACCGCCAAATGATTCAAGGACACTTTTCTCATAATTCAATGGTGGCCACCCTTTTCGTTCTACGTACATCCATAATTTGAATGCTCTAATCGATTTTCACTGTATAAAAAAAAAAAAAAAAAAACAGAAGCATTTGCCACGTAATTATATAGTGGTGGCGAGTTTCAGCATATATATATAAAGCATGGGTCAGGGGGGTAGATATAGCATGCATGTAGACAGTGTTATTCGATCGATCCCCAACGTTATCCATGTCATGAAACTAATTAATATTGAAGATGACACGTGAACAGAAGCGATGCAGAAACATGCATAACCCTACAAACGTTATTACAAAGCTGGAGTAGAGCTATCTTTTAAGGATCTAGTTCATTGCTTATAACAACGAACTAACAGGTGATAATTAAACTATTATTCCAGGTCTTGATCAATGGACATCCAAATTGCTCAACCTCCTACCATATATATGGGACATTGATTTTATTGACCACCTCATCAAAATGCCATATAAGCTGTGACCAAACAGTAATTTCTTACTAAAAGGGAAAAAACATCAATAATTTGAATGACTTGTATACCTTCTGTGTCCCTTTGCCTCGTCAAGAATTCAAGATGATGATGATGATGATGTTCTAGTCAGGGTTATGCATGATTGATGAAGCGGCCCGCAATTACCGAAGTAGAAGAAAGGGGTCCATTGCACGATCGATCAATTAATGGTCTAAAATTACGAATAGCTCAAACATGATCAAATCATGGAACCATTTGTTTGTAGAGAAAATGGGACCTCTGCCCTATATAATTCACCGAAATATATCTTTTTTCTTTCAGCCTGCGATTCGTTCTTCAATTATTGCTTTCATTAATCATTTGATTATTGGAATACACAAATCAAATGTTTTTATGCATGACCATGGGTTCTTAATTTATCCGAGATTAGATTTTAGTTGAAGTTTCTGGTGGGTTGATTGCAAATTGAATAAGGTATAATTAAGTTCATTTGACCATAATATTAAGGGTGTGTTTGGTATAGTTTTTGCTTTTGTGGTTGAAGTTTTAAAAAACATTTTTAGTTGCAGTTCATAACTGAAATTAAAGTGTTTGGTTAAAACTGTGGTTGAGTTTGAGGTTAATAAAAAACAATTTGGTGTGTTTGATCATCATACTTTTCATATTGTTGTTAACTTGTAAAATTACTTTAAAAAACATATATACACACACACACACACACACACATATATATATATATATATATATTATTTTTTAAATATTGTAGATTTAGTAATCATATATATCAAAAATAATATCAACTACATTCCTAAACAAACAGTATTTTAATGTTGTTTAGAAAACACTTTTTAGTTTTTAGTTTTTTTGTTTGTATGTTTGGTTTAATTAAAAGATACATAATTGAGAAAATAGTAAAATTGATATATAAAAATGATATTTTTTAGCTTTGCTTATGGTATATATTTTTTTTAAAAGCATTTTTAAAATGCAGTGTCAAACACTTCATTAATCATCTTCTCGAATTTAAATTTTAAAATTAGCTTTCAAATGTATTTTCTTAGAAATAATTTTTGAAAGGCAAAAATAAATAAATCAAACACTTAATAATATGTTCAGTATTGTGATGCATGATGATTTTTAAAATTATTTTTTTAAAACAAAATTTAAAAGTGAAACGTAATTTTTAAAACACAGAAAAAGTGATTACTCTTCTAAATATTAATTTTACAACTTGTTTAATATTGTGTTAAAAAATGTTTTTCAAAGTGTATTTTAATTATAAATACATTAAAATAATATTTTTAAAATTTATTTTTAATATTAACAAATCAAAACCATAAAAAAACAAAAACACTTATTTTTTTTCAAAAACATATAGAAACAAAGAGGCTATTAATATTATATTGATGTTGGATTGATTTTTAAAATAAATATGTATTTTTATATTTTCTTAATAACTCTAATATTAAGATATTAAAATATATAAAAAATCGCTTTCAACTACATTTCTAATGTAAATATAAATCACTTTCAAAGTGGCGAGGAAGGACAGTCCAGCACAGACTAGATTGTCGCTGCTTTTTCTTTACCAAAATCCCAGTGAGAAACGATTTGCTGCTTCTCCTCAACCAGCGTTTCATCTATTTTTTTATGGGTTCCGTCCATACAACAATTTTAGTGGTTGAATCCATTATCAAACACCTTCAAAAAAGCAACGCCCATTCATTACTTGGGGATCGTTCTTTAGTGGAACATGAGATGGGTATTTGAAAAGGGAATGTGAATTTGTGATCCATCGTTTCATCTCTCCTCTTAAAATTTATACAAACTGTCATTTGGCGGTGCTTGGGAGCAATCTATTCTGGCAAATAGAATCAATCAACTAATACCAAGCACTATTCATTATGTTAAAAGCATGACACTACGAATTCGGATTACTAGGTTTGTGTGGGGAATCTACATCACTGAAGAAGATAAGAAAGCCCGATATATCTCCTATTAGCTCCTCTATCTCTCTCTGTGGAAAAGGAAAAAAACTTGGGATGATACCCTATAAACTCAGCAGTTCCCTTTCATGGCTTGGTGCCAATTCAGCTGAGCCCATGCTTAGGGTTACAGTAGGAAAGCCCATTGAAAAGGGGTGCGGTTCAATGTCCTTGAAGGTGCTGGCAAAAAAACAGGGCTCTTTGAGAGATCAGGTCTCGGTTCGATGAACTTCGATGGCGTTGCATTCACCTCTTTAGAGGCGGTTTGCGTAAGCTTTAGACAGATTCAACTCTTCGAATTGTTAAGTATTCGGTTAGGGTCGGGAGCTGCAGCTTTTGGGGGGGACGGCCAGCAACATTGCGTACGTAATGCTACACGCACGAAGACTAAAATTGTATAATCCTCGGAACTATACCGATTCCTCGGAACTATAGAATTTTTATTCACGTAGAACAGGTTGCGGAAGTTTATTTGTTTAAGATGGATTCGGTAGTCGGGTCATTAAAGTCGGAATGACGCGAAATTCACTCAGACGATGCGTTTCGCTGTTTGCAGAAGAAGTCAATGGCATAGCCCTTGATGTCCACCGGTTTTTGGCCAAATTCCATCGTTTCGGCCCTGAAATTGTCATTGTTGCTATTTTAGGAAAGTTTCATTTTAGCCATAACTTTTGATTTCAGAATCCAAATTGACTTTCATCGATTAATACTCACTCGGAGTTTATAGGTCTTTCACATTCTGTATTTATCTCAAATTTGTCATTTATGGCAAATTTAATGTCTCATGTCGTTTCCTTATCCGTCATGGCTTAGATTAGGGTTTTTGTTTTAACTATTGTAAGAGCCTCTGGCCGTTTAACCATTGATTTATTGAGTAAACTTTGAAGTTTTCTGAGATTTAATCTCGTTGTGAATTATTTACGGAGTATTGATGTTAGTCGTATTCCTTTCCGTATTTCTGCTGCGTCATTTATTGATTAGAAATATATTAAAATAATATATTCTTAGTTTTTAGAAATTACTTTTTGACATTAACACCCAAAAAAATAATTTTAAATAAAAAAAATTCTGTTTTTTCTTTAAATACTTAAAACTTGATGTCGATAGTCAAAACCAGGATTTTCACAACACAACAAATGTACAAGAGGATTTATTGAACACCCTTGATCATAATTTCTGTTTTGCCAAATAATAGGACAACCTCGCAACTTGTATGGCATCAACATAAAAATGAGAGCTCGGTGTATTGTAATAATTTATAATCCACACATTGCAATTACAACTAACAAGTTGAATGCTGATTTCCCCCTTTTACCCAAATATCATGAATCTCGAGGAAGCATCACAATTAATCGGCAAGATCATGATGGTGAACAAAATGGCAAGATCATCATCAAATTAAACATTAGAAAATGTCGAGAATTTCAAGAATTGATTGGTTACAAAGGGGACAGCTACCTCGATTCAACCAAAGCTCCCTCGAACACACCCTGCAAAACGTGTGCCCACATGGGATAAATGCTGCTCCTTTTTTCCTCCCCATGCACACGCAACACACTGCATCGCTCCCCACTCCTCCTCCCGTCGTCTCCGTAATCACCACCTCTCCTCCTCCTCCTTCCGTGCTCTCCTCTAACAGCCTCATCAACGACACCCTTAACGGCGTCTCCGTCAAACCAGCATTTGTGGTTCCCGCATCAATGACACTGGCGGGCTCCATGATATTACTTCCTGCCCCCCTCAATTGTCTCTCTGCCGCCAGAGCAGCAGCTAAGTTCATCCCCGAAGAATGCTGTTGGCTCGGACTCGGGTTCGGATCTAAACAGCCCGGATCAGAATCTCTCTCCTCCTGACCCGTATTTACCACAGCCTCTATCTCTTCCTGCTCTTCATCAGCATCAGGATCATCATTGATGACGATGGTGGTGGGACTGAAACCCCAAGTGGCCCCACAGCAGCCCAAACCTTTTAATCCTAGCCGCTCCTTAAGACTCATTTTTCTTGATCCTCTCCTTGAAGAATCAACGCCTTCCATTTGATCACTCAGCAATGCAAGAATTGTACTTGCTTCTCTAATCTCTGGTTCCTGCAGTAACACGCTGAGCTGACTCATTTTTCAACAAGTTAACAAGAACCCAACACAAAAAAAACGAAAGCAACAGTGCTAGAACTACATGTTATAGGGGGGGGGATAAGCTCGAATAGTATTAGAATGCATACAGGTGGAAAGGGCTAATTAATACAATCGTGCATGGGAGTCTCGTGAAGAGTTTATTGAAGAGTGAAGAGAAATTTAATGGACACCGTCTGGTTCCTGCTGTTGAAGATGATGTTGCTGTACGTGTAGAGCAGGATTTGGGAGCTAATCATCATCATGATCAGCAGCTTAGTGTGATGAGATGGGGTTTATGATGATTTGTCGATATTAGAGAGAGGAGGACAAGATAGGAGGAAGACAAGGAAATGTTGAGAAGAGAAAAGATGAGTTCTTTCCCCTTCAATTCATACAAAGAGTTGGATGATCAGTTGCTAGAAACTTTGGATTTGCTACTATTTCAAGATTAATAATTTTTTATTAGCCGGCCACAGTAAAGTCAAAAGCCATTGGAGTTGGCGCAATAATCGAGGGTCAGGGAAGCCAGTTGGCAGCTCTCAGAGGGTACTTTGTGGATTGGAATCTATCTTCCGTCCGCAAGAATAGTACAAATTTCTTTGTTTATTATAATCATAGCTTCGTATAGGATATGGGAATTCTTTTTCGAGTTCAATAATTGCTGTAATTTAAAATTTAAGCCCACCACCACATCAAAACCTTCTCTGGACGTAGCATGATAGGAGCTGGAATCAAATTCAGGTTGGTCTGCTGTCTAAAAATCACCATCACCACTCGTAATTGTTTATTTTAAAACTTATTATTATGGTCATCATAGTCAAATATCCGTAAGGGAGATTTTTGGACCACTGATGCTCCCCTACAACCATTTTTTCAACCAGCTACGAGTGGACTCCACGTGTACACAGGGTATCCCTCGAATAAATTATTTTCTAATATTGTCCTCACATAACATGGGTTTTTTTAATTTAAAATCAGCATAAATGCAGTGTGTTGTAAAAATTAAAACAAAAAAGCTGTAATGCAATTGGTGACTCACGATTAGATATAAATGAATGAAGAATATTATAGTAATTGTATAAACTTTATAAGTATAAATACAACAACAAAAAAAGAGTTCTGGAATTTTAAGAGAGAGAATTGGGAGCAGAAGAAGAAGAGAAAAGAGGGAAAGAGGAAAAAAATAGAAAAAATAAGTTATTAAGGGAATGTTTGTGTTTTAATATGTATAAATGTTGTTATTAGTTAAGGTTTTGATTGTATAGATGATTGGGATTTGAAAATTTTATTTTGGGTTTGATTGATGAATTGATTAAGATGTTAAAAATTAAATGTATGTGATAATGATTTAATTGATTGGATTGTTGATGATTTTAAGGTTAATTGATATGTAAGGTGTAAAATAATATTAGAAAAAGTATGAAAAAAAATTTGTTGGAATTCTATACAGTAGGCTACAGGTTGAAGATGATGATATTTCAGTTTAGTCCTTGAACTTTGAAAAAATTACAGTTTGATCCATGGATTGAAATTCGAGATTCTTGACCAAGGTTGTTAAAATTACAGTTTGATAATATTTATTGATAATTTTGTGAAATAAAACATATCTTTCAAACTATATATTGGATCTAGTAGAAATTAAAGGGAAATATTAAATACATGAAAATATATTTTGTTAAATTATTGGATTAATTTTAGGGTGTCAAAGCTACTAGATAAATCTTTTTAAATTTATCAAACTAGATATTCATATATTGTTTTGGACACATATGGAGTTATAAATAAAATTTTATTACGATTCTAGATAGGAGAGAAACTAGACATCTCAATATTTTCAAATATAAATGATAAACTCAGTAATTTATTCATATGAGAGGGAATTATATGTTTGGAATTATGACTGAAATCTATCATGAATTTATGAAAAATAAAGATTTAGACTACATGGAAGAATTTTAGAATGAAGACTTTGTTTTTATTATCATATTTAATTCATTTATTTAATGTAAAAAAATACTTTTAATTTAACTTTTTTCTAGCACATTAAACATTGTTTAATAGTTTATTTTAACTATTAGATCTATGTTATTTAATTACTAATTTAGACTCATTAGGTTGCAACCTAAAAGAGGTTCACTACGACATATTATGACGAGAACAACCAAGTTGTCACAAAGTTATTATGCATTTGTTATCATTTAGTAATTTGCCAGTGTTCAAAATTTTGATTGTGAGTATTTTTTATGTCATTGATATCTTGATTTATACTATTTATCTTTTTTATTTATTTAGATCACTAATTGATTATAATATTATTGATTCTTTTTATTAGATTTTAATGAAATTTAATTTATTAGTTGAAATTGTCCATATATAGTAAAAAAAAAAAAACATATACCTAGTTTGAAGTCTTCAAAAGCGCTGTTGTCTTTCTCTATTTATTTTTTGAAACATCACATATTATTTTTTTATTTTTTTACATGATAAAAGATCATTGATGATTTCTCTCTTATTTTTTCATCAAGCATGGATTTTTTTTTAATAAAAAATTATCAAGCACAAAGAAATAATTTGTGTTTCAGAAATTTACTTTTTATTAAAAGTAAAATAAAACTTAAAGAAAGGAAGTTAGGAGGAGAGCTCAGATTTCATAGCGAAAAAAGGAAGAGATGGAGTGGAGTGCTGTGTTGTGTGGTGCAAGGCTTAAACCTCATGCTTCTGAGCAAACCAGACGTGTCAAAAATGTGAACCTCCCAAATCCAGGATTCAACACGCCTCCCTTTATTCTTTTTCTTTTTCTAAATTATTATTTTTATTATTATTTATCGCTTCTAGCTCTGTTTAAGATATTTTTGACGAGAAAATCACCAGCCCACCAATAGAAAACTCTAGACTTTTTCTTATAATCAGAGGCCATCGTTTTATTTATTTTTATTTTTTTTAACTTCAATTCAAATAAATAAAACACCAAAATATTCTCCGCCTCACACCGCCTTGCTTGGGCTCCCACCCCGTTTTTTCATTTCATTTTTGCGAGGAAAGGTTATTTTAGTCCCAAGAAAACCACAACTACCTTCTACCGTCAGAGAAAAGTCCCAGGACAAGATGGTAATTCCAGAAAAGCTATTTATACACTGCACGAAGGTCGAGGACAAAGTCATAGTTTGGTTGCCGGTCTTCGATACTCTGTTTCAAAGAAACCAGCCCTTCTCCCCCTCTCTCCCCGTCTTGGAAACCCAAAATTCAAAGAAATGGCAGCCCTCTCTCAATTAAATCAATTTCCATGCAAGACACTCTCTTCAAAAACACCTCTTTACTCCCAATCTAGCTCTTCAAGACCCTCGATTATCCCTCTAAACTCCATCAAAACCAACCCAACAACCAGCAGTTCCATCTTGAAATCAAGAATTCTGCTACCCGCCAGGAGAAGGAATCTGTTCTTGGTTAAGGCTGTGGATGCGGACGAGGGGGGTCCAGAAAATGAAGGCCCTCCGGTTGCTTTAGCGGAGAAGGGCGAGGAGGAGCTGAAAGAGCTGACAGAGGTTGATAGCTTGAAGAGACAGCTGGTGGATACTTTTTATGGGACGGATCGTGGACTGAATGCTATAAGTGAGACTAGAGCTGAGGTCGTGGAGCTTATCACTCAGCTTGAGGCCAGAAACCCCAATCCTGCTCCAACTGAGGCCTTGACTCTGCTCAATGGCAAATGGATTCTTGCGTAAGCTTTTCTTTTTCTTCTTCACACACACTCACACCAGGATCTGTTTTGTGTGGATTACTGAACATTGCCAATGACATCTTGCTTTGCCTTCACCAGAATTTTATCACCTAATTATGATTCAAAAGCTCATTGAATCCATTCAAGTTTTAACCATGGGTTTAGTTTTGAGGCCCACCATAATGGTTTTCCAGGTTTCTACTGTCACTTCTTTTGCTCGTTCTGTAATTCATGCTTGTTGCAATCCTGAGCTATGCTCGCAGCAGACTGTGTATTGTTTCTCTCACATCAATGATATTGCATCCTTGAGCTGGTTCTTGATGTTCCCATAAGAACTAGTCTTCCTTGCCACCTTATGAAGCACGCATTTAAAGCTAATGTGCATGGGCGAACAAATTGAAAAGAAAAATACTGACGAAGAAGCCATTCTTTTTGAAACAATGTAAAATATATTTCTTGATATAGTTCAATTCAGGAAGCCCATAATCGATTATTCATTCTGCTTCAGTTACTGGGGCAAAACAAAAAGGCAGTACCTGTTAACAGTCCTACAGAGGTGTGGTTCCTAATAGGAAGGATTTGAAAGCAGCCGTGCACTGTATCATTTTCTACCATGCGACTGTGTTCTCAAGACTTGAACCAACACCCTTGTAGTCTCAAGGCCACGACTTTTATATATTTTTCCAGGCAATGACCCCTGAAAAGCTAGTAAAGATGATCGAACTGATTGATGGATTTTATTGTTGATGGTTATTATAGATTTCGATTTGGCATGGACTGTGACTAATGCCATCTCGTACTTGAGTCTTCTTGAACAGAACTAGATCTGAATCACAAAACACCACTAGCAAAAGTCTTTGTTTGGATTTTGATTCGGTGACTGTTCATTTACATAGAGATCTCGTGCTACTGCAGATACACATCTTTTGCGGGCTTGTTCCCATTGCTGTCAAGGGGTACACTGCCATTGGTGAAGGTTGAGGAAATATCTCAGACAATCGACTCTGAGAACTTTACTGTCCAGAATTCTGTGCAATTCTCAGGGCCGCTGGCTACTACATCCATTAGTACCAATGCCAAATTTGAAGTCCGAAGCCCCAAGCGTGTGCAGGTTTGTTTTGTATTACATGACCAACATCCCCTATCTCCATTTCAACGGTGCAAAAACTTTAGAAATAATAATCATTCGACACGAAATCATTTCTTGAGCTTTTCAATATAGAATTTTACTCTCTTCCTTGTCTTCTAATTGTTTCAAAATTGTCTCTCTACATTTAGGCTTCAGACTATACTGGAAGCAAGACTTTAACCAGGAAAGAATTACCACTCACCACTTCATTAAAACTTGAAACCAATTAATCTTTTTAATTTTCTATTCAAAATATTTAGTCAGTTGTCTTTTTTACTGGACAATTAAATAGCTTTTGAAAATAGGCCTCCTAACATTCGTTGCCAATTTGTTCATCTATTGATTTAGATCAAGTTTGAAGAGGGCATTATTGGGACTCCCAAGCTGACAGACTCAATAGAGTTACCAGAAAATGTGGAATTTCTGGGACAAAAGATCGACCTCACACCCTTCAGAGGCATAATCTCCTCTGTGCAGGACACAGCCTCATCTGTTGCAAAGACCATTTCCAGCCAACCACCATTGAAATTTTCTATCTCAAACAGGAATGCTGAATCATGGTTGCTGACCACTTACCTTGATGATGACCTTCGGATTTCA
Organism: Salix arbutifolia; assembly: GCA_025169955.1. Lineage (NCBI taxonomy): Eukaryota > Viridiplantae > Streptophyta > Magnoliopsida > Malpighiales > Salicaceae > Salix > Salix arbutifolia. The sequence continues at coordinate 212,528 of CM045905.1, forward strand.
AGAGGTGATGCCGGCAGTATATTTGTGCTCATTAAGGAAGGCAGTCCCCTCTTGACATCCTGAACAGACTAGAAGAAGAAGAAATCTCCCTATCTTCCCCCCCTTTGCAAAGGACATATTAAATTATGCATGTAATATTATACGGGTGTGAAACTAGAAAACTTGATAAAGTTGGTTTTAATGGATATGACAATACTCTTTTCCCAAGCTCAAGGCTCTTCATTTTTCATCTACTTTGCACCGAAGTTTCTGTTCCACACGTGAGCCATGATAGCTGATGGAGCTATATTAATTTTTATATGAAATCCAAGGACTGATCGTTTCCGTCGCTTCTATGAAAGTGAGAAAACAGAAAGAAGCTACTCATCTGGGAATGTTCGATAGTGGGAAACAATGTACAGTAGCCTCTTGGTCGGAGATGTTAGAGTTCGGGTTTTTGAAAAACATTGAATTTCTATATTTTTATTTTAAATTATTTTTTAAATTAATCTGATATATTGATATTAAAAATAATTTTTTAAAAATAAAAAATACTTCTCATCCATAACCCCCTCCTTACAGTTGTATTCGATCAAGTTGATCCAAATATTTAGGCACAACTGGTCTGAAAAGATTAATAGTGTTTACATGGTCATCGTCCAGACCTGACTAGCCAATTAGCTGGGAATAGTGTTATTTTTGTTGAATTTTGAAGAAAATGACAAATTTCTGATAAGAACATGTACTGTTCAAATCTGTACGGACGAATTGAAAGAAAACCTGAGAACAGGTACTGTAGAGATTAAAATCTAGGGACGGGAATTTTTCCAGAAATGAAGGGAAAATTCCCAGAAAATAAAGAACACAAAATACTCTGAATTTTGAATTAAAAGAACGTGAACATGGGCAGAATCTTTCGTATGGTTACTGCCATCCCATTACCTTTATTTATAGTAATCAAAAACATTACAATGATCAAAAATTAGAATTCGGTTACAATTGAACCTTATCCACTACGTTGACTTTTAACTGAAATTAACTGAAATTGTTGACTTATTGACTAATGGATGTTTAATCATCCTGATTACAATGTAAATTCAAGACAGGAAATAATAAACTCGAATCTTCAATCTTCAAGCCTTCAGCTTCTTCATTCTGTCAGCTTGTGTTAGAATTATGAGAGATACTGCCGTGAAGATAGAACCAAGAGGTCGACCAGTTCACTTGAGCAGTTCTGGAATCAACCTCAGATTTCAACACTCCCCCTTGATTCCTGAGCTGCACATTTTCCACCATTCTCCTTAGCTCCTCAAATCTTTCCTTTGCTAAAGTCTTTGTGAACAAGTCAGTTAACCGTTCTCTTGAGCAGCAATACTTCATCTCCATTTCACATTGTTTTATTCCCAAACAATAGGCTAAAAGTCCAAGTTCTTGAATTTCGAACTTGTCTTTCACATTGGTTCTAAATTCAGCAACCAATTCTTCATCATCACCTGTGCTCAACAGGTCATTCACATAGTCTGAAACACTTAATGTGTGATTATTCACCTTCTTTATATCGAGAGTGGCTTCTTCAACATTTGTAGGTTCAGTTTCAGCTAATTCATATCTGTCATAGTTGTTGCTTAGAAGCTTTGTTCCTCTCACGGGTAGGTCCTCTTCTTCCTCTGCTATTTCTTCTTCAGCAGGTCTGTCTTCTAAGTCCATTACCCCTTCTGTTTCAGTTGTGTTTGTATTTGTGTTTTGGTGTTCTAGTTGAATACTAAAACATCTATTTGACATTTTTGCAGTGAATAAATGTGCCCCATGATTGTCCTTAATTGTGCATACACCATCTATAAAGAACAATGAAAAACCATCCTCTAGCAGTTGACCTACACTTATTAGACTTTGTGTAATTTCTGGTACATATAGAACATGTTCAAAATTTCGTGTACCTGCTAGAGTTTCTATGTCAACTTCTCCCTTTCCCTCTACACTTACATACTGTCCATTTGCAGCTTTAACTCTAGATTTGTAGCTTAAGTCTAGATTTTTGAACAAACTTAATTCTGCAGCCATGTGGTTTGAACAACCACTATCAATTAACCAAGTTTGATTACTTACCTCAGTTTTGTTGTAGTTGTGTGCTTCAGTGGCTGTGAATAACATTTCATCTTTGGTCTCCTCCACTTCAGCAACATGAGCTTGATTTGTATTGTCTTCATTGCAGAATTTTTCAATGTGACCATACTGCTTACATTTTCGGCATTGTGCATTCTTGAGCCAACAAAATGACTCAAGATGATTTGTCTTTTGACAGTACTTACAGGTGGGAAATTGCTCTCTTCTTTCCTTCCCCCTTGCATTGAAGTTGTTGGCATGTGTTTGATTATTTGGCCAATTTTTCCTCTGCCATGAATTTCCAGAACTGGTTCTGTTTTCTGGGTTCTTGAAGAACACTTGTTGCTGCCTAGTTCTTCCTTTAAATCCTGCTGCAAAGGCCTCTTCACTTGTATTTTCTTGCCTAAATGCTTGCCTTTGTTCCACAGCTTGCAAGGCATTGATTAGCTCTTGAAGACTCATGGAAGTGAAGTCTTTTGAATCTTCCAAAGAACATATCTTGTTCTCAAATTTTTCGGGTAAGCTTACTAGAACCTTCTCCACAACTCTTGATTCTTGAATTTCTTCTCCAAGTAGAGTCATTTTGTTTACAATCTTGGACACACTTGATGAGAATTCTTTGACAGTGTCAGAATCCTTCATCTTTAGACCTTCAAATTGTCTCTTCAAGTTCAGAATTTGCATCCTCCTTGACTTCTCATCTCCTTGAAATTCTGATTTCAGCTTATCCCATGCATCCTTTGCAGTTTCACAGGCCATTATCCTTGTGAAAATGTCCTCACTTACTGCATTATGAATACAAGTAAGAGCCTTGAACTTCTTTGATCTTTGTTCATTGAAGTATTTAAGTTGATTCATTGTAGGATTGTTATTCAAGGGAATTGGTTCCCTGTCAGCTTCCACATCATCCCACAGGTCGAATGCTTTAAGGTAAATCTTCATCTTCACTGCCCAAACTCCATAGTTCACTCCTGTGAAGATTGGAGATTTCGAAGAAAATGATGCATCCATCTCTGTCAAGAACTGACAGCTCGAAATTTTTCCTTTTCTTGTTAATTCTCTTTCAAGACTTCACAATGCAGAGAACAGGGATATCAATTGATGATAACTATCAATTGATTATCCTCTTAAAGAACAAATCAAGTCAACTTTCTTGTTTTCAAAAAAATCTGCAAATTCTCGAAAAATTTCTTCTTTCCCTTTCAAGATTAATTAATCTTGAAAAAAATCTCACTCTTTCTTAATCACTCGTGTTTAACACAAATCCCTTTTCAAAGACCTAATTCTGCTCTGATACCATGTTGAATTTTGAAGAAAATGACAAATTTCTGATAAGAACATGTACTGTTCAAATCTGTACGGACGAATTGAAAGAAAACCTGAGAACAGGTACTGTAGAGATTAAAATCTAGGGACGGGAATTTTTCCAGAAATGAAGGGAAAATTCCCAGAAAATAAAGAACACAAAATACTCTGAATTTTGAATTAAAAGAACGTGAACATGGGCAGAATCTTTCGTATGGTTACTGCCATCCCATTACCTTTATTTATAGTAATCAAAAACATTACAATGATCAAAAATTAGAATTCGGTTACAATTGAACCTTATCCACTACGTTGACTTTTAACTGAAATTAACTGAAATTGTTGACTTATTGACTAATGGATGTTTAATCATCCTGATTACAATGTAAATTCAAGACAGGAAATAATAAACTCGAATCTTCAATCTTCAAGCCTTCAGCTTCTTCATTCTGTCAGCTTGTGTTAGAATTATGAGAGATACTGCCGTGAAGATAGAACCAAGAGGTCGACCAGTTCACTTGAGCAGTTCTGGAATCAACCTCAGATTTCAACAATTTTCCTCTCTATCCATCACTATCAAAAACTTCCCTCTAAGTAAACATGTTCTGGCCATGCCTTGTGTAACGATGCCTGGGTTCTTCAAGTGTTCGTCAAGTTTAAACCTCAGATTCTCGCATTACAAGAAATACCCCTCGTTGATGATAATATGTATTCTTGTTGAGAGTGTGCTACAAAGTTATTGATTTGTTGATAATTGAGAGGATTTCAATCAAATTTAAACCAGTTTCAGATGAGAAAAGATGATCCTCGTTGCCAATATAGATGAAAGAGAGGGGGAATGGAACAGACCAAATAAGATTTATGGAAGATTATAAAAAGGTAGAAGCACATGTGAATCTTGAATTCACAATTTATTCTCTGATAATAAATACCCGGAAGCTAAAAAGGAACAACTTTGACAGTCTTTTGTTTTGTTTTTTGGTTTCCACTCTCTTCTACATGCAGCCCCTGATGTGCTCTTGAATTCGATCCTAAACAGGAAATCAACAGGTACAATTCTCTAATGACAGGAAACAAGATGAGAGTTGCAGATATTTGCCAAAAATTACACGTAAACGATAATGCTGTACTTCACATGGCTACACGTGCCAAAGAAGCAGCCTCGGTATAAATATTACAAGATGAGTTGCCTACCATAATCTCGCCAAGTTGACCCACCAAAGCCGACTAGGAAACACAATTCTCCATGAGACTGCCACAAGAAACCATGCTGTTTCCATTGCAGTTCAAGAGAGCCCCGGGAATGCAGAGAAAGCTCTCTTCAGGTACCGTAAAATTTGTATGTTTTAACTTTCTAGCTGCTAAGGTCTCTGGATGCGACAAAGCCGATCTGCAATTTTATGTCCATACAAGTAATAAAACCGTCACCCTTCACATCGCCATTCTTTCTCGGTATTTTGGTAAGCGATGAAGTCATGAAAACTTTTGATTGAATTGGGCTTTTCACGAGCAATGATCTTGACATTGGTTGTGGTTTTTTAATATGGTATTGGTTGGAGGTTGGTCACTCTTGAATGATTGGCGAGAAAGGTAAACCCCCTACAATAAAACATGCTGACAGGAGATTACTGATGGTGAGGAAAGGTGGTATATGCAGGTGGGCACCAATGGACGGTGAGCCTTGAGAGGTTAAGCTATCCGGGCAAGAATTTTATTTTTTTCTGTCACCACAAGGATTGTAAGCTATAAATTCATCTTCCACCCCTTTTTTTAGGTTTCATCAGCAAGCATTGCCGATCAATTATACATTCATTTCCTCCTCACTTTGCAAGTTAATTATGTTAGGCTGAGATTAAGTATGAAGCAATGTGATAGAAGAACAGATTCTGGTGTTTCAACAAATGAAGTTGTCATTCTGATGCTCAAATGTTTTCTTTTATTCAAATTAAATCGGGCAACAGATTCTGCATACCAATTACATGGGATTACAGGCATTTAATTGGTAAGACTGGTCTTCAGCTTTTATCATGCAACCCATCAGCTTTAAACAAGAGCCTGAGGATGGATTCGTTAAGTTTCGGTGTGGGGAAAAGGAAGTCCAGGAAAGGCAAGAAGTCAGGCTGTTTGAAGAAATACTCAAACTGTATCCCCAGGAAGTTGAGCACGTTGATGATGAAGGGCGCAATGTATTGCATGTAGAAATCAAAAATCGAAGATTTTCAAACTTGTGACGAGAATGGAAGTGCCCATGAAGAGGCTGGTAAGGAAGCTTGATAACGACGGGAATGCCATTTTACACACCATCAGATAAAGGATTTTATATCTGATGAGAAGATGAAAGGCCCTGCATTCCTATCACAGGAAGAGTTGCTCTGGTTTGACATGAAATTTATGACTTTTACCTTCTTGCTATGCATATCAATCACACTTATTTTACATGCAAGCACAATATATTTCGACTGTCATATCATTCTTGAATGCTGAAGCAATTGGAGTAGACTTGTGGCAATATTTCATTCCATTTACACACATTTTGTTGACATGGTCGGATGAGTGTACATGATAATTTATCTTAAAAAAAGCAAATGATTGATTTGTAAGAAGAAAGAACTAAAAAGATTAATGATATGATGTTATATTCCTCTCTCTCTCTCTCTCTCTCTCTCTCTCTCTCTCTCTCTCTCTCTCTCTCTCTCTTTAAAAATTGATAGACATGTTCTATTTGCTTATCCATGCGAGAATGCAGCGTGGAAAAATTCACGCCATCCCATTCCTGAATCATGAGAGCACTAAGAAGCTCACTGCAGAAGGGTTTTTCGTTGCTGCAAATTCTGAGCTTCTTGATTTAGCCAGAGAACGGCTAAAGATCACAGCGGAAGGCTGCTCCGTGGTGGCAGTTCTCATTGCCGCCGTTGCCTTTGCTGCAGCCTACACAGCTCCAGGAGGTTCAAATCAGAGCACTGGTGTTCCTGTCCTCAACAAACCATTATTCGTATGGTTTTCACTGTAACGGACATGCTCTCCCTTACCTTCTCTTTGACATCAGTAGTTACATTTTTCTCTATCCTCTCATCGCCATTTCGATTTAAAGATTCCAAGCATACACTTCCTGATAAGTTGATGATAGGATTCACATTTCTCTTCCTCTCTGTGACCATGTTGATGGTAGCATATGGAGCAACAATCATTCTTACTATATACAAAAAGGAAAGTTATAATATCCACTGATTCTCACATATTCCATGAAATGTCCCACATATAATTATTCTACACTAAAGTCTTCACAATTTCTTCATCCATCTGTATGTTATGCCTGGTTATTTACGTACACTACAAGAAAATTGCTCTGTTTGCAACGGAGTCAACCGTTGCAAACAATGAAGGAAGCCATTGCTAATATTAATTAGCAACGGCATTTCCAAAGGAAACAATCCGTTAGGAAGACGCCCTTTCAAATTTCACTTGCAACGGATTGTTCGTTGCAAGTGAATTTTCAACGGCTGGGCAACAGAAAATCCGTTGCAAATAGCAACGGATATTCTGTTGCAAATTCACACTTTGCAACGGCTGGTCCGTTGCAACTGCTAAATAATTTTTAAAATCCATTTTTAATATATTTAAATTTTAATTAATTACAAACAAATATTTTAAAAGTACTAGAACATATTGAAATATTATTAATATTGAAAATAACATAAATATGGTGGAAATAAAAATTATTATAAATTAAAATTCATAATACACTACAGATTCGATTACATTTACATGTCTAAGTAAATGAACATGGAACTTAAAAATACATATTTTAAAATGTTTAAGGCGGAAATGATCTACGATGTTGTGGATGAGAGGAAGATGGACCATTATATGGTAGTTGAGGTCGAGGTCGATATACTGGTGAAGACACGGGACTCGTAGGTGCCATTGTATGTGATGGCATCGACGGAGCCATAGGTGTTGGCATACCTTGACCCATATACTCTGACCTAACAGAACTTCCTACCAAGATCTTAAGATAATCTTTAATGGAAGCAATTTCATTTCTCATTTCCCTAATAATATCATCTTTTGCTTGCAATTCCTCTTGATACCCTCTAGTAGCTGTGCTTGGATATGATGACTGTACTAAGTAGGTATGTGATGAAGAACTCACATTAACTTTAGATTTTGGCATACGAGGTGCACCATATACTCTACCCTTGCTTACTCCCCCTGAAGCCTCACACCAAGCTGCTCCATCAAAAGAAGGATGATTGTCCTGATCAGGTCCATATCTTGCAATCATCTCATTTCTATAATTTTCCTACAAACAGACAAGTCCATGTAAAAATATATTAATTTGAATATGAATGATATTTCATATATATATATATAAAAAAAATATAAGTACTTACCACCACTATTTTAGATCTGTTATCTACGAATGCGCCGATCTCATTTGCTTTTTGATGCAAAACAGAAAAGACCTCCAATTAAGTTCAAATTAAAACTGAAATTTCTCGACAAAATCACATAATTAGTCACAACCCATGAGCATAGATGATGCCGAGACAAACCCATGACAATGCTCTCCAAAAACTACCTAAACCCTAAACAAATTTAGAAACTAAGGAAAATTAAAAAAATTGAAATGCTGACCGTACCTGAGCAGATATTCGATGTGGTGGTGATGGCTCTGCTGGGTAACTGAAGCTCGACGCCGGCGAAGTGGAGATCGGGAACAAGAGATGGAAATGCTGATCAGCTGGTTCGATTCGATGAGAGTAATTAAATGTTCATAAATGGCAGACGAACGAGAGAGGAAGACAAGAATGGATATTTAATTTTCAAAGTTAAAACGGTGCGCTGCATGTGAAAATGTTAAACGGGCTGGGCGCGCGCGTAGTTTCCTATTTATTTTGCAACGGAGTATCTGTTGCAAAGTATGTTACTTTGCAACGGAAACTCCGTTGCAAAATGGTTTAATTTGCAACGGGTTTTCCGTTGCAAATTACAATTGCAACGGAAAATCCGTAGCAACCCTTGTTATTTTTTTTTATTTCTGAAATTCATTTAGCAACGGAATATCCGTTGCTAAACAATTTCCGGTTGCAATTTTTGCAATGGATTTTTGCAAATAGGGCACTTTTCTTGTAGTGGTATCCATTAACACTAAGTATTTGGTTTCTGTCTGTAAACAGCTACCACCATGGATGAGTACAAGTCTGATGTCTATAAGAATGAGGCAATAAGTTGTGGATTTTTTCCGGATATTATAATGTTCTGATGTGTGTGAAAGGTTCTTTGTGGTCACGTTCTTTACTAGCTAGTATTTGGGACTGCATTATTGCTAGCTGCAGGACTGTCTATAAATGTCAGGGGAGTATAGGAAAGTAGCCAAGATGATTGTGTTGTTCTTCCTAATGCATCATTAAGGCAACTTGGATGCTTCTATTTTTCCCATCACACACATCAAAAACTTCGCAATTTCAAGGGACAAGAAAGCATCGATTATTAGAACATGGGTGTAAATTTAACTACCGAGTTCTTGTTACTGCTCCCTCTTTTCTCTTATTCACGAGTGACAGTACATTTTTCTTGAGACATGGTCAGTTCAGTATACAAAATGATGAGTCTAAACTGTTAGAGCATAATATAAATCATATTATGGGGCCTCACTTACAAGCTTAAGCTTTTAGGTGAGATGGTTCTTTAACATGGTATCAGAGCCTTATTGACCCAGCGGTCATGAGTTCGAATCTCACCACCCCCATTCTAATTGATAAAAATCAAACACAAGGTAGTATGAGCCTGTGTGCAAGTTTCAAGCCCAAAAAGCTTTCACTTGAGGGGGTGTGTTAGAGAATAATATAAATCATATTATGGGGCCTCACTTAAGCTTTTAAGTGAGACCCCATAATATGATTTATATTATTCTCTAACATAAACTTGGCTAGCCATTCTAAACCTAAATATATAAAACTTAGGTGCATTGAAGAATCATTTCATAGTGAATAATTTGCTTACTTGAACTGCTCAAATATTTATCAGCACCACAAGTTAATAACAGTTCAAGTATTAACTCCATGAAAGGATCTGCAAAAACCTAGCACTGATTTCAACCTCCAAAGTAGAAATCTCTTAAAGTGAATCAAGATAAATAACAGTTAACTATTCTGATTGAGCTTTGGATAGTATTTTTTGTTGTAGCATTACAGCAAACTTATTAACATATGACTATTCTCTTACTTGGTAGGACCTGAACCTTCCGAGTAACCATCCACCGAGAATGCTGACTAAATAAAAAAAATTCACAATATTGTCCATCAGTGGCATTTGCAGCACAAAAACAAATGGGTGCAAACCTCATGGAAAACTTCCAGTATCATTCCATGATACTCTTCAGAGTTCATTGACACGTAATAATTCAACAGACTACGAAGATCTTTTGGTTCTTGTAGCCGGTTTGCCATGATCATCTCAACCATGGACTCTCTAAAATCTTCTCTTGGATCGTAAGAGCTTCTCTCCATAGCTACCAATACTATAAACTTGGTCCCATCACTCTTTAGTCTACTTCTTTTCTCTCTTTGTCTTGCCTCTTGCCTTTCTCTAATCATCTGGTCCAGTCTCTCTTGTACCATCGCATGTGCCAGGCTTGAGATCGATGCAAACCGGTCGGAATTCGAGCTCTCACCTTCCTCAGAAGAAGAGACACTTAGTCTGCAACTGCAACAAAAGGCCTTGCATCCTCTTTGCTGAAGTTTTTGCTTCTTGTCTACCCTGGATGCTCTCATCCTGAACAAGCCTGAATGTGGTGCTATGAAGTAAGACTTGCACAAAACAAAATGATTTATGCACAATTGGCAAGTGGGTCAGATTAGACATGATTATGTCTTGAATGTAAAAAAAAAAAGAATGTACAAATAGCTTATGAGATTAGTAGGTTGGTTGTCTGAGAAAGAAAAGGAAGCACATTTGGTCTGTTAATTGAGCTGGTGATTATGATGTGAGCTAGACCTTTAGCAATTCCCTTGATAAGGCAGTGCTAGGTGGCATGCTTTTGAAAGTACAGTTAATTAATATGGAAAGTAAGAGGTTCCCATAAGCCTATGGGATTAAATTAAGATACTATATTAAGAAAGAAAGCACTGCCTCGACAGAATTTTTAGTTGGTGTCACATGCCTGGTAGGAATCATGAATTTGAAGATGATGTTAAAGTGATTATCCATTCAATTATGGACGAAGACATTCCTTTTGACCCACATGTTCCCATCTTTAAAGAAGCTATCCTTGCTAATTAAGGTAGAATGCATCGTCTCTATCATTAAGGGATTTCATTTATTTACTGTTGGTCTAGCTTTCCTCTTCTAGAAGTTTTACTCATTAGGAGGTTCCAGCTTCAGTCCATCTCAGGGTATCTAATTGTGCACATTCATGTTAGCAGCAAGCTTTTCCCTGGGATACTGAAAATGAAAAAAGAAAGCGACGATTTGAGATGGCTGATGACGTGAATGCTATAGGCCCTAAAATATATTCACGTAGCATCTAGTTGTCAGGGCAGGGCAGAAAATTACGGTAATCAAAGAGCTGCGATCGAGTTCTAGATCTGTTCTGACGATTTTTGAGGCAAAAACCGTGAGCTATATCACCAGATTCTGATGGGGGTGGTCCATATGGGTGATGATTTAACATGATGATTATTGAAGAAGGGTGTGAGTGGATTTGAGACAAAGCATGTTTTATTTCTTGAGTTTTGCGTCATAATTTAGGGAGGATTCTCCTTTGTAACCACTTGTAGATGATGAGATGAGCTGAGCTGAATGGAGGAAGGGTTGATGCAATGATGGAAGAAATCTTACACAGCTAGATAGGAGATCGACGACCTCTTTAATGGATTCCTCCTTGTTAACAAAAATCAAATGAAAATGTTTAGCATGTGAGAATCATGGCGGTACACCATGAATAACTAATCTTGTTTTGAATTAATTAACGAATATGCGTATAGAGCAACTTCATGTCATCCAAAGGCTACACATCACATGCTGGCATGATGATTCGCATCAAAGCTAATCAAATGACAACTGTTTCCTGACCCTTCGCAATGACTCGGAACTCATCACAATGGTCGGAAGAGTGGCTACTTGTCGGCTAGCCAGTAAAGCAACCTGTATCGAGGTTATTGCATCCAGTGTATAGCCTTCATTCGGATGCTCGCGTGTATCAAACAGGTGGCTCGAGGTTTGGGTGGTGCGGTGTCGGATAGAGACACGGATAAAGAAATGGCATGGATTATTTGTTTATTTATTTATTTATCAGGGACAGAGACAGACAGTCTTCCTTCAATGTATGCGGGTGTCGTCTTTTTCGTTCCAAGATTACTCCTTAGTCAGAATATATATGTATGTATATGTGTCAGAGACAATACAGGAGGAAGCCAGTCAACTCTTTCACTGATTTTTTTTGTAAGAAAACATACATACATACATACATACATACATACATATATATATATATATATAACTATAAAAACCCAAGTAAAATACCAAACGCATTCGCAATTAGCTTTGGATCATTATCCAATAATAATATCCTGTAGCGTTTACAAACACGCGCCGCCCCCTCACAACAGCACAGCGGTTAGGTGCCCACAGCATACTCGACAAAGCCGTTCATTTATTATACCAATCAATTCCTACACCTCGCCACGTGTAACAGTCTAATCATCCATATCTTCAAAACCGCGGGCCAGGCCGCAAATTATCTCCCGGGAGGAAGAAAGTAAGAAACATCTCGCAAACCCCCTCCACTAGAGATATTTAGTCGAACCAGTTGCTCCTCTTTAATTTCTATCAATTAAGGCCTGTCTACGCTCCTGCTTCTAACTGTAATACCATATCCTTCCCTTGTGTTTGAGGATTGAAAAAAGTCAACCTGTTAGCTAAGCTTCGATGGAGTACATGTCAAGACTTTAGGGACTGTTTTGGGCGGGAACTCCTATCAGACTGCAGAACCAAAACACAACGCTCTCTCACCCTCTCACAACATATAAAACCTCCAGTGAGAGTTCAGTTAGGTGCTACTGCAAAGATGGCTCCTGCTTTTGTAATCAACGGCGACGCTGCCTCTCCCTCCACCGGTCGCTTTGCTTCTGTTTACAGCGATGTCCAATTCAGCCGTATCGATCACGCGCTCCCTCTACCTTCTGTCCTAAAGAGCCCTTTCAAAATCGTCGACGGTCCTCGTAGTTCTGCCGCCGGCAATCCTGGTCATTTTCGTCTCTCCTCACTTCCCTCATTTCACAGATTAATCCGTGTTGTGCTGGTTAAACCGTTAACTAATTAATTAACTAAATAAATCTCTTAAGTTTTGATTTTTTTGTTGTCAGCTGAGATAGCTAAGCTGTTTCCGAATCTGTTTGGGCAATCATCAGCAAGGTTGGTGCCAAACGATGTGAACACGTTGAGCTCAGATCAGAAGTTGAAGATCGGTGTGGTTTTGTCCGGTGGACAAGCACCTGGTGGACATAATGTTATTTCTGGAATCTTCGGTAAGTGATCTTGTTGAATAAATGTAGTTGTTATGGTTTGGTATCGTGGGATTTGTGATTGGTTGGTTGTTGTCGGTGGCGGCGGCTTAGATTATTTGCAGGATCGGGCGAAAGGAAGTGTGCTGTATGGGTTTAAGGGAGGTCCAGCTGGGATCATGAAGTGCAAATATGTTGAATTGGATGCCGACTATATCTATCCATATAGAAATCAGGTAAAGCTTTCGGCTTTTCAAGTTTTTCATGTGAATGTGGGATTGTTTGAAATTGTAAGTTGGATCAATGTTTTTGTGAGTATATATTTATTGAAAATTGTTAATTTTTCATTTTTCAGTGAATGTGGGATTGTGTTGAGCTAATAATGTTTTAGTGATTGAGATGCTTTGAGAGTGTGTATTGGTAATTGCGATATGAGGAGGTGTAGTTAGTTTAGATGTTGGATTATTAACTGGTTCAGTGCAATTTGAAGTCTGTCCTATGTGAAAGTTAGTCTGATATAGTTATTGAATGTGCATCCTTTTTTTTTACGGGTGTACGTGCTAAGTGGAAGTTTGTATCTGATTTTTTTCACGTTTCTTTTTTGTAGGGTGGTTTTGATATGATCTGCAGTGGAAGAGACAAAATTGAAACGCCTGAGCAGGTGACTATTTCGATACATGTTTCTGGTGCGGAGTTTTTCTGTAGGTTTCCATGATTTTTTTTCTTAAGACTTGCTGAGGATTAATGGGTATGAACTGCAGTTCAAACAAGCTGAAGAAACAGTGAAGAAACTTGACTTGGATGGGCTTCTTGTTATTGGTGGGGATGACTCAAACACAAATGCTTGCCTCCTTGCGGAAAACTTCTGGTATACCTCGATGGAAGTTTGTTGGAATATTTTTTGAATTGTGATGCTAATAATGTTCAATGAGAAGATAACTTTTTTCAACTATCAGGAGCCCTATCGGTATAAATTTTGTTTCCTTTATTGTTCAATCAGGAGTAAAAATCTGAAAACTCGGGTGATGGGATGCCCAAAAACCATTGATGGTGATTTGAAATCCAAGGATGTTCCCACCAGTTTTGGATTTGATACTGCTTGCAAGGTGATTTTAAGTATTCTTTTCTACTTTAATCAAAATGCTAGTATATCTGATTTTCCCTATATTATATATTTAAAACATAGTTGTTGTTGGAATTACTTGATTGTACTCTTTCATGAAAACTTGCTTAAAAATTATGTGTGATTGGATGGGAACTCCTTGCTTGAAGCACAAAAAAATTCTCTGTATATAAAACCTTACAGACTACTAACATGATTGAGTTACACTTGTTTATATTTTATTGGAAATTTGTTACTTTTAACCTTATATGTTTCATCTTATTGACTCTCCTAAAAATGTCAATATGTCATATAGACTTTCATTATACTAAAGTGAATTTCCCAAAGATTGACACTTTATCTGCAGATTGTAAAATCTCAATTTTGTTATTCATGGTTTTCACCTGTATCTATAATTGCATGTGCACACGTTTGCAATATATATATTCACACAAATATGTGCCTCTGTGTGTGTGCTGGGCTAGTCTTTGCACTTTCCTTAACACCTGTTTGGCCTTCCATGCATGAGTTGTTCCATTTCATGGATATTTATTTTGCGCATTCAATAGTGAAATAATGTCAACAACACTATGAATTGGAACAATCGCTTGTAGACAAAGCAAACTCATATTGTACAGAAAATGGATTTAATGACAGGAAAGAAAGAAGTCTTTAATTTTTATTGCAAACAAAGAATTACAATGATAAGTAACATGTAGCCTCACAACACTCAAGGGAATCCCTCCCATATTAGAATCACACCAAGTTAAAATATGGTTTCATTACAGCATTACCTACTGGAACTACCAATCTTCAATATATATAGTTTTATTTACAGTTAACGGTTACTTAATAGATAAACTCCTAACTGCCAATAACTAAAAGACAAGGACAACAATAGTTAATATTAATTTATACTGCCACTTGGATGATAACAAGATTGACATCACCTATTGGATATCCACTGGAACTTTCAGTATTCTTCATGTTGTTAGATTCAATCAATTCCTTCTTGGCTCTGCTCTGGATGTTCCTGTATTGATCATCAGAACTTGCATCATGAAAGTCCCTGCTGAATTGATTTGATTGCTTGTATGCAATTTGGATTTCTGGTTAACTAGTTTTGGAGTTTACAACCTCATCCTTCCCATGCCATACTGCAAGTCTTTTCAGTTTGATTCTAATAGCATGTACAGTCAACTTATTTTGGCTGTGTTCTCAATAATGTTGTCATGGGATGCATTCACATCTCATCCTAATGCCGATGGTAGTTAGATATCCTTTTTGTCACTAACTTCATGCTTTAGAACATTGATAATATCCTTGATACATGCAGATATATTCAGAAATGATTGGAAATGTTATGATTGATGCTCGATCAACTGGAAAATATTATCACTGTAAGTCAATACATAATTTTTCTCCAAATAATCTGTTTTCTCTGTTTGATGAATTGTAAGTGAAGATGATAATAAGGTTCCATTTGTGTTCGACTGTCCTTCCATAACTGTGCTATCATGTTCTTTCACCAAGTACCTGTGTTTGAACTGGCTCTAACTTCATTATTTTCCATGTTGTCACTTTGTTGTATTTATTCCTGAAATCTATAGTTTCTCATGCAACCACACGGCTTAAACTATCTGTGTCAAATTAAGTTCAATATGCTATATGGAATTTGCTTTCTGCATCCTATCTCGAACATACACAGGCATATTATTACATATCAACAATAATTAAAAGTATTGATTACTCTTAATTACTCTTAATTTGTGTTTGCTGCAGTTGTTCGGCTTATGGGACGCGCAGCTTCACACATTACATTGGAGTGTGCCTTGCAAACTCATCCAAACATCACTATCATTGGAGAAGAGGTACTTCCATTAATTTTTTTTCTTTAGTTTCAATTTTTTATTGGTTTGCTTACTGGTAATCTATCAGTGTATCCTGTGTTATGCATCACTGCGAAAAAAACCCTGTTCCATAGTTGGTGACTACTTTGGACTTTGACAAGTTTCAAGTGCCTTGTTTCCCTCTTTTGCTGCATATAATTATGGTCTCCATTTTTTTTATCTGACTTGTCCAAACTGATCCTTTGACTTAACCGCATTAGTAATTAATTCTCAAGTTGATATGGGAAAGTTGAGGTTATTTTGACTTTTGATTGCAAAGCTTAGTAATTGATTGGCCCCTGCAATGGGCTGTCAAATGAGAGTGCTCGCTTTTATAGATGTGAATTTTCAAAAGTTCTAGGGAAAAAATCATTTTGGTGGTATCTGCAGTTCAGTTATTTTCATTTGTAGAAAAGCTTCCCGTATACATTCTCTTACCCTGTTTATCTTGTCGCAGGTTGCTGCAAAGCAGCTGACACTGAAAAATGTTACAGATTATATAGTAGATATAATCTGTAAACGTTCTGATCTTGGATATAACTATGGTGTGATTCTTGTTCCTGAAGGTTTAATTGATTTCATTCCTGAGGCAGGTTTTTTTTTGTAACTCTAGTAGTGGCACTTCTCCTATTTTTTTATTTTTTATTTTATCTTAAAGTAATGTTCATTTTTCAATATACAGCCGCTATCTATTGAAGTGGCAATGTTTATTGGATGTTTCTTTGCAGGTCCAGCACCTTATAGCGGAACTGAATGAAATTTTGGCCCATGCTGTTGTAGATGAAGATGGGCTGTGGAAAAAGAAACTTACAAATCAATCTCTGCAGCTTTTTGAATTTTTGCCACCAGCAATTCAAGAACAATTGATGCTTGAAAGAGATCCACACGGAAATGTCCAGGTTATTTATTATATGTCCCATTTTATGCCTGTTTTTCACCATTTGAATTAAGGTGGAATCATTATTCATTCATATATTTGCTCTTACCTTAAGGTTGCCAAAATTGAGACAGAGAAAATGCTTATTCAAATGGTTGAGACTGAGTTGGAGAAGAGGAAGCAGATAGGTCAATACAGTGGCAATTTCAAAGGACAGTCCCACTTCTTCGGGTAATTATCACTATTAACTACAAATCTAATCTCCATTTTGAGTCATTAATTTCTAGGTCTGATATTACATGATTTGTTTGGAAAAATCATTTGACATCGTTCCTATCCTGGAATGTGATGATAAAATGAGTGCAGGATAAGTTATAGGTTTCCTGATATTTGGATTGTACTTAGGTATGAAGGAAGATGTGGTTTGCCAACAAACTTCGATGCTACATACTGCTATGCTTTGGGCTATGGTGCTGGAGCCCTCCTTCATAGTGGAAAAACTGGGCTGATATCGTCGGTGAGTGATTCTACCTTTGTAGCACTGTTTTTCTTCTTCTTCCTTATCCTTGTAGTTTTATTTTGTCTTTTCCGAGTGCTACACGACGACGACTAAAAAGTTGTGCTGTTCTTGTAACAGGGAAGTTATGGCACTGCTGAGTTAATATTTTAATTTAATATTGTCATGTCCCCAGGTTGGGAATTTGGGTGCTCCTGTTGCAGAATGGACTGTTGGTGGGACTGCGTTGACTTCTTTGATGGACGTGGAGAGGAGACATGGTATTCTCTCGTTCTTTAGCATTTTTTGGGCCACATGTTTGTGCTGATTACATCACATTCATTTCCTGGTTGAATATACAAATCAAGTCGTGGGTTAGAGTATTCTGCATTAGGACCTTGGGTTATGGTGATCTAATATAAGCTTAAAAAATTTCTCAGAACTTTCAGTTGACCAATTTAGGGACATTTTGGAGTTCCCTGTCTTTTTCATTATAAAAAGGTTATGAAATTTAAATACATCTATTCTTTTGCAGGTAAATTCAAGCCTGTGATCAAGAAGGCAATGGTGGAACTCGAATGTATAAATTCTTTTCTACTCGTTCTCCTCTCCTTGATCGTTTAATACACAGTGCCATCTCACTTCTGATAGTAACTATGACCTCTGTATTCATCCATTATAAATAGCTTCTGCACTGATCACTAACATGGGTTCAAACTAGAAACTTGTTCAGAAAATTTTACATGCTATCAATGAAATTCCAGGTGGTCCTTTCAAAAAATATGAATCCCTGAGGAATGAGTGGGCAATCAATAATCGCTACATTAGTCCCGGTGAGTCATAAATTTATCAAACAGTATTCTTTAATTGGCCATCTTGATACGAGTTTTAATACACTTAAATCCTTGTAAAGCATGCACTTTATTTCATCATCCTTTTTGATTGATTATCTGTTTTGATTGGGTCTCAGGTCCCATCCAATTCATAGGCCCAGGATCAGATGCCATTAGTCACACTTTAGTATTGGAATTGGGAGCTCCTGCTTAGGCATATGGATAGGTGCAAATTTATGCTCTCCAAGAGCTGCGAAGTTTCCTGGACATGCATGAGATCCCCTTTTCGTTTTCTTTGTTTCTGATGCTGTTATCCGAGTTAGAGTTCTGGATTTTGTGTTTTTTTGGATGATGGTCCTTGGAAAACTCGGTTTTACATCCATCAACTGCACTTGTAACATTTGAAGCGTGTGATATTGTATTTTCTTGTAAAATAAATAGTTTTTCGGCAGCACCGATCCCATCCCGTTCCATTGAAGAAACACATGCATTTGAGTATTTGAACTCATCAAGTCGAAAGAAGCAGCAGAAGAATCAAACTTCTTAGACCAGCGGGCTATTATCATTGAGAGAGGAGGGCTAAGGTTTGATTTATAGTGAAGCAAGTTAAGAGTGTGGTTGCGGTAGCTTTTTAAAGTGGTTATCATGTTGAAATATATTAAAATAATGTTTTTTTTATTTTTTAAAAATTATTTTTGAAATCAGCACATCAAAATGATCTAAAAAAACTAAATCGTTAGTTTTTAAAATGAATTTTTTTTTTAAAATTTCAGCTAAGAACCGGTGGGATCGCAACTCTAGTCGTTGGACTTGTGTTTGGATCCATCAGTAAGCATCTGCTCTGCTATGGCTAGAAAAAGAAAAATCATTGCAGAACTGCTGTGTGGTGATTCTGGCAACGGCTTATACAAGTCAAAAGGGATTTTAATCACCTTTTTTTCTTCTATCAAAACAAAAAACAAAGCATCCCAAAAAGGATTTGGAAGGTTTCCCTATCAAACAGAGAATTCGTTGTCTTTGCCTTTTCTCTTTCTCTTTTACTGCTCTCGCGTCCAAAATTTTCATGGTTTTTTTGCTTCCTCTTCACAGGTTATTGAAAAATGTCATGTAAATCTCTTTCCTTGTTGGAGCTCAGCATGCCTCTGCATCCACCTTTTCCTTCTTCTTTTTTTCTTTTTCTCATAGAAATTAACTTTTCCTCTTTCGTACGGCTTTTATTTTTGAATTCTGAAAATCTTCCAGGGTGGTAACATTATATTTCCGGATTGATTTTCACCATCTTGACTAGCAATAAAATTTTGAATGTTCCCCAGATTATTGTTATCAACAACAAATCTCGAGATAGATCACAACATCATTTTCAAAGAGTTTACCTGCTTAAAATCCTATTGAGAATGGATTTAGCTTTGATGCATGAATATTGGTAGATGAACTGAGATTAAAAAAAAAAAAACTAGCTGGATTGATAAGGAATTCATTATACACACGTGATGCAAGTGATCTAATAATTTATGGGGTTGGCTCAGTAGGGGAGTAGTGTCTCTTCTCTTCTCTACTCTACCATCAAGCACCATGGCTCATTACCTTCTCTCATGCAATAATTAAGGGAATTTGGTTCCCAAGGTGCAAAAACCGCCATTGCATGTGAAACCAAAGAGGAAGTGGGTAAGCATCACATCATCATAGCCACCCAAAAAGGAAGTGTGGTGTTCATGGGATCGTGATGAAAAAAACAAGTTGGGACTTGGAAGGAAGGTAGTAGAATATATATATATATATATAATACAAGATAAAGAACTCCTTTTTTACAGTGACAAGAACCGAAAGTAATCTAAAGCCAAGAGCGTGATGATCGAGGGAGGGAAAGAGGAGTGGTGAAGTGAAACCCAAGGTCTGGTTCTATGAGCCACATGGTGTGTGACTCCGAACCAAACATACTACGGCTCTTGAGGCAGGCATGAAGGTTGAAGTCATGGCACAGGTTCATGGGACCACCCGGCCTACCAGTGACTGCAACTTTTTTTTTTTTTTTGTAACCGGGGTGTCCGGGCCAGCTTGCATGTATCTTGACTATTCTCTGGGTTCATTTGAACATCCTGCAAGCTCAAATGAGCATGTAAGACACCGCGAAGATAACAGGGATACCAAACAGGGTCGAACCAGGGTGCTGGGGAGGGGGATACCCTCCAGCTCCCACTGGGACTCGAACTCGGTCCCAAGAAGGAGGGCACCCCCCAACTTACCACTGGACCAAACCCCACTCGGTGTGACTGCAACTTCTTGCTACGGCTCAAAGAGGTTATTAATGGTGGAATGATTTTACCCTCACCAACACTACCTGCCCAGCTGCCTCTCTTGTTATTCCTCCGACCTCCCTCAATTAATTCTGACTGTAACAGCAATAATTCCTCCATTAAGCACCATAACCTATCCGTTGCTATTTCTTTAAATGGTAGCGCTATTTCCCTGACTCTGGCTACGCTTTCTTTTTTGCTGATTCATTGAAAGGGCTATTGAGAAGTACGCCAAATTTTTAAGAAAAAAAAACTTCCCGAATTTAGTAAAACAATAAACACCATTTCAAAATTAAAAAATATATATTTAGGGCAATCATGAAAGAATGCAGAATGCAGATCATAGCTTGGAATGACTCTCTCTAAAAGGAAATTAAAGGTGTAATTCAGGCCAGCCTCTAGCAAATTAAGCCTTCTGTGCCACATTTTCCATCTTCATTTAGGGCAATCATTTTTTTTTCCTTTGTATTAATTATAACATGTACTGGCACGTCATAATATAATTATCAAATATAATTTCAGTTGACATGTAAAATATTCCGAGTGTATTTTAGACTATTAAGTTAATTATTATATGTATAATCGTTCATGTTTCATGCTCGGGAGAATTGAGACATGGAGATGAGAATTCATGAAGTACAAAAATATCTGAGAACTCATTATCAAGGGGATACAAATTATAATCAGACAAAGAGATCCTCTTATTACACTTAGTTTGTAGTTTCTTGTTCATCATAATTCAAATGCCAAGTGTTTTGTGTCGTTGTAGAATCAACTGGAAAAGTCATAGGTGATCTTGAAGAGGATATTCTTTAATTCACTCCATCTGTTCATCACTCTTTACTGCGTGCTGTGTATTCCAACATCGATCGAGTGCGTTCTTGATCTCAAGCATCCCTTTGACATTTTCTGTAGATCAGCATCGTCCTCAATGCTTGCCTTTTTGTAGTGTTTCTGTGTGCCACACCAGACCACCACAAGATATATAACAAGTCTGGCTCTGATCAACTAATTAACCGATGATCTGAACGGATATATACTTGTTAATTGCAGGGGTAAGGAGTTCAGTATGATCACGAGAGCTAGAGGGAAGCATATCGGTCGGTGATCACAGGAAACAATTGATTGGTACGTAGCAACCACAACGTGATCGTGGCTAGACGATCGTTGATGATAATTAGGGCAATTAATGAAACTTTTTTTTTTTTTTGGATTCGTGGAAACCCCATTACACGGAAAGCGTATTTTATGGATCCAGGGAGCAAGTAAAATCCCAACTGTTCCAGGATTTTATAGAGCAAGAGTGAACCCCGCTCTTAAGAGCAAGGTCGTTGCCGCCGCGTTACCCCGGGGACACAATTAATGAAACGTTGCAGGCCTAAAACAACAGCTACCCAGATGGCTGCATAAAGCCATGAGGCGGTTGCTATCAAGATTTGAAGATTGAGAGAGAAAGGGTATGCTATGTGGAGGGCCCAAAAGGGTTAATGAAATAGCTAGTGTGTTGTTTTCTTGCATGCACATGGCTCATCCTCTACCCTACAAACAAACGCCATTAACACCATGGAAAGCTCATCTCTACCGTCCATAGTTCTCTCCTCTTCTCATCCTTTAGGATTCCCGAGTTCCGCCCCACCACCTCTCCACCACGCCAACCACTTACCCATCGCCCTGCCCTTTGTTTCCCGGGGCCCACTCCTGCTGTCACCTTGTAATTAAACCCCGTTTCTCTCTCTCCCTTTTCTTTGGTTTTTAGCAATATTTTCATGATGCGACCGTGCGATGGATTATAATTTTTACACCTTTGACTTTATTTTACATATGCCCATCATGACATGAATCATTGTCATTAATTTTCACTAATCTTGAGCTAGATGCGTGTTAACTGCTGTGAAGAAGAAGAAGATAAGAAACGCAACGCTAATCAACTATATTAATTATGTGCACTTGGAAATTCCACCCCTGTTTTGTCTTGTACGGCACAATGAGATTCGATTCAGCTTGTTTTTCAAACCAATTCATCCCCGCCTGAAAAACATTAACCATCAAATTAATTTCAAATACTTGTTTTTGTATTTGTAATATGTTGATGTTAAACAACAAAATAGAAATATCAATTTAATCAGGAGTGCTTTACATCATATATATTACTAAACACTCGCAAAAGGACTCACTCAATTTCAAATCAATGTATATATCCTGTGGCGGAAACTAAGATGGCTGTCCATTTCGCAATCCATCGCTCGTACCATCTTGGAGTTTAGTTTCTGTGTGAACAAAGATGGATAACTATGAGACGAGTAATGAATAGCTGATCATGCAGCCATCTGATTATTAACTATATATAAACCATAATAATTGTTAATGATAGCACGCAGATTCAAATCAAAACCTGAAGCACTAACGTTGGTGGGCGGTGGGCATCCTAAACATATCTGTTAAGTAATCATCTCACCTAAAAACTTAAGCTTGTAGATGAGGTCCCAGAATATGTTATATTATTCTCTAACACACCTTCTCAAGTGAAAGTTCTTTAGGCTTGAAACTTGCACACAGACCCATACTACCTTGTGCTTGATTTTTATCAAATAGAATGGGGGTGGTGAGATTCGAACTCGTGACCGCTGGGTCAACAAGGTTCTGATACCATGTTAAGAAACTATCTCACCTAAAAGCTCAAGCTTGTAGGTGAGGCCCCAGAATATGATTTATGTTATTCTCTAACACACCTCCTCAAGTGAAAGCCTTTGGGCTTGAAACTTGCACAGGCTCACATCACCTTGTGCTTGATTTTTATCAAATAGAATGGGGGTGGTGAGATTTGAACTCGTGACCGCTAGGTCAACAAGGCTCTGATATCATGTTAAGGAATCATCTCACCTAAAAGCTCAAGCTTGTAGGTAAGGGCCCAAAATATATTATATTATTCTCTAACAATATCGTGTCCTGTTTCATTATGTAATTAAACGAGCATAGAAATAGGTATCAAATTAAGAGGGAGTGAATTCTCATCATCCCATGCACGGAAAAGGGACCATCCTTTTATCCTCCATAAAAGGCCACACCTTGTTGGCTCGGCTGCTACAGAAACCTGACACACCGGCCTTTCGAAATCTCCTCGAACCCAAGACGATAAACCCTAATTAAAAACTCGTTAACAATGCATTTGGACTAATAAGCTTGATTAGATGCCACTACATTGAGAAACTGTGTGTGTGCTGGACCGACACTTTTAAAGTATGGACAGACAGAGGGAAGCGAACCTAGGAAAACATGGATCCTGTGACTTACAGCAGAACCCTCACTCTGTCTTCCGATTTTTACATCTAAGAAAAGGCGGCATGGATATGAATCGAATCCCCACTTGCCAGCCAATTCCCATGACTTGACATCACTCTTGGCCCCACTGCTTTTTTTTGAAGGTCAACCCCACTCCTGTCATGCTTTAATCCCCCCTTTTGAAGTAGGGTTTTGTCACCAAAAAACTCCAAGATTCAAGGATCCATGGCTAAGATACTTGTTTGGTTTTCTTAAATCCCCCTTTTCCATCTAGAAATAAATCAATTTAATAATTACTATTTTCAAGCCAACAATAAGTGTTTTAAAATGCTAATTCGTTGTGACTAAACACCAATAAATAGAATAGAACACAGCGCCACGTGCCACTTCAAGTGAGAATCAAAAGGTAATGGATATTCTCGCTTGGAGTAAAAAAAAAAAGAAGACTGTATGGTGATCATCATGGCCTCTCATGATAACCCATGCGCAGTTGTTATGATGGTGACAGAAATTGTGAACCCACGACACGTTTCACTAACAAAAAGCAAGTATGGATATAAACCCTAATTATTAAAAAATAATCTCTCGCCATGAAGAAGGTATGAAGATTGATGAAGCCATCATTTTCCCAGTTCAAATCATTTTCCCAATTCAAATCTAAGATCACTAAGTCTCAAGTTCAAGAAATTATTGATAGCATTCGACCCTATTTTGGAGTGCGTTGCAACTGGTGTTTGGCAAAAATTTGATTTTTTTCATTTTAAATGAATATATTTTGGTGTTTTTAAATCATTTTGATGTGCTGATATCAAAAATAATTTTAAAAAATAAAAAAATATTATTTTGATATATTTCGACACGAAAAACATTTTGAAAAACTACTGCAATCACACTCCAAAACAGCCCTACATCAATCATCATGCACGAATTGCTGTTGAAATTCTTAACTATCATTAACTAGGGAATGACATTCCCTTCTCTACATGGTCCATCGTGTTCATATCCAACCATCGTTACAATATATATATATATATATATATATATATATTTAATATCAGTTTATAGAAGCATTGGTTAGAAAATTATTATATAATTCAAATTTACTTTAAATCTAATAAATCGGAAAAAACAAACTTAATTTCAATATATGAAAACATTTCTTCTTAACAATAAAATAAAAAAACCAAAAAAAAAAAACTCTCTTTTTCTTGCATGGTTGCATATATAATGTGGACTGATAACCTTTATCCTCCCTATCTCTTCATTTTTATTAGCTCATTCTCCTTTGTTTATTACTCCTGTAGGGTCAAGCTGCATCGAACTCGGAACTCTGCTCAGTCCCAACAACACCCCTCCCCTTTCCTCTCAAAAACAAACCATCTCTCTCTCTCCCCCTCTCGTTCTCCATCAGCATGGGCAGCCCACAAAGAATACCCATTAAAGAACCTCAAGTAATCCTCAACATGGACAGCGGTACTCGAAGGAGGAGGAGAACAAGCACTTGTTCGAACTCACCCGAATTCGAGTTCTGGATGGTCAGAAACCCATCTTTCCCTCAACCAAATCTTGTTTCTGCTGATGAGCTCTTTGTTGATGGCGTCCTCCTCCCTCTCCATCTCCTCCACCAACCCAGCAGCAGCAACAGCAGCCACCCTGACCCCGACTCACCCGAACCCGAACCGCCCAACGCTCAACCTGATTCCGGACCGGAAATTTCACCAGCAAGCATAACCGCAGAGCCAAACTCAAGCTCAAAGAGATGGAAAGATATAATATTCAAGAAAGGTGACAAGAAAACTTCAACAGCAGCCAAGAAGCAAGAAGAAAAGGATAAAGACAAAGACAAGAAGAGAGAGAAAAGGAGTCAAATTGGAGCGAGTTCAGCTGAGTTGAATATCATCAACATATGGCCATTTTCACGTAGTAGATCCGCAGGGAACAGTGTGACCCGGCCCAAGTTGTTTCCCGGGGCTCCTGGAACCCGGAAGGTTAGCAGTGCCCCTTGTTCAAGGAGTAATTCAGCTGGGGAATCGAAATCAAGAAAGTCTTGGCCAAGCAGTCCGAGTCGACCCGGTGTCCATTTGGGTCGGAGCAGCCCTGTTTGGCAGGCTCGACGTGGAGGTAGTTCCGGTATGAAGAGTGGTTTCCCCGAACCCGTGGTTCGGAGTGGTGAAAAATTGAGCAGCAAAAAAGAAGTTACCGAGCCAGGCCGCGGTAAGAACATAGCAAATGGCAATGGCAGCACCAGAGCAAAGGTTTTGAATGTAAATGTGCCCGCGTGTATTGGGTATAGAAACCAATTGAGCTGTAGAAGTGGTGAAAATAGTGCTATTGGTGTTCGCGGCAGCGGCAATGGGGGCCGTGGCCGTGTCAAAGCTGTTGCTGGTGGTAGCACTGACGGCACTAGCGCTACCAGCAATCTTTTCAATTTTCGCAGCCTCTTCACAAAAAAGGTTTATTGAGCGTCTGTAATTAGTTGACACTCTAATTCTATATATTTTTCTTGGTAAAGTACTAATTAAAAGTAAATTAAGGTTTGATTTAGACGTATTTTTCTGTGTATTAATTCTCTGTACTCTTCCTTGTGTAAGTAAACAAAGAGTTAAATTAGTTTTCTCACCTATTCACACAATGTAAAATTGCAAGAAAAGGTCACTAACTTTTCCTGTACATTCTATTTTTAATACTTTATTATCTTGAAACCGTGTATTTAGTATCGGAATGCGCAATGCTTTCCAAAATATACGGGTTTTTTTATATTGAAATTGAATAAAAATATTAAAAAGTAGTACTTAACAGGGAGCCAGGAAATACCTCACCATTAACCTTTGTTTGTTTCATCAAACTTAAGGAAGCATGCAGGGGTGAGGTTCTTGCGAGGAAGCATGCCGTGGGGACATCATTGTCTGAGCTGCTGCTTTTCATTATCGTTATCTTCTGCAGTTCTCTGTGCCTTGGGTTCCATTGAGAGCAACAGTGCACGCGTCACGTCCAGATTGGAAGAAAGAGTGAGAGAGGTCTCGTGATCTTGAGAACTGCAACGGGACTCACCTCGGACAAATTGTCAACCCAGCTGGACTAAATTAATTCACATCAGAAGCAAGCAAACTAGAGATTTAGGATGGACGGACGGACCCATAATATAATATGAGCTTGGTTTTCTGCATTTGTTTTTACCGATACTGCAATTTGAATTGTCCCCCCTTCTTTAGTTGCTGTCTAGTCACACAGTGAAGAGCACAAGGTGGGAGTAAACTATGAAGGGAGGGGAGGGGACAAGTAAACATGGCAGTTACATTTACAGATTATTTATCTTCATTAAACTCTTCTTGGTCAATGTTTTTATCAGCGCGGTGCTGATGCTTCTTTCCTGTCGTCGCAAACCAAGCTAAAAAATTAATCATTGTGTGAATCGTCGCCGCCGCCGCCGCCACCACTAGATACTAAACAGAAGCTGTTTTCTGGACCTTCACTGATAAATGCAAGAAAAGAAAGATTGCGAGCAAAGCTCTCAAGTTTCTGTCACGTGAGTTTGCCATTGTCCTTCAGCTACTTCACCCTTTTGGCAAACCACATGGCTATGAAGCCCCACTGGGATCCACAAGCAATTCCTGCCTTCCAACATGTTAATGTAGTTCCTGAGCTCCCCACAAGTGACTTCGATTCAGTATTAGGCATGAGCAGAGTTCGATCTCAGATTGTTTTGCACATCACGTGACTTTGTTTAGACGAGGACATGGGTATGCCTTCATTACCTGATTTCAATTGGTAAAGCAGCAAACAATAAGCATGCCCTAAATCGGTCAAGCCCATTGTGTATAAGAGGACTAGGCTTTCATGTAAACACATACACAAAGATGGGCTTGCTTGAGGTGCTTGGGCTTTCTTAAGGTTCTTGGGCTTCCACAAGTCTAGTCATCATCCACTTGTCATTATTGTCTGAAAATCAAATACTTAGTACGTGTTTGGCATTGTGGTGCGATCCACGATTGCCAAATCGCACCACAATCCAGTGTTTAGTTTTGTAAATAACCGTGGTTTGTGGTATGGGTCCCACGTATATTTTGCTCTCAAACGGCGATGCAAGAAAAGCACAAATTTGTGCTTTTCTTGCATCGCCAGTGCGAGATTGAAACGGCTTTTCTCGGCTTGAAATGATGCAATGTGTTTAACTTATATTTTGCATGTCAACCCCGCGTGATGAAAAATGAAAAATGAAACACACCCAAAGCCTTCTCGCCATGTCTGATGAAGAAAAATGAAGGAAAAATTGGAATCTGATCATCGTAATATGAAAAATGACTAGAAAAATGGTTGTGCATGGCTCTCTCTCTCTCTCTCTCTGCCCAAAACAGCCATGGAAGCCGAGAGCTTCCAATGCTGACTCTGGCCACCACAGGCTACCATTTACGATGAAACCACCACAGGAAAAACCACATCGGCCTCCTCTACCCGTCGGTATCCTCCGTTGAAGCTCTCGTCGTGGTCGGTGAACAGTACCGCTACCTTCCAACGCTGCCTCCGGCCACCACAGGCCACCATTTCAGACGCCACAACCACAGAAAGAACCACATCGACCTCCTCTACCTGTCGGTATCCTCCGTTGAAGCTCTCGTCGTGGTCGGTCGGAAGCCACTATTTCACGTGCACAGGTGCGCTGCACTGTCACGCGAAGAAGACGTGCACATTGCAGCGCACTGTTTCACTCTTCTGCGTGAAACTGGGCTGGGCTGCTCTCGGCCCAGCCCAATTCCAGCTAAGCTGGGCCGACCCATTTAGCTGGGTGAGGCCCAGTCCGAATTTAAAAAATATATATTTTAAAAATAACAAAAAAAAATGTATTTTTCTGATGAAAAAACATGACGCGTGACTTCGTTGCACTCCACAACCCTGTTATTTTTTGATTGATGGGAGAATAAAAATTAATATTTGTTTTTTCATGAATTATTAATTACATTATATTATTATAATTATTAAATTTACAATATATATATATATATATATACTGTTTCAAGTAATTTCACAAGTTAAAAGCAATATGAAAAACTTGGTAACCAAACACCCAAAACTATTTTTTTTTCAACCTCCAACTTAACCACAGTTTTAACCAAACACTTCACTGCTTATTTTGAACTACAGTAAAAACATTTTTTTTTAAATTGCTTTTTTTCAACCTCAATCACAAAAACAAAAGCAATGACAAACACAACCTCATAAGATACTTCAAAAAATCTAAAGATCTAATTTTTGTAAAAACACACACAGACAAGACAGAAGCAGGAAGCAATGACGGTGTTGTATCGATTCGCGAGAACAACTAGGTCATGGAGATCAATCCCCTCCTCCTCTCTTAGAATCCTAAACCCTTCACGTGCCACCTCATGTGACCTTCCTCCTCCCACCCCCCTCTTTCTCCGTAAGCTCTTGATTATTGTGATTATAGTTATGATCAGGAAGTTTTTAATTTGGTGTTGATTCAATGAGAAATGCAGGTTCTTGTAATCACCAAATCCATTCAAGCTCATCAGAAATTCTACGGCCCAGATGGGTTTCTAATGCTGATGAGCTGCCACACTCTTTATTTCCAGCTTTACTAGCTAGTTTCATTGGAGCTGGAATGTTACAAGTAGCCCGTGCAGATTCTGATGAGGTTTTCTTTCATAAACTCTGTATTTTTATTGCTAAATAACGATTTGTATGCTAAGAAGATGCAATCTTTGATTTGGTTTTTATTTTTGGTGAATTTGGTTTTATGTAGAATGCTAGTGAACCTCCTTCGCCATCAGAATCTTCTCCTTCGAGTTACGGTGACTTGGAGGAGATTGCTAAGAAAGAACGGCAGCGAATTGAAGAGTTGCTTAAAAGCAAAGGAATCAAACATGGATCTTATCCTCGCTTCACTATTGCTGTTAAGGGTCAAAAGGTTATTGATTAGTATTTAGTGATGTTACAGCTATCGTGATCACACTTTAAATTGCATTTTTGACTAATTATTGTTTTCCTTTTGAGAGTGTCTTTGTTTTGTTGTAAAAACTTGAAGTCTTGGACTGTACTTCAATCATTGTATAATCAACAGTATGACAACAGTTATGGGATTAAATGTTGCGTTGTAGGTTACAATCAAGTTCCAAATTCCACCTGCATGTGATACGCCACATTTGATTGCAAACCTTGTTTCTAATCTTGGAGTGAGGGTCGATGAGCGTGGTGCTGGTTCAGATATGTCATTACGTGCTTGGGACAGGTGAAATGCAGTTTCAGTGTCTCTGTATTTTCCGTATGGAGTAATATCTAGTTTTGAATTAGATAGAGACTTGTTAATTCTATCCTTTTTTCC
The DNA here is from genome assembly GCA_025169955.1 of Salix arbutifolia. NCBI lineage: Eukaryota > Viridiplantae > Streptophyta > Magnoliopsida > Malpighiales > Salicaceae > Salix > Salix arbutifolia. The sequence continues at coordinate 242,528 of CM045905.1, forward strand.
TCTTCTTAGTCATTCATTGCTTGAATTATGCTAAATTTTATCTGATGTTTTGTGTGTACAATTTCAGTTCAGTTGCCTGGCAATTAACACTTAATTATCCAGTAAAACAGAAGGAAATCAGTGGGGAAAGGGGGCATTCAGGAGATATGAAAGTTCCTGAGGGAGATCTATGCATCCTCTTATTTCGTTCACTCATAAGTTCAGATAAACCTGTGAGTTTATTTTTATAAATTCAGTGATTTATGATACTATGAAGATCTTCTTACACATCTGAAATAGTGCGTTAGCTGATTATGAATATACACATCATTTGCAGGAAGTTGAGTTTATAAAGAGTGGGAGCTTGAGCACCACGGAGCTTGACGCTTTTGTATCTGTTTTACAATTAGCTGGTAGTAAACTAAGGCCCCTGGACAGAAAACCAGTGGAGGGTTCTGCTCGGGTGGCATCCTCAGACAAATCAGTTGCCAGTTTAGAGTCCATGGGAGTAAGAATATATGGACTTGATGAACCAAATTTGAATTCTTCAAACAATGAGATATCATGGGAAAATATTGCTGGATATGATCAGCAAAAAAGGTATGAAGAGCATGAGTGTTCATAATGCATCTATTTTAATTCTTTCATATTTGTAATATAACTTTTTATTCTATTTCTGGCATGGAATGCTTTCTAGGGCTAAAAATCACAATGAAATAGTATATACTTAAAGACAAACAATTGTTATAAAAAAACACATGGCTGACACATTCCCCCCCTGTGAATTGTTCTTTCAATAACTGAAGCTTGATGTTGGGATCCATAGAGATGCCTATTTATTTTATTTGAGATGCAAAAGTTTTGAGATTTCATCCCTATGCATGCCCCATGTTGGGGCTACCAATCAATAATCGGTTTTTCTCACCTTCCACTTGAAAGACTATTGATTACTGGGTCATGCAGTTATTTGTTTGGCTCAATTTACAGGTCCCTGGTTTAGGCAACATAACCAGTAAAGGCTATACAGTTCAGTTGCTATTGCATGTCTTGATAGAGCTACAAAGACTGGTCAATCTACTGTATGTTGAGTTTAGAGAACAGCATGATAGCATATTTATTTCTTCCATGTCGTATCTTTGTATTTGAATCATCTTTTCTCCCTTTTCTATATGCATATGTTATGTGATGCATCCAATAACATGTATGAAAGTGCTCGTGCTCGTGAATACTTATATTTAACTGGTTGTTAGAGAGATAGAAGACACAATCTTATTGGCTCTTCAAAGTCCTGAAGTATATGATGATATTGCTCGTGGGACTCGGCGCAAGTTTGAGTCAAATAGACCTCGAGCTGTGCTTTTTGAAGGTCCACCAGGTTTGTTATCATTTCCAGATCTTAGCAAAAGATATTGGGTGATTTATCTATATGAGCAGTTTTCCTTGTTCCTTCAGCCGTGTTTCTTATTTGTCATGCTGTAAGGGTAAATGCCACTTCAAAGCCTCTACTCTGAACTAGGTCGGAATGTTTTTGCTTTGTGGTCTTTGTGTACTTGCCAGACAATTTACCCAAAACTACTACTATTATTTCTTGTGGTCTTGGATAGAGAAGTTAGATTGAATGAGGTGACCTTACAGTTGTCTTGTCATTTGTCAGCATACTTCTCTTCATGCTTACTTTGGCTTTTAAGACCCTATATTTTGAAAACTCTCATTGGCTGATGGAGTGGGCGACTTACTTAAAGATTGTGTTCAATTTCAGGTACAGGGAAGACATCTTGTGCACGTGTTATTGCTACTCAAGCGGTGAGCCATTAGCAGTTCATGGAATTTTTTAGCAGTTCTCATCTTAGCCATCCCTGTGCATTAATTGGAACATTAGATTTACTCTTAGTAGAATTTGCAGTCTAAATAAGTTTTTAGCAGATTAATGTGCATTGAAAATCTTTTTATACACATGAATTACTTGCTTCAGAATGAGGAAGGTTGCATAGCATGTAGATTTGATCGATTCCCAATTGGGATAAAATATCACTCTGCATTTGTTTCTAAATGAGTCAATACTGAAAAGACATGCCTGTTGCATATGCCTTGGCAGGGTGTCCCATTGCTATATGTACCACTGGAGGTTGTCATGTCAAAATACTATGGAGAAAGTGAACGCCTGCTGGGAAAAGTTTTCACACTTGCAAATGAGATCCCTCATGGTGCTATTATATTTCTAGATGAGGTAACATGTGCAAGTGATGTGCACTTGGTACTGTACACAGTATTTCTTTTTCATTATGCCCCACTTCTAGATACAAATGTAAATTTTAACAATCTGGTCTCATGTTTCTTTTCAAAATTGTAACAGATTGATTCTTTTGCTGCTGCTCGAGACAGTGAAATGCATGAAGCCACTCGTAGAATTTTGTCAGTGCTGTTGCGACAGGTAAAAATGGGCTTGTGTTTTCTGTGGGACAAAAATCTGAGCCTTTACTATCCGCTAAGGACATAACACTCTCTTCTTCATTATTAAGGGTCCTGGTCCTTAATCATCATCAATGTCATTGCTATAAGAATGCACTTCTACACTATTAAAAAATGCTTAAAATGTTGACTTGTTTATAGAGGGCAATTGAGAGTCTCTATTGGAGGCCTTAATTGTTAGTAGCAAATTAATATCAGGATTTTTTTTCCCCAATTCCAACTAATGCTGAGACCTGGATTTCATGCTCCTCTATGTTACAAAGGCTTTTTTCCTATCTGTGTTTTATTTATCTTGTACAATTAGCAATTAGAGATTTGTTTGGATGTTTGTTTCATGAGATAACTTACAAGAACTTCAATGGATGATATCAACTGAATCTGTGGTGTCTTTGATGAAATAAACTTTCTCTGTTTTCAGATTGATGGATTTGAACAGGATAAGAAAGTGGTAGTAATTGCTGCAACAAATAGAAAACAAGACCTTGACCCTGCTTTAATCAGGTATATCAGTGAAAAGTTGGTGTTGATCATCTTACCTGAGTCAGTTGGAGAGTTTTCTAACAAGTTTTGTGCATTCTCAGTCGGTTTGACTCGATGATTACCTTCGGCCTACCTGATCAGCAGAATCGACAGGAAATAGCTGCCCAGTATGCAAAGCACCTAACAGAATCTGAGTTAGAGGAATTTGCTAGAGTAACAGAGGAGTAAGATTGGCAGATCTCATGCAAATCAAATTCTCCCATCATTCTCTTAAATTATTAATTAGTTTGGAGTTCAAATAGAAAATTCTAAACAATATGATTTAGAGGTAGAGGTGCAATGATTGTATTCTCATAGTGCCTCTTCAATTTGAAAAGATTTTGGTAATTTGAATACATGTTGGCCCATATGTGGAGATCATTTATGTAAGATGTAAGTGTGATCATCTTCTTTTTTCATTTTCCATTTTCTTTAACACCTGTGTTTGCTCTTGCTGTCTTCAGCATGTCTGGAAGAGACATCAGAGACGTGTGTCAACAGGCAGAGCGGTCATGGGCATCGAAGGTAACATTCTAACAACTACATTCTTCAACCTATCACATTGGTATTGTTTACATGCCTTTGTATCTGTGGCGTCCATAGATAATTCGAGGACAAGGGGGTAAAGATGGAGAACAAGGAAATCTCCCACCTCTAGCAGAATACACTGATAGCGCCATGAATCGAAGGAAGGCCCTAGCTAGTATTGCAGAACAGAAAAGCCAAGGTTCTATGATGCGCCCACAGAAACCTCAGTTGGATACATGTTAGAATGATGGAGACACGAATGGTAATTTCAGTGATGGAGACACCAACCATATGTGTATCTCTGCATATCTAGGTATACTTTCTTATGCGGAGCTTGCGAACTTGTACTTGTAAATAATTCAGCAGAAGACCAGTTTTTGCTGTAGGAATTTTATACTTGGGGTTAGCAAGTAGTATATAGGATTAGGATATCCCATGCTCATTACACGACACCATTATGCAAAGATGGGATGCAGAATCTCTTTATTGCTCTGTCCGTTCTTGATAGATAGAACATCAAGCAGACATTTTTATTTGTTAAAAACAAAAGAAAAGGACAAGAAATCAGGGCCAGATTTCCACAGATAGACTTTAAAAGAAGAAGTTGCACATCAGATTATGAATATTGAAGTTGGATTCACACATCATTCTTCATTGATATTGCTATCCCGTCAGATTATGAATATTTTTAGTAAGATTTGTCCAGTTATAATCCTTTTCAAGATAAAAAAAACATGAACGTGATTATTATTACAAAGACTGTTCTATTTCACAAGCGAAATCCCCATGTTCCTTTTCATTGCCTCAACCAAAAAAATAAAATGCTAATCTTCCTTAAAATGCTTATCAAAATCACTGTGTTTTTAAAAGATCAAGCCATTAGTTTTAATTTCTTATGGTTGAATGCAGACATCCATTCACTCCACAAAAAATGAAAGTAAAAGTGTTTTCTTATATATAAAATTAGCATTATTTATCAGACTCAAATAATAAAATAAAACAGGATTGAAGTATTAAAACTGCAAATGAGTTTATTAACTACACTATCATATATTTTATTTTTTTCATAAATACATAAATATATATATATATATATATATGAATAATCAGTTTAAAGTTTAAGACAAAAATAATTTAATCTCAGTATGCAAAGGTGATTAGGAAACAATAAAAACTAAAATAAAATCAATCCCTGTATATAAATTACAATTAAATAAAAATACCATACTGTGCCGAATTTATTGATATCTGTTGGTCGTAGGCTGTCTCTTTCTTTTTCTACCTCATCGAGTCTCCACAAATCAATCTAAAGCAAAATACAATGGCTTCAAGAGACAAGAAACCAGCAAAGCCCTCAAGCAGTCGAGCAAGCGGTATCCGTACTCTCTCCGATCTGAACCGGCGGTCTGGACCTGACTCTGACAGCGATGATGAGGATGCTCCTCAAGAGTACTACACCGGTGGCGAGAAAAGGTAACAAACAACTGCTCTCCCCTGAACCTAACTTTATATTCAAATTTATACCTTGATTTTGAATAAAAAGTTGCAGTCTTTGATGGGTTAGCAATAATGGATTTCTCTTATAATTCATGAATTCTTTGATTTGTCTGTTAATTGATGGGTCAATGGCGGTAATTGATTGGATTATGAAGTGTGTTTTTAGTGTTGAGAGGATGAATTTTTTTCAAGAAGAAAAATTGATGGGGTGGGTGTTTTTAGTCATGGCAAGAGCAATACTTGAAAGTTTAAGCATTGAAAAGGATGGAGAGGGAAGTTGGGCATTTGAGAATTAGACCCTTGGGTGGAGGGATAGTATGGTAACGGGTTCTGGGTTTTACTGCTTGGTGCGTCGCACGGTGTGATATTAGCAGTGCAGTGTTAGTTTTCTTGGCCTTTGGAAACAGTTCTGTCTGATGGATGGATTTTCATTTTCATTTTGATTCTTTTTAAAAGTAAACACTGAATTCGCTGTCTTGAAAATCCTTCTGGGAGGTTGCGAGAGGATCCAGTTAACAGCATTACAGGTTGCAAGAGTCTGGATGATGATGGGATTTATCTATAGAGCTTACTTTTTGGAGAGGTTCATCTCCTACTTGATTCTGGAGCTGGAGCATAGGTAGAGAAGAAGCACCTTATTCAGAGTCTCAAGACTAAGCTCGTAGACTGAGTGCTGACCAAAGAAAGCTTCATGGTCTTGGAATGTGCATAGATGGTTCTTTAGTGCATTTTTAGCATTATTTCAGCCTTGTATTTATCAGATTGTGTCATCAGTAAATCCATTATATTTTGTATTGGAAGCAATTATAATTTCAACCTGTCATAATTTTATGAAGAAAAATTGATATTTGCTTATTTTCATATTCTCAAATATTTGTCAATTAAGTTTTTTTGAGATTTTGCTCTTTGCAATCCTTTAATTGTGGCACCTGATATTATCCAATTCTATTGGTAAATTCCCATGATTGCACACAAAGCTTTAGTTGTTATGCTTTTGTGTATCATTTACTTTTATCTGACTCGAATCCCTTGGTTATTCCTTCCTATTCATGAAATGTTTATATTTAATTACTCTCATTCTTCTAACACTATTATTTGTTGTGCAGCGGAATGCTTGTCCAAGATCCTACAAAAGGTAATGATGTGGATGCAATTTTCAATCAAGCTAGACAACTGGGAGCTGTTGAAGGTCCTTTGGACAATCTTAATCAATCTTCAAGCTCAAGAAGCTTTACTGGAACTGGTAGATTACTCTCGGGGGAGAGTGTGCCATCCGCTCCTCAACAACCCGAGGCTGTTGTTCACAATATTGTTTTCTGGACTAATGGTTTCACTGTAGATGATGGCCCCTTGAGGAGGCTGGACGATCCTGAAAATGCATCTTTCTTAGAGGTAATAGCAATATAGGTTTAAAATTGGACATTTGCTCTGGAGTTGGATATCTCTGTTTCCACCATCTACTATGTGAGAAAAATTCAAAGCATGTGTTGAATGCAACATTCTCATCACTATTTTTTCATTATTTCTCTTGAGTCCACCGATCTAGCTACATAGGTAGTTCATCCTTGGGGTTCTTTCCATATCCTCCTGAACCTTCACTTATAGCAACATAAACTAGTGCAACTTTCATTTTATTTTGTTGTGTTTTACTTTCACGTAATGATTTGATCCAAATTAGTATCAAAGGAAAGTTGGAACTAGGATGCTGGAATTGAGAACAGATACATAAACTTTAGAGAGAAACTCTTTTCCAATTTATTTTATAAAATGATATTCAAAACTACCTAGGAACACAATCAAGGCCTAGTTTATAAACGTCCTACTAGCACCTAACAACAACAGTAAAAAAATTACACTCATGACTCGGACAAAGAAGTCAAATCAACTCTAGAGATGAGTTGATATAATGGATTGGTATACTCTACGACACTTCTCACTTGTTTGAGGTTGTGCAAGTTTTTATAAAGGGTTTGAGTGTAGTTAAAATGGAGAAATTGCTCACACAACTTTTTCTTCATCTTCTCTCAATTATGAACTTTACCTTTACTATATCTTTGGCAAGAGACTTGCAAATGTTCCCACCAAGTTGAAGCACATCCCTTGAGGTGGATAACCACAAGCTTGACCTTTCATCTACATCATGGTAGTCAAAAACTCTTTTCACCAGGTTTAACCAACCTGCAGAATCATCCAGGTTCAAAAATCCTTGGAATTCTGGAAGTTCAACCTTGATGTTTTACTCAAGTCATGGCTCAAACTGAGAATGTAATACCAAAAGTATTCTCACATTGACAATGTGAATTCTCAAGCTCATGATCAACCACACTAGGAGGAACCATTCAGTGTACAAGTCCTGTAAGGAGCTCAACTTCCCTTCCTAATTTAACAATCTTATCAATTCTATAATCGTTATGTTGCTTTTCACAATTCCTCCCCACAAGAGGTAGGCTTCAATTCCTTCTCAAATCATCAATTTAGTCAACATTTCCATTTAGGTATCATTTTAGAACTTGATGAAAATCAGCAATTGTCAACAATTCAGTCTACTTTCCAGCTACATATTACCCGCGCCCTTATTTCTTCAGTTGTTTTGTTTGTGGTGATGTGTTATGATATAGTTTTATTATGTTTCTTTGCAGAGCATCAGGAAATCTGAGTGTCCGAAGGAGCTTGAACCCTTGGATAGGAGATCCTCAGTTCATGTCAATTTGATCAGGAGGGATCAAAAGTGCCCGGTGAGTCTCTCTCTTCCCTTTCTTAGTATTTACTAAGACTAACAATTCTTTCTGGAACTTGTAAATCGCCATCCTGTTTGTAATCTCCAATTCGGTGTTCTAGTGGATAGTTATTGTCCAAAAAACACATCATGTGAGTGCTCGAAAGACATCAGTGTTTGAGCTGTACCAACACTCTGCTATTGTTTTTTCCTGCAGGAACCAGAGAAGCAGCGCAATGTTGCATTCCAAGGTACAGGGAGGACTCTCGGAAGCAGCAGTGCTTCACCTGCATCTGAACCAACAGCTGATTCTGCTCCTCTGAGCTCTGCTCCAGCCCCTTTAATGGGCCTGGTTGTGGACAAAACATTGCCATCGACTTCAATTCAGCTCAGGTTGGCTGATGGGACCCGCATGGTGGCGCACTTTAATAATAGCAACACAGTCAATGACATTCGGTCCTTCATTGATGCATCCAGGCCTGGGGGTGCTCGGAACTATCAGCTGCAGATGATGGGATTCCCTCCGAAGCTTCTTACTGAGCCAACTCAGACAATAGAGCAGGCAGGCCTTTCCAATTCAGTTGTTATTCAGAAATTCTAGCAAAGCTGCATGAATGTCGCATACTATCTCTAGTCGTTGTTGTGCTCTCTCTTGTAGTAAGTAAACCAGTTTTATGAACATCAAGACCTTGAATATCTGTTTCCTTGTATACATAAGGGAGGGTTTTGGTGGCTGGTTGCTTGGACGATGGAGTTGAGTTTTGTGATGCGAAAATATAGTCTTCTGCAGTCTTGTAAATTGCATGCTCTTGTTTTGCTTGCTTGGCACGTTCACAGTTCCCACTTTTTTCATTTTGCTGGTATCATTTCCCCTTAATGGTACGAACCACGATACAGTGTACTCTCTCCCCCCCTCGCCTCTCTCCTCTCTCCTCTCTCTGCTCATTCAACCATGGCTCAACTTGGTAAAGAGGATTGGAGTATGACTGGCTATTACAATTACAGCAAAAACTAAAGATTGTGCTGGTTTTTTTGTTTGCCCGAACATTGTGAATGCTTTTGCGATTGTATTTTTTTTTATTAATCATTTTGGTTCTCAATTTTTTTTTATCATTGGTTGCTGTCATTGATGTTGTTCAAAGTTGTCGGCTTACTTTATAATAACTGCTCGGAGTCTAGTAAATAAATTTATAGCATTGACATGAATCTCATCCTGATTTTGTAGTTTTTCTTGGTCTCTCTTTTGTCGTTTTAATGTAATCAATCTGTCGCTTAAAAAAAAGGAAAAAAAAGGGCAAGCTAGCTGCTCAGGTAGCGGATAGGCGTTGCCATCTTCCTGTTGCAAATTTAATCAAGACCATCAGGGAAACACAGGGATCACTTTGATATCCGCGTAAGCAGTAGGTGTGGTGCCATCCAACTTTGTAGGTGAAATTAATCGACAAAATAATCAGAAGATCTTCTCTAATGTGATGCAGATACAATTTTGAAAAGAAAACTGAGACCCCGCTGATCAATTTTGGTTTCCCTTGATGGTGGTGCCATCCAACTTTGATGATTAATTAATTTCATCATACAAGTTTAATGGTAGAATATAGAAATATTATCTGGCAGGTACTCTATTTTTATAATTTTTTCGTAGCTTTCCCCTTGTGCGGGACAGGATAAAATAAATAATTTGGATTAATTGCAAGACAAGAGATGTTAGGATTTTTTCTACTTCTAGGGGATATTAGAAATGTTTTCTTAGAGACGAAGGGGGTTACGTAGTAGTATTTTCGTTTGTAGGGATGTATTTAAATCAATCTCTTGAACATATAAATCTGTTTTCCACCTTAAATTATGATAAAAAAAAAAAAAAACTTAATAACTTTTCATTAAAAACTGATACTTGCCACAGGCTATATTGGCTGAGAGGGGTAAATAATTTTAAATCAAAAATCACTTTCAAATCCGCACTCAACAGGGATATTAATCAGACACCTCATCAGGTTTCCACAAACCAGTCTAAAGCAAAAAACAGTGACTTCAAGGGACAACAAACCAGCAAAGCCCTCAAGCAGTCGAGCAGGCGGTATCTGTACTCTCTCCGATCTGAACCAGCAGTGTGGACCTGACTCTTAAAGAGATGACGAGGATGCTCCTTAGGAGTAGTACACTGGTGGCAAGAAAAGGCAACAAACAGCTACTCTCCCTTGAACCTTACTTTATACATTTATTTCTTCTGTTTTTTCAAAGTTTTGATTTTTAATATAATTTTGTGGTCTTTTTTCGGTTAGCAATAATGGGTTTCTCTTATAATTTATGATTTTATTGATTTGTCTGTTAATTGATGAGTTAATAGTGGTAACTGATTGAGTTATGATTTGGGATTTTAGTGTTGAGGGTTGAGGATGACTTTTTCAAGAAGAAAAATGTTGTGGTGGGTGAGTCATGGCAAGGGCGATACTTGAAGGTTTAAGCATTGAAAAGGATGGAGTCGACGTTTGAGAATTGGACCCTTGGTTGGAGGGATAGTGTGGAAACGGGTACTGGTTTTACAGCTTGGTGTGTTGCAGATTGCGATATTAGTAGAGCGGTGTTAGTTTTGTTGCCCTGTGGAAACAGTTCTGTCTGTTGGATGGATTATGGATTTTTATTTTGACTTTGATTCTGTTTAGAAGTAAACACTGGACTCGCTGTATTGAAAATGCTTTTTGGGAGCTTGCCAGATGATCCGGATAACAGCACTAATAGAGTGTGGATGATGATGGGTTTTATCTATAGAGCTTACTTTTTGTAGAGGTCCATTTCCTACTTGATTCTCGAGCTGCAGCATTGGTAGAGAGGAAGCACCTTATTCAGAGTCTCAAGACTAGGCTTGTAGACTGGTTGCTGACCAAAGAAAGCTCTGTGGTCTTGGAATGTGTATAGATGATGGTTCTTTAGTGCTTTTTTAGCATTATCTCAGCCTTATATTTTTCGTACTGTGCCATCAGTAAATCCGTTATATACTGTATTTGAAGCATTTATAATTTTCAACCTTTCATAATTTGGTGAACAAAATTTGATATTTGCTTATTTTCATATTCTCAACTATTTGTCAATTCAGTTTTTTTTAGATTTTGCTCTTTTCAATCATATAATTGTGGCACCCGATTTTATCCAATTATTTTGGTAAATTCCCATGATTGCACATAAAGCTTGAGTTGCTTTGCCTATGCCTCTCATTTACTTTTATCTGACTTGAATCCCTTGGTTATTCCTTCCTATGTATGAAATGTGTTTATATTTAAGTATTTCTCATACTTCTAACACTAATTTTTATTGTTGCAGTGGTATGCTCGTCCAAGATCCTACAAAAGGTAATGATGTGGATGCAATTTTCAATCAAGCTAGACAACTGGGAGCTGTTGAAGGTCCTCTGGAGAATCTTAATCAATCTTCAAGCTCAAGAAGCTTTGCTGGAACTGGTAGATTACTCCCGGGGGAAGACTGTACCATCTGCTCCTCAACAACCTGAGGCTGTTGTTCACAATATTGTTTTCTGGACTAATGGTTTCACTGTACACGATGGCCCATTGAGGAGGCTGGATGATCCTGAAAATGCATCTTTCTTAGCATGTGTTTAATGAAGCATCTCAATCAGTGTCTTTTCACTATTTTTCTTGAATCAAGAAGACTCACAATGATCTAGTTACGCAGGTAGTTCATCCTTGGGCTTCTTTTTCTACATCCTCTTGAACCTTCACTTGTAGCAACATAAAGTAGTGAAGCTTTTTTTTTTAATTGTTGTGTTTTGCTATCTCCCTTGCCCTTGTGTCATCATCTGTATTGTTTGTGGTGATGTTATGATATTGTTTTATTGCAGAGCATAAGGAATTCTGAGTGTCCAAAGGATCTTGAACTTGCTGATAGAAGGTCTTCAGTTAATTGCAATTTGATTAGGAGGGATCAAAACGGCCCGGTGAGTCTCTCTCTCTCTCTCTACCAGCTATCTTTTCTTAGTATTAACAAAGACTAACAATTCTTTGTGGAACTTTAGAAATAACCATCAGTGTTCTAGTTTATAATCTCCAATTCAGTGTTCTAGTTGATAGTTCTTTGTCCAAAAAATGTTTCAACATGCTTTCGCATGTGTGCATTTGAAAGACATGAGTGTATGAGCTGTACCAACATTCTGTTGTTGTTTTCCTGCAGGAACCAAAGAACAGCGCCATGTTGCACTCCAAGGTATAAAGGGGAAGCAGTGCTTCACCTGCCTGGACCAAAAGCTGATTCTTCTCCTCTTAGCTCTTTGGTTATATGTTGTTTTCCTTTAATGGGCCTGGTTGTGGATGAAACGCAGCCATCAACTTGAATTCAGCTTAGATTGGCTGATGGGACCCGCATGGTGGCCCACTTCAATAATAACCACAGTCTGACATTCGATCCATCATTGATGCATCCAGGCCGGGGGGTGGTCGGGATTATCAGCTGCAGTTGATGGGATTCCCTCCGAAGTTTCTTACCGATCCAACTCAGACAAGAGAGCAGGCAGGCCTTCCAATTAAGTTGTTATTCAGAAATTCTAGCAAAGCTTCATGAAGGTCGCATACTATCTCGTTGTTTTAGAGGTGTCTTGTAGTAAGTAATCCAATTTTATGAACATCAAGACCTTGAATATTTGTTTCCTTCTATACAGAATTGTTAGAGAATAATATAAATTATATTCTAGAATTTTATCAATTAGTTTAAATTTTTAGGTGAGATGGTTCCTTAACAAGATGGAGAGGGTTTCGGCGGCTGGTTGGTTGGACGATGGAGTTGAGTTTTGTGTTGGAAAATGTATTCTTCTCACTTTCCACATGCTGCTGGTATCACTTTTCCCCGCCTGCAATGGTGCAAACCACTGTAAATTGTACTCTCTCTCTCTCTCTCTCTCTCTCGCTCTGCTCATTCAAGCATGGCTCAACTTGGTGAAGAGGATTGGAGTATATGACTGGCTATATGGAAGTATTACTAGATACCTTGCAGGATGAGACCCATCTTTCACAAACGGGGTCCTGAACCGAGGAAAGTACAGGATGGCCAGGCAGTTACACTCCATCGCTTAAATAAATCTGATTCGAACCCTAAATTGCAGGCCCAAGTTAACAATCCAATAAATGTCTTTTCTTGCCTCACACATCCTATACAAGGTAAAATTCTCCCATGTGTGAGTACCAAATATTGTTCGAGTCTAGTGGAGATGGCTGTCCCTGTTGCTGAAGCACGCATGGTATCTTACGAGGCATCTCATGATCAGAGTGACCTGGTGAGGCATCTCAAAACGCTCCTCATAGTTTCCATCTCCATTCATAGTGTGCCGTGGATTAGACCCCATAAAGCTTCTTTTGTCGGCCAGAAGAAGCATTTGTGCTCCCGTTTCAATTATTTTTTCTTCTTCACGGCTCAACCGACTAAGGGTCCCTCTAAGCCCATGTGCAAGCCATGACAGCCTTGCATGACTTTACATTCCAGAAGGGAGTCAAAAACTAAAAATCAAAAGTTCTTACCATCTAATTCCATTTTGTCCATGCACAATTCAGCTGCATTATATATGAGATGGCGCATCTAACCGGCATGAAATCGACGAAGACGACTCACAAATTGGGAAAGACAACGATCACTTGATATCCACGTTTTAAAGTAGCCAGCAAGCGTGGTGCCATCCAACTTTCTAAGTGAAAATCGATATAATAATCAGAAAAGTAGTGGTGGTGTTGACTGAAGATCCTCTCGCGTACAATTTTGAAAGAAAAATTAAGACCCCACTAATCAAATCAGGTTTCCCTTGATGGCAAATTTCTCTTTGATTTAGAAGTTGACTGTGCTTTACATTAATCATAACATCCCAATTATGGCCAAGTTCATGGACTGTTTGCCAACCCTATTGCCCTCTAAGTTGTGTCTAGATAAGTTGACAATATACATGGCCTGCTGTCAGAATCATTAGTAGCTGCCTTAATTATCATTTCCATGCCTGAACCTCCAAGAACACTCGTTACCCCCTCTGACACTGCATGAGATCATGGTGTCTCGGTGCCTTTATAAGCTGTCAGCGAACAAAAACATGGAATTATCATTGATCTCAATTAATCAAGTGGCTGGTTCCTGTTAATTTGAGACCCACAACTCATTTCATAAGCTGTCTATCTTTACAACAACAGCTGTGGACTCTCCTGGAGTGTTAGAACTTGCAGGGATAGTAGTTCGTTTGCATGAGGTCGTGCTATGAACACGATGAGAAAACTTCATTTCTTTAAGAGAACTAAGTGTAGATAAATTAACAAGCATGAATTGAAAGATTATCATTATGGATAATAGAGGTAATCAAAACTTGAATGACCTCTAGATTCACAAAAGCCGATCAATCACATGTAAGAGGGTTCATGGGGAAATACTTCCTTTTGTCTGGAGCAATTCTCTACCGTAATTAAATTAAAATTTAAGCTTCAGCTAATAATCATATCCTGTACTTGACGATTCTGTCATCATGTTCGTTTGTATTTTATGGTGGAATATATAAATATTTAACCTGTCAGGAATTCAAGGCCTGTGGGTTGTATTTACAAGGGAATTAATTATCATTACTTTTTAGAGAAATCCTCATTTGTCATAATCACTGAGATATTCTCGACTCCAACAACAAGTGTTTTTAAAAATAAGCATATCACCCCAGGAGAGTAAATATCACCTAAAAAGTATGGCTATTATAAGAAAATCGATTTGAAAATGTTTTTGTATTTGAGAGTATTTTGTATAGCAATTCATTTTTAAAATGTTTTTGTTTGAAAATATTTTGAAATAATACTATTTTATTTTTAAACTAGTGCAAGAAAATAATTAAAAAATAAAATGGTTATTACCGTTTGCATCCTCTGTGTGGGAGAAGATGAAAGGCATGTTTGATACAGCTGTTGCTGTTGTGGTTAAGGTTGAAAAAAAAGTAATTTCATGAAAAACGCTTTTACATGCGTTTCAAAACTGAAATTCAAGTATTTGGTTAAAACTGTGGTTGAGTTTGAGTTTAATGAAAAGCAGTTTCGAGTGTTTGGTTACCATGTTTTTCATATTGATGTCAACTTGTGAAATTACTTTAAAGGACACACACATATATTTTTTAAAATATTGTAGATTTAATTATCATAATAATAAAATATAATTAATAATTCAAGTAAATTAAACAATTTTTAATTTTTTTAAATATGATTTTTATAGTTTTTAAAAAAATTGGATTGGACCTGACCCAAATAAATGGGTCGGCCCAGCCAAGTTGGGCTAAAAGGCCCAACCCTGCCGGACTTGGGCTGGGCCGAGAGCAGCCCAGCCCAAGTGTTAAGACTAAACGCAAAACGGTGCGTTTGGTTTTAAAGAAAAAAACCACAAAATGCACCGTTTTGCCTTTCATTTTTGTTTTGCATTTGGCATGTTACTGTGTCTTTTCACTGTTCACTGACTGTGATGAGAGGGTCAACGGCCGGTACCAACGAGTAGAGGAGGCCGAGGTGACTGCCCCTGTCGTGGTGGCGTCGAAAATAGAGCTGTGTGGTGGCTGGTAGGAGCTCTGAAAGGTTGTAGCACCAGCTGCTGCCACTACTGACACCGGGGATTGCTGCCTCAGGTGCTTCTGTCGCCGGAGCTTGTGGCGTGGAGGAGAAGCTGACAATGATGAGGTGGATGATGGTGGTGCGAGGGTTGTCGGTGACTGAGGAGAGAGAGAGAGAACGCTGGCTGACTGTGAGAGAGAGAGAGAATGTCGGTCGTGTGCTGGGGAAGAAAAGGAGAGAAGGAAGCCGAAGGTGTGTTCCTTCAAACAATTCAATGCAGTCGTTGCCGAAGGTGTGTTCCTTCAAACAATTCAATGCAGTTGTTGCCGAAAGTGTGTTCATGCTAAGAAACATTACTGAAGTTTTTCATGCAATCGAATTAATTAGGCAGAATAGAAAATCTCAGTATCATGCAGAGGACAAGTGAAAACAACAAATTTTTTATTACAAGAAGTTTCCATTCAGCTCATATTGCGTTTCTTATGTCTGCGTTCGGGCGAGAAGCATCTTTTTGATGCGTCTCATAAACTGCGTTTGAATCGTGTATTTTGGTAGGACCCACAATATAAAACTGTAGTCCAAAACATTACCAAACAATTTAGCTCTGCGATGAGCTCAATCGCAGACAGCACAGCGGAGCCAAACACCCACGAAATAATAATGCAGGTTAATCGCAGCACAGGAGATGTTAGAATTTGCGTAACAAATATCACTGCCTTGTCGTCTTCCTTGTTTTTAATCTTCTGGTTGATTATGACTACTCGATCGCAAGGGAATTAGATTTATTGATGAGGAGAGGAGGTCCCGGTACAGTAGATTACTGTTTTGTTCTTGTCTGTTTTAGTATTTTTTATAATTTAATGTCGAAAATGTAGAGACTTCGACAAAATATATAAAACTGGAAAAGAAGAAAACCCTTTACGTTATATCATGCAACTGCTGAAGAAAAGACGTAAAGTGAATCAGAAAGCTAATAATATAGGAGGTTGAAAGGGCCATCCCTTCCTAGCTAGGGCTTGCTGTCCCTTCCTTTCCCTTCCCCATAATATTATACCCTCTGCCGTCCCTGCTCTCAAAAACCAAGACTTCACTACCTGAAACAAGTCCCTCCTCTCTCAGCTTTTTCTTGTTTGCTTTCCTTCTATTCCGACGCTGCTGTGACGGATTCGCGTACTGTGACGCTCTCTCTCTCTCCAAATTGTCACCCTACACCTAGCCCTAACCCCTCCCACCAACAGGGTGTCGACATTTATGTAGCTACTATCGCTACACCCTGGAATATAGGTTTGAGATTTTTATGTTTTTAATAGATACATAGATTAAAAATAAACTTAATAATTTGAGGGTTATTATGTTCCCTGCGAGCTTGTGTAGAGAAACTCAGCATCAAATTATTAATCGTGTTCAGCTTGAGCTCCATCAGGAACCACAGTCACATCCTGCTTCCACCCGATGCCACTTTGCGGATCTTGTAGATTTTATGTTTCTTGAAGAGGAAGGACCGTACGTCTCGTTTCTCAACATAACCCCTTTCTTGATAGAATACAAACAATGATTTTCTCTTTATACTTTTAAAAATTCTTACTTGGAAAAAACCAGCATTTATCATTAAAAACGACAATTTCACCTTAATTAACTCGAGTAAGTAACAGTTATTCCGATCAGGTTCGAGTAATTCTCAGAGTAGAATAACTTGTTTTATTTACAAAAAAAAACATTTGATTTTCCCAAACAGCCGTGCATGCACAATACTCCCCCCCGCTCCCTCCGTATGCAGGTCCTGCAGCGAGGCTAAGTAGCGGTATGGCTGCCTCTCCCACTTTTACAAGAAGACTACTATTCCCCTGGCCATGTACACAGGAAGGTTTTACACACGATTCCCCCAGCTGCTTCAAAGAAGGGTGAAAAATCATATGATCATGTTCATTCTTAGAACACTGGGATGAAGGGTTCGCTTTGTGATCATGAACGCATGCAGCCATCGTTATCCTCTGTTAGGGATTGTCTGTTTTTATATTTTAAATTGTATTCAAGTGCGTTTTAAGAATATATAATATATCGAGCTTGAAAATATTATATATATATATATATATATATAAATGAAAAACACCAAGCAGGACCTAGAGAAACAGAAACATTCGGACTGTCCCGCAAGCTTTATCAGCTTTTTAAGAGGCGGTAACCCACCTTTTTATCTCTGCTAACAAAACAGGTTGGATTAGATGCGATGACGATGACTATGACTAACCTAATGCGAGAAAAGCTACGCATTTCCTACCCTATCCAGCAACAAGATTTTCTCCATCCAGTCCCCGACTCCTGGTTGAGTGAGCATTCACTGGAGGTAGTAAGATCACTAAAGGATTTTGTTTTTCGATCTCTTATTAGCAATCAGATCACAGGGGAAGAGAGTGCAGTTTCCTGCGATGTTAGCTAGCATGAGGAACCATCGCTGCTTTGGCATGAAAATGTCACTGACAGGGACAGATTTTTTATCCATCCATTCCTAATTTCCTTTGATTTGTTTTCTTTATCCCCATGGGTACCTGATCCTATCAGCTTTTCTTTTTTCTAAAAAATAAGCTAGGTTTCAGCTTAAAAAACACCTTGGATCTCTATCTATTATTCATAAAACAAATCCTCTTTGCTTTATGCATTAAATTAAAAAGAAATACAACTCCAGAATAAATTAAATAAAATAAATCCTAAGAAATCAGGTCGGAATTGCATCGAAGGAAGGGCAGTGAACTAAAAAATCGAATCAAATTGAACTATAGAGTCGACAAATCGAATTTCAATTCCCATTCCTGGTCTGGGATGGCTAGGAATCTCGACTGTGGTTTATGGTGACTTTGACACATATGGACCAGGGCTGTGAATGCTGGTGGAGAAGGTGTTTGGCATGTACAAGGTGTCGGGACTGAACTTATTTGAAAACCGTGAAAGCTTTATTTTATTTTATGTGTGTTGTTTTAAATCGTATTTGTAATTGTGTTTTTAAAATATTTTTGAAAAATATTGAATTTTTTTTATTATTTATTTTAAATTAATTTTTTATATTTTTATATCAATTTTCTGGTATTAAAAATAATTTTAAAAAAATTAATAAAATATTATTTTGATATATTATTAAAAATATATTTTAAAAAATATATATTTTAAAAAATAACCGAGAATTCAATTCTATAGAGAGAGCAGTTTGATTAAATCTGTCTTAATTTTGTTTAAATTAGTAAAAAGAATAGATGTATGTTCAAACACTTGAAAACACGATCCTCTTAAATTTAAAAAGGATTCATATTTTTGGCTTCAAAGAAAAAGCAGCGGCTGCGTTGAAGAATATGGACTTGTGAGAGAATTTGATGTTCTTAAGGAGAATAAATACCCTCTTCATTACTTTGCATTTTCTAAAAAAACTCCATGTCTTGGAAATAAAGTTGCAGTTAATCAAAAAACTGTGAAGAAGAAGGGGAAGAGGTAGCAGAAAATAGTGACAAAGAGAGGTAGCGGGCACATTGTCACAGGTAGAGGAGGAGGAGGAGGAGGAGGAGTTGTATGGCCGTACGTATGGGCCTCTCGCTAGGGTTAAGGGAAGAGATCAACAACAACAACCAGGTTTGGGAGAATATTAATTAACTGCGTGGATAGATTCCAATCAACAAATGAGATGAAATGAAATGGACGACACTGTACTGTAGTACTCTACAATCTACATATACAATCTACAGAGAGAGAGAGAGAGTTGTGGAGGATTATATTGATATGCGTGCGGTGCCCCCTCCATTTTACATCACTGCACTCCATTTTCCTTCTGGGTTTCTCTGACTTCCTCGTTTCAATCGTCCGTTTCGTTCTCTGCGTCCTCCACAAATTGCAGAAAAACAAAAGCCATCTCTCTCTATCTCTTTCTCTTTCTTTTTCTTTGCCAGCAGTGGCAGTGGCAGTGGCAGTGCAAGAAAAGAGGGAGATGGAGACTTGAGTTTTCATCGGGAATGTAACGTTTTGGTCAGTCCCTCAAAGATCACCCAAATATTTGCTTTCATTTTACCATCTATCAACCCACCGCCAACCTCTGCTGCTCGCTCGCTCGCGTGCAACCTGTTATTCCTCCCCTAAGAAATTCAGCAAGAAAAAACACCCATTCCAAAGGAAACCCTTGCAGTCTTTTTTTCTGCAGACAACTGTACCTCTCTCTTGCCAAGATTAAACAAAACCCTCCACCAGCACATAACTGCCTCCTTTTCTGCTTCTCGTTTCGTCTACTTCTCTCACTATTTAGGATTTCCCTCTAAAAGAGTCTGTTCTTTGTAGCATAATTCTCGGGAGAGCACTGCACAATACTAATGCCACACCCCTCTTTTTGAGCAAAAGGAAGTAAGGATTTTGCCCAAGAGAACAACTAGGAAAAAGATAACACAGTGAGAGAGAGAGAGAATGGAGGGAGGTGGTGCTGGTGGTTCAAGTACCACTTCACTTATGATGGCTTTTGGAGACAACAGTAATGGACTCTGCCCTATGATGATGATGATGCCTCTCATGTCTTCTTCGTCTTCTGCTCATCACCAGCAACATGTTCATGCGGGGGATTCATCAATATCAAATACCTTGTTCCTTCCTCTGCCCACTACCACCAATCAAAGCCAAAGCCGTATTAATAATAACGCCAGTGGCTCTTCTTCTATGATTCTTGACTATCCCAACCACAACGCTGTCACTGCGACTGGGTGTTATTTCATGGAGAACAATGATGGTGGTGGTGGTTCTACTTCTGTTAAGGCTAAAATTATGGCTCATCCTCACTACCATCGCCTCTTGGCTGCCTATGCCAATTGTCAAAAGGTAAAGAAATGAACTGTATTTTCAGCCCTTGCAACCCTATTAACTAAACACTCCAAACCCATATATATACCTGTTTTTCTTCTTTCTCTCATGCATGTCCACTAACAAAACTCTTCTTCTTGTGGAAGATAGATTCATTCAGTCGCCCCGTACGTTCCGATATTTTTGTAATTATTGATCTAAAAAGTGATCAACTTCTCCCAAATTCTCAACCTTTTTGTTTTCGTGTGTTCTTTTGATGCATCCATTAAGAATTTTGTTGCCAACAAAGTGGGGGTCAGAACCCTTCTAAGCAATACTCATGATAGGGAGATGAGCTCAGATTATTCTTCCACGTCTGTCAGTATAGCTCACACATGTCAGTATTTCTTCAGGTTGGAGCGCCACCTGAAGTCGTGGCTAGACTTGAAGAAGCTTCTGCATCTGCTGCTTCTATGGGCCCTGCAAACACAAACAGCATCGGTGAAGATCCAGCCCTTGACCAATTCATGGAGGCTTACTGTGAGATGCTGACCAAGTATGAGCAAGAACTCTCTAAGCCCATGAAGGAAGCCATGCTTTTTCTTCAGAGGGTTGAGTGCCAATTAAGAGCCCTCGGTCTTTCCTCGACAAGTTATGGTGTGATCATAATCTCTCTCTCTCTCTCTCTCTCGGTATGCATGTTAGGGTCTTTTGAGCTCAAAAAATATTATTGACTTTATTTTTTGTGCATTTTTTTTATTGAAGTACTAACAATAATTCATGCATATTTTTGTTTATAGAAGAGCTTGTTACGCAAAGCGGATGCAATTCCTTTTATCTTTTTTCCCTGGTCTATACGGGTTTTTTTTTTCTCTTTCCCTAGATGGAACAGTTTGAGGTGGTAGGGTAACCATAGAGAAGACGGTATTTCTTGCTGGACATAGATGGGATGGTAGAGTAAATATTCCCTGATTTGATTCTCTTCTTGGTGTTTGTGTATTTTATCTTGTTTCTCGTCGATTCTACTTGTTGTTTTGGTGAATGCTGTCACATTTCTTTCCAATCAATATTGTAGGTGTCCTATTTACGATGCTGATGAAACCTAGGTTTTTGTATTTCTATGCGTTTTTGCAATGCAATTTTAAATACCTTTGGTTGAAAAGCCTTTAAGTGATTGCTAGTTCGATGTCTGGCCGTTAGATTCTTGATTGCATAGAAGATTCTTCATCGAAAACAAGTCATACAACTGGCTGATAAGATGGAAAACTTCAGGCGTTTGAAGTTTTGTAAATGGGACTGTTAATTGAACTGAAGGACATAAGGGGCTCTACTTTTTGTTTAAATTTTTAGGGTTCCCTAGGATTTTGAGTTCTCATACATTGGATCAAGAGCAATGACGGTGGATTGAATCTAATCATCTGAAGAAACTAAGGGAACAAGTACAGGTAAGGATCATTTGGTGATATTTGGATCCATATGGATTATAGAGGTATGGAAGTGAGCTGAGTGCAATATCGAGGGATTTATGCCACAACCGCTGTGCATTTTATGGAAATTGAATAGCTCCTAGCAGGTGTATTAATTAAGGGAATGAACTTGAAATGTTACCTGGTTCATGAAGGCATAGCTTATGGATAGATAAGGGGGCATTGTCAATGTGTCAAACTTTTCTTTGCTCAACTTTTGGAATAAAGAGGGAAACATCTACAAGTAGCTGCTGTGAAGAAGCTCATCCAGTCGACCAGTCCTGCATGCCTTGAAGGGAGTTCTTGTTCTCTCCCCAATGAAAGATTTCTGTAACACAGCCGATAATATCTTCACCAAACTACCATTCATCACAGTTAAAACTAAAAAGTCTAAAAGAATGTGTAGACATCTAGTTAAGGATTCATGTTAGGAATAATCATATAAAGCTCTTTAAAGGAAAGAGCCATGGAGATCAAATGATGCCATGTAACCTAAGTCATGAATTGAAGTTACTTATGTCGGCACAAATATTACAGTACTTTCTGTCACGCATTGCATCAATTGATTTACACAGCACTATGCAAAAGCCGTGTAAGATTATGTCTAATAAGCTGATATATATTTTGCTAAGTTAAAGGGTGCGTTTTTCTATGTTGGCGTCCCCGTTCTAAGTGATAAGAGAGTAAGATGCGCCTCTCGTAAGGGATTTTTTTGGTCTATCTAATTCTTGCTTTTGCAGATAATGCTGGCCTATAAGTATTATTGACAAATATACATAGATTCTTCTTACTTTGTTGGCCTTGGAGCAAGATATACTGCAGTTTAAATGTCATAATGTACAGGCTTCTTTAGAGATTAAGAAAGTCTTTCTTCAGGTAAAAACAGCGACAAGGAATTCATTCGGTGTCAAAGTGCAATCCATTCCATTTACAACTAAAAAATTAATTATAAAGTTAGTTTCTCTTAATGGGTGTCATTATCATTAGTCATGACACTGGTAATGTTATGTTTTCTTTAATCAAAATGTCAGATTTCATGAGCACGAACAGGGTGTATAAGAGTTTCTGGAGCTTACAAGTGTTTTTCAGTCTTTGTCAAAGAGACCCTTAACCGCAGTATGAAGGTTCCTGAGTCGATACTAGAAAGTTGCTGAACTTGTATTTCATATATATAATCTCTTCCTTTCACTCTGCAAATATGGGGTAAATTCATAATGAGTTTGTGTATTAAAGTCTTCATTGATCTATATACACTTAAGTGCAAGAGTCTCTTCCATTATAAATAACTTTTTCTTTAAACTGTTAAGTACCTTTCATCATAATGAAATTTAAGTCAACATGTTACCGGTCTTTTGTTGTAATTCATGCAAAAATTAAGGACTAGCAATGTGATACCAGAATTTGCTTCCCTCTTCCCCATAAACATGTCATTACCCTCTATTTTGCGTGATGATAGTCGAATTATTATATAGATTCATATATAGGTGGTTAAATATCAAGTTCTGTATGTTGCAATGGCAGTAGTGAAGCTGCTTTACTATCTCTCGTGTAGAAGTACTGCTAAAATATGTGATGCTAGTTGCTGCAGTAACTTTCCATGTGTTATTTTAATGCTTTGTAAACTGCTAACTCGTTCATGTTTCCATCAGCAGCTTGGGGCGAGGGCAATGATAGGAATGCATCATCCGAAGAAGAGCTTGATGTGAACAACAAATTCATAGATCCTCAAGCAGAAGATCAAGAATTGAAAGGTCAGTTACTACGCAAGTACAGTGGATATTTAGGCAGTCTCAAGCAGGAGTTCATGAAAAAGAGAAAGAAAGGGAAGTTGCCTAAAGAAGCGAGGCAGCAGCTGCTGGATTGGTGGAGCAGGCATCACAAATGGCCATATCCATCGGTATGCACTTTTATGTTGCTTTTCATGTCATAGCACCGCAGATGCTTAAAATAAATTGTGGGCTACCTGCAAGTGATTCATGATTTGTATGGCCCTGGATGTAATTTTATTGAAATGCAGACTAAAATAGAATCAACTCCATGGAAACACACAGAAGCAAATAGTCACTGCATGATTTTGCTCTGAAGATCAAATTAATTATGTGACACAAGTAGTGCTTGTGCTCATAGATCATAGGTTACATGCATCTTTACATTATTAATTCATATAATTTTCAGATGTTTGATGCGATCAAACATTGTATCAACAGGAGTCACAGAAGCTGGCTCTCGCAGAATCCACTGGTCTGGATCAGAAGCAGATAAACAACTGGTTCATCAACCAAAGGAAACGCCACTGGAAACCATCAGAAGACATGCAGTTTGTGGTGATGGATGCCGGCCATCCTCATTATTACATGGATAATGTCATGGGCAATCCCTTCCCGATGGACTTCTCCCACACACTGCTTTGAAGATCATGATCCATGATTGATAACTCCGCTTGACATGCTTCTATATGCTGTGTGCTGGCATGCATCCGGAGGGCTATCTAATGTCACTGAATGTTGTGTTGACCCTGACCCCGTCTTATTTATACCTAGTACGTACGCATAGTATGTTCCCCAAGTATTGTTGATTTCTAGATGGAAGTGTGGTTAAACAGATGCCTAGTTCCTGCTAGGGTAAGACTTGCTGTGCATGAAGAAATGCCTTTCTTCTTCTTCTTGGGGCGGCATAATAATCATGTTTTGGAACCACAAATATCGAATTGGAAGCTCAAGAGTCTATGCATGCATGCTCTATTGATATGCTTTTGAATTCCGACTTCTCTGATTCCTTTCTGGCTGAAATGATTTGTTTGTTTGCATGTTTTATGTTCTATGCATGATTTATTAGGAACTTTGATGAAGAAAGAAGGGAATAGCATTAGCTTTGTTATTGGTAAGTGACAAGTTTTCGTTTGTTTTATAGAACATTTAACTTTTTTAGAAGGAAAAATATAATCTTCATAGATTGGTAATGTGCTTGCTAACATTATTCAATGCATACTTAATAAATCATATAAATACCATGAAATGATGCATCATATTATTTTGCTGAATATGCTTTTATATATTCTTCGCCCATCATAGCTTTTGTTTTTCTAGACAACAAATGAAAAACATTGTTATATTTTTATGTTAATACAACAAATTTAATTGAAAATGTTATATTTTTATGATAATAAATAGATGTATTATCAACTATAATGGTCAAATCCAGCTCGATCAAACAATTTGGCAACTTATGGCCATGGTAGCCATTAAACTTACAATATTAAGCCTTGAATCTCTCGAAAATTTAATTTTTGAAAATTCATTTCAGTTATTATTTATATTACTCAAAACCAAACATTTAACAAATATAATTAAAATGATATACAACATACTATTGTCATAACCTATTTTAGGCTATTCCTCAAATTCATTTTAGATAAAATAAAATCAAAAGACTGACATGGTGGGAAAATCAATTTGGAATTTTGAACAAAGCCCGAGGCCTGTTGTGCCAAAACCTGAAGAAACATTGCAGGTTCAAAGTCAAAATAAATTATTATTGGACAAGTTTGTATAAAAATTAAATCCAGTGACATAATTATATTTTTAATATGTCAATTTCATTTAATCATGGATTAAATTAAGTGTTTGATTTTGTTTAAGAATTAATTTGGGTTTAATTAAAAAATTTAATTAGATGCAAAGACTTAATTATAATTTACATTGGTAAAATAAAATATTTTAAGGACTTCAATTGGTGAACAATTTAGCTTGAAGTCTAATCTGAGTTTAATTAAGAAGATTGAAATTTTAGGATACCTAATTTAATTTTTACCAAGTTAATTGATTGAAATCAAGAGCAAAATTATATATAAAAAAAAGTCAATTAAGGGTTGAATTAAAACAATTCACAACTAATGACTATTTTGCAAAAGGTGTTGGATTATAGGAACTGAATTGATTGGAATCAATAGTGAAATTGAAGATAATTGAAAATTGAGCAACTAATTGATGGTCAAATTGCTTAAACTTAAGTACAATGATTGAAAGAACAAATAAGTTGTAACTAATGTAATAAGAATACCAATTGTTGTTCCAAAAACTCTACCTACTTTATTAATTTTAAAATAAAAAAAACTTTGTAACGGATAGATAGGAATACAAAACTAAAAGGAAAAGGCCTTAGTTAGGAAAAAATCACGAGTTTCTTTTGCCTTTAATATTACAAGAACAGACTAACAAGATCAACTAATCAGCTAATCCACATAATTAAATATTGTTACTGTAAAAATGGATCTCGTTGTGAAAGACATACTACTGGGGATTTCTGATCTTTCTAAAGAGGATACTAATAGTGTAAGGAAAAAAAAAATTCCACAATAGCTGCAAATCCCTCTGATATCATTTGAAAATACAAAATTTTGTTATACCTAAAAAATGTATTTCGATTAGAATCATTAGCAGAAATACTCAAATGATTATGTTGATACATTCAAGTAATTAAATGTTTTATGATTAGTAAACTATGTTTATTGTCATAACCCATATTTTCTAACAAAATAGTTCATAGATCTATGGACTTTGATTACCAAGGAATAAAGACTTCACAAATAAAACCTCAAGTTCCACTGTTGTCATTCTATGTGTACATGGTTACAACTATCTACATTCCTAATGTTCCTATGATGTAGCACCAGTAGGCTGCTAGCTAGTATATATCATATTACGAGAATATAATATGGTATTCTAGATCACCTGAAGAAGTATGTATAAAAGTATTTGCTCCGAGGAAGAATCCTAGAATTCCATTTGTTTTCTAGGTTAGGAAAAGTGTGGATTTTCACGAAAGAGAATCATATGATATGTTGGGAATCTCTTATGATAATCATCTGCATCTGAAACATATCTTAATGCTGGAAAGTTGGATAGGGTGACCTTTACATAAATATTATATTGCTCCCAATTTTTATGAAATACAAGATGCTTATTGAATAATAAGAAATTTACTTTAGTGTTACAATTCCAGATGTTCAAGGAATATTTGCTCGTTCTCTTGTAGCATTTAGATCCAAAGAGTCGTTGAAGTCTCATTCATGTTATATGAAAAAGAAGTTGAAATCCAGAGGTTATTTTAAATTTCAACAGGGTAAAATTGCACAAAATAAAAGTTTTGAAGTCAATCACAAGTATAATTAAAATAATTAAAAATATTAGAAGACAATGAAATTAATTGAATTTTAGCCAAAATCCTATTGCAAAATGGTATTGTGTTGAAAAAGAAAAAAAAAAGCACCAAATAATGCATCATGTGATTATTGTTCTTAAATCTTTTTATATTTTAGCTCAAAAAAACAACCCAATGGGCTACTTTGAAAGTACTTTTAATGTCATGTTTCTTCATCAAATTTAATAAAACATACACTACAATGATTCGACCATATTGTGATATGGTTTATTCAAGTTGTTTGACACCACACACAACCAAAATTGACAGCTCAAGTCGCATTGAACTGGCAAAATTTAACAATTCATTGGTCATTTTGAACCAATGGTTGTGATCATTCCAAATGGAATTAAAAGCCAAATGTTCTCTCTAATAAAAACAAGATTGCGTTTTTTTCCCCTTGTTATGTGATCGCCCCCCTGTTATGTGATTGACAACCTCCCCCCCCCCTCTCAATGACTATGCACCACATTCCCTGCAACATCAAAAACACTTTTGACAACCACTCCCTTTGTAAGCCAAGTCGCTCTCTCTTTTTTCTCCTCAAAATAACTCCTTATCATGCTCATTTTAAGCAGAATTTTGATAGCAATGGCCAAATAATTAATCTTTTGGTCACTGGGTCAAGCCAATAAAGGCATGGGTTGGGTCCAACCCAGATAAATGGTAGGACCCCCACCCACATAACATAAAAAGAAGTTTGTTGGGCTGCTTATCATCCTAATCGGGTTTGGTCCTACCCTAATTGAGTGGGTCGAGCTCAACCCATATAATAATATTACTATATTAATAAATAATAATAAAATAATAATAATAATACAAATAAAATAAAATAAAAAATGGGCATTTCAAAAAGTTCTACAATTTGCATAATATTTGATTGTAGACTTACATTGTAAGATATGGATTTAATATTAAAACTACGCGATTTTCTCTAAAACTTAAAAAAAAATGCTAAAAAATTTCAATGGTTATTTTAAAATACTTTTGATTTATCACATGATTTTATAGTAATTTTGTTCAATATAAGGCCATAAACTTACACTGTAACATATGAACCCAATAAAGAATACCCGATTTTCTTTGAAATTTCTAAAAACATAAATCTCTATTTAAAAAAATATTTTTTTTTCATGCATACGACCAAATTATATATAAAAATCAAATATACTTTCATAAAAAAAAAAACATCTTTCACATGTTTTGAAAATGCAAAAATAATTATTGTAACTAGTTTTTGATTACCCGTTAATGTTTAAGCAAGATGTCAAAAATCCTTCACTAATTATTTTTTATAATTAATATTCAAAGTATTAGAATTTAACTGTAAAATTTAATATTTAGGAGTGTAAAACTCTTATGTATTAAAGATATAAAAATAAACACGATGCTAAAGATTTTAGAACAATTTTTGACCCAATATGTAAAAACTCTCTCACGAAAAGATATTTACTTTGAATCTTATAAAATCACAATGGATAGAAACTTGACCTAGAAAAACAATCAAATAATAACATAATTTATCTTAAGTATGGTACAATAGAGGTGATGCATCTTCTCTTAACATAGACTCTTATAAACCATCTAAGTTTTCTAATAACCATATAGATGATCATCCTAAATTATATAATCATGAATTTATGGCTTCTTTTGTATTTTCTCCCTCTTCCCACGACAAATCATGATAGAAAAAAACTTATATTCATCTTCTCTTTTTACCCTTTTAGGCTCCATTTATTTTTGTAATGATGTGCTGAATTTTATCTCAGCTATATATTTGTGTTTGCTTAATTAATATATACTATTATTTTACGTGGACTTTATTAAAAATTCTTTCTTGAAACTTTAATAATAATAATAAACTATTGTTTTGCCTGGATTCTATTACATTTATTTATTAAATTGTAACCATATAAACTACTACAATATCAAACCCACCTAAATATGTAAGCCATAAAAGAAAAAAAAGCCCCATTATGCTGCACAAGAAGCTTAAATTGAAAATACCAATTAAACCTATCTTTTAAAACTCCAATTAAAATAAAAATTCATTTTTTTTTATTTTTTTTTATGTTTTGAATATTGATTTATATATGAATTTGCATTTTAAAAGTTAGATTTTGGTATGGTTTGAATCGATTTTGGTTGTTGGTGATTATAATATTTAAGTAAAACAAGAAATATGAATATTTAATTTCATATATATATATATATACACGCATAAAATTTGACACTAACATAGAAAGAGAGAGGAATTAAATGGATAATTATGGGCCTTTTGACATTTTCTTAATTTAACCCTAATAAAATGGGCGAAATAGAACAAATCATAAACTTTAGGGTGGGAAGCCAGGAAGTTTTTTGTTCAGGGGTATTATACAATTTAGCCTTCTCAAGCACCTGGTTGCTCATTAAACCCCTCGGGAAACCGGTTTCTGGGGTTTTGCTCTGTCCTCTTAGCTCGCCCACTCTCACAGTTCCTCTTTCTCCAAAAAATAACCTATCCGGCTGAAGGAGGATCGACTGCTATTAATCACCGGACTCACTTCAACATTCAGGGTTCCGTATCACGGTACTCTCCTTTCTAACTCAACAGATCTTAAGTTACATTTGTATTCTTTATGTGTAGCATTTTATCAAACTCCTAGCAGTCATTAATATTTCTTTCAATCCTCTCATGAACGTTTGGATTTTTATCATCGTATCACAATCGGTGGTTAACAATTCAATTTGGGTTTCAATAGCTTTGTTTATTAGCAGTGAAAAACAATGAAAAATCTGAACTTTTTGATTAGTAGATGAACAGGTGACGTGGCATTGGTTTGCTTGGACCAGTGGGGCTGTTTTTTTCTAGTCAGTAGGATTCATGGCTTTGTCGATTTCGAGAAGGGTTTTGCATTCTTTTGGTTCCTTGTCTGGGTTTGGTCGCTGTGGTGATTTTTCTAGTCGTACCAGCCAGTCATTTCGAGCTTCTCATGGTAAAGGAACTTGCTTTACTGGAATTTCTTTGAGGTTTTCTTCTTCTTCAAATTTTTAGCTTTTGTCTGAATTTATTGTAACAGATTTGTATGGACACGTTTCTGGGGATTGCTTATTTTCTGCAGAATCTTCTAGCTTTATCAAGGTACGTACACATTGAGCGTAATTTTTTCCTTCTTTCTCCTTGCACACCAATTTTGAACTTTCAGGTTGTGGGTTTATTTATTTGCAGCTTGTCGAAATCTATTTGGATTTACCTTGACTGATAGATGAACTCGTGTTTTGTTCTTGCATTGGAAATAAACTTATGAGCTGATGGTATATCACGTTATAATGCAGGGAGTAGTTTCTTCCCTTGCTTACCGGAGGCTTTCAACATCCAATGTGACTTCTGAATCCACCGGTGGATCATTTCCTTCTGATTTACTATCTCCGAAGAATGTGGTAACACTGCAACGTGAGATAGGTATGAACTAGGAAGAGAGTTGAAAAGTTTCTTGTATGACAATGCATTTATTAGTTCTGCACTTGTGTTGCATTTTTCTACATTTAGTTAAACGAGGCTAGCTTTCCTCCCCACGGTTTAGATTATTGAAGGGTAACTGAGATCATAACATTTGATTTTGGAACTGAACTTGCTGATGAAAAGATACTCGAACCAAAAACTTAAGATGGTTCTGCTGTCAACTTTTTTGGTGTGGTTGCCATTATGAAATCCTAGACAGTTACTTGGGCAGTCTAGTTATACTACTAGCTAGCAATTTTTCTTGATCGATCTTTAAGTTTGATGTTCCCTGATTTAATGAAAAGAAAGGAAAAGTAGGAAGAATGGTTTGACCTCAGTTCATAAACAGTTCCATCTTACATTGGATTTTTGTTAACGGTCACCACTTCAACCCTGTTGAAGTTACAAAGAAGAGTTAAAAGAAAAGCTATCACATGCTTAAGCAGATTCTAACTCTTTTCCAAGTTTTTTTCCCCTTCTGCCACTTCACCTAGTGCTGTGTGTGATAGGATTTGCTTAATCTTTTTTTTCATGGAATGTTTGCTATCATGCAAATCCAATCCAATAGAAGTTTACTTTTCCTACTGTTGACATCGCATACCTGAAGTTTGACTCCTGGGTGTGATTTAGATCTTGTAAATACAGTTTTAGTTCTATTCTTTCCCAGAATATTTTAAAGTGTGAGATTTACCTTATTTGGTCTATTGATTCACCAGTAAAGGCTTAATTGCTCTGAATTTCCATTTTTTGGTTTTGTAATAATTACAACTCAGGCATATTATATTGACATGATGTTGCAATGCAGGGCTTTGTCAGGACCTGGTAATTCCAGTGACAGATTTTCACAATGAGGACAGGGGTTTAATGGTTTTGGCTGGTGATGTTTTTGATGTCCCTATCAGAAAGGACATTATTCACCGCGTTGTGCGATGGCAGCTTGCGAAACGACAACAGGTAGTCTCAAACCACCATTCTTCAAGTCTTCGAAGACTGTAAATTTATAACAGTAATGGATTTTGAAAAATGTACAACAGTATTCCCAACAATCGCCTATAATATAAAAGGCACGACGTTTTTTTACTGTAGATGCGTTTATTGTTGCCCTTCTCTCATTTTAATGTGGATTGTAATAGTGAGATTTTTGAAAAATCTCAATTTGGTACTTCAATTTTCATAAATAAACTCATTAAACACAACTAGGTAAATGATTTATATTGAGATATTAAATATCTTGGTTTACTTCCATCTCAATTTCTCATATTTCTCTTTTGGTTATTGTTAATGATGTTTTTTATTTTATTTTTATATATAAATAATTATCAGTTTATTTGGTTAGATACATGCATGAGCTTTTTGATTTATATTTTGATTTTTTTTAGAAAATAACCTGTATACTTAATTTATTTATTTTTAATAAAAACTTATATCAGCAGTGGCGCGCGGTCAAATAGCTAGCATCATTGATAAAACCTGTTGGGTTTGTTTATTGAGATACGCTGTTTGATGACTTGCTAGATTTTATCTGATATGTCATGAACTGTGACAACTGCTATTTTCCAAATTTGATGAACTTGCATGTTTTTGTTGGGAATTCATTTTTATAAGATGGATACCTCTGATGCTAATATCAATTGTGTTGTCAACAGGGAACACATTCAACAAAAACAATTAGTGAGGTTAGTGGGACTGGCAGAAAGCCATATAGACAAAAGGGCACTGGGCGAGCAAGACATGGAACATTGCGTGGACCCCAGGTATAGAGGCGATTTTTCCCTCGGTGATAATTTGATTTAAATGATTATCAATGCTTCTGTATCTTGAAAATATAGCCTAACCTTAATGATTCTATAACAGTTTAGAGGTGGTGCTGTTATGCATGGCCCTAAACCACGAAGCCATGCTTTTAAATTAAACAAGAAGGTGAGGCGTTTGGGACTGAAGATTGCTTTGTCAGCTCGTGCAGCAGAAGGAAAGGCATGCCTCTCTCTGTCTCAAATACTTTGATTATACATACGCCTGTCTTTGAAAGGCCAGAATTTCTTTTAAGCTGCATGTGTAGTTACCAAATATGTCCACCTACAAGCAGGTTATATGGGATTTATTTAGTTTAATATGCTCATATTCTGGCATGTTGGCTCATTATCTTAATATTACACAACGCATCATCAACTTAAACTCTGGGGAAGATCTTGGCTCTTTTTTTCCATCATTATCTTTGGCTTTCCCAGGCCTTGTTTGGGTTGGTTGCTGTTGATTTGAATTATTGTGGTTAGTCTTGATCTCAATTGCATGCAATGCTAACAACACCTTCTCTTCTTTATCTCATAATTGATATTCACAGTAGTTTCTAACTGTTTGTACTTTTTGTGTTTTCTGAGTAATAATTTTAAGTGAATTTTTGAATGCACAGCTTCTGGTTTTTGAGGATTTGGAGGTGCCTACGCATAAAACCAAGAATATCGTGAACTATGTCAATGAAATGGAGAACACCAAGAAATTACTGGTGGTGGATGGTGGCCCCATTAATGAGAAGCTGAAGTTAGCAACACAGAATCTACATTATGTAAACGTCCTACCGTCGATTGTAAGTTTTGGTTCTATCCTTGTTCCTTTCCTTTCCATGAACACTCCGAATTTGGTACTGATCGGTTAAAGTTCAATCAAATCTCATCTCTTGGAATGCAATTTGACTGCTCTTACTTGCAAGGGAGCCATGAATTACGAATAATCTAATCAATATATCATTTCTGGTTTTTACCAAACCCTTATATTATGATTTCTGGCTGCTTCATTAATAGCTTTGTTTTCATTCTTAGCTGTGTATTATGTAGTTTGGTCATTGAAATGTTTTCTTTCATTAAAAGACTGCTCGTTAATTTATTTTTCTTACCCTATAGATGATAGTGTGTAGTCATTGTTGTTAAGCACCCTCTCTTCTAGCCTATGGTATTTTCAAGCCACTTTAATTTTAGAATTATTCTCCATACCAAAGATTTCGATTTTAGATGTTTGGATCAATTATTTAGTGGAAGGATTTCCATCCCTCGCTGTCAATTCTTTTCTTGTTTCTTTTTTGCAGGGTCTAAATGTGTATAGCATCCTGCAGCACGATACCTTGGTGATGTCCCGTGATGCCGTAAACAAAATTGTTGAGCGGATGCACACTCCAATCAAACGATGAGGCGTACACGAATTAATTTGTACTGTATGCTCTACTCCATTAGGAATCCTTCGTTCTCCAACCAAAATAATTCATGAATGTTGTTTTTGATATAACATGCAAATACGTGGCCAAGATGTTCAGCCATGTATGCTAGTTGTCTTCGACTTGGGAATTTTTATAGTCGAATTTTGGTGGGACATCAAACATTGGCATGGCCATTTTTTTTTCCATGGAACAACATGGCTCGGCAAATTGTGCATCGGTAATTGAAGACATTAAGTTTCTCTAGATTTATATCCATGTGCAGGAGCACGGCATTTGTTGATTAACATTTCTGAAACGTGTATTTCAAGATGCTTTTTGGCATTTGATGGTGTGAGATCTGTTGAGGTTGAAGGGACACTCGATGCCACCTGGAATCCCACTCAGGATAGTGAGAACCGATGAAGTTATAGCATGGCGTCAACAACACAAGGCTAGGAGTTGAAAAAGGTCAGTTTCACATCGTAAATCGTGGGGGCATGTGAGCTGGACATATCGTTGGTGCATAAAGCTCAATATGCATGCTTCCGATTGGCTAAAGCTCGCACTGTTGGGATTTGTTGTCTTGCAAAGACAAGAAGATGGCTCTGCGACTGCAAATTGGAAAATTTATCATAGCCAAGGCGAGATGAGTGTGGCCATTGGACTCCCATGATTGACAAGCAAAAGACTTTTTAAGACGCGAGGTTCTTTTGGTTAATACCTTTAGATTTAGTTTGAAAGCCTTTTTTTAAAAGCCTTTAGATTTATTTTTAATTAAAAATAATAATCAAAGTTTTAAAACGTCTAAATTATCAACAACATTTGGTTTTTTTTTTTTTTTTATCAAATCAAGGTGTTATTGATTTAAATTGAATTTTATAACTTCATCTAAACTTATTATCAAACGAGCATATAACGAGGAATAAACATTCATCATTAAAAAATGATTTAAATTGATGAATTAATTTTATGAATTAATTTGTTATTTCATTAAGCACACGAGTAAGTAATATTTTTTCATGATTAATGTATGCTTGAGATCCGATATGATAAGATGAGGTGAGAATACATTAAAACAAAACAAAATAAAATTTCTATCTTACACACACACATCAATGTTTCACTGTGTTTCTAGACATATATCACAGTGGTTTCAATAGTGAAATTATATTTTTAACCATCATATCACAAGATTTAATCTTTGATACCAAGGATATTTTTAGAGGACATAAAATTTACAGATTGTTTTGGGGTGTTTTGGTATTAATCATTTTTATTTGTACAGTAAAACTACCTATTTACCCATAGGAGCTGACAAAAAGACGAAGGCTAGTTGAGGGTATTTTCAGTTTTTTATCTAATATTGAACAGTGAAATATTGTCTTTGCCCTCGGGTGGGACATAGGCAGGGCTGGGAGCAAGGGTAATTTAGGATTTTTCATATTTTGTGCATGATGAAACTACTTAAATACCCTAAAAATGATAAAAACAAAGGTACAACGTTGAGGGCATGATGATACTTTCACGTCTAGTTTTTTTGCCGTTGGCGGATCTCTGGTAGACGATTTTTCTCCCTTCCCCCCCGTTTCTCTCTCATGCAACGGCAAAATACATGTTGATCCTTTGATTTCTTTTTTCTTCCTCATTTTTTTAATATAAGTTTTTATTTGTTCAATTATATCCTTCAATTGAAATTGATCATATGTATTTTTTTCAGCCCCTATTCTTTTGATTTTTGGTGTCTTTAATTGTTCTGGTTTTCAAGTTTTAATTTGTTTGAATTTTTTCCCCCAATTGAAATTTGTCATATATGTTACTTTTCATTTTGAGCCTTTTTGTTTTGATTTTTTTAAAGATTAAGTTGCTATTTTTTTTAAAAAATCCCTTCATTTTTTTTTATCTTAAGGTTTTGATTTGTTTCAATTTTGTCATTTGATTGGAATTAATTATATATTTTATTTTTTTTATTTTGTCGCTTATTCTTTTAATTTTTTATTAGTATTAATTCCTTGGTTTTTTCTGTCCTTCTTGTACAATGTTTATTTTTTTTTGTCTTTTATGTATCTATGCATTTAGTTTTTATTTTTAGTTTTTGTTGTTTTATTTTTTGTTGGAGTTTTAGTTTTATTCGATTTATGTTGGTGATCATTTTAAAATTAATATTTTTACCCTTCCCCCCTTGTTCTCTTTAGTGTTTTATGTTCTTTTTATTTGTTATTCGAATCAAATGATTTGTTTATGCTCATAATATTTATATTAATTTTTTTTTTGTTGTTGTTTTTGTTTGGTCTGTTGTTAAAGTTTTTTTCTTTGAGATAATTTTATAATTTCATTGTTTGTGCAATAATAATGATAATTTTAGTGATTATTTTTTTTATTGTTTTCTTGCTTGTTTTGTTGTAAAATTGTTTTTTTTTATTCTTCTAGTCTATTTAATGATTTTAATTGTTTGAGCAGTAATGATGATAATAATTTTAACTGTTATAGTTATGATAATGATAGTAACGTAGCAATGGAATTTCATAATGAATTATTCTTTTTATATATAGAAAATCAACGATTTATTTTTGTTGTTTAGTTATTATAGGTGTTTTTCCACAATTTATATTTTATTATTGTGTTTAAATCAAATTAGATTATGAAATGAACTAATCCTAATACAGTAAATTTGATGATTTAAGTATCTGAATCTTCTTAATTTTTTAATGACAGTGATAATTTTATGATGGTGATTTTGGTGAAATTTTTTGAACAGATAAATTTATATCGATTTAAAATTTATATATTTTATTGTAAACTTGCGCTCCACATGAATTTTGCTCAAATTTATTATTTTGTTGAAATTTATATTATAAAAAAAACTAACACTCTTAATTTTTCTTTACACTGAAAAAAATATGATTTTTACTAAAATAAAGCACAGATAAATGACTTGTGTGTGTGTGTATATATATATATATATATATTTTCCGAGAGATGAACAATGGTCGGACAAAATGGCTAAACTACCACGCATTTATTACCGTTACAGTCCATGGGAGATGGACGAAGACTCAGAGAAGACACAATCAATCCAACATTACACGAACACGGTTACATGGCAACACGCCATTAGCCAAACCAAATTAACCAGATCAAAAACCATGTTATAACAGCTAAACTACACTGTTAGTCATTGATTAAGCTGACACATTCACATATTAAAAAGAAAAAAAGAAAAAAAGAAAAAAAGTCACTGTAACAGGTGAAGAGTCACAGCATCGTCTTCTGTTTTCTTCTTTCTCCCTTCAATGTCAAGAAGCTAGGGTTTCTCTCCCTCCAAAATCCCCCTTTCTGTTTCTCCCAAAATCCCAACCTATCACTTTCAAGCAGAGGAAACATTAAGGCTTTAAGCTTCCATGGCTAAAACCAGACCTGGAGGCCTCATCTCCAAGCCCAAAACAGGCAAGAGGGACCTTGACTCCTACACAATTCGTGGTACCACCAAAGTTGTTAGAGGTAATAAAATTATCATAATGCATTTTTGCACTTGATCTTTATCTGGTTTCAGCAAAGTTCTGATTTTGTTTTCCGTTTTGTGGTTTTTTTTGATAATGGGTTGTTTTCCTTTTTGGTGTATCTGATAGTTGATTGTTTTAAAGGCCTGATCTTTTTGTGTTTTTGTTGGTGTTTTATGTAGTGGGGGATTGTGTATTGATGAGACCATCTGATACTGGTAGGCCTTCATACGTAGCAAGAATTGAGGGGATGGAGGCTGACAGTAGAAACAATGTGAAGGTTAGAGTGAGATGGTACTATAGGCCAGAAGAGTCTTTAGGAGGTCGCAGGCAGTTTCATGGAGCGAAAGAGTTGTTCTTATCAGATCATTATGATGTGCAAAGTGCTCACACGATTGAAGGGAAGTGTACAGTTCACTCTTTTAAGAACTATACCAAGCTTGAAAATGTTGGAGCTGAGGATTATTATTGTAGGTTTGAGTATAAGGCTGCTACTGGAGGTTTCACACCGGACCGTGTTGCTGTGTGAGTATCTTCTCCGTAGGGTTTAGAGTTGAGTATGTTGGAATGTGTTTCATGTTTGGTTAGTATATTTGTTTTAACTGAGGTCGAATTGGTTTTTGATTTTGAAGGTATTGCAAATGTGAAATGCCATATAACCCAGATGATCTTATGGTGCAATGTGAAGGTTGCAAGGACTGGTAATATTGCTTTCTTGTAATTGCGTGTTGATTTTGTTCTCTTTTTGGTTATTTAGTTTGTTAGTTTTCTCCAAGGTCGTGTCAGACTAAACATCTGGGATATGTAATTCATAAGAAGTTAAAAATGAGAAAAAAAGGGTGACATTTTGTGTCCCAAGGCAAAGGGGCCAAGTACCACCACCCAAATTATTTTTCCAAGAGAAAGCTCACCAATTAAAGAAAAATGAGTTTGGTAGGTGAGCTTCTCAGATATTATTATGAATTTTAAACAGATAAAGAAGCACAAGGATTGGAAAGAAACAATTCATTTGCATCATTTGTGTTGCTGGATGTGTAAGTGCTGACTGTTATATTAGCGGATAGCTTGATCTCATCAAGAGTTATCTTCCCTCTGTCCTCATTTGCCATTAAGGTCATGAATCTGGACTTTAGTGGGTGGTTATTCTAGCTATTTTTTTGAATGATATTTGCATCATTCTGAGAACTTGTGTGTTTGCTGTTCAAGACTATTTTGTATGGTGAGTTAAATCAAGAACACTTGTCAAAGTATGATCTTTCTTGCTCTTCCTTTTTCCATATACGATCATTATTATTTATATGGGGTTTTATGCTCTTAGCTACATCTTAAACGTCATAGCTCTTTTGCTTTTAAAATCTGGCTCACCCATGAGTTAAAGAAACAGTGTTCTTTGTCATGCATTGTCTAGTGCTTACTAACCCATAGTGAATGTAAGTCCCCTTGTTATATTCCCAAATTCAGGATTCTGGATATAGTTTGAATGGCAGGAGATAAATATGCCTGTATGCTTTATGCACATGAATTTGTTATCTTGCTATGCTGAAGGGAATGAAAGATTTCTTGTCCCTTGCTATTTAATAGTGACCAATTCAGAGTGGATGTGTATCTTTGTCCACGACAAATGAAGCCTTTTGGAGGCGTTGTGAATAGCAAGGGAAATGTGTATATATGTGCACATTTGATAGTGGTGTTAAAAAAGGTTCTGTCACCTGCTTTTATAGTTACGCTGTTCATGTTATTTGTAGGTATCATCCTGCTTGTGTGGACATGACAATTGAAGAGGCAAAAAAATTGGAACACTTTGTGTGTTCTGAATGTGCATCTGATGATGATTTCAAAAGATCACAAAATGGATTTTCAATGTCATCACTTGCTGATGTCAAGGTGAGACTTCTCATATCGTGTTTCCCTTTTTTTTAGGTGTCATTTTTCGTGGCCTTAATATACCCCATTTTGTCATAATCCAAATTCCAAGTTCGAGTTCGGCAATGCAAAAGCGGTGCCATAAGGACACCCCATCTTCTCTAAGCCTCATAATATGCAAGGAAAATCAAATTATACAAAATTTGCAGCGTTTCGTTAACTTTCAATTTAAAAGCAATAAAAACAAATAATAATCTATAATACTTATTATAATG
Source organism: Salix arbutifolia (assembly GCA_025169955.1). Lineage (NCBI taxonomy): Eukaryota > Viridiplantae > Streptophyta > Magnoliopsida > Malpighiales > Salicaceae > Salix > Salix arbutifolia. Next base: position 281,557 of record CM045905.1, read on the forward strand.
TCAAAATCCAATTTTCAACTAAAACAATGTAATAGTGAAGCATTCTGAGACATTAAGACAAGACTAAAAGAAAAGCCTCATGGAAGCAAACAAGACATACTGATAAAAGTAGTCGGTACTCTCAATAAGTAAACTCTTAATAGAAGCTAAGAACATGAAAAATCATATTAATAAGGAGGGGGTGAGTTCAATCAACCGAGTGAGAATAATATTTATATGCCACTATAGATACAATAGAGGTATAAGAATTGAAACACATAATCATACATATTAATCATAATAGCATATGATAATAAAACACATGTCAAATAATAGACCAAATCCTTAGGTTTCGATGCGCACATAAACCATCTAATTTATGTTAGTTTAGAGTTTCTGATAAGTATTCAAATATTTTGACATCACATATATTTGCATAATTATCAAAACAAATGGATTTTGTATCTAATATAATTTTATTCTATATTCAATTCAATAGGATGCAAATGCAATTTCAAGAATAGATGAATTCAATAGATGAGTGCTCAAAAAATATAACATATATATATATATAATTATTCAAAAAAATAATCATCATCTAATCAATATAATCATATTTATATTACATGCATATTAAAAATGATCTCACTCACTCTGGAAAATAAAGGCCAAAGACAAATATAGAACTGAAAAAACTGATGACTGCTAGGAGGAATATCAACAAAACCTATAAAAAATACAAAAATTACTCAAAAACGACTCGTAGCAGATAACATTAAAGGTTACAATTCTAAGATTATAGACCAAAATGTAATTATAAAACTGAAATGTATTCACCATATCGATCCTGAACATGTCCCAAACTAACCAAATTTAAAAGAACTAATTGAACATCACTGCTCGGTCAATCGGACGATCGCCAACACAAGCCAACCACTCAATCAGTTCAGACCAACTAACTAGTCGACTTGTTGATTAGGATTCCAGAATCCCAATCTCTTAGTCTTCCAAAAATTCTGCAGATCCTTAACCCAAAATTCTAGTCCCCAATCAGTTTGTTTTAAGCCAAAATTAACACCCTCGATTACACCTCTTATATCATCTAGATATCAAATCAATATATTAAACATTATAAAAACCCTAGAACACTTCTTTAATCCACCAACTATCAAATCCCCAATTGAAAACAACATGAGAGAGTCAGAATACTTGCTTCTTCAACTCTTAAACCCAAAAGCTGAAGTTTAGAACTGAATTCCTCGGTAATTTGAGAGAAAAGTCACGGTAAGAGAAAGACAAGAGGAGAAGAAGAAGAAAAAAAATTCTCTGGCAACATTCTCCTTAAATACATTAGGTGGGGTTGGGTATGGGCTAAACTTGAGCTTGGGTCTCACTCATTTACTGTGCATGACATGCAATTGGCTTGTTTTCTGTGACAATTTTTCGTTTGTGATGCTAGAAGTTAACTGGATCCATTAATACACCCAATTTCGTGTGGAGTAGGTTGTTGTATGAGTGTTTTGATGCCTCTAATGTTGGATGTATGGTGTGGATGTGTAATACATGAGTCTCCATTACCATCATGGCATCAACCATCCTCTTGGGTAAAATATATTGAACATTTAGCTGCTGTAAAATGATACATTTGTAGGATGCACTGCTGCTTTCATGCATGGAACTGAATAAGAGTTTGGGATGCAGCCTTGTCATGGTGGTTTGCTGATCTTGAAAGCAAATATTTTTAACCTGCAATAAGCATGATCTGTATATTTCACACAGCAGTTTGACTTCATGCTTATGTTTATTTATTTATCTATCATGAGTTTTATTTGTTATGGCCTGTGATCAATCAAGGCATTTATGTCTCTATTTCTTTGTGTTAGAAGATATCTTTCTCTTATATAGGTCCATGGTTAGGAATACTGTTTTCGATTCTACACTGTTTCCTGATCCCTTATCTTCTTCTTCTGAAATATGGAGAGTTGGTTAACTTATAATGCTTAGAAGATTGGAACTTTGATGCTCACATCTCCATTTGAAAATTTGAGTTATATCAAGTTGCTTGGATAAGATGGATTATGATCCAATGATGGCCTTTTCTTCTTAATTGGTGTGATATATTGGACTATGCTGGGGTTGTGCAAATGCTGGAAGCTTTTTGATATAGACTTTTATATTCATTGCTCTGTGCAATCGTTCAATGTATGAGAAAAATCCTGAACTATAGATTGAAATCTGGAGTTTTGATCCCTTATATGCTTAATACTGATGCCTGTTGATTCTTTTTAAGCTCTAACATTCCTGTTTGAAAACACTTTCTCTTCTGTGGGGGAGTTATTTCGGGGAACAAAATAATGGATATGATGATATAGTCAGTTGGAAATATCAACTTCTTGTTGTCTTCATTTTTTCTTTCTTTTTTGGCATGTCAATAAAATTGAGCCAGATTTTGACTATTTCACATTTGGTTTTTGTATATGTAATCCATCGACAATTGGTTTGGTGAAATTTTGTTTGCAGTCACTTCCAATTTCTTACTGCCATAATCCTAAAACAACTTTCATTGTTCTTCATTATTTATTGTAAGTATGTTATTTGTCTATGCCAAGGATATCTTTCGTTGATGGATGGATGATTTTCTGTCTTTCTTGAAACCTTGTTGCATTTGGGTATTGGAATTTGGAAATTCTATGCAGAAACTCTATCATTGTTCTTGCAAAGTTAGGATGTGGCTAGGCTAACATTTATTACACAGATAGGACAATCTTCATTAACGATGTCATTTTTTTCCCCTCTTTAATTTTCTATGAAATGAACGACTATTGAAGTCTCTGAACTTTACAGGTAGAAAACAAGCGCCGAAAGAGATGAGTGGCAGTTAGTAGGTCAGTGATTGCACAGGGAGACCTAAATCTTCTTGCAGGTTTAGCTTGTAGATTGCTGGTTTGTGATGTATAGTGCAAATGTCCTTGGCGTGCTTTGCTCAAACTGGGATGTCAGTAGTTTCATGTGTTTTTGTCTTGTGGAATATGTAAGTTGTGCTAGGTTAAGTTTTCATGAATCTATCCTGAAAAAGGTTTCATTCTCGATGTTTTTTTTTTATCAAACCCAATGCATGGAGTAGACATTCCGGGTTTCTGGTCTTTCCCTTTGTGAAGCCAAGAGAGCGAACACCATTTATGCCTAATGGTTCACTTGCCAGTTTGATAGCAACCAGCTTAATATTTATGTTGTCGTTGCGCATTTGTTGAAACTTTGTTTCACACTCAAGAGAGTTAACACTACAAGTCCTTCAGTATAAGCATAGACGTGTGGTACGTTGTTCATGTCCCAACTGCTGGCTGCAACTGCAATGAGGACTTTGAGGTTGAAGCAGGAAGGGCACCTTGTTTTTCCATTTTTACACTGTTAAACCATGTGGACATAGACAAACGGCCGGGAAGAAAAAGAAAGAAATAATGAATGATCTTATTAAAAAAATGTAGAATAAATCCCTGCCGGGACGCACCTTTGGCTTTCCTATCGTAGGAAATAAGATCTCAGATTGACATTTTGAAACATTATTTACCAAAGAGAGTCAATGGCGACAACGCCGTCGAAAGAGCCACTTCTTTCTTGCTTGATAGGGGGTTTCCATTCATCAGCGCAGACAAAAAAGTGCTCTCCGATACCGTGCTGAATAGTCACCAATCACTCGGCTCTCACTAAAACCTAACCTATGGTGGATCCCGAGGGACAGTCGAAGCGCTCGATGCTTTATGCTATACCCCATACTATACTTGGAGAGGCTCCTCACCGCCGATCAAGCAGCGACACTGCTCTAGGCTTAGATGAATGAATAAGAAATGGACAGCAGAGGGCCATGAACACCCTTCCCTCCACAATTTTCATGTTCTGGGAGCTGACCTGAAGAATTTTGAGCCTGAACTGTCAGTGGGCCTGGTGGCTGTGCTCTTATTGTTTCTTTATGTTATTCATTTGGCAAGATTATATCGGAAAGTGCACAACCAATTCAGAGCTAAACAGTGCACAGGGCTGCAATAGAGTACGGATGATATGTTCCTGGGTTTGCATTGCTTTTGACAGGTTACTGGATTGGGTGATACTTGGAGCTATTTTGTTAGGTTGATTTATTTATATATTTTGGTAACAAGAGTATCCAGGAAACCTCCATGGCCGAGGAAGGAATACACTCCGTCACCATCAGAACAATTCTCTCAAGTAATTTTATACACCCTATTTTTGAACTGTTTGCATGTTTGTTCTTGGTAGTTTTTGACCATAACAAATAATAAATTTTTATTTTGGTTGTAAGCTTATTTGGGATCCAGAGGTTGCCAATCAATCCGACCATAACTTTCGCCAATCAATCCGACCATGACTTACATCTCATTACCACTTTCATCAATATTTACTCTATGAAGATGCCTTTTAAATTTAAAGTTTATTTATAATGTGATGATGGATAGTTAGAATTATACTTTGTTCAAACTATAATTTTAAAAATATTTGGTTAATTATTATAATTTTAAATGAATTCCATGGAAAACTCTCTTGGGATCTTGGTTATTTTTTTCAAATATTAACCGCAATCAAAATGTAAAACACACACTTGTCAAGAAACGACCCCCCCCGTCGTGACAACATGAATCCGGTCAGTGTATTCTTTTTATATAAGAACGGTAGTATGCCCTCTGAAAGCCCTCCCTCGATATTCTCAACCATCTTGTCCATTGCATACAAGATTACAAGTATTAATCGTAAGTAACAGTAACGATTTTAGCCTGACGTAGGGCTTCCTTTCCATCTTACTTATACTTTTACTGAAAAAGTAAAAGTATAAAGCTCATGTTTCTTTCACTGAAAATGATCGTGACAAACAAGATTGATCGTGCTGCTTCGAGTTATTATGGTTGTTTTTCTATATATTTTCTTAAAGCTGATGATGGTAAAAGGAGAAGTATGATGGTAAACGTAAATCTAAGTTTGTGGGCTGAAAATTTCAGGAGAACAAATTGAAAGATGCTCCTGGAGTGAAGCTGGTGGAGAAAGATAGAGGAGCCAAATTGATGACAACTTCACTCCTCCATTCCTAGGGTTACCTCGAGGAGTACGGGTAAAGGAAGGAGGAGACAAAAATGCAGGCTAAGGGATTGTTATTGGTTGGTACATGCAGGATCCCTTGAATCCATCCATGCACATCAAATATATCTCATTTTACGGGTGCTTGCGAAACGGGGCCTAGATTCCCATCTAGTTCTTGCAATGGGAAGATAGCGTCAGTTAGGTATATATTCTTCTCAGCCGCGGCTCAAGCAGTTTCTACTCTTAGCACTTCAGTAGACTTCCTATCTCCCTACACGATGCTAGCTGTTGGGCGCGGTAATGAAATGATCACTATGAATAATGCTCTTGAATATAATCAAATAGCCATCTGCTGAAGGTGTATCACTGATAGAAGTGAGTATACTTTGTTTAGTCATGTGGCATCGATTGCTGCAGGAGATGCTAGCTAGGGTTCCAGTAGTTTTGGATAGCTTCTATATATAATGATAAAGCTAGTGGGATGGCTCCATGCGCACGTACGGTATGATATTTGTTGTCTGCAGTAGCTAGGATTAATTATTTTACTTGCTAAAGGGTACTTTAAGCAAAAGATCAAGTCAGTCTTTGACTCTTGAGGCTTTATAAACCAGGCTGTAATGGGTAAGTATATATCTACAGTGTTAATATTCTTCATTGGATCTTATTAATTAATCTCTGCTGCTGAATCTGTGGCACAGGCAACAATGGATGGATCGGTGGACATACCAACACTCTCAGTTGGACCAGATGAACCACCAGAAGATACTATATATTATACGTTCTAAAGTGTGTTTGATGCATGTTATCTTCTCCGCGAGCAGGAGTTTTCGTTGCACAAGCTGCTGGAAACCATGGGCCAGACATTCAACTATTGTATCTTACAGCTAGCCCTTGGGCTGTGGGTGTGGCTGTTTGCAGCACAGACAGAAGCTACGTACCCTGGTTCTCTTCTTCTTGGAAATGGTCAAAAAGTTAGTGGCGCACGTAGGTTTATCAGGCATGACGTACAGCTGATCATGGAGTATATATAGTTGGCATTCATCGTGCCCGTCTGTCTCACATCGCGCAGAATTGTGCATAATTAGGGATCCATACAGCCTGCCTACCCCAACTAGTTTGAGGTTGAGGCTTGGTTGTCTTATTCGTCATACCTGGGCATTACATAATCTCTTTTCCAGGACCTAGCTAGCTAGTTTTGGAGCTGGGTTTTTTCTGTATAAAATGCTACTGGCTAACCATGCATGCTGTTAGGGTAAGTTACAGAAGAATCAATGTCATGTAAGCTTAAGATTTTAATTGTATTGTTTATTTTAACCAGATGGATTTTGCATGGACGTACAAGAAGTAGCTTTACTTTGTTAATTCCGAAATTAGAAGCCTAGAAATATCAACAATTTAAGAGCATATAATTAACCTTAAAGTCTTGAACATGCATTTAATTGAAAACAATATCTTAAAATATTGTTTAATATACTTATTAAAAGAAAATGTGGATCACTTTATTCTCGAAGAGTGTATTATTTGTTTTTAAAGTTTTATTACTCCAATACAATACTTTGGTGCAAACAAAATAAATACAATTGATTAATTAAGATTCACCGAATATAAAAATATAAATATTAAAAAATCACTCTACAGAAAACTTCCGAAGCTCTGTAACAACCGAAGAAAGATGTACCTGAAACCAAGCATCGGTAGAGGTAAAGAAAGCTAGAAAAACCGGGGAAAAATGAAGTAAATAAAAGCTAGTGTAGGGCACCCCCTCCTTGTAGGGTAATTTGGAACCTAGAACCTAAACCTGAGGCAAAGCGAGTGCTTGTGGCTTCAGATCAAAGTACAGTACAGTTAGCCTAGGAAAAGTTGTCCCCATTCATCCATGATGAGAGAAGGTTATGGCTAAAAGAAAGGGAGAGCATGGACTCTTTCTATTAGGGCAAGTTGAAAATTTTCAGTTCGATTTTTATTGATAAAAACAATTAAATGAATTTGTTTTTTTTTTTTTACTTTTGAACTGAACCGGAAAAATTAAAAAAACTATAACATATTTTTTTAATTTGAACCGGTTCAGTTCGGTTTTAATTTATCAATTTTTTATTTAAAAAGCCAAAACTAAACTAGAAGTTTTAAAAAAATTCTAAACAGTTTAATCAGTTTTTTTTCCCGGTTTATTTGCTTACCACTAATTAAGGCAAACTTTTGTATGTTACTCTATTCATATTTCGGGTTTCCCCCATTTGTCTATCTTATGCTTACAGAAAGAATGGAATAAATCAGATTAATAGAGAAATGATTGTTACAAATGGCATCGAACGCCAGCTAAAGGATGGATCATATTATTCTGTTAGGCACATACACTCTCTACACCGTGGATATCTGTAAACACTCCTTCCCTTGGGCCTCTCAAAGACATGTTTGGTTTGTCTGACTGCCTTCCTAACGCTCTGCTCGAATACCCTCCATTCTATAGTGTTGTTCTTCATGAAAATGTCGGCAAGTCTCCGCTTGTTTGGCCGTATTGTCGGCATCGTCCCTCCACCATAGTAGATTCGAAAACCAGAAACCAAAGATGACAACTGACTCCCGGAGTCTGTCATGGCAAATGCATCGGAAGCGGTGCAGGCTATGAAGTCCAATGCTGCGAGCTACACAAGAACGAAGCTCATCATTCATCAAGACTAAGTGCTTGTTTGGGACAGCTGTTGCTATAACTTTTCAAAATGCTTTTCGTGCCGAAATATATCAAAATGATATTTTTTTATTTTTTAAAAATCATTTTTGATATCAACACATCAAAATGATCTAAAAACACCAAAACATATTCATTTAAAATGAAAAAAAAAAGAATGTTTTGAAAACACAGTTTCAAAAACTGTCCCAAACAGCTTGTAATAATTTCTAATAATAGGCAAGGGAAAGCAGTTCAAATGAAGATATCTGAAGTCTGCATGCTTCTGGGCTTAATTTAAACTCCCTGTCAACAAAAAAAATCCCCAAGTTCTAAAATTACATTACAAACTCAAACTGCAAAAACAAAGCATTCCTTAGTCATAGACCCACAAAAACAACACCCGGATAGGAATGCTTTGAAAAAGTTAAGACTTTTACTTTTGAGGAATGAAATGTGTTGCTCTCAAACCCCAATTCAACACAGAAACAGCAACATTAAGATGCTCAGTATTGAGATGCAAGTTCAGGTTTGGGATGATGCAAGCAACAACGAAAGGATCATCAAAGTACTACTGGTAGTAGTACCATGTCCACTTCAATCATAAGGATATTTTTTTTTTTGAATATCAGAAGAACCCCACAACCCGGAAAGCGCACTTTGTGGGCCAGGGAATGGGTAAAACCTCCGGCTGCCCCAGGCTCTTACGAGGGCATGGAGAATCGAACGCTGGTCTTGGCGCTGGCCATCCCAGTGGTTCGTCCGCCACACTAACCCCTCGGGGGCAATCATAAGGATACCATATGTTAAGAATGCACAAGCATGCGAGGATTCAGACTTCCTCCTATATACTCTCCACCTAATAAACTATACCAAATTAAGCACATGGTAACCACAAAACTACACTTGAAAAAAGTGGCGACAAATGCCGCTTTATTACCTGAGATGAAAAATTCATGAAGGGTTTGAGTTCAGAAGCTGAAAGTAGTTTCTCTTTAGTAACTAAATTATGATACAAACTGGTTAAAGCAGTTAACCGTGAGCTCCCTCCATATATATTTGCACCAGCTATAAACATTTGTGTCTTCCGACGGAAGCCTAGAGCTGCAAGCATAAGTACTGCTTCCTCAGGTGTCAAGGGACATAAGCCTTCTGACCTGAGCAATGCAGGAGAACGTAACCTGCAAAAAATCAGACAACAGGCCCAGGAAATAAGCCAAAGCAATTGTAGCACATATGCTATCCCTTCACTAATATATAAAATCAAATGGACATCCCTCTTCAATAAATATTTAAGGACAAAGTATCTCTCAAAAGAAGTTATCCTCCGAATTGGAAAATGGAGTAAGTTATATTTTAATCCCTGTATTTTTTTATGATTTTGTCAGTTAATCCCTGTTTTTTGAGAAGTATAAAGTTTTCCCTCGATCAAAGTTGACTGTTAATTGTTTTTTGAAATTTCTAAACTACCCTTTTAAACACATTTCTAATTTTGTTTATAATAAGTAAGATTGAAAATCTTTATTAGAAATGAAGACATTTTTGGCAGAAAAAACCAATTTAGTTGTGATAAAAAACCAACACAAGGACCAAGTTACAAAAAATATGAAAACTTAAGGACTTAATAATATGTTTTTTAAAACAAAGGGATAAATTAATTACTTTATTAAAAACACACGAATCAAATAATAATTTACTCAAAATGATGACCAGGTTTAGACCTACAAAATTGCAGACGGTACCATATGAGGAAAATGGATGGCAGGTTTTCTATGAATATAAGAGATGTTTTCTTATTAAGAGTACAAATATGAAAGACGGAAAAAATGGAAGACAGGGAAACAAAAAAACTAGGCTCTCAACTATTACCTTGAACAAGATATGCATAACATACAGCACGTTGCAATGCATGCCAACATGCAAGATAAATTAACATATCAGAGAAAGAAAAAAAGAAGCAGAAAAACTGCATACTCAGTTGTCTTCTTAAGATGTGTCAATGCAGGGAAATGAATCTCACGATATGCTTCCAACTCTTTCCTCTCTGCTTCTCCTCCACCATATTCACACAAAGAGTGTGCTAACATGTCAATTTCAAACCTCAGATGAATAGCTAGATATCTTGAAGCCTTGACCGCATGGCCCACTTTTCCTTTCAGATTTGGTTCTGCAAAAGGACCGACGAGATAATGATCCAGTGAACCTGGATGGGTAGCATGTTTACGCAACCTTTGGAGGAGCAGTGCACCAGTTTCTTGTATCTTGGGAACAAATTGAAGTGAATGAAAATTACATCTGCATCGAAGTCTCTAGATGAAGTCCGACGTTAGGATTAGCAGAGTAGGAAGGAAATGAAAGCAAGGATGATTATCTGGCATATATTGCTTACAATCTACCATCATTTGTAGCGGATTAGAGTACCAAAGACCTGATATTTACCTGCAACTGAAACGGTATTGGATCAAATGCCAAGCGATTTCCAAATCCAACAAAATGGACTACTCTATTTTTCAGTAATATAGGGAGAATGTTTTTCAAATAAAAACTTGGCTCTGATTCTTTGGGGACATCTACATCTGTCACCTGCATGGGATTCACGATATCACTATTAACAGCAAAATTACTGAAGATAAGAGCAAATCAGGCATGAATGCCCTCAGAATAATTTAGGATAGGAAACTGACAGTGCTGCCAATTGCCTCCAAATCCAGCAACTGCAACTCCTTAGGCAGTTCCTTCAATATCCGAATATCAGGAGTAAGATAATTAATAAAATGCTCGTCCTGATAGATGTCGCTGAACTGACTGTGAAATATAAAATTGACTGTTACTTTTCCATCTAAATCATATGTAAGAGTAAGAATTGCTTGAATAGGTCACCTTGATATGTAGTGACGAAGCATGGTGTTCATGGGAGCGGAAGTTAACTACCTCATTTGGGCACATGCACAATTATTTCACCAAATCAAATTATTAAAAGATGCAGCTCATTTGAAGCAAGCATGTTACTTGAGGATATCAATTTCAAGCCGGGCCATTAGGCAGCGAACAACTATCACTGGCAATCATGTTTTGTCCAGCAACCAAAATGTAGACTTTTTCTGAAGGAGAAATTTTGAGAAGAACATATTGTTAGAATTCTAATGAGATTAGCTTTGTTTTAGTTGTAGGATTCTAAAGAGATTAACTCTCTTTTTAGCTATAGAGTTCTAATTAGTTTTGATTACTATTTCTAATAGGATTTATCATAAATCCTATCCTTATCCAATAACCTCTCTTAGTCTATTGAGAGTTCTGGTTTATTTCAATTTCTAGTTTTTGTAAGCCTATAAATAGGCAAAGTTTCAATTGAATAAATTGAATGAATGAATGTGATTCATTCCAATATTTATGATTTTATGGAATGAATGAATGTGATTCATTCCAATATTTATGATTTTCGGGTTCTTCAAGATTTCTTGTTTTTCATATTTTTAATATTAACAGTAATTGTTTTAAACAATTACTGTACAGATTCAAGATTTCCAACACATATTACCTCACATCCCTCCAGACGCTGCTGTACATAAATCTAGGAATAACAAGGGATGAATTCAGCAACCGTGCAATAACCACAGCATTGCAAACCTGTTTTCAAAGTAGAAGCAAGTTTGAAGCAGTTTAAAATGGTAAAGAATACAATGCATATCAGACCCTTCTGAAGCAAAGACAATCGCATACAAAACTACGAAACTTGGTTGCGAAGGAGTTATCATGAAAGCTGCAACTGGTCAAAGCATTACTTACAGCTACTCTTTGCTGGTTCATCCCCCCATTTGCAGTGACCAAAATGTAACCATTATTTTCCTCTACGAAAGAGAAATACCATGTTAGAACCAGTTTGGCACCCCCATAACACATGTATTTACTCAAATGTGAAACATCCAAGACATTTCCACATGAGACACACAGGCAGAAACGCAAGCCAATGCAGAGAAAGTGAGTTACCGATAGGATTCCAATCACGATGATCAGCACAAGGTCTCCAAGCAGAGGCAGGAACAAATGGTTCCTGCCACAAATCTTTCGGCTCATGTTTATTCTGCTCCCATGTTAAATATCAGGAAAAAAATATCAATAAAGAACTCACAAAAAGAGAAAAAATCACAGCTACAGAAGATTGAATCAAAATAACTCACCACAGCAAAAAAAAATATATACTTGGATAACAAGATAAAAATTCTCCAATTAAAATACCTTAGCAAGGGAATGGGCAGCCAAAGCCAGCATCCTATCATAAGTATCCTTTCGTGGCCTTTTGCCTTTGCCAATCTTTTTCAATCCTTCCTGCATTCAAAATTTAAACAAAAATAATGGGAAAAAAACTCCAATTCTCCAAATCAATCATGCATTACACACAAACTTTATATATCTTTCCTAAATTATCAAAAATGAAATACAGCAATTAAACACCTTTTAACTTTTCCAAATTAATATAAAGAATCAGAATATGAACTTTTAAGCTCAAATCCTCCTAATTAACCACAGATTACCAAACCATAGTATCCATAAAGTCACTGCATTTTCCTTCTCCAAGTTCACAAAACATTACGACAGCTATTTCTTTTATTTTTTAAATAAATGTACCTTGATCGAAACTGAAATTTCAGGAGAATTTTGAACAGACATGTCTTTGTTGCCACTGATTTCATCATCAAGTTGAAGCCTTAAAAGCATGAAGCCATTAAAAATAAAAAACAAACCAACCAAACAAACCAAACCCACAATTCCTTTTATTTGCTTCTTTCGATACCAAACAACCTTCCCTCTCTCTCCTTTTCTCTTCCATTTATTTTTTCCGAGTCGAGGAGAATGAGTCGGTAACGAGTGTGCATTGGAGAGGTAAGCTGACGAGGACATGTTAAAAAGATTGTTTCTTTAATCTTTCTGCTAAAAAAAGAAGTTTTTTTGGGTTTGATTTGAAGTGGTTCTTGTCCTTGTTCATCTTCATGTTGTTGTCTAAATTTGGGTTTGATTTATAATTTGTATTGAAATGGAAACATTCCTTAATTGTAACATTCCTTGATGTAATGAAACTAATTAATTAGTCCCCATAGTATTAAAAATTACAGAGCGTGAAATTGATAATAAAGAAATATATATTAAGGTGCCAGTTGCTTATAAAATATAAAGATTAAACACATGATTTCTATAATCACAAAAACTAATTAATTAGTTTTCTTAAGGTACGAGGAATAATTATCATGTTTATAAAATATTACTAAATTTAATAAAATGATTAGATTCGAATAAAATAATTAAAATCAGATCTTTTTTTTTTGAAAACAAATTCTGTAATCCCGGTTGTTAACAGCAGAAAAAACTACATTTTATTTCAACATTGAGGCACCACAAAGAGCGTAAATCGAGCTAGATGATTGCTATAATTTTAGATACTACAACTATCTTTTGCTATAAACAGCTTGTTAGAGACAGAAGATATAGGATCATGGGATGATTTGTAGCCTCTTCTTGATGTAAGTTCTCCACGCGCCAACACAAACCTATGAATCATTCCACCCTGGTTTTTGAATTAATGGCGAGCTGTGTATGGTGCGTGCGTGCTCGTGGTCCACATGCTCTTCCATTGTGTAATGAAAGGAAGAACCACCTGCCTTTGTAAATTTTGTTTTTGTCTTTCCCCAGATTCCCTACCTTTTGGGTTTTTGGCTGGCAGTTTCTGGTGTGGAACAGCATATTCAAATTGACAGTTCAAATCTGACTGCAGGTGAAAAATATTTTCCAAAATGTAAACTCGCTAGGATCCAGTGAAACATCTCTTATTATGCCGCATCATATATTGAATGTTACAGCAAAAGATGGAAATACAGTATTAAATCATTTACAGCTAAAGATGATGATGTTAAATGTATTCAACTGGAATACAGCATTAAATCATTTACAGCAAAAGATGAAGTTAAATGCATGCAACTCACAATGTTTCAGGCATAATTACATCTCTCTCTGGTCTGATTTTATAGTTTTGTAGCCTCTTTCTTCTTTATCTGTGCACGTTTTGTCATCCATTGATCTTTGTATGACTGTAGGCAAAATCGGAAGCTTCACTTCCAAGTTCAAGATTGCCAGGATGCTCAAAATGATGAATCTATTGCCTCATGATCGGGGGTTCTATATGCAAATCCATACTCATCACTGGATCGCCTCTTGACAACACTGGCCCTTTGCACTAGTCGTACTAATGCTTGCACAACTTCAGACATGGGAGGGCGAAACTCAGGTTCCGGCTAAAAGAAAACAAAAATCATAAGTTGCCCATTTTCGATTAAGAGAGTGATAATAAAGAAAACTTCAGCCAAAATCAAACAGCTCCAGGCAAATATATACTCGAGTGTTATGACCCAAAATCATATCCAAAGAAAATGAACCCATGATGCACATATGATTTTACGCTAAAAAGGTTTACTAGTTAGATAACCATTCCAGAATTCTTAAAAATATCATGAAAGCTAAGGCTTGCTGCATATTTAGTCTTATTATCAGAAAAGAAACTTACCTGGACACAGAGGGCAATGATGTCAGCAAAACGTGAAAGAGACTTTGCAGGATACATGCCATTTAAGGTAGGATCAACCATTTTTGCCAAGGCATCGATATCATGCAGTTGAGGAGTAGCCCATCTAACAAGTGACTGCTCTGATCTAACCCTCGAACTATGAAGCCGCAAAAAATGGACAAGGGATAAATGCAAACCAAGTTCATGAATAGCCCAAAAAAATAAATCTTTAAACAAGTCTACAATAAAAGCACAATTGATCAGTAAACAAGATAAATGTTACCTGTCCAGTGGCTTCCGACCAGTCAGTAGCTCTAGCATTACCACCCCAAAGCTGTAGACATCGCTTTTTACAGTGTATATTCCTGACAGAGCAAATTCAGGAGCGCTATAACCAAATGAACCAACCATCTGTGTTGAAACCTGTCAGCATGAATCATACTTTACTTGGTCAGTCTGAATGCAACAAAAGGTATGTTGACCAAAAGTTCTAGAAAGCTTGAAGTTAACGAGAGTTTGCAGTGCCAGCACATAATATTATTCACTCCTTTTTCCTTTACCTGTCTCTCTGTGTTTGGTGTCAGAGCAGCCAAACCAGAGTCTGACAAGTGGGGATTAAATTCTTCATCAAGTAAAATATTCGCCGACTTCAAGTTTCTATGTACAACAGAAGGCAAGCAGACTTCATGCAAGTACCTGAGTAAACAGGCTACAGTTAAGAGACGAAGTAGGGCATGCTGTTTGAGAGAGTCAGAGAATTCTAACACCATACACACATAAATAACATACTCTAAAGCTCGGGCAGTGCCAAGTGCTACTCTAACACGTGAGTTCCAAGACAATGTCTTGCTGCCATCATCAGCAAAGTGCAGTATATCATGCACACTTCCATTTGCTATATATTCATAAATCAAAAGTCGCTGTCCATGCTCTACACAGTATCCTACTAAGGAAACAATGTTTGGGTGCCTCAAGTGTGACATATTTGAAACAGCTTCAAGAAAGTTGTCTTCCTCCTGTAATGACAATGCTGCATTGTCGATCTTCTTAACAGCCATCATCTAGATCAACAGAACAGAAGTTGATTACTTAACAATTGCAACAGAGGTTAGCAAAAACTGTAAGAAAAGCAACCCAACTAGAGCACCAAGGGAAGAACCCTCATTGTCATGATGACTATACTTTTACTGTACTTTAGGTCAGAAGAATTAAATCAATGTATTGACCAGAATTTACTAGATAAATGTGAGTCATCAAGCACAAAAACTACATGGTCATTGTGGCTAGCAATAGGACCTCTTCAAGTGCATGTAACACTGGTAGCTCCTTGGACTCTTACCAATACAAATATAGAAACCAGCATAACCATAAGAACATAGAAATTACTTTATATCCAATGATTTAAGTTACCTTTCCATTAGGAAACTCTCCTCTGTAAACACGACCAAGAGAACCTTCACCAATTAGAAACTCTTGACTAAAGCTATTTGTTGCTGTTTGTAGAGAAGCAACACTATATGAAGTGGCAGTGATGGGCGACTTCATTCTTTTTATGGATCCAGAATTCCCTTGTAATCTCTCAACCACCAATTTCTCTGCAGGCGGGGGCTTCAGATCCGTAACAGCAGCCATGTTTTTCACCCTCGACTCTTGCATCTCTGTATCAACTGGAAAAACAAATCAGAGCATAAACCTAAGTGGTTAGGATTATTATACAAGAGCTTCCAGCTTCAATCTATTAATTAAGTAGCTATCTTGAAGCCTGTTGAATGAAGGAGGGGTTCAAAGTAATATTTTGCATTAATATGCAGACAGACCAACTAATCACAATCTTACTTAATTTAGACTTTGGTGTCTGAGGAAAATGAGCCTGACTAATATCATGATTAAAAAACACTATTTTAACTGCTTTGTGGATACCACAGTGTTGTAGATACTATGACCCCACATGAAACCAATTGCGCATTCATGTGGTCTCATGTTCAGAAAATTCAAAAGGTTATCTCAGAAGAATAAAGATTCAAAGGACAGAAAACCTACTGTCATCTGCATCAGCAGGACGACTTCCCCGGGTAGCTAGAGGACCAATTTCCTTGCTTTTGTGCTTCTTAATGCAAAAGACAAGAGCAATTAGTGCAATGAGAACCAGAACCACAGAACCCACGGCTACACCTACAATAACTCCCAATGACATTCCCTTATCTGACAGTGATGGTTGACCATCAGAAGAAGGGGTGACAGGTGCACCAGATCCTGGATGAGTACGGTTTCTTTGAGATTTACCAGGAGGTGGTGGGGCATATGGTGGCGGAGGTGGAGAAGGACCAT
Organism: Salix arbutifolia; assembly: GCA_025169955.1. Lineage (NCBI taxonomy): Eukaryota > Viridiplantae > Streptophyta > Magnoliopsida > Malpighiales > Salicaceae > Salix > Salix arbutifolia. The sequence goes on from CM045905.1 coordinate 298,167, forward strand.
TGTCAAAAGAATTTCCATTGTATCTGATTTAATTGTTCAAAGATCTTATTTAAGATATTGCAGAAGTAGAACATGATAAATTTGGCATGGACGAAATACAGAGCAAAGAAACTCACATAAAGTTTGGGATTGAACTAAGCTCTTGAGGTATCCATCCACTGAAGTTGTTGTTTGCAACATTTCTGTTGAAAATGTAAGGTGCAATAAGAACATAGTGCCAGGTGATACATTTACAACCCCGCCATTGTTAAAGGAACTTACAGAGTTGTCAAAGGTAAACCAGTAAGAACATTAAGAGAGCCAGTCAATTGATTGTTCTGAACGTTGCTGCAGCATATTAAAATATCACAAGTCTTTAATCAAGCTGTCCAAGAGTTTGCAATCCTTTTCTTTTATTCACTATATTTTACTTGGTTAATTTTGAAAGGAGTCGGCACACTACTCACAGTGTAGAAAGATTGGTCAACGAATTAAAAGAACTGGGAAGATCTCCACTAAAGCTGTTGAAAGAGAGATCCCTGCATGCCCGAGCAATATTAAAAATCCAAGAGTACTATTTATTGGAAAGTAGATAAGAGCATTATAGTGCTGGAACCTGAAGAGAGTCAAAGAATAACATGACAGATGCAGCCCCCATGGCCAATTGGGATACAGGTCACATAAATGAAATATGCTTTCATGTTTACTCTCTTTAATAAAATTTGTTTCTTCCATCTTTCCTGATTGGTACTATCTTTCCGCCATGTAGACACCACAGCACCATATTTTTTCTTTTTCCTGCATGCACTCCCCTTCTGTACCATTCATTTATCTCTCGTAACAAAATATACCTCTCTCAAACAAAAATGCATTCTACTTCAGCATATCCCTAATCTCCTCAACAGGCTAGCTTTATAGAACTTATTGTGTTAATTCACTACTTCTTGTATTCTTTGAACAGTCAATTTTGTGAGGAGAAGTATATCATAAAGTGGCTTTTCCACCAACCATCATGATTCTTTGCATAGTACTGAAAACTCGGTTGCACATGTATTTTAACAACAGAAATTCCAAGAACTAAAACCCAAATAGCATCTGTTTTGAATTAAGAAATCTCACATGGTTGTGAGGAGAGATCGATTAACGAAAACATCTCCAATTGATTGGGCGAGTGAATTGCGGCTTAAGTTTCTGAAACCAAAGATGTTGAATCAGGGAATAATCCAAATTCAGCAGTTACTTGACAAAACTTCAATGCATTCCAGAAAGGCCACTCACAGATAACTAAGAGAAACCATGCTAGACATTGAATAAGGAATATTCCCACTCAAGTTGTTTACGGCAAGATTTCTGCATTATGCAAGAATATAATGAACACATTATCAAACAATTCAAACAGATCGAAAACATTAGGAACAATTGACATGATGGAACATTACAAGCTTGTAAGATTCGGTGGTAACTGATATGGGAATGAATCACGAAGGTGGTTGTCACTTAGATCACTGGCAGGCACAAGCAACCAATATCAGCGACTCAAATAACCAATGAAAGCAACATAACTTCATGCACCCAGAAATGAAATAAAGCATTAAATCTCTCACAATGTTCTCAATGACATGAGGTTTGCAAGCATGTATCCCATTGTGCCGTTAAGTCCTAACCCAGAAATCTGACTGTCAACACCAGCAACACAAAACCATTCAACAAACTAAACTACTAAATCAATTAAAAGCATAAATCTCAATGCACTTTCTCACATGGAAACAACAGCTGATCCTTCACAAGTGATCCCTTTCCATGACTCTGCACATGGATCCCCACCGTTACTTTTCCAATTGGTTAGCTGTGAAGGACTGTTCAGCGAAGTGTACATAACTTGTAGAGCTTGAACTGCAACAACAACAAAAAATACTTTCAATCCTCGAAACCAATCAATTTAACCCCTCATAAAATCCACCGACAGACCCTTGAATAGTCCACAGGAAAATGAAAGCAAAAAATTACAATCAAAATGAAATGAGACAACATTTCAATCATTGGATTAGTCGGGGGTGAAAAGGAACAGTTTTACTTTCATAAGCTAAGCACTAAAGGTAAAACATCATCTAGCACATTTTCTCGGAAACAAACAGAAAAAAAATAACTAGATTTTCAAAGAAAAAAACAAACAAAAAAATTATCATAGTAGCAGTTCATTTCTTGACTCTAGTTTCACTCCAGCCAAAAAAAAACCCAAAAGTCAATAACTCTAACCACACCAATCACCATCAAACCAACCAAAAACAATTAATCAATCAAAAAACCAAACCACATAAAAAAACCCCGAGAAAACAAGAGAAATGCAGACTTTACCATCATTGGCATCAGTAGTACATTGAACAAGAACTGGGAAACCAAAGATCAAAACTTTAATCACAGACACAAACAAAAATAACTCAAAGTACTTCAATATCATTGTTTTTATTGAAAAACAGATAAAAAAATAGTGTCTCTCTTTTCTGGGGTGTTTTAGTTTAGAGGCGGTGGTGAGTGGTGACCAGCTTGATCAAGTGAGCCAAATCTCATAGTATGGTAAACTGTGGAGACAGAAGAAGCAAACAAGAAGAAGACGAAGCGGAGAAGAGGGTGTTAATGAGGAGGAGAGCAAAGTAAGTAGTCACACATTGTCATTAAAGAAAGTGACAGCTAGAGAGAGAGTGTTTACAGTGTGACTCGTTGTAGTTTATGTTTTGTTTTGTTTTGGGTGTCGGCGAAAAAGGAAAGAGCTTGAATCTTTACATGAGTGGTTGAACACTTGAACTTCGTTCGCGAATTTCCCGTATCAATTTTAAAATAGTATTATTTTGATTTTTTTAATAAAGTGATATTATTTTAAATAAAGAAATTAAGAAAAAGAATTATATTTTACCTTCAACTTTATTGTATCAACCAACTTGTTTGGATGTTAATTCAAGTTTAACCTTATTAACTTCTAAATCCAATTCCGATCCATATTTCAAGTTAGTTAAGTTTATTGAGTTATCAAATCAATTCAGTTATAATAATTGAATTATAAAATCAACTGAGTCCAATAACTACAGTTAAAAAAAATCTAACCTGAGCTATAAGTTTATATAATGACTTGTAAGATTGATGTAGATTTAATAACTAGAGGTTGAAAAGAGTATTAATTGATGTTAATCAAAATATTGTAAAGATTTAATACCAAATTCACTTTCTAAAAAATCTTATTTATGCAACGAATAAATTCCCAAATCCAGCAGTTAATAGTCTTAATTCGGTGTTAGATAATTATTATAATGTGAGAAGATATTATATTAAGAGCAACATTATTTAATTAACAATCATAGGCTTAATTGGGTCTATAATAAGGAGATAATATAACTGATCCCCGGCAAGCTTTTATATTTTACTGTACTATGATCTAATTTGGTCTATTGTTCCTCGTTTAATTTAGATGGGCGTAATACACCAATTATTACAAAAAAAAAAACAATGACTTATGAATACCGTAAAAGATGGAGATAAGTGCCCGTTTGTTTTAGCTTTTTCAACCATAGTTTCTAAAAAAGTTGCATTTTTTTTCATTTTAATATGGTTTAGTGTTTTTAGATCATTTTGATGTGTTGATATCAAAAATGATTTTTAAAAAATAAAAAAATATCATTTTGATGTATTTCAACACGAAACACTTTTTAAAAAGCTACAACAAAAGCTCTCCCTGAAGGGGTCTTCTAGTATTGTTTCAGTTATTAGAATTTGTTAGAATAAATAACACACTAAAAGAGAGAGTCCTAGTTTGTTAGGGCATTGCAAATTACTGTTAGCAACCTCTCTGTCAAAGTTTGTTTATTTCCTGCTTTTCTGTTTCATGTACTAAACGGCTATATATGCCAAGAGCTACTGCTGAATAATACAATTTCCATTCATCCCATTTCACGTGTTCTTTCTCAAATCCTAACAAATTGGTATCAGAGCTTGCATTAGGCCTGAAAATTCTTTGCAGCAGCAGCACAACAAGATGACCACAGAAGGAAACTTTGTCCAGCCAGCTATTCCAAGATACAATGGTCATTACGACCATTGGAGCATGTTGATGGAAAATTTCCTTCGATCAAAGGAAATGTGGGAGCTGGTGGAGACTGAGTACACTGAAGCAAGTGGGTCAACACAAACTGAGGCACAACAAAAGAAGAACGATGAAATGAAGCTGAAAGATTTGAAGGTAAAAAACTATTTGTTTCAAGCAATTGATAGAACAGTTCTTGATACTATTCTCAAGAAAAACACTGCCAAAAATATATGGGATGCAATGAAGAAGAAATTCGAAGGGAATGCAAGGGTTAAGAGATCTCACCTTCAAGCTCTCCGCAGAGAGTTTGAAACATTGGAGATGAGGTCCGGAGAAGGAGTGACTGAGTATTTCTCCAAGGTCATGACTGTGGCCAATAAAATGAGAACCTATGGAGAAGACATGCAGGATGTTAAAGTAGTAGAGAAAATACTACGTTCTTTGACTGAGAAATTCAACTACGTTGTTTGTTCTATTGAGGAGTCAAAGGACATTGATGTGCTTACTGTTGATGAACTGCAGAGTTCATTAATAGTCCATGAGCAGAAATTTTCCAGGCATAAGAGTGATGAACAAGCTTTGAAGGTGACATATGAAGGAAGCAGAGGACGTGGTGGTCGTTTCTCATTCCGAGGAAGAGGAAGAGGCAGAGGACGAACAGACTTCAATAAAGCAACAATTCAATGTTACAGATGCCATCGACTTGGTCATTTCCAGTATGAGTGTTCCACTGGGAATAAAGAGTCACTGTATGCAGAGCTTGATGAGGAGGAGGAGATGCTTTTAATGGCTTATGTGGAGAAACATCAAGCAAGAAGAGAAGATGCTTGGTTTCTTGATTCAGGGTGTTCTAACCATATGTGTGGTTATGAAGACATGTTCAGTGATCTCAACATTGAATTTCGGCATTCTGTGAAGTTGGGGAATAACACAAGGATGAATGTGATGGGTAAGGGGAGTGTGAAGATAAAGTTGACTGGAATTTCACATGTTATTGCTGAGGTATATTATGTTCCCGATTTAAGAAATAATCTTCTAAGTGTTGGCCAGTTGCAAGAAAGAGGGTTAGATATCTTATTCAAAGGTGGAACATGCAAAATTTTTCATCCAAGACGGGGACTAATCATTCAAACCACAATGAGCATAAATCGGATGTTCATCCTACTGCCTGATGCTCAGTCCTCGGCACAACAAACTGCTCAATGTTTCTACACAGACACACAAAATTTGTGTCATCTTTGGCATAGAAGATACGGTCACCTAAGCTACAAAGGTTTAAGAACCTTATCATACAAAAATATGGTGCGTGGTCTTCCACAAATTTCAACCTCAAATGTTACCTGCACTGACTGCTTGAAAGGGAAGCAACACCGCGATCCCATTCCAAGGAGGAGCAACTGGAGAGCATCTCAGAGATTGGAGCTCATTCACTCTGACATTTGCGGGCCAATTACTCCTACATCAAATAGCAACAAGAGGTATATCCTGTTATTTACCGATGACTATAGTAGGAAAACATGGGTATATTTTTTGGTAGAAAAGTCAGAGGCCTTTGAGTCATTTAAATTCTTCAAATCCATGGTTGAAAAACAAGTAGACTTGCCTGTGAAATGCCTTCGCACTGACAGAGGAGGGGAATTCGTTTCCAACGAGTTCAATAACTACTGTAAACAACACGGCATCAAACGGCAAATGACAACAGCTTATACCCCGCAACAGAACGGCATTTCGGAGAGGAAGAACAGGACCGTAATGAACATGGTTCGGTCCATGTTGTCTGACAAACACATGCCCAAAACCTTCTGGGCAGAGGCTGTGAACTGGGCTGTTTACATTCTCAATAGGTGCCCCACTTTAGCAGTTCGGGATGTTACGCCGGAGGAGGCCTGGAGTGAGATGAAGCCGTCGGTGGAGCATTTTAGGGTTTTCGGCTGTATAGTCCATGCCCATGTTCCCGAAGAGAGAAGATCAAAGCTTGACAACAGAAGCATCACTTGTGTGTTATTGGGGGTTAGCGAGGAATCCAAAGGGTACAGATTATTTGACCCAGTTGCAAAGAAAATTATCGTGAGCAGGGACGTAATTTTTGAGGAAGAGAAGCTGTGGAAATGGGGTGAGAGCTGTGACCAACAATCAATTGGAGATTTGCAGTGGGGTGATGATGACGACGAAGGGACGAAGGACAGAAACAGTGGAGATGGAGATTTTGAAACTGGAAATGGAAATAACGATGGCAGAGAAGAAGATGAAGAAGGTGATAGAGAAGGAGATGACGAAGAAGAAATTTCTGATACAAGTGTTAAAATCCCAAATAGCAGAGAAAATGAGAGAGTGAGGAACAGTGGGACATTGCCGACAATTGAAGAAGAAAGGGAAAGTGAGCTGCATGGCAGACAGCCCTCCACGTGTCAAACCAATGACGGTAGCTCAAGGGGATTGCGTGGCAGACAGCCTCCCACGTGGATGGAAGACTATGTAAGTGGTGGTGAGCTGTTTGAAGATGAGACTAATTGGGCTGTTGAGGTGTCAGCCGATCCTGCTGTGTATGAGGAAGCTGTGCAGAGCACTGAATGGAGGAAGGCCATGAACAGTGAAATTGAATCCATAGAGAAAAATAAAACATGGACACTTACTGCATTACCAGCCGGAACAAAAAAGATAGGGGTGAAGTGGGTTTATAAAACCAAATATGATGAGAATGGGAAAATTGATAAATACAAGGCGCGTTTGGTGGCAAAAGGGTATGCTCAAAAATATGGGGTGGATTATACAGAAGTGTTTGCCCCGGTAGCAAGAATGGATACAGTACGGATGATCATCGCGCTAGCCGCGCACAAAAATTGGATGATTTCTCAGCTGGACGTCAAATCAGCCTTTCTTCATGGCGAATTGAGTGAAGATGTTTATGTAGAGCAGCCGAGAGGATATGAAAAGAAGGGGAGTGAGCATCTGGTTTACAAACTGCATAAGGCACTGTATGGATTAAAACAAGCTCCACGAACTTGGTTTAGTCGAATTGAAGCACATTTCATTAGTGAAGGATTTCGGAGATGCGAAAGTGAGCAAACTTTATTCACAAGAAGAACCCAAAAAGGAGGAATCATCATTGTAAGTATTTATGTCGATGATTTGATTTTTACAGGAAATGATGAGGTAATGCTATCTGATTTCAAAAACTCTATGTTAAGGGAGTTTGATATGACTGACTTGGGAAAAATGAGGTTTTTCCTTGGAATTGAAGTATTACAAAAATCTGATGGCATTTATATTTGTCAAAGGAAGTATGCTTTAGAAGTATTGAAAAGATTTGGTATGATGGAGAGTAATTTGGTAGGGAGTCCGATAGTTCCAGGATTCAAGATAAGCAGAAATGAAGATGGAAATACAGTAGATGAAACCTACTACAAACAGTTAGTGGGGAGCTTGATGTACCTTACTGCTACAAGACCCGATATGATGTTTGTTGTTTGTCTAATAAGCAGGTATATGACGAGGCCTATGGAGATTCATCTACAAGCAGCTAAGAGAGCACTTCGATATCTAAAAGGAACGGTGAACTATGGGATTCATTATAAAAGGGGGGGAGAAGGAGAGTTGTTAGCATTTACGGATAGTGATTATGCTGGTGACATGGAAGATAGGAAAAGTACCTCTGGGTATGTTTTCTTGATGGGTTCAAGCGCTGTCTCATGGTGCTCGAAAAAACAGCCGATTGTGACTTTGTCAACTACGGAAGCTGAATTTGTGGCAGCAGCAGTATGTGCTTGTCAAGGAGTATGGATGAAGAGAATTTTAGGAGAACTGAGACACTCAGATGAAAGTTGTACGATCATTATGTGCGACAATAGTTCCACTATTAAGTTGTCCAAGAATCCTGTAATGCATGGCCGTAGTAAACATATTGATGTGAGGTTTCACTTCTTAAGGAACCTTACTAAGGAGGGAACAGTTGAGTTGATTCATTGTGGGAGTGAGGATCAGATCGCAGATATAATGACTAAGCCATTAAAGCTCGAAGCGTTTCAAAAGCTTCGGAAGTTACTTGGAGTATGTGAGATAAACTAATTGCTTCATAAGCATTTAGTTTAAGGGATGGAATGAAGGGGTCTTCTAGTATTGTTTCAGTTATTAGAATTTGTTAGAATAAATAACACACTAAAAGAGAGAGTCCTAGTTTGTTAGGGCATTGCAAATTACTGTTAGCAACCTCTCTGTCAAAGTTTGTTTATTTCCTGCTTTTCTGTTTCATGTACTAAACGGCTATATATGCCAAGAGCTACTGCTGAATAATACAATTTCCATTCATCCCATTTCACGTGTTCTTTCTCAAATCCTAACACTCCCAAACACCCTCAAACCATCGACCAGGCTAGCAGCAGAGAATTTGTGAGAATGACTTATGATCACATGTGAGCTGATGGTGGGAAATCACCCTTTTTTGTTTGACCTGCCTTGCTTTACGGCTTTTCAGGAGTGAAACGAAAATGCTGTTGTTCTGTTCCTCGGCACAGCTGCCTTTCATGAATGATGATCCTGCTTTATTTTCATGCGTTCTTGGAATCGAATAGCTGTGGTGGGGGTGGGGGTTGCTGGCTGGCTATACGAATTGCATGCATTGTTCATATTTTTTAATTATTTTAGGGTTGTGGAAAAGCGTATTTCTGACAAGGGTGGTGAGATCTTGGCGGTAAAGTTGCTAATCATAAACTTCAAAGGAGGACTGGTGACAAATGGAAAGGTGGCTGGGTTATTCTTTTGCCCGTCTTGAGGTTTCTTTCAAAATAGCACTGCCAATTATTTTTATTTCTTTTACGAACTAGCGTAATTATCTGAAAACAAAAACAAAAACCCAGAAAACAGCGTAAATTTAAAGAAGAAGTATGGTTTACGCTATTGGAAATAACATAATCCATAGATTGTGTTCTTCCCAACACCACAGTCTAATAAATTACTTTCATCTTTTTTTAGATAATTGGAGTATTTCAGACGCGTGAGACTACGTTCATGCAGCAAAGAACTTCAGACAGGACAGAACAAATCCCCGGATCCCAGTTGAAATCTCACTGGTAAGTTGTACCTAAACATGACATTTTTTATTATTAATATTCCAGAATCAAAGATTACTTGCTAATGTCGAAAACCCTCTTCTGTTTTCTCCTTGAATAGCTTCTGATCTGTCTTAGATTCCTTCACTAATAACAATAATAATAATAATCTCACTAGTTGACCTTGTTAGCTGTTGTAAATCTATTGACAGATCCATACACAAGACCCATGTTTATTTGATACCAACACTGAGTTCATCAACCTTGAGACTTCGCATGAAGAATTGTTTTTTCCTTTTTAAATGCTTGCTTAAATTGCAATGTGATTATCACATTACGATTAATGCCATAACTATAAAACTAGCGACTTGTTGAGGTGTCTTCTTGGAAATATTGATTAATTCTAATAATATAACTAGGGTCAATGTTGAGCTCACCATTACGTGTCGAGCAGCATGTGAATCGTAGAATTAGTCATTTGAAAATTCTAGGTCGGTAAGCTACTACGAAAATGGGACCTTCTATTCCTCCATGGTTGCCGCTCCCTGGCTAGTCTCGTCATCTGATCCAGTACGTAGTTGTAATTATTTGACACCCGCCAATGAGTATCTTTATTATTTATTATTCATGGAGATAGACGACACAAATCTGGCATCCTGGTGGCTAAGATTATTCTTTTTCAATCATGGACCTCATGGGAGTTAATTAAATTGATATTACAATAATTATTAATTATATATATATTAACTCATACGACCCCATTGATTTCTTGGTGGATGTGACTTGTACATTATTTGAAAGATGTCGTGGACATTATCTATCTAATTAATAAAATCCCGGTGAGTGTTTTTCAAAAAAGAAAAAGAAAATATCTTGTTGCTTCCGAGAAGAGGATGATACATAGTTATTGATTCCGTTCTGTTCCGGCCGGAACGTTCCGTTCCGTTTATAAATCCGGGACAAAACGGTGTCATTTTCGTCCTGGTTTTAATTCCGGTCCGTTCTGGAAATTCTAGCCAAATTCCGGCCGGAACGCCCCTGTTCCATTCCGGGCGTACCGTTCCGGGTTCAAAATCTATTTTTTTTATTTTTAAAAAATTATTTTTGACATCTATACATCAAAATAATTTAAAAACACCAAAATATTTTAAATAAAAAAGAATTCAAATTTTAATTATGATTGTTAAATCAATATTTTATTTTTTTTCATATATATATATAATTAATTATATATAAACAGTACGATACCGAAACGGTACGCCGGAACGCTCCGAAACCAAAACGTTCCGTTCCAATCGAAAATCCAGAACGGTATTGACAACTATGAATGGTACAATTAATTACTTCACAACAAGTAATCAAAACAATTCATAGCATGCACTTTTTATTTGACCGCCTATTATAAATGACAAGCCCTAATCTTTTTTTATTCAAAGTGGGGTGATGATTGACACGCCACCAATCAGTAATGATCACTCGAGACAATATTATGCAGAGAGAAAGAATTGTTAGCAAGTCTGGCTGGAGGTGAAACCATGTTTATAAACTACGAGAGGGACATTATTAAAGTGGAAAAAAAACTCTGTATTATTCAACCTTTTTTCAATGCGAGGAGGAGGGAAAAGAATCCTACCAGCTGGCAGAACCCCACCTTGTTTTTTTCCACTAATTTCTTGAGCTGCAAGTAAGATTTGCGTTAACAGTATCAGAACACGAACACCATGCTCTGATCAGCTTGAAAATAGCTGCTTAATTACATATAGTTTCTTGTGAATTGATATATAATAATACAGTTAATCAACTACACGATACAAGTTGATTGTTTAACTATGAATCTTCCATCGAAATTATCAAAAAGAGGAGATGAAAAAGGAGCTCGTCGATCAACATATTGCTTCATGGCTCGGCAAGCTTAATTTAATAATTAGCGGGATAAATTTTGAGGTTTAATTAAAGAGCTTTGCAAAAACTGAATTAATAATTAAATTTAAGAGAAAAACGAGCCACTTCTGAAAGTTATGCACAGATTAATGCCATGCATGGATGAGCAGTGGAGTAATTAACTACAGCAGAGATAATTAATTACAATTTAATTATGTGTGGTTCTTGGTTAAAATGTTAACTATGCAATACATGTTTTGTCGCTCTCCACCGACTTATTTTAGGCAGCCCACATGCTATTTTTTCCCTTATTGAATAATCTTTGAATCTCCTATTTCTTGTGCGATGGACACTGGCTGATTCATATGTTTGTTTTTTTATTACAATTTATTTTGAAAAAATATATTAAATTACACTCTTTTCAACTATTTCTAAATGATTTTGATGGGTTGATATTAAAAAAAAAAAATACTTTTGAGAATACAGTACCGAACACACAACAATATTCTACTCTATTTAAGAGGTGAATTTATTGTTCACCTTGTAAAAATCTAGGACAATCGGAGTTTTACTCGTTTAATCTGATTCGCAAAGAGTGTCTAAAGGGAAACGGAGTTTCTTCAAATTCAAAAAAAAGAATTTATTATAAAAGATAATAGAATTTGCTTACATGATATTTTACAACAAAATTAAAACCTAAACTACTAAATTTATATATATAGTAATATGTTTTTTTAGAGATTCCTGTTTGCATTATAAAGGAGATCATTCCAATTTATCAATTAGATTGATTGTCCGAGTGTGAAAACCTCAACAGTTAGTTGATTATTTCTGCAGCAAAAAAACAAATGGTGGAAAATGACCATGAGATTATACAGAAAAGCGTGTGGCCCACGTGTTTGGCATCGGATCTATAAGATTTTCGAGCATTAAATTCACCAGATTCAGCAATGGCCGCAGCCTAGGCCCTTGAAAGAGATTGTGTGCATGATTACAGCTACTGTTCTTCAGTCTAGCAAATTCACCTGCTGCGTTGGCCCATGTTTGTATTTAGATGGCCTGTTACTTCATTACGAAATGAATTGGCCCGGCACAGCAGCACGCGACCTGTTCCTAATCAACAAGCAATAAGGCTACTGAACAAGGTTTCAGGACTTGGAATATATTTAATTTAATATAAAAACAGTATCACAATACATAAAACCTTATGGTGCTGGTGCTCAGGACAAGCTTGATCACGAATAGCAAACGAGTGTCAGAGATCAGAATAGTAAAAAAAGTGTCAACGATCCAATTACTAGAAGCGTCGCTGAGAGATGAGATTCATGGAAAATTCATTAACAGCAGAGAACAGCACAACCTTGCAAACTACAGGAAACTCTCAGAACGCTTTTCTCCCAAGATCCTGTAAGCTGTAATCTGATAGATTGCAGACAAATCACTTGGGCTTGTGGAAACATGGAACAGTAAATCAGAGATAATCTCCTTCAAGACGGAGGACTGTTCTGATTGCGGAAACATGGAAACCAATAGACTCCCATAAATAACTGCGGTTTGATAATCATCATCTGCTGCTGCCTCAAGAATTATCAAGGTAGACACCAGATGCATGATCAACATGCATTGCCTCGAGAATGTGACAAGAGCATGGCCAGTTCAACAACCTGAGATGGAGGATCGGAGCCCATTTAAATGGAACCGTTTGTTATCAAATCAAAGGTTTTTTTAGGGCTTCTTAGAAAATTTTACCCTTCAAATAAAAAAACCCTAATAATGTAGAATTTTATAAAGTAGCTTTCACGCACCAAACTAACAAACCTTTACACAACTCTTGCTTGAGACTTGGAGGAGCAAATCTTCAAGTCCCTATCTAAATGACGCTGCACCAACCTTCTGAGGTGCTCCAATACATTTATATATCTGAAGAATTTAATGGATTTCTGGAATGAAGAAGATGACTGATAATTGCTGAAATTACAGCAATGTTTATTGTATTGAATCATAAATTATATGTTTGTACAGTGAAGAATTTATACATGAATAAAGGATAGCTGCTAACGGTATTATTGCCGTTAGTATTTATTACAGTAATTAAGAACACATTAACCAAGTGCACTGCCTTTGATGATGCCATTAATGCTGTAATCTCCAACACTCCCCCTCAAGCTGGATCCAGGAGGTTGACTGATCCAAGCTTGCAAAGAAGACGATGAAACTGGGATGACGGCACTGCTTTGGTAAATACATCGGCAAGTTGATCCCCGGTCCGCACATAATGCGTAGTGATGTTGTTGGATTGAACTTGCTGACGAATAAAATGACAATCAACTTCTATGTGTTTAGCTCTGATACCATGTTGGAGGCGTGATTGCAGACGAAGGATCGTCAACTGGGATGATTTCATTTGGATCATTGGGCCTAGTGGGCCTAGTCACGTCGAGGCTGCAGATATCTGCTCTAGGAAGAGGAACCAGATCCTCCAAGGACTCCCCCTGATTGGGAGTATTGAAATAAGGACTGGTTTCGATAAATCGAACATCTCTGCTGACATAAAGCTTCTGACGCACAGTATCATAACATTTATACCCTTTTTGCGTATAAGAATATCCTAAGAAAATGCATTTGGAAGCTCGAGGGTCCAGTTTGTCACGTTGATTTGAGTGAAGGTGAACAAAACACTAGCACCCAAAGATCTTCAAATGTGAAATATTAGGAGGTTTACCCTGCAAAATTTCAAGAGGACACTGAAAATCCAGTACTTGACTGGGTAAGCGGTTAATAATATAGGTAGCAGTAAGAATTCCATAGGACCAAAAATTTTTGGGAACATTCATTTGAAGCATTATAGCTCTAGTTTTTTCTAATAAGTCCCGATTTTTACGTTCAGCAACTCCATTTTGCTGAGGAGTATTAACACAACTAGTTTGATGAATTATTCCATTAGACAGAAAATAATTTTCCATGTCATGAGATGTAAATTCAGAGCCATTGTCAGATCGGAAGATTTTAATATGTGTAGAAAATTGGGTAGAAACTAGTTTGTGAAAATCTTTAAAGCAGTTAAAAACTTCATTTTTTGATTTTAGTAAATATATCCACGTAACTCTTGAAAAATCGTCAATAAATGTGACAAAATATTTAAAACCATCAATTGATATTGAAAAAGGTCCCCATACATCTGAATGAATAAGTTCAAAAACTTGAGACACTTTGGACATAGATAATTTAAATGGAAGTCTGCTTGATTTGGAAAAATGACACGTATCACAATCATACGTTCTCTTTGACAGATTAGGTTTTAATTTTGAGATGACGTAGTCGGAAGCATGAGCCAGACGAAAATGCCACAATTGATGATCATTGAGCGGAGAATAAATAGCTTGTAGTCCTTTCGGAACTTCAGAATCACAGAAAAAATAGAGACCATTCAAATGAAATCCTTCACCAATCTTCTGTTTGGTGTAATGGTCCTGAAAAAACACCTTAAACGGAGTAAATATAACATCACAATTAAGGGCAGTGGTCAACCTTTGAACGGATAATAACTGAAATGGAAATGAAGGCACATATAAAATATCAGAATCAATAGTTTTTGATGCAATTTTAATTTTTCCCTTGCCTTTTACTGTCGCAGTAGATCCATTAGCAATTGAAACAAAGGATGATATCGGAAAAGGGATAAAGTCATGAAATTTATTCAATTTATTTGTCATGTGATCACTTGCACCCGAATCCACAACCCATATATTATGTAAATTACTTAATTCTAAGGCTGTCATGAGAGCAATACACATACCTTGGAATTTTTCTGCATAATCACGGGTCAACCCAGCTGAGTCACGGGTCAGTCCAGCTGAGTCACCAGCTGAGTCAGCAGCTGAGACACGGGTCAACCCGGCTGAGTCACGGGTCAACCCGGCAAAATTGGATAAAAAAGCAGCTGCATCGTTGTTCTCAGCCGAGCTTCCTTCTCCTCCACCAAATCGTTTTTCTTGGAGAAAACTGGCAAACTCATTTAGCAAATTCATAGGACTCGTGTAGTTCGGTTCATGATTAGCAACATTAGCCCTAGGTTTAAAGGATTTCCTTTGATTTCCCGTCTGCCGATTTCCCAAATTTCTGGGTTTCAAATCGGGATGAAGGATCCAACAGCGATCCATTTGGTGTCCCATTGCATTACAGTAATTGCATTTTAGGTTAGAACGATTACCTCTAAAAGAAGCTTTCTCTGCGTTTTTGAAGGTGCTCTGTTCTTCAATTTTCTGGGCAGCGAACGCACGAGCTTCTGCCATTTTTGTTGGGTTTTCTCTTGTCATCACTTTCCTTCTAATTTCTTCCCTTTGGATAGTTGCACAGACACCCTTTAATGTGGGAAGCACATCATTCATCAATATATGGCTTCTAAGGTCTTCATAGTCCGATCCTAGGCTAGCCAGTAGTTGAAAAATCTGATCTTCTTCCTTGTGGCTGCGTAGAACAATTGGGTCTGTTGTGTGTGGTCTGTAAATGTCCAATTCATTCCACAAACCTTTGAATTTGCTCAATAATTGCACGAAGGGCTCACCATTTTGTTGAAGCCCTGCAATTTCTTGTTGTATTTGAAATATTCGGGCTGAGTTGTTTTGATTCCCATACATTTCCTTCACTGCTTCCCATAGTTCCAATGAAGACTGGTAGTAGCTGAACATCTCAGCAAGGTTGCGTTCCATGGAGTTCAAAATCCAGGTCATCACCATCTGGTCCTTGGCCAACCAATTGTCAAATTCCGGGGAGCTACTGTCGGGAGCTACTTCTTTCCCGTTGATGAACCCCAGCCGAGACCTACCACCAAGTGCAATGGTCACTGCTCTTTACCAAGGTAAGTAATTGAACTCATTTAGCAACACTGTGGTTACTTTTTGGGAGGAATTTGCATCACTGTCGATGCTTGAAGAAGTAGTAATTTTTTTTGAATTACTTCCAGACTCTTGACTATCCATGACTGTCAATTGTTAACAATCGAGAAAAAAAAAATTGCAGAGGTAATGAGCAGGATCAACGCTCTGATACCATGAATAATTTAATGGATTTCTGGAATGAAGAAGATGACTGATAATTGCTGGAATTACATCAATGTTTATTGTATTGAATCATAAATTATATGTTTGTACAGTGAAGAATTTATACATGAATAAAGGATAGTTGCTAACAGTATTATTGCCGTTAGTATTTATTACAGTAATTAAGAACACATTAACCAAGTGCACTGCCTTTGATGATGCCATTAATGCTGTAATCTCCAACAATATCAACTAACACAATTGAGAGCAAAAAATAATAGGATTTATTATAAGTAGAACCACTAATTAATGAAACCACTAATGAAGAGAAGTACTGAATATGAATAATTTTCGGAAACTGAAGATGCAGCGTCGAGTAAAATAAGGCTAGTTCGTGGACAGCAAGGCGACACCAATCAACAACAAAGGTAAAGGCTTTATATATATATATATATATATATATATATATATATATATATTGAGATAGAGTTTTGTTTTTTAAGTATTTTTTTAAATACAATAAAATATTTTTTATTTTATTTTTTATAATTTTATATCAAATAAATTTAAAAATATATAAAAATGAATTAATTTGAAGAAAAAATAATAAAAAAAGACATTTAAAAACTTTTATATAATTCTATTTGTTTTTTAAATCATGATAGAACGCGAAACCTTTAACTGTCACGAAGTCATTTGTTTAAACTGAAATTTAGGGGAAAAAACTGTAAATATAAATAAATGAACAAAAAAGGGTTATCGATTTTGATGCGAACTAAAATGAGACCCAGTAATGACCCATCAAAGCTCTCTTCTTTCTCTCCTCTATCTGTAAGTAATTCTGACTTTTTGTTTTGTTTTAATTTATTGAGAATTTTGTTTTCAATTATCGTTAAGTATTGCAAATACTTGAATTATTTATTTCAATAACAGAATGAGATTAACCAAATGATGACTGATCCCCCAAGAAAACAACGGTCTATTGATGATTCACGCAGCAACTTCAGTGCTTCTGGGAATCATTATGAGAGGTCTTAATTTTATTTAATTATACGTGATTTGTTTTTTTTAGTGGGGTTTGATTTTTTTTATGTTGATTTGTTGTTTTTTTATTGTTTTTTTAGTGGGATTTGATTGTTTTATTTTCTTATAATTTAAATAATTTTCTTGTTATTAATTTATATTATTACCTTGATTTATAGGAATTTTGATGTAGTAAAGGAATCCATGGGCTTGGCGATATCGCTGAACAAAACTGAATCTTTGGATGTTGTACTTGATGATTTCTCAGAGGTAGATATAGATATATAAAATAAAGAAAGTTGTGATTAGTGTTTTGTTTTATGTACTGATTTGAGGATTGTAAACTGTGTATGTGACTTTTAGGGTTATTTTAGCCTTTCGAATGAAAATCGGAAGAAATTGGTGACTGTGCTTGCAAAAGAGTATGATCTTAATAGGATTCAAGTTCGTGAATTATTGAAGCAATATCTTGGACTTGAGCTTCGTAGTGGTGAGATTTTTGTTGGATGTGTTACTGTTGGCATGTTTGTGTTGAGGTTTGTATGGATATTTTGTGAGATTGATGGGTGTAGATGTTTTGAGTTTTAGGTAATGAAGGTGAATCAAGTAATGTTGATGACGAGAACATGTTTTCTACCTTCTATCGGATTGAGAGAAACTTGAGACAAGCTCTCAAGCCAACATACAATGTTCTTTTTGAACGACTTAATAACCATCCTGCGGGATTGAAGTTCTTGTCACTTCTTCGAGCTGATATTTTGTCTTTTCTTGGGTAAGGTTATGGCTTTTTCAGCATATTTGCATGGATTTTCTGTTTTGATTTTGTTGTGTTCAGCATGACTCGAGTCATTGGAAACATATATTTATTAGAAACTTATATGGAAAAATGGAAGAGAGGATGATTTTGTTTACCAACATTAGTATTATTGCTTCTCATTTCGATGTCTTTTGAGTTTTTAGATGTCTGTGTGTAGAAGTAGCCACAAATACTGTTGTCAAAGTGCTGCAGCATCTACAAGGTCTTGCAAATAAATTGACAGTTAGAATGCATCATTTTTTTTCTTTTCTTGAAGAACTTTTACTGATCATTATGGCTAGTTTGTTACTGCCAGTATTAAGTTTTATTATATGCAAAATTTACCAATAGCAATATATGTGATGGAATTCAGAATTTTATTAGTTGGTTCTTTCTGTGTTTAGAGAGGAAAATATTCCTTCTTTGCGAGCATTAGATTCCTGCTTAAAGGAGAAACTTAGTGCCTGGCTTAGTCCAGCTGTGTTGGAGCTTCATCAGATTACATGGGATGATTCTGCTTCTTTGCTAGAGAAAATTGTGACTTATGAGGTATGTTTCTTTAACCTGTCTTGCATTCCTACTCATGGGTCTAATTGTTTCCTTGTCAGGGCTTGTGTATATTTCAATAGTTCTGTATTGTCCAGGCAGTGCATCCAATCAGCAATCTTTTGGATCTTAAAAGAAGGTTGGGTGTGGGCCGCCGTTGTTTTGGATATTTCCATCCAGCAATACCAGGTTAGCAAATCCTTAACTGCATGCGTGGAGAGTGCAGTTCATTATCATTTTACCTAACCATTTGGTTAAATGTTATTTGTACATTCAAATGGTGCAATTATTTAGATTCCATTCAAATTGATGCAAGGTAGTAAATGTTCGATAAACCGTTTCATATCCTGCACACATCACTGGGAATTTTTTTAATGGAGATTAACCTTACCTATGTGAGAAAGGCAAATACCTTGCAAATAAAAATGGCGTTGATCAGCCTCTTCATCAGTAAATTTAGAGTGCATTTATTGAGTATCTTGAATCTGTCATGAGCAAATTATAAAAAATGTTTACCACAAACCACAGACTAGATTAATAAATGATGAATTGGAGTTATAGATTGCTTCTAAATAAAAATAAAAAAAAAATCAAAAGAATTTTTAACTATTTATTTGCTGAAGTCTAAATTTTGAAATTCTTTTAGGCGAGCCCCTTATTTTCATAGAAGTAGCGCTTCTGAAGAATGTGGCTCAGACAATACAGGTTCATTTCACAAATTGAAACTTGTATTTTATTTTAGTGCATTTCTGACAGTTTCGTAAACTCTAACAGGAAGTTTTGTTGGATGTTCCTTCCATACCTGAACATGAGGCTGCTTGTGCATTATTTTATTCTATATCGTCAACTCAGGTAAGAATAGTTACTTCTACTTAATATCTCTCTGTTTCAGATTGAAGGCATGTTTGGTTGCAAAGATTTGGTTTGACAAGCCATGTGATGGTTGATTATCAATTAGGGAATGTATAAAGTCAAATAACCTACCACACCATGTATATCTTCTACCTTGTTGCCTGAGCCTTTGCCTTTAGTTGGACTATACTTTCCAGAATATTTATGGTGAGAGCAACTGCATTTTTTTTATATTCACCTGTCCTTACAAGGAAGCTTATTCTTCTTTTCCACTGATGTGCCCTATAGCAATTGCTGTTTTTTGTTTACCACATGCACCTTTTACTGATGAGGATATAGACATGGCGGTTGTAAAATGTACGTGTTTTTTGGTGTGTTATCCATAACAGAGTGTTGAACAACAAGCTTTGATTATCTGCTTCCTTTTTACCTAATCACATACTTACAGAAAGTTAACAGCCTGGCTTGGCAGGGATCAATCTAGGGAAGTTTCTTATTAAACGCATGATTACATTGGTGAAAAGAGATATGCCACAAGTATCTGTAAGTATTTTTTTCATCCTTGTTCTTATAAAATTAAAATAAACTGGTATCTTTGTTGAACAAACTTTCCTGTAAGCCTTGTTGCTTCATTTGGTTGAAGCATGAAATGTATTTTTTTTTCTGCATATGCAACATATGTTACTGGTTGAAGCCTACCTTTCCACTCGCTCAAAGTCCTTTGATTGGAAAAGAAGAAGTTGCACTGATCTTTGCATTTTCTGGAATGTCATGGTTATTTGAAGTCTTTTGTCTCGTGAGATTCTATTAGTTTCTGACATTTTTCATTTATTCTACAAAGATATTTGCAACTCTAAGCCCAATCCCCGGATTCATGCAATGGTTGCTATCTAAGTTGGCATCTCAATCAGTAATTGCTAAAGTTGACAACATGGAACAACCAACAGGTGGACCTGGTTCCGCTTTTCAGGAGAATTTACTTGAACCTGATGAAGAAAGAATGCTTATGAATTCTTCTCCGTAAGTTTCTATTTGTTACCTGTCTCTCTGAATTTTGATTACCCAGCCGTTCTTTTTCCACGAGAGAGTCTGGAACCTCATCAACCCCCCCATGTTTCTTATCCAGCAGTTTCTATTCATCTTTTCACCCTTTTACCATCTTGCTTTGCTATTTCCTGAATGAAGCAGATCACTAAGAGCCTAAAACTTGTTCTTTTACCATTTTTTGCTCTAAATTGCTTTTAGTAGATTTTCCTAGTACACAAAACACACAACACAGATCATGCAAATATGTCTTACTTCTGATAGTTCAGGATGATCTGAAGCCCTGTGATCAAATAAGTTGTACCCTCTTATGTTTTACACTATAGTAATTTGTGTCCAAAGAAGCTGCAAGTACCTCTTCGAACAACATTGAAAGTTTGCAGGTCCAGTCCCCAGCATATAAAATATGGATACATGATCCTTGATGCTCTCTGTTTTCCTCAAAACTCTAGTGCTTCTGCACAACCTCTCCATTGTCCTCTTGGATTATTCACCATTATACTGTAATGTTTCTAAAAATAAGAATAGTTAAAAACTTACACTACAGCATTGCAATAGGCTGGATAACTCATTTTGATCTGCAGGGTAACATATGCTGGAAAAAATGGCATGGAAGTGATGTTGAACTTGCTGACATCCAAAAACTATGAGTGGACTAGTTCAGCTGAATTACTTTCTGCTTTGAAGCCTCCTCTAATGCGGCTGTGTGCCAGGTAAGATAATCTTAACATTTATAAATCTCATTAAACTGCTGGCCAGGGGCTTTGAAAAACACTCACTAGTTTATTATTTCCTACTGAAAATGTGGAATGGACCAAATTCTCACGGGACACTGCACTTGAAGCATTGTATGATACTAATTGAAACTATAACTTTCTCTTCCTATGGTACAAGGAACACCTATTCATAACATCGATCCATTTGTTTCATCAAAATGATTGGTCATGTGTAGTTAGTGACAGAGGTCTAATAATTGGGCATGCTGGGGATGAAATTATATGTCTCAGCTCTGGTGTTGCATAAAACATTAATTTTCTTCATTTTATGAAACTATTTATAGATTTTGGTTCTGTGGATATAGGTACCTTCTCCAAGAGAAGAAGAGAGGAAAAGCTCTAGATTCCGTGGCAAATTTTCACTTGCAAAATGGAGCGGTATATCACATACCTTAATTTTGTAAATTAGTAATTGAATCACTTTTAGCAATCACATCTACTGTCTGGCCTGATATGGTTTCTCAACATATTATATATTGGTTTAATTGTTTCATCATGGATCGATTTAGAAGCCTGTTTGAACGTGCTCCCATTGTTCACGTGGTTTACAACTTGAAAGTTGGAAAGCTTATAAACAAGATGATCTCCAAGTTGAAAACTTTTTTATACTAAAATCATGTATTTCAATGTCTAACAGATGGTTGAAAGATTAAATTGGATGGCAGACCGGTCAGAGAAAGGACTTCATCAAAGTGGAGGGATCATGGTGAACTACGTGTACAGGTGACTCTTCATAAAACCAACATTATTTTCTGACCGCGCACGATTCACCAAGGAAAGGATGCTTCCACATACAATACTCATCGTCTGGATTAGATCTAACCTCAAAAGCCCTCGTGTATCCATCATCCATACTTGACCAATACCTTCAAATACGCATCAAACACTACTAAAATGAACCCAAGATTAATAAATAGTTTCAAGGATTGACATATTAACCTATCCATATCATGTCATACCTGTATCCATGTCTGTACTTCCTTGGATCTAAGGTTTGACAGCTTTTTTCCTAGAAGACCTGTCCCTTAATTAAACCAATAACAGTAGCTTGCTGGTTAATTTTCCTGCCGACTCTTCTCATCTTTAATGAACTCTGCTAAAACAAAGAATGGATAATCATGGACAATTTTTTGATGGATTTGTGGCTTGATAATTTTTTATTCCACTAAACTTCCAACCACAAATGACATAATGCATTATGGAAAATGACTTGCAGGTTGGAGTACATAGAACAATATGCTCAATCCTATTTCAGCACAGGGCATATACATGCTTCATGTGATATTCGCCACTATATCATGGTAACATGTTTTCCATGCATAGCATGATTCTGCATTTTCATAAAACAAAAATTCCCCTTTATTTTGTTTACCACCTCTGATTTGGCTATTGTTTGCTGGCACAGAAGGAACCTGAGGAGACCACAGGTAGCATTGGTGAGGAACATGCCCTCCAATAATTATTTTTTTCTTGATCTTGGAAGTGGGGAAGAAAACCCTAAATTTTATAACTCTAGGGTTTATGTAAAAATTGTAGAGGAATGACTCTTGTTGTGAATCTTGGTATTATTTTCATGATAATGGTGTGAATAAAAACAAATAAAAGAGATGAACTTCAAATATTATTCTATAAATTCAAAAGGTGAAGTTATACATCATTATTTATTAGATCATAGGTTTATGCGGGGTTTAAATTCTCTTCTTTTGAAATTTAGATTCCCCTTTAAAACTATTACCTTCTGCATGCAATTACACCATTCTTACACCACCATTCCAATCAAATCTGTTTGTCCGTAAACTTACATATCACCTCGTATCCTTCTTTAGGCCTCCACCTCACTTTCATTCTACCGTAATATTCATACCAGTTATCATAAAACAATTATCCATCTATGCTTACTATTCATCCCCATCAATCACATCATAAGAGGTGTATCATCTGAAACGCTTGGATTCTTCAATGCACCATTCACCATCTCAAACATTATTGTAGATGGGCTGTGCAATTTTTTTAATTGGGTCCTCAACTTGTTTTCACAACCTAATTGAAGAAGAGAATGTAATCCCCGCATATATCAAATACATTCTTAGAATTGTGAAGTTACATAATTGATTTTGATTTCTGAAAAAAGAAGAAGGTAAGATTGAAAGAACGAATATCATAATGAAAAAGAAGAAGAAGCAACAAACATGGGTGATATGCCATGAGTTTAAAAATAAATGCATTTTACTCAAACAAATTATACAATTTTGATACCTCAATATTTTAACTTTTGGCACAAGAGTTTATTTTTGTTATTTTCAAGTCTCGGATTCATAGAGGGGTCGTCAAATTCCTATAGTAGAGAGAGAAACATATAGTTGACACAAATTTAGACAATGAAATTTATATCAAATTGTCAAAAAAATAGATCCGAGCTCAAGTTGATTTAGTTTTTTGGAGTGTTTTTTTTACGCTATTGATAATTTTATTTCTGAAGTGTTTCGGGTTAAAAAAAAATAGGTTGAAATCAGTTTTTAGATTAAAAAAACTCTCAAGTCCTGATTTTCAGGCCACTATGATGGTAGAAATCTGGGGAAGATCAAACTACACGTCGTTTAATTAGTTTTTTTTCAAAATAATAGGGTGGTAGTGCAATGAAAAAAAGGGCCAAATGAAATGGGCTTGCTGTCCCACTCATGGGCCTAACCTAAATGGGTACGGCCTGACATTTTTTTAATTAATGATTGTTTTCATATAAAAAAAGTTATATTTAGATAAATACCTCTTTTGTTGTTTTAGACAACCTCTTTTAGATGACAGATTTTTTTGGTTATGCATTTAATTTTTGAAGAAGTTTTTCTGACTCATCTGTAATTTGCTTTTTATGTTTTATGTGGATAAACTATATTTTTATAAATGATTTTTTTCTTAGATAATGTTTCTAATATGCGTAGCCATGCATCCTATTTTTATTTATATTTTATTTTATTCAATCAATTGAATGTGTTTTTTAATTATTATTATCGTTTGAATGGGTAAAATAATAATAAACAAAGTGCATCAAACTGCCTCTAATATGTGTAGCCATGCATCATGTTTTTTTTTTCTTTCACAATCAAGCCTTTTAAAACATTTTTTTCTCTTAAAAAAAAGAATTTAATTGAAAGATAGATTACCAAACCGAAAAACTTGGTAGCGGTTCTTTAATTTATTCTAGTGATCATGTTGAAGATCTGTTCTTTACCCAGGGAAGGTTCCGTTGCCATGGTCAACTAGGGTTCAAATAGGTCTAGACTCGGCCAGAGGCCTTGAATACATCCATGAGCATACTGTACCTGTGTATATTTCCACCATGATGTCAAATCAGAAACCATTTTGATAGATAAAAACTTGCTCGGAAAGGCTGTCGATCATCCTGTAGTCATATTGTAGCCTCTGAAGTCTGTTATGCGAAGATATTATTTTGTACAGGTTGGAGATTAAACGATCTCTCCATTTTGTTTCTCCTATAATAACTAGACTTGCATGTCTGGACTGAGACAGCCTGATCCAAGATAAAATCTTCCAAAACAGGAAATCCAAGTTTCTGCATTCTAGACTCCTACTGTCAATACTAAAATGCTCTACCTTTTGTTTTGTTCACAGATGGCTAAGCTTGCTAGAGCTTGGACACAGGAAAATCCTCAACTAAGACCGGTTAAAGAATCATTTCACCTAAAAACTCAAGCTTGTAGGTGAGGCATCAGAATATGATTTATATTATTCTCTAACACACCCCCTCAAGTGAAAGCTTTTTGGGCTTGAAACTTGCACACAGGCCCACACTACCTTGTGTTTGATTTTTATCGAATAGAATGGGGGTGGTGAGATTTGAACTCATGACCGCTGGGTCAATAAGGCTCTGATACTATGTTAAGAAACCATTTCACCTAAAAACTCAAGCTTGTAGATGAGGTTCCAGAATATGATTTATATTATTCTCTAACAAGAACAAGCATGAGATCAATTGTGGATGTCAGGAAGGTAGCCTGTGGATTGCAATGATTGTCACCAATATTTTATAAACCTTGTTCTTTGAATGTCTACATCTTTTTCTTTCTATATTCATTTCATGCATATATATGTATATATATATATATATGTATGTATGTATATATTTTCAAAACCTCCTGTGAGAATTTACAGCTCGAGAGTAATTAATAGAACCGGATTGGAATATGCACGATAATTTAGGGGCAACATTACATTTTTTGAATATCATGTGGTGTATGGATTGAGTTTTGGAAAGGTGTTGGCATCTTGAAAAAGCAAAGATTGTACGTGGAATTTTCATCAATTTACAAAGGCTTAATTAAAGCTCATTTATGGGAACATAGAACATGATGCAAAGTCTCAAATATATTCCTTCCTTCCTTCCTTTGGAGAATCATCTCCAAGCATTCCTCTACTCATGAATCATCTCCAAGCATTCTCGATCGGTCAGAGCAGGCATGTGAATACCCAATCTCGAGTGAAATAAACACCGGGGACTCGGTTCTTTTTCAATAAAATCATCACGCAGCAAATCAGCAAAACTCAAAATTCTGCCTCTTTTCCCTTCAAATGTAGCTATCATGGTACCGGAGCGGGGATATTGCCTTGGCAAATACATCAAAGCATATACCCTGCTTTTCTCCAACCAATCTTCCTTTTGGACTTTGACTGGTCTTGCATGTTATCATCTATCCTATTTATCATCGAAATCCAACAAAACATGATACTAGTCTTGCCCTTATCACAACTTTTTCTCAAATGAATCAATCACTGGATCCAATACTTTGAAATAGGACGAGAAAGCCAAAACACAAACCATCCCAAGGCGCATTCGTCTTCAGCAAAACTCACAATCACGCAACAAAGATGACATTTCTTGAAAACGATTTCTCCCACAAGCTTGAGAATGACGACTTCAGGATGAGAGAATGGTGGTTGAACGAAGACAAAACTTAGATGACTTTAAGCAAGTCCCCTTCTTCCCAAGTCCCTCCATGAAATGATTGCCCCAAGTTGCTCGCCCCCCCTCCCAAGTTGCTAAAATTGTTACTGTCACGATAAAACAAATCCATATCGGAGTAAATCACCTTAAATATCCCAACTATCATTTTTTTATCTCTTAAACCAATGTTTCAACCACCCCATCATGATCACCAATCCTAACTTTATTATCAATTACGTGGGCAAAATCTGGTCCACAATATGGGCGAGCTAGTCGGCCAAGATGATGGACCTTCTAGATCACCGGAACCCAGCAGAGGGATTTCATTCTTTTTAAGAAAAACAAAAGGAGTCTTAGACACCAACCACACACGGATGGCACACCATCTTCCCCCCTCTACGCAGCCGCATTAGAAGATCTTAAGCTCTCATTAATCTGTCCCTTTTTCTTTGTAGAAAAATTATTAGGTGCCGGGATGGAATGAATTATTAAATTAACTATTTGTCAAAAACTCAGAAGCCACCAAACGTATTTTTAATTTGCACAAAGCTTTCATTTTCTAACAAATTGGGGGGGGAAATAGTTATTTAAAAGATATCATAATACTTTTGCGAGATATTTTGATTGTGACTCCATGCACGAGCTCCATAAATCTATAAATTAAAATGTCTCCTAAACTCTTACAAGTTGGAATTTCCATCGTATTAAATTATATATGCTCCATCCTATTTAAAAAAATGTTATAAATATTTACCAAAAATATACAGTCTTTCTTTTAAAAAAAATCTAAAAATATCATTGTCTACAAATTAAAATAATAATTATTGTATAGATCCTAAAATGAAATAAAATTGGAGTTGGAGTCAATATGCATGCATAGTAAAGCGGTTGGAATAATAAAAATGAGAATACTATTAAGACAGCGATTGCTAGATTGTAATCCACGCTTCTCCCTGTTTGCTGTCTCCCCCAGTTTCAACACGCAATCCACGCTTTATCCACGTGCCTCTCCACAGATATTGTTTCCCATTTGGTCCTTGTTTCCTTACTTATGTTCAAGTTTGGTTCCTTATAATCTATATTTTTAATGTGGTCCTTTTATTGAGTGTCTTCTCCGCTCTGTACCAGCCTATCGTTTTGCTCTCCAAGTTCATTGCTTTTGTTGGACAAGGGCTGGCATTGTGAAGGTTTCCATGAAGAATTTCCCTTCTTTTTAGCTATTTGTTCTTAGAAATTCCCATGTACCAAAAATAACAAGGACAATAATTTTGAAACAAATCTTGTAAATTGAAAGAAAAGTAATAAAAAAAGGAAAAAAAGAAATAGTATTCATTTAAAAATCCAATTAGTACTGATGACATCGCATTGATAAAAAAGTAAAATGATTGTTGGACAACTTTGCATGGAATAAAATTATTAATATGATCTTGTTTTCAACTCTTTGCTAGACGATCAGCAGTGATTGTAGAGTGCGAAAAAGAATGATTATATAAGTTGGGGGATTAAATTGAAACAAACAATATCAAGAAGATTAAATTGAAACAAGAATAAAAGTAGGATGAGCGAAACACAATCTCCCCTCCATTATTCGACAAATCCCACTAATCACCATTTTAATTGGACTGTGAGACACAACCTCTCAGAAAGCACGTGAGAGGATGTCCTCTTTCCGTTCAAAATCCGCAAAGTAGCCGTTAGAAGTACCACGTGGTGACTTGCCGACACGGGTGGTGGTTTCTTTCAAAGACTATTACGTGTAAGAGCATAAAATAATACTATTTGTCTTAAATGAGGTGTTCTGTTTTTTTCCGAAATACAAAATAGTGCTGGCTTGTAACAGTGTAGTTTCAACTCAGTCCCTTAACTTCAGCCTCATGCAATTTAAGTACAGTTATTATTGAACTAGCAGTCAAGTTACTTCATCACATTTGCTGAGAAAACAAGATACCAGTGAATCTGAAACGATTCTCACAAGCTTAGGGTGTGATTGTATTTTGAAAACCAAAGTAAAGCTTATCAATAAATTAATTAATTGGGTAGTTTTAAATAATATAGATTTTACTATTTTATTCTATATCAAATTTAATAATTACCCATCATTTTTCATAAATATTTAGTAATTTTTCCTTATTTATTTATTTATGGCACCCCAAGGTCTTACTTGGGTATGACAAATATAGTTTAATGAGGTTTTTTCAAAATTAAAAATTGAAATTTCCACTTCATATTAAAAAAAAGGAAGAAAAAGTTGTGAATATCCATATGGTGATCGGATAGTGGACATCACAACCAGCTATACCAGCTATATTAAATCAGGGCTCGTATAATTAATCGAGATGAATCTGACCTGAATACCAACGGTAATAAAAAAATATGATAGGAGAACTTAATTTCAAGACAAGCGAGGAGTACATGCAATAATATGTAGTTTAAGGACTAGAATGAAATAATCTTGACAAGCGCAATACTGAATTGTAGCTCTCATTTGTCGAGCCGAGCTGAGACAGAAAAAGGCACACTTTTTTAGCACTATAAATACAGAGAGGCTCAAATCGAAAGCGTTAGCATCGAAAAAACCAAAAGGGGAAATTTTCACTTTCCACTCTCTAGCGTGTGTGGGCGTGCTAACTACCTTACCACTCAAACGGAGAGGAATTATACTGTTTATTTGGATTAAGCTAAAAAGCTATCCAAACACTTGCTAATTTAACTTTCTCCGTTTTTTGTTTTGAAGATTGAGAGGTCAATATAGCATTGGAGATAAGGAAAGAAGTTGGTTTATAGTAAGCATTTTTTTTAGCTCCTTTTGTCTACCTGTTGTGTTACCCCCCCCTGTTATTTGATGAGTTTTCTGGGTTCTGGTGTGTGAAATAGTTATTGATTTGTGGAAAGCAGTTATTGAATTTGGAGATTAATTTGATGTTTGACTAGGATTGGTTTAATCTTGATTGATTTGCTCTGTAAGTATAAAAATGATCTTTTCAAGATCTTACTTGAAGAGTTGCTATCTTTTGAAAGGGACTGTTGGATGTTAAATATAGCAGTTGGATTTCTTATATGTTTTGACACTTGCTTGAGAAATTGTTTATTTTTAATGTTTCTTATAAGGTTTTGTTTTGGTTCTTTGGTTGAAGGTATAAATGGCAACGCTTGCGGATATAGCGGTTTCGGGGGCTATAAATTTACTGACTGCATTCATCTTCTTATTGGCATTTGCAAT
Source organism: Salix arbutifolia (assembly GCA_025169955.1). Taxonomy (NCBI): domain Eukaryota; kingdom Viridiplantae; phylum Streptophyta; class Magnoliopsida; order Malpighiales; family Salicaceae; genus Salix; species Salix arbutifolia. The sequence continues at coordinate 327,400 of CM045905.1, forward strand.
TTTGAGGCTACAACCTTTCAATGATAGAGTTTACTTTCCAAAATGGTATTTGAAGGGCTTAAGAAGCAGCCCCTCGCGCTCTGGGGCATTAGTTCGTAGGGTGGTGAATTTAGACTTTAGATCATATATCCGGTTTTTGAATTGGATGCCGGAAGCGCTTAAAATGCCGGAGCCCGAGCTTGTTGATCATGCAGGATTGGATTCTGTTGTTTACTTGCGCATTTACTTGATGGGGTAATCCGTTTTCCGTTCTTTTGTCTTTCTTTTTCTATGCTTATTTGTTGATGAAAGAGCATGTGCTGTACTTGTGCGGATTGCATGTTTCTGAAAATCTTTATGTCATTTGTTATTATGTGCTGAGCTTGATTTTGTTACTTACGCAGACTTAAAATTTTTGTGCCTATAACATTCCTTGCTTGGGCTATCCTGGTGCCAGTCAATTACACCAATAATGCTCTAGAGGCAGTCAAAATGGTGGCCAATGTGACTGCTAGTGACATTGACAAGCTTTCAATTTCGAATGTACCACTTCAATCACAAAGGTAGGAATCCATCCTCCTTTACTAACTTCTGCTACCTTGTCATCTCCGAGTATTGATGAATCTTGATATATTCAGGTATATTGATCACAATTTGTTTACCGTGTTATATAGCATAATGACCCTTTATGGATAACAATACGCATATCCTATTATCTTCTACTTCCAGAATATATCTGGTCCTTTTCTTTTTCAGTGTGCCCCTATATTTATATTAATTGCATTGCAGATTTTGGACGCATATAGTGATGGCTTATGCCTTCACTTTCTGGACGTGTTACGTGTTGCTAAGGGAGTATGAGAAAGTTGCTTCGATGAGATTGCAATTTCTTTCCTCAGAAAGACGTCGTCCAGATCAATTCACAGTAAGATGAACTATATTCCGTATTGATTTATTTCTTTTCAGAATTCTTTCCCTCAACCCTGAGCTTGTTCCTCAATTTCCATTCAAGCAAATAAATGCCATTTGTGAACATTTTCAAAATTGGCAGGGGTTGTTTGCTTACCCTTTTTTTTCTCTGTCCTACTATTCAAGAAACTGTATCATTTAGTTTACTCTTCCCAGGTCCTTGTTAGGAATGTACCTCCGGATCCAGATGAGACTGTCAGTGAGCTTGTGGAGCACTTTTTTCTAGTGAATCATCCAGATCATTACCTCACTCATCAGGTATGTTCCTGCTCAAACTAAATTTATATTGTAAATACTCTCTGGTAGAAAGCTCTGAATTTAATTGATGGCATGGAATAGTCCGCACCAGTTCTGTTGTGCAAAATATGGAAAACCACATGTTCGAATGCGTGTGGTGGGCATCACGGGGATTGGTGTGCTACTGGTACTTGATAAATTATATATCTTCAATGATTCTTGGTAGCATTATGAGGTATTCACTTGAATGCATTTGATCATAGCTTTTCGTTATGTGCAAATGCTTGCCAGCTTCCATAAGTAAACTGCTTCCCTAAGCAATTGCTCTTTCTTTTCATGTTGTTGTCCTAATTTTATCTCTGGTGGTTTTGATAATTTGTTGCAAACCTTAAAGTATGATTGCGTCAAGTGCCAATTTTTATTCCAGAACTGACTTTGAATTGGCTAAGTGCTATTACAGGAGTTGTGTCTGATTTGGAATGTTGTAAACCTCAAAGTTATTGCTTTAAATGTCAACGTTTCCTTGTTTATATTTATGCCCGTGCAACAATATGAAATTCCCTGCTGGACATAGAGACTTCCTTCTCTCTAAATAGCCATTTAACAGAGAATTGCACCAATAAACTACTCTGCATTTATTGTCTTTAGAATCAGAAAAATGATAAAAAAAAAAGTACTAGGATTTTTTATTTTGATGAACTAAGAATGTGCACCTCCGCTTGTTTTTTATCAGTATGTTGTATTGCCGAGGTGATTTGTGGAAAATGTTGTTGCACAGAAAGAACACCTAGTTTTCTTTAATCGGCAAGTGTAGCAGCTCATTCTAGCTTCTTGTAACTTGCATCAAATAGCAAGGGATAGGGAAAAGGTTTGGTGGTTGAGGAGGCAACATATGTATCACATGTGATCTATTGAGTGGCTTTAAATGGACCTTTAAACCCTCGCACTTTCTTATGCACCTGAAATTCTAGGATAGTATGTACTTCAATTCGTAAATCTGTCTTGTAAAAAATTTAATGCAGGTGGTGTGCAATGCCAACAAACTAGCCAGCCTGGTCAAGATCAAGAAAAAAATGAAGAACTGGCTTGACTACTACCACCTCAAGTTCTCCAGGAATCAATCGCAGAAGCCTCAGATGAAGGTAATTCTCAAAATTCAACCTGATATATACTGCCTGTTACTTTTTCCTAAACCTAACTTCGGTTTTGGCCCAACTCTTACGGTTCTTGGATGTTTCAGACTGGTTTCCTTGGGCTTTGGGGGGGAAAAGTGGACGCAATTGATCATCACATATCAGTGATTGAGAAACTGTCAAAAGAAGTAAGCAGCTTCAATTTCTTATCTAAATTCCCTGGTCTTTCAAAAAAATCGAACCTTTTTTGTTTTTTTAGTTACTTATCCATATAAATCTGGCAACCTCTTGTTCAAAAGTGCATGAAGTTTTCTTACTTAGTTTTTGGCTCACTAAAATGAGTTAGAGATGCAGCATATTCTCACCAATTACTATTTGCACCATCATACTGATTTGAGTCAATGATCCTTTTGATATTATTTAGATAGAAGAAGAGAGGAAAAGGGTTTTAAAGGACCCAAAGTCTATCATGCCAGCAGCATTTGTTTCATTCAAGACTCGCTGGGGTGCAGCTGTTTGTGCACAAACTCAACAATCAAGAAATCCGACTTTGTGGTTAACAGAGTGGGCTCCAGAGCCGCGCGATGTATATTGGCAAAACTTAGCCATTCCGTACGTGGCACTCACAGTTAGGAGGCTGATAATTGGAGTTGCTTTCTTTTTCCTCACATTCTTTTTCATGATACCTATTGCATCTGTACAAGCTCTAGCAAGTATTGAGGGAATAGAGAAAAGAGCCCCTTTTCTGAAGTCTGTTATTGAAATGTACGTTTCTTCCATCACAGTGCCTTCTAACTTATTTGCAAGTTTTTTTTGTTCACTAATTGTTTCTTAATTTATTATGCAGAAAATTTATCAAATCTGTCATCCAGGGTTTTCTTCCTGGCATTGCATTGAAGCTCTTCCTTATCTTCCTGCCAACAATATTGATGATCATGTCTAAATTTGAAGGCTTCATATCTCTATCATCTTTGGAAAGGAGATCAGCGACAAGATATTATATTTTCCTCATTATCAACGTATTCCTTGGGAGCATACTCACTGGAGCCGCATTTGAACAGCTAAATTCTTTTATTAAGCAGTCTGCTAACGAGTATGTTACTCATTTTTTTATTAAATATTTGTGTCTTCAGTATTTAATTACTCTATCAGGGTGTATGCATTTTTAAAGGAACTTGATTGCATTAGGGTGTATCCATATTTAAGGGAACTTGATTGCATTAGGGTGAGCGGTAATATATGCTGTAAGGGCCAAAAATTGTCAGTAGTGTGAATGTGCAAAGAATGTATATATGCTGTAAGAGTAAAAAATTGTCAGTAGTGTTAATGTGCAAAGAATGTTATTTTCTCTGTTTGAAGGTTTGTTTATGGCATATGCCTTCAAAGGTCTTTCATTAACATATATATGGTTGACCGTAAATTGTTTTTATCCTCCAATTATCAATTTAATCTCACTTTTCATCAATCTAGAATCCCTTTATACTTGACTGATTTGATGGACTGCTTATTCATGATTTCTTCCCTTTTCCTGGTATGAACCCGTGTGGTCTATGTGAATATGTTTTTCATTTTCTCATCTACAACTTCCACTAAGTTTTTGTTACATTTCTCTTCTTTTCTCATATCTTCATTAATTTTTGTGGCAGAATTCCTAAAACAATTGGTGTAGCTGTTCCAATGAAAGCAACTTTCTTCATAACCTATATAATGGTTGACGGATGGGCTGGGATAGCTGGAGAAATTTTAATGTTGAAACCACTAGTACTCTACCACTTGAAAAATTTCCTTTTGGTGAAGACTGAAAAAGACAGGGAAGAGGCAATGAATCCTGGAAGTCTTGGTTTTCACACCGGGGAACCCCGCATACAACTATATTTTCTGCTAGGGCTTGTATATTCAACAGTGACACCAGTTCTCCTTCCATTCATAATTATTTTCTTCGCCTTCGCCTTTGTGGTGTTCCGTCATCAGGTAAACAGTTGATACTTTTGGATAAATGATGTTCAATCTAAGGACAATTCAATGGCATATGGTTAATGCCTTGTGCCAACTAACTGTTCAAAACCCTACAACTTGATCCAACTTAGAAGATTTACTGGACCAAGGTTCAGTACAATCGGATACAATATATTCATCTTTTCCCTATGCTTTTTACACCAATGCAGATCATAAATGTTTACAACCAACAGTATGAAAGTGGTGCAGCATTCTGGCCTGATGTCCATGGGCGTGTTATTACTGCACTAGTAATCTCGCAGCTGGCTCTGATGGGACTGATGAGTACCAAAGAAGCTGCACAGTCAACACCATTTCTCATTGCTCTCCCTGTCCTCACTATATGGTTCAATAGGTTCTGCAATGGACGCCACAAATCTGCATTTGTCAAATATCCTTTACAGGTGTGATGGTGTCTGCATATTGCATAGTTTCTGCTTTTTGTTTGCGTTGATTTTTCTATACTTCCTTGTTTGCTCTCGATTGATTTGCCCGCATAATTCCGACAATTTCTTATATTCAATTATGAATTATTTTAGTATATCCTCTGTATATGTGTCAGTATAGAGTTGCGGAATATGTTTTCTGTATGACTAATTCTGGCAGTTTAATTAACGAGATGCCTTTCATGTAAATTCAATTTATTTGATTGATTGATGTGCTACTGAATAGTCTATTTAGATTGCAGCAAAATGACTCAAAAGCTGCACCTGCAGACTACTAATCTTGTCTTGAACCATGGTTTCCAGGAAGCAATGATGAAAGATACCCTGGAACGAGCAAGGGATCCAAACTTTAATCTGAAAGCCTACCTTCAGAGCGCGTATGTTCATCCAGTTTTCAAAGGTGACGATCAAGACGACGACGACGACGAAGACAGCCTTCTGAGTGGAAAGATGGAAACTGAGGGTGTCTTGGTACCTACAAAACGCCAATCGCGAAGAAATACTCCAGTACCAAGCAAAATCAGTGGGGGATCCTCACCATCTTTGCCCGAAGACGTTAAAATTGGAGAGCCTTGAAACAGAGATTGCTAAATATGCACATTGCCATGACTGCACTTCGCTGGATGTTAGACACAATCCATTGCCAGGAGACAGTGATCCGTTGTAAATTAAACGAGTCAAGATAAGCAAAGTTTTTATCTATAGAGAGAAGGAAGAAGGGCTTGCTGAAATTTCTGAAACGAAATCAAGTTCTGGATTTTGCGGCAACGAATGACCCTTCAAACTTCAAAGACAAATGTAGATGAATGTTGATAGCATGGTAAAAAGTAGATATTGTGTGGATTTCTAAATGCTGGTTTGCACAACTATACATGTTCATCGCGGTATTCAATGAAAAGATTTTCTACTCGTAGCTAGGGCTATTCTATACTTTACTGCATTGCCCCGTGATATGGTACCAAGGTCACCCTGCATTATACATATGTAGTTCCCGCTCTGGTCAAACATATTGGGGCCACGTCACTCACCCAACTACGACATCCAAATTACCAAATGAACTTTCACTGTAAAAGAGTTGCACTCTTTTACATAAACTCAATGGTCTCCTACTTCAGCTCCAAGGTACCCTCGACTTTATCGTGGGGGATTTCCCAGTGTTTCTTCTACCTTTTCCTTTCTTTCTTTGTACCTTTTTCTTCTTCTTGAGCTATATCCATTGAATCAGGACAATGATTTCCTCTAACTATAGTTGAGGAAATTTCCTTTTGCATATGGGTGTCTGTCACAAAGATGTAAAATCCGTTCCGTTCCGGCCGGAACATGCCATTCCGTTCATAAAACCGGGACAAAACGGCGTCGTTTTTGTCCCGGTTTTAATTCCGGTCGGTTCCGGAAATTCCGGCCAAATTCCGGCCGGAACGCCTCGGTTCCGTTCCGGGCGTTCCGTTCCGGTATCAGAAAAAAAAACGACGCCGTAATGTATTCATCAAAGTAAATCAGAGAGACAGAGAGAGAACATAAATGAAGTAGTAATGAACAACTCAAAGCAAAATATCCAAGACCCTGGACCACCTGGTAAACTCTTGACTCCCTTAGCAGATCTTCCATGGTTTCCAGTGGAAGTTAGAGGCACTGTCGAGGAAGGGTGGGGCAATAGCAAGCAAAGGAAAGTGGGGGGACGGCGCAAGAGAAAGTGGGGAGTGGGTAGGGTTAGGTTTTTATAATTTATACTAATAATAATAAATGGGGGCAGTAGGGTTTGTGGGTATATACTATATATATACTTTATATTTCTAACGGCAATATATTAAAAAAACAAAAAGAATTCCTGTGGAAATTGTAATTTCTGCAGAATTGCGACAGCTAAGACATCCTCGCATATGGGCCAACTCAGAAGACCACAGACTTTGAAATTATTAAAAACAAATTCTTGATTTTGTCGTATCAACTGTTTTGTCCATAATGGGAGACGTGAAGAGCTTCATCGATTGGTGCGTGTAGAGCATATAAAAGCTTACATTCACGTTACAACTATAAAGTATATATATATATATATATATATAAAAAAAATTATAAAAAAAATATTGCGTCAATTTTAATTTTATAAAAAATAAAAATTATATCTTTTTTTTGTTTTTTAATTTTTTTCATATATATATATATATATATAATTAAATAAATATAAACAGTACAAAACCGGAACGGAACGTCGGAATACACCGAAACCGGAACGTTCCGTTCCAAACAAAAAACCGGAACGGGGTCCGGAACGGATTTTACAACTGAGATCTCAGTTAGGATAATTTTCTATAGAGGGCAAAACTTAAATCTCTAGGTTTTTATAGGGGCTACACACATAGCGTAAATGGAAGTAGGGGTGATCTAAAAATAAACACAATCTCACCTCAATGATTCACAAACCCCACCAATCACTATTTTAATTGGATCGTGAAACACAGCACCTCAAGAAGCGCGTGAAAGGATATCATTTTTTCGTTCAAAATCCACAAAGTAGCCGTTAGAAATATCACTTGGCAACTTGCCAACGTGGTGCTGTTTTCTTACAAAGACTACTCCACGTCTACTTGCTTGATTTTCTTACTAAACACAAAAAGTCTTCACTTATAATAGTTTGTTTTCAATTTAGTCCCTTAATCTAACTTCATGCAATTTAAGTACACAATTATTATTGAACTACCAATCAAAACGCTAGTGCCATATGTTGATGGGATAGTAATGGGACACCGCAAACATCCACGTCAAAATGGGAAGAGAAATAATTTCAAGACAAGTGATGCTCGGATGGTAAAGTTACTAAGACACAATAAATATTTTGCCTTCTAGTAATAAGCTTTTTTAAAAATAAATTTAATAAAATTATTTTTAGTTTCTGTTTTAAAAAATAGATTAATAAATATATATTTGATTAAATTACTATAAAATGGATTTTTCATGAAAATAAATAAATAAAAATTATAAATAAAAAACATGTTATTTTAGTGTTTGTTTGGGAGTTTTGGTTGCGGTTGTTTTTAGAAATACTTTTCGTTTAGAAATGCATCAAAATAATATTTTTGACATCAGCACATTAAAATTATCTAAAAACACCAAAAATAATTAATTTAAAATAAAAAATAAAAATTTTAAATTTTTTCAAAAATACTTTTGAAAAGCTCTCCCAAACATCCCCTACAAAACTAAAATTTAAAACACAGTAAAAAGATTAAATATGTTTTACTTTATTTTTTAAATATATGTAATAAATATATTTTAAGAGATTAAAAAAATATATTTTAATATACCTTTAAATATAAAATATTTTAAAAAACAATCTGTATGTCATCACCAAGCTACCACATGTCCTTTCGTAGACTGTTTTAACACTACAAGATAAGATAGCCCGATTTTCTCTGTCCACTTTCCACTCTTCTTTTCTCTCTTCATCTTCTTCTTGTGCTATATATTCCCATTTTTGTACCATACCTTTCGATGTTTATTTATTATTAAAATAATTACTTCGTGAAGGCGTGGGTGGTAGCGTGCTAGCTACTTGTCCTCTCAAAAGGAGAGGAATCGTATTGTTTACTTGGTTAAGCGAAAAAAGTTTTCCGAATACTGGCTAATTCAATTGCTCAGCATTTTTTTTTGAAGATTGAGAGGTCAATATAGCATTGAAGATGAGGAAAGAAGCTGGCCAATAGGAAGAAAAGTAATTGTTTTTGAGATCCTTTTGTTTACCTGTTGTGTCGATTTTTTTTCCTGTTTTTAGATGTGTTTTCTGGGCTCTGGTGTGTGGAATAGTTGTTGAATTGTGACTCAGATGGGAAAAGTTATTGAATTTGGAGATTAATTTGATGTTTGATTAGGACTGGTTTAATTTTGATTGATTTGCTTTGTAAGTATAAAAAAAATGATCTTTTTGAGATTTTACTTGAAAAGTTGCTATCTTTTGACGCATAGGGATTGAAAGGAACTGTTGGATGTTAAATATAGTAGTTGAATTTTTATATGTTTTGAAATTTGATTGAGAAGTTGATTATTTTTAATGTTATTTATAAGTTTTTTTTTTTTTTTAAGGTATAAATGGCAACGCTCGCAGATATAACGGTTTCGGGGGCTATAAATCTACTGAGTGCGTTCATTTTCTTATTGGCATTTGCAATTTTGAGGCTACAACCTCTCAATGATAGAGTTTACTTCCCAAAATGGTATCTGAAGGGCGTAAGAGGCAGCCCCTCGCGCTCCGGGGCGCTTGTTCGTAGGGTTTTGAATTTAGACTTTAGGTCATATATCCGGTTCTTAAATTGGATGCCGGATGCGCTTAAAATGCCGGAGCCTGAGCTTATTGATCATGCAGGATTGGATTATGCTGTTTACTTGCGCATGTACTTGATGGGGTAATCCGTTTGCCGTTTGTTTCTCTCTTTTTCTATGCTTATTTGTTGATGAAAGATTGCGTGCTGTACTTGTGCGGACTACATGTTTCTGAAAATGTTTGTCATTTTTTATTATGTGCTGAGCTCGATTTTGTTACTTATGCAGACTTAAAATCTTTGTACCTATAACATTCCTTGCTTTGGCTATCCTGGTGCCAGTCAATTACACCAATAATGCTCTAGTGGCAGTCAAAATGGTGGCCAATGTGACTGCTAGTGACATTGACAAGCTTTCAATTTCGAATATACCACTTAAATCACAAAGGTAGGAATCCATCCTCCTTTACTAACTTCTGCTACCTTGTCATCTCCGAGTTTTGATGAATCTTGATATTTTCAGATATATTCACCACAGTTCCTATACTATGTTATATAGCATAATGACCATTTATGGATAACTAAACGCATAAATTATCCTGTATCTGTAGAATACATATTAATTGCTAATTTATCAAAAACCAAGAGTAATTTTATCCTCAAGACAATTACGTGTTGTCATGTATTTCTGTGTTAGCATAACTGCTCCTTTTCCTTTTTCAGTGTACCCCAATATTTATGTTAATTGCATTGCAGATTATGGACGCATATAGCGATGGCTTATGCCTTTACTTTCTGGACATGCTACGTGCTGCTTAGGGAGTATGAGAAAGTTGCTTTGATGAGGTTGCAATTTCTTTCTTTGGAAAGACGTCGTCTACATCAATTCACAGTATGATGAACTATTTTCCTCATTTATTTATTTTTTACAGAGAAGTCATTTTTGGAGGAGAAACTGTGTTTTTGGGATCTGTGCACTTCTTGGTTATAACCTCTAAGAGGTCCAAATGGTTTGGACTTGAGTATGTTGAAAAAAGGCATACAAACTCAGCAAGAATGAAGTTCTGCGGAATATATGACTCGTGCACTTTTAGGTTCATTAAAACCCATAGGTGGCATAGCTACCACGAACAATGTAGTCAACTATGTCTCTCCTAGAACTTGGTTCGCTACCTCTCATTTTGTTCTCGGGTTCTTCCTATTCATAGGTCATTTATGGCACGCAGGAAGGGCTCGTGCAGCTGCAACAGGATTTGAAAAGGGAGTTGATCGTGATTTTGAACCTGTTCATTCTGTGACTCCTCTTAACTAGTTAAGAGAAGAGATCCAATAGTTGAAGAAGGAATCCATTTGATTCTACTATACATATTGATTGGGTTGATCAGGTCATACTTAGAGAGTTTGCCTTTTTCCTTCAATCTTGAGCATGTTCCTTAATTTCAATTTGAAGAAATAAATGCCATTTATTTATTATGAAATTGGCATGGGTTGTTAGACCTAAAAAAGGGGCAGGATTTTTTTGTGTAACAGTCAATTTCATCTTTGCTTAATGTTGTAGTACAATTTCTAGCTACCCATTTTCCTATTCAAGAAACTTATTATTGAGTTTACTCTTCCCAGGTTCTTGTCAGGAATGTACCTCCAGATCCAGATGAGACTGTCAGTGAGCTTGTGGAGCATTTTTTTCTAGTGAATCACCCAGATCATTACCTCACTCATCAGGTATGCTCCTGCTCAAACATAATTTATATTGTAAATAGTCTTTGGTAGAAAGCTATGAATTTGATTGATGATATCATGAAATAGTTCACATCAGTTCTGTTGTGCAAAATATGGGAAACCATTTGTTCTAATGTGTATGGTAGGCATCATGTGGATCAATGTTTGCTACTGGTACTTGACAAATTATATATCTTCAGTTATTTTAGGTAACATTATGGGGCATTCACTTGTATGCATTTGATTATTTATGTGCAAATGCTTGCCAGCTTCTGTAAGGAAACTGCTTCCCTAAGCAATTGCCTTCTTTTTTTCTTATTCTTATCCTAATTTTTTATCTGGTGTTTTTGATGGTTTGTTGCAAATATTAAAGTTTAATTTCGTTAAGTGCCAATTTTTATCCCAGAGCTGACGTTGAATTGAAAATGTGTTATTACAGGGTTTGTGTGTCTGATATGGAATGTTGTAAACCTTAAAGTTAATTGCTTTAAATGCCAACGTTTCCTTGTTTCTATTTGTGGCTGTGCACCGGTGTCACATTCCTTGCAGGACATAGAGACCTTCATTCTATCTAAATAGCCATTTAACAGAGAATTGAACCAATAAACTACTCTGCATTTATTGTCTTTGGACTCAGAAAAATGAAAAATAAAAGTACTAGGATTTTTATTTGTTGAACTAAGAATGTGCACCTCCGCTTGTTTTTTATGAGTATGCTGTATTGCTGAAGTGATTTGTGGAAAGTGTTGTTGCTCATAAAGAGAACACCCAGTTTTCTTGAATAGGTGAGTGTTGCCGCTCATCCTAGCTTGTTGTTACTTGCATCAAATAGCAAGGGATAGGGAAAAGGTTTGGTGGTTGAGGAGGCAACATGTGTATCATGCGCGATCTATTGAGTGACTTTAAATGGACTATTTACTTGTTGGGTTTTTTTTATATAAACCCTGGCACTTTCTTATGCACCTGAAATTCTAGGATAGTTTGTACTTCATTTTGTAAATCTTTGTCTTGTAAATTTTTAAATGCAGGTGGTGTGCAATGCAAACAAACTTGCCAGCTTGGTCAAGAAGAAGAAAAAAGAGCAGAACTGGCTTGACTACTACCAACTCAAGTACTCTAGGAATCAATCGCAGAAGCCTCAGATGAAGGTAGTTCTCAAAATGCAATCTGATATAACTTAAGAAGTTACTCCCTCTTGTCCAAATCTACTGCCTATTACTTTTGCCCTCACCTAATTTTTTGTTTTTACCTCAACTCTTACTGTTCTTTGATGTTTCAGACTGGTTTCCTTGGCCTTTGGGGGCAAAAAGTGGATGCAATCGATCATCTCATATCAGAGATTGAGAAACTGTCAAGAGAAGTAAGCCCCTTGCGCCAATTTCTTATCTAAATTCCCTGATCTTTCAAAAAAAATTGAACCTTTTTGATTTTTTTAGTCATTTGTGCATATAAATCTGGCAACCTCTTGTTCAAAATTACACGAAGTTCATTAGTTGATTTTAGGCTCACTCAAATGATTTTGAGATGCTGCATATTCTCACTAATTACTATTTGCATTACCACTCTAATTTGGATCATGGATCGGTTTGTTGTTATTCAGATAGAAGAAGAGAGGACAAGGGTTTTAAAAGATCCAAAGTCTATCATGCCGGCAGCATTTGTTTCATTCAAGACTCGATGGGGTGCAGCTGTTTGTGCACAAACTCAACAATCAAGAAATCCGACTTTGTGGTTAACAGAGTGGGCTCCAGAGCCACGAGATGTATATTGGCAAAATTTAGCCATTCCGTACATGTCACTCAAAGTTAGGAGGCTGATAATTGGAGTTGCATTCCTTTTACTTGCCTTCTTTTTCATGATACCGATTGCATCTGTACAAGCTCTAGCAAGTATTGAGGGAATAGAGAAAAGAGCCCCTTTTCTGAAGTCTGTTATTGAAATGTACGTTTCTTCCATCACAGTGCCTTCTAACTTATTTGCAAGTTTTTTTTTGTTTACTAATTGTTTCTTAATTTATTATGCAGAAAATTTATCAAATCTGTTATCCAGGGTTTTCTTCCTGGCATTGCATTGAAGCTCTTCCTTATCTTCCTGCCAACAATATTGATGATCATGTCTAAATTTGAAGGCTTCATATCTCTATCATCTTTGGAAAGGAGATCAGCAACGAGAAATTATATTTTCCTTGTTATCAATGTATTCCTTGGGAGCATACTTACTGGAGCTGCATTTGAACAGCTAAATTCTTTTATAAAGCAGTCTGCTAACGAGTATGTTACTCTCACATATTTGTTAAATATTCGTGTCTTCATTGTTTAATTATTCTATTAGGGCGTGCATAATTAAGTGTAAAGGTGTGTTTGTGGCATGTGCCTTCAAAGGACTTCCAATAACATGTATTTTATTTACTGTAAAATTTTTAATCCTCCCTTCAATAATTTGTTTTTATCTCACTTTTCATCAATCTAGAATCCCATTATACTTGACTGATTATATAGATATTGTCAAATTCATGATTTTTTCCTTTTTACTGATATGAATCTCATAGGGTCTACGTGAATATGTTTTTCATTTTGTCACCTAAAACTTCCACTAAGTGTTTTCCTTTTTCTTCTTTTCTCATTTCTTCATTAATTTATGTGGCAGAATTCCTAAAACAGTTGGTGTAGCTGTTCCAATGAAAGCAACTTTCTTCATAACCTATATAATGGTTGACGGATGGGCTGGGATTGCTGGAGAAGTTTTAATGTTGAAACCACTGGTACTCTACCACTTGAAAAATTTCCTTTTGGTGAAGACTGAAAAAGACAGGGAAGAGGCAATGAATCCTGGAAGTCTTGGTTTTCACACTTGTGAACCCCGAATACAATTATATTTTCTGCTAGGGCTTGTATATGCAACAGTGACACCAGTTCTCCTTCCATTCATAATTATGTTTTTCGCCTTCGCCTATGTGGTGTTCCGTCATCAGGTAAACTGTTGATACTTATGGATAAATGATGTTCAATCTAAGGACAATTCAATGGCATATGGTTAATGCCTTGTGCCAACTAATTGTTCAAAACCCTACTACTCCATCCAACTTAGAAGATTTACTGCACCAAGGTTCAGTACAATTGGATACAATATATTCATCTTTTCCCTCTGCTTTTTACACCAATGCAGATCATAAATGTTTACAACCAAGAATATGAAAGTGGTGCAGCATTCTGGCCTGATGTCCATGGGCGTGTTATTACTGCACTAGTAATCTCGCAGCTGGCTCTGATGGGACTGCTGAGTACAAAAGAAGCTGCACAGTCAACACCATTTCTCATTGCTCTTCCTGTCCTCACTATATGGTTCAATAGGTTCTGCAATGGACGCCACAAATCTGCATTTGTCAAATATCCATTACAGGTGTGTTGGTGTCTGGATACTGCGGAGTTGATGCGTTTTATTTGTGTGGATTTTTCCATGCTCCTTGTTTGCTTTTGATTGATTTGACTGCATAATTCTGATAATTTCTTATATGCAATAATGAATTTATTTTAGCATATCATCTGTATATATGTCAATATAGAGTTGCTGAAAATGTTTGTTACAAACTAGGTATGTTTCATGTATGACTAATTCTGGCAGGTTATACTATCAAGAAATTGTTTCATTAACATGATGCTTTTCAAGTTATTTGATTGATTTGATGTGCTAATGAATAGTTTATTTAGATTGCAGCAAAATGACTCAAAAGCTGCACCTGCAGACTACTAATCTTGTCTTGAACCATGGTTTCCAGGAAGCAATGATGAAAGATACCCTGGAACGAACAAGGGATCCAAACTTTAATCTGAAAGCCTACCTTCAGAGTGCGTATGTTCATCCAGTTTTCAAAGGTGACGACGACGATGACGACGATGAAGATGACCTTCTGAGCGGAGAGATGGAAACTGAGGGTGTCTTGGTACCGACAAAACGCCAATCGCGAAGAAATACACCAGTACCAAGCAAAATCAGCGGGGGATCCTCACCATCGTTGCCCGAAGAAGTTAAAATCGGAGAGTCTTGAAACAGAGATTGTTAAATATGCACATTGCCATGACTACACCTCGTTGTACATTTCAATGCAAAGAATTTCCGGGAGGCTTTGGCGCCCCCCTGTCTCCACTCGTAGCTCCGGCCATTCCATAGTTTGCATCATTGCCCTGTGATACGGTACAAATGTCACCCAACTACATGGAACTCGTTAATAAGCATACGGGCATCCCACATAAGGGCAATTTAGTTCCTACACTCTACAAACATATTGGGGCGAGTCATTTATCCAACTAAGACGTATCCCAATCCCCAAATGGGCAATTACTGTAATAAGGTCAAACTCTCCTACAAATATTCTATGGTCTCCTACTTCAGCTGGAAGTCACTACCTGACTTTAGCGTGGAGGATTTTCCAGGTTTCTTGGAATAATTGTTGGAGACTCAAATGGTGGATATGCAAGCATGATAACTTGTATGCTCTTCTATATGTCCATGAATTTAGGAACTTTTGCTTGCATTGTATTATCTGGTCTACGCAGATTATGCAGGACTATACATGAAAGATCTTTTATTGGCTCTCTCCTTAGCCCTATGTCTCTTATCCGTAGGAGGTCTTCCTCCACTAGCAGGTTTTTCGGAAAACTCCTTTTTATTCTGATGTGGATGGTAGGCAAACCTCTATTTCTTAGTTTCAACTAGTTAATTGCCTGTATTATGTTGCGGGCCAAGAAATTTTTTTTATAATTATTGAAATTGAAACAATTAATAGATTTTGTTAGTTCAAAAATAAAATATAACATCTATACATACAATGTTTGATATAATGAAACATATCAATACACCATATTATAACAATAGCAACATCGAAGGCTTAATTACTATTATTGCTAAAACAATAAAAATTATTAAATTATTTCGAGGAGAAAAAAACTCGAAAACATTAATAAAAGAGAAAGCAAGAAAAAAAAACTAAAATTATTATTATTATTATTATTATTACATGAATAATAGGAAAATAAATTCAATAAAAGAATAAAAAAGCCTAAAAACTTTAACAAAAGAACAAATAAAAAAAATTATTATCTAAAAAAAATCATTTGACGTGAAAATAATAATAATAAAATAACTAAAAGAAAAAAAAAGGAATAAATAAATAAATATCAATTTTTAAATGATCATAAACACAAACTAAAATTTAAGAGCAAAATTTTTGAAAAAAATGTTATCTCAACAAAGAGAAAATTAAAAAATTAAAAACCAAAACTAAAAGCACATATATATAAACATGGGCAAAATAGGGACTATTTAAGAGATATAAAAATTTAAAGGAATTAAAATCAAAAGGTATAAGTATAAGGGCCGAAATGAAAACCAAATATATTATAAATTTCAATCAAATAAAAAAATTGAAAAATTCAAATAAAGTATAACATCTATACATGCAAGGTTTGATAAAATGAAACATATGAACACACCCTATTATAACAATAAGAACATCAAAACCTTAACATCTAAAAATATCATTACTATTATTGCTAAAACAGTAAAAATTATTAAATTACCTCGAGAAAAAAAATAAAAAATATTAAAAAAAGAGGAAGCAAGAAAAAAAAACTAAAATTATTATTATTATTATTGCGTTAATAATGGGAAAAAATTCAATCAAAGAAAAAAAAGACAAATAACTTTAACAAAAGAGCAAACAAAAAATAATAAAAATAAAATTATTTACTAAAAAAATCATTTGACGTAAAAATAAAAATAAATCTAATAAAAAAAAGAAAAAAATAAGTGGAAAAATAAAAAATAATGATTCACACTAAAATAAAATAAAAAAGAAGAAGCATAATAGGGGGGAACGAAAAAAGAGAGTGTAAGTAGCGCCTAACAGGGTTCGACCCCTTAATTTTCTGGTTAGAAAACACATAGTCCATCCACTGAGCTAGAGATGCTTCTTGGCTTCTTACTGTGCAACAATAAATAAACATCACTTAAATGGCGAACCAAACGAACCAATCGACCCGAACCAAAAACTAAGCAACACTATTGTAATCTACAGTGATTCTCCTTACAAGCTACAGTAACAGAACCATGATCTCTTTAGTATATAGTATAATAGGATTTCTTACGAGGGTTCTTTCTATCTATTATTATCTAAAAATAATCAAGTTATTAATGATTGGACAGAACCAAGAAACAACCCCTCGCGTGCAAAATTATAGAGGATTCTTTTTAAGATCAAACAATTTCATCAAATTTAGTATGATTGTATGTGTGATAGCATATATTATGCTTGGAATATCAATTAGCCCGATTATTGAATTTGCTTAAGATACCTTTTTCCAGCTTTTAGAATTTATTTCTTAGTTTAAGATCTCTCTTACTATACCAACTACAATTAAAGAATTAGCAAATCTCTTTTGCCAAAAAGAGGAATGAGCTAGGGTTATGAACTTATAATTTTATTCATTGTTTTTTATGATGTTCCAAAATTCTAAGTAGTTTAGAAATAAAATTTAAATGTTGAATAATTGGTTAATTATTTGTCGTAACAATTTGCTCCAATCTTCCTAGTCATAATAGCCAAATAGGTGTAGCTAGTCAAAATGGGAATGACTTGATATAAGAAATCATGAACATGTAAAAGGTTCCCTATGGTAGGTTAGGAGACTCTCAGATGTTTAAACATATATCTTTGGAAAAAGAGATAATGTAATGATATTTTAAAGATAAATGTTTTGAAAATATGTATGTAATGAAAAATAAAGATTGTGAACTCTTTATCTAGATGACTCATGTGATATTTATAGCCTATAAACCTTGTGTCTTTTGTTGAAGTAGAGGGGTTGAAGAGTCATTCCACCCTTATAAATCAATATAGTTTCGTGAATTGTATTTCACTTAGTCTATCTAAGATATTATATCTACACACTTATCTCCCATTAAATTTATTCAACTAAGAGATGAATACATGATAGGCTATGAGAGACTTTTATAAACCTAACAATGTAGGTAGAGTGGAAACAAAGCTAAAATGACTTGGAAAGACAATGGCACGACTAGGAAAATGAGTGTTAGGAGCAGAGTGCTAGATATGAAGCTTAGGCTTAGTAAAAAGATCTTAAAGATTAAGTGTTAAGCCTAAGCCATAAGTCTTAGCCCATAAAATACCCTAGATCAGGTTTGAAAGAGCACCAATCTTAATAAGAGTTTAGCTCGGTAGGGTGTGGGGCCCACAAAGGATCAAGTTTGGGAGAGGTGTCGAGTATAAAAAGGTTGGGCATGGTAGGTTAGCAAGTCCAATGTGATTGAGGTTAGGCATGGTAGGTTAACAAGTGCAATGTGGTTGGGGTTGGTTAGAGTGTTAGGCCTATGAGGGTAACAATTCACATTTTTATTGAATCCATGAGAATTTAGTTAATATTTTAATAATTCATAATTTTAATATATGAGAATAATTATAGAAACTATGATATAAATACTTAATCTACAAGTAAGTTGACATTTAAATATCTAGAACATACCAAAATTCCCATAATTATTATGAGTTTTTACTAATTTTTCATTGAAATATTTTTTTCACCATGACGCATGAGTTGTGGAAAACCATCTATTTCTATAATAGATGAAACCTATTAAGATATCTACATTAATATTTTTCCTTAAAATTTTATTTTGAGCACACAAGCCCATAATAAAAATTTTAAAAACTAGATTTATTCACACGAATAAATATTACTTATCCAAACCTTTAAAACATATCAAATTGCACAATGCAACTCACCTCAAGTATGGTGTGATAGGGGTGTTAATATCTTTTATAACCACAATGAGTCCCTTATCTTTGAATCTCTTACAAGACTAGTACATTCAAATTTTCCTAGCTATCCTGAACCAAACAACTAGGTGACGACTTAAATATCCCTTCAACATTGTGCATACACATACAATAGATAACGTCTATTAATAATGTCTTAAAAAATTAGGTGACTTGGAATAAGACTTATATGTTGGATAATCTGTTAATCACTTGGTACTAGCAATCTGCTCCACTCTTCTTAGTAAGAATAACCAAAATATATGTAGCTTGATATTGACAGCTAAATATTTGCAAAAATTCTCCTGTGATAGATTATAACTCTCAAGTACTTATGTGTTTTTGAAAAAAAAATTGAATGCAATGATATTTTAGAGAAAGATGCTATGAAAATATATAAAATAGAAAATAAAGATTGTGAATCCTTTACCTGGATGATTCGATGAGTATTTATAACTTATAGACCTTAATCTTTTATTGAAGTGTATGAGTTAGAGAGTTATTCTACCCATATAAATTGATTTTATAACAACACGATTGTTTTTCACTAAATTTATTTGGCTAAGAGATAGAGAAGTGATAAGCCATGAAAGACTTTCATGCACAGAACAATACATGTGAAAGACTTTTATATTCCTAATAGTGCAGGTGAAGTACGACCCCAACTTGAATGGCTTTGGGAGGCGACACAAGATGTGACAAAACATAGGGAGATAAGAATGGTGCCAGGTAAGGAGCTCCAAATGCAAAGCCTAATTCACAAAAAAAATCTTAAGATTTAGATGTTAGGTCTAGGCCTTAAGTCCAAGTGCAAACAATATCCTAAATTAGGTCTTGCAAATAAGGATCGTGACAAAGGGCCACGAAAAGTCAGCTTAGCATGGCAAGGGGCCCACTGAGGGTCAGCCCACCAAGGGAGAGGCCCATAGATGTCAGGTCCAAAAGTGTTAGGCCTAGTAGGTTGGCAAGCCCGTGAGAATTGGGCTTGGTAGGGTGTCAGATCCATGATATTTAGGCTTGGTTAATGTACGAGGCCCATGAAAATTCTTGATAAATCTTGTCTACTAATTTTACAAGTTATTTACAAACATGTTTTATCATACCAAAAATACTTGTATTCTTTTTCATCAAATTGATGTGTTAAGAAAGTCTTAAAAGAGTAAGAATTAAAATGTTAAATGACAAATTTATAGCCAACACACCTGTTTATCTCATTTAGTATTCACATCTTTTTTTTTAGTTCGACTTGGTTTCAAAGAATTTACAAGCCTGAAAACAAAGAAATTAGCTTTGATTTTAGCACTTTAAATGCAATGCAACACAACCTTGTGACAAGATGCAACAAGGTAAAACTTTCTGTTTGAAGAGTAGCTTAGAAACTTAATTGTTAGCTAAGAGTTACTTTGATGGGAAATCATCAACCTTTTGCAATTTGAAGACTGATAAGAAATCTCAACCAAAGTTCATGAATTGATCTGTACTCATCTCCAATTCTTTCACTAGAAGTCAAAAGGACAAACCAAAACTTCCACATACCAACCCACTTTCCATTTTTGGACCTTTGTAACAAAGTGCAGCAATGGAAAAGTAGAGAAGGATGAAATGACCAAGGAAAGAAGAAGAGGCTTTACAATTTTGAATTACCGTTATCTATGACCGTTGCAAGAATTCTAAAGCCACGTGTTGTCCATAGGTAGAGTGAGGTAGTTATTTTCTCTTTCTGCCACAATTAGCTATGCCAGGATTTTGAGAGGAATTCCTCATTGTATTGAGCATTTTTTGCCAAATGTTGAAATCTGATATTCACCCTCTTCTCTCATTATCTTCCAGCCTGCTCTCTCCTCCTCTCTGTAAAAATCTTGTCAGCACCATCAACTTCATTGAATTTTCCATTTTTGGCTTCTTGTTGACCTTACAAAGATTGATTCTTCACTGGAATCTCTCTTTGTAGGTTCTATCAATATCCATCTGCAACAAGTGGTCCCAATAAGAAACGTATGTTTTTTTTTTGTTCGGTGTTGTATGAATGATTTTGGGTCTAATATGTGAAATGGTTGCTAAATTTTAACCCCCAGATGGAAAAAGTTGTTGCATTTGGAGATTATATTTTTTTTATTAGGATTGGTTTAAATTTGAAAGTTTTGTTTCCCATATATATATATATATATATATATATAATCTTTCAGGGATTTGTTCTTGAAAAAAGTTGTGAACTTTGATGTAAAAGAATGTTTGATGTTTCTGTTGTGTTTTCATTGAAGTGGTAACATGTTCCAATTTTTTGTTTTGTTAGGTTTCTTTGGTGAAGATATAAATGGCGACGCTAGAAGATATAGGGGTTTCAGCAGCTATAAATCTACTAAGTGCATTCATTTTCCTATTGCTATTTGCAATTTTGAGGCTGCAACCTTTCAATGACAGGGTTTACTTTCCGAAATGGTATCTAAAGGGCTTGAGAAACAGTCCCTCGCGATCAAGGGCACTGGTTAGTAGGTTTGTGAATTTGGACTGTAGATCATACATTCAGTTCTTAAATTGGATGCCTCAAGCACTGAAAATGCCAGAGCCCGAGCTTATTGATCACGCAGGATTGGATTCTGCAGTTTACTTGCGCATTTACTTGATGGGGTAATGATGTTGTGCCTGTTAGAGAATAATATAAATCATATTCTGGGACCTCACCTATAAGCTTAAGTTTTTAGGTGAGATGGTTCCTTAACATGGTATCAGAGCCTTGTTGACCCAGCGGTCACGAGTTCGAATCTCACCATCCTCATTCTATTTGATAAAAATCAAGCACAAGATAGAATGGGACTGTGTGCAAGCTTCAAGCCCAAAGGGCTTTCACTTGAGGGAGTGTGTTAGAGAATAATATAAATCATATTCTGGGGCCTCACCTATAAGCTTAAGCTTTTAGGTGAGATAGTTCTTTAACAGTGCCGGTCTATATATGCTATTTTTTTTCCAGTTGTTAATCTTTCTATTTCTATGCTTCCTTGTTGACAAAAGAGTATGTGCTTTACCTGTGCAGGCTTAAGATTTTTGTCCCTATAACTATCCTTGCCTGGGCTGTCCTCGTACCAGTTAATTACACTAATGATGCTTTAGAGGCAGCCAAGATGGTGGCCAATGTGACTGCTAGCGACATCGACAAGCTTTCGATTTCGAATGTTCCACTTAAATCACAAAGGTGTGAAGCCATCTTTCATTGCCAATGTAACTGTCATTTGACTCGTTCATAGAACTCTCTTCTTTTGCTTCATCCAAGTAGACCATACAGAAAGAAAAGTCATCCTAAGCCCTGCATTGCAGATTCTGGGCTCATATAGTGATGGCTTATGCCTTTACTTTTTGGACTTGCTATGTATTACTAAAGGAGTATGAGAAAGTTGCGTCAATGAGGTTGCAATTTCTTTCCTCAGAAAGACGTCGTCCAGATCAATTCACTGTAAGATGGGAATATTTTCCTTATCGATTTACTTGCTTTTATAATATGTTTCTTTCTAAATCTTTAGTTTGTTCCGCTGTCTTCATTCAAGTAAATAGATGCCATTTGTGAAATATTTTCAAGCTGGGGAGGGATTCTTTCGTCGAAAAAGGAAAGAAAAATCGGGCAGGGATTGTTTGTGTAACACTCAATCCCATATTTCTTACTGTTCTAGTACAGATTCTAGTTTATCCATTGAAGCTTGAATGGTTCATTTGTTCTTCATAGGTCCTAGTTAGGAATGTACCTCCAGATCCAGATGAATCTGTTAGTGAGCTTGTGGAGCACTTCTTTCTGGTGAATCATCCAAATCATTATCTCACTCATCAGGTATGTTCCTGCTCAAAGCCTCGATTTGAATATATATTACCATGAAGTTGATTGATTGAAAATATTCACTTCGTTAATAGTTTTAGAATACAAAAATTCTAATGCAGGTGCTGTGCAATGCTAACAATCTAGCCAGCTTGGTGAAGAAGAAGGAAGGTACGAAGAACTGGCTTGACTACTACCGCTTCAAGTATTCTAGAAATCGATCACAGAGGCCTCAGACGAGGGTACTTCTCAAAATGCAATCTGATATACCTGTTTCATGTTTGAATCCACCTTCTATTGCCTTTTCTAAAACCTGATTTTGGTTTTAAACCTCAGTTTTTACCCTGCTGTTTCAGACTGGCTTTCTTGGTCTCTGGGGGGCAAAAGTAGATGCACTCGATTATTACGTATCGGAGATCGAGAAACTGTCAAAAGAAGCAAGTCCCTATCTTCAATTTCTTGTCTAAATTACCTAATGATTCAGAAAGCTCAAGCTGTTTAGTTGTTTTTCTGAGCATATAAATCTGGCTACCTACTGCAAAAATACACGTATAAGAAGTGTTAGAGACTAATATAATTATATTCTGGGGTCTCATATATCAGCTTAAGCTTTTAGGTGAAATGGTTCCTTAATATGGTATTAGAGCCTTGTTGACCAAGCGGTCACGAGTTCGAATCTCACCACCCCCATTCTATTTGATAAAAAAAATCAAGCACAAGGTAATGTAGGTCTGTGCAAGTTTCAAGCTCAAAGAGCTTTCACTTGAGAGGGAGTGTTAGAGACTAATATAATCATATTCTGGGACCTCATCTATCAATTTAAGTTTTTAGGTGAAATAGTTCCTTAACAAGAAGTTCATGAGTTGCTTATGAGCTTCTCATTTCCCATTACTTTTTGCATCACCACTCTAATTTGGTGCCATGGATGGTTCTGTATTATCCAGATAGCAGAAGAAAGGGAAGAGGTTTTAAATGATCCCAATCGTATCATGCCTGCCGCATTCGTTTCGTTCAAGTCTCGATGGGGTGCAGCAGTTTGTGCACAAACTCAACAATCAAGAAATCCAACTCTGTGGTTGACAGAGTGGGCTCCAGAGCCACGCGATGTATACTGGGAAAACCTAGCCATTCCATATGTGTCACTCTCAGTTAGAAGGCTGATAATTGGAGTTTCATTCTTTTTTCTTGCCTTCTTTTTCATGATCCCTATTGCATTTGTTCAATCTCTAGCAAGTATTGAGGGGATTGAGAAAAGCCTTCCCTTTTTGAAGCCTGTCATTGAAGTGTGAGTTTTCTTTCATCACAATGCCTCGTCACTTTAGATGCAAGATTCCCTCTTAGACATCACTGATTGTTCTTTTATACAGAGAATTTATCAAATCAGTTGTCCAGGGATTTCTACCTGGGATCGCGCTGAAGCTCTTTCTTATCTTGCTGCCGGCGATATTGATGATGATGTCTAAGTTTGAAGGCTTCACTTCTCTATCGTCTTTGGAAAGGAGATCGGCAATGAGATATTACATTTTCATCATTATCAATGTGTTCCTCGGAAGCATTCTCACCGGGGCTGCATTCGAACAGCTAGATTCTTTTATCAATCAGTCTGCCAGCGAGTACGTTCCTCTCACAGTTTTATTCATACAGTTTCAGTGAAGAGCTTCACTTGATTGTGTGTTAATTTCTTGCGCGTTTCTTCTGTGCAGAATTCCTAAAACAATTGGCGTAGCTATTCCAATGAAAGCAACTTTCTTCATAACCTATATAATGGTTGATGGATGGGCTGGTGTAGCTGGAGAAGTTCTAATGCTGAAACCATTGATAATCTACCACTTGAAGAATTTCTTTTTGGTGAAGACTGAAAAAGATAGGCAAGAAGCAATGGACGCCGGCAGTCTTGGTTTCAACACCGGCGAGCCGCGTATACAGCTATACTTTCTGCTGGGACTGGTATACGCACCAGTCACACCTATTCTCCTTCCATTCATAGTGATGTTCTTCGGATTCGCTTATGTAGTCTACCGTCATCAGGTAAAGACTCGGTCCTTCTGCATGAGATGGTTTCTTCTGAATGAAGGTGTTAAAGAGTAATATAAATAATATTCTGGAATCTCGCTTAACAATTTAAGCTTTTAGATGAGATGGTTCCTTAACATGGTATCAGAGTTTTGTTGACCTAGCGGTCACGAGTTCAAATCTCACCACCCTCATTGTATTTGATAAAAATCAAGCACAAAGTTGCATGGGCATGTGCAAGTTTCAAGCCTAAATGCTTTCACTTGAGGGGATGTGTTCAAAATAATATAAATTATATTCTGGGGCCTCACCTAACAGCTTAAGCTTTTAGGTGAGATGGTTCTTTAACATGATATCAAAGTCTTATTGACTCAGCGGTCACGAGTTCGAATCTCACCACTCTCATTCTATTTGATAAAAATCAAGCACAAAGTTGTGTGGGCCTGTGTAAGTTTCAAGCCCAAATGACTTTCACTTGAGAGGATGTGTTAGAGAATAATATAAATTATATTCCGAAACCTTGTCTTACAACTTAAATTTTTAGATAAGATAGTTCCATAATATTATGCCATGTTCAATCTGCAGACTGTTTGTGTTCATGTTTTCTGCAGATCATAAATGTCTACAGCCAGGAGTATGAAAGTGGCGCCGCATTCTGGCCTGCTGTTCATGGGCGTGTCATTACGGCATTGGTAATCGCACAGCTGCTTATGATGGGACTGCTGAGCACAAAGCAAGCTTCCAACTCAACACCATTTCTCATTGCTCTTCCTGTCCTCACTATATGGTTCCATGTCTTCTGCAACGGGCGCTATAAATCTGCATTTGTCAAATATCCATTACAGGTGTGTCACTGTCTCCGATTTACCTGCATAATTCTCATCATTTCTAAATGTTTAATCGATTAGTTCAAACTTCAAAATATAATTTATATTATTCTTTAACACATATCTCAACATATAGAATCATTCTTAAAAACTCATCCTTTTAAACTTTCGAGTTCTGGTTTCCAGGAAGCAACGATGAAAGATAGCCTGGAACAAGCAAGTTCTCCAAACTTCAACTTAAAACCCTACCTGGAGAAAGCATATGTGCATCCAGTTTTCAAAGGTGATGAAAACGATGATGATTGCGAACGGTGTATGAGCGAAAACCAGGAAGCTGATGCAGAGAACGTGTTGGTGCCCACAAGACGCCAATCTCAAAGAAATTCACCGGCAGTAAGCCGAGCAGCTTCGCCTGCTTTATCTGAGGAAGTTCGAACCGTAGAGCGTTGAGGGTGTCAATAATTACATCTCATACCTGCTCTGTAGCTGGAAAATTCTCACAAGAAATCAACAAGTTTAATTTGTATTTTGTGGCACTGAATGCATCGATCTTCAAAGACAAATGTATATATATATATATATATATATATATAAAATCACGTGTATTTATTTTTATTTTATTTTTTCAATAATAAACCTCGCATTAATCAAAGATAACATGTGTCTATTTACCAAACATGTGATTAATTATTTAAAAGCAAAAACAATTATTTGGCATTATAATAGCTTTTGTGTTTGTCGTTAAAAAAAAACTATAAATTATAGGGTTTTATTAACTAAATTTTCGAGAGAAGATTTCCTGTGAAATCGATACAATAACAATGATTGTAGTAAAATACAATTTAATAATAAAAAATCTGAATACAAATAAAACATTTAATTAAAAATAAAATAAATAAATAATGAGGTATATATATATCAAAAGTAGAAATACTTGAGTAGAAAATTTGTGTAAATACAATCCCTCAATTTTTCATTACCTCCCCTTTGCATTAGTAGACTTACCTTATATAATAATAATTCAATTCAGAAAAGGAAAACCTTTTTAGAAATCTTGAAAAGCATCAAGCATCAATCTCCCTGTTTTTTAAATATTTAATAACCATAATATTAAAATGTAATTAATAATTCAAG
The DNA here is from genome assembly GCA_025169955.1 of Salix arbutifolia. Taxonomy (NCBI): domain Eukaryota; kingdom Viridiplantae; phylum Streptophyta; class Magnoliopsida; order Malpighiales; family Salicaceae; genus Salix; species Salix arbutifolia. The sequence goes on from CM045905.1 coordinate 353,738, forward strand.
TAAATTAAATAATTATTTTTATTCTCTCATCAAACTACTTGTAATTTCACCACGAACTAAATCCATATGTGAAGGTCTCTGCGATCCTGGAACAATATATGATAAAATATCATTTGAAGCAAAATTAGGACTACGAGACAAAATTATAATGTGATCTCCTTCTAATATATTTATTTATATTTTAATTAATTTTTAAATTATTTTAATATTAAAAATATATTTTTTATATTAATAAACATATATTATGTAAAATTTATTTATATTTTAATCAATTTTTAGATTATTTTAATATTAAAAATATATTTTATATATTAATAAACATATATTATATAAACATTATTTATATTTTAATTATTTTTTAGATTATTTTAATATTAAAAATATATTTTTTATATATATTAATAAACATATAAACACCCCCCGCCCCCAGCCCTAACAGCTCCCACCCCGTCCCCCTCTCTCTTAAATCGAAATTGAAAAGCAAGAAAAGCAACTAATTTAATGTGGGATCCATGCTATATTTCAGCTTTTTACAATAACCAAACACTAGTTTAAGATGATTTTTTGCAATCTCTAGTTGCACCACAATCCCAAACATCCTCTTAATCTTTATTACCAAAATCTTGTCCAACATGAACATAAACACACAAACACTTATAAAAAAAACCCTACGTCACTTTTAACTAAATTTAAGCCATTGTTTGGTTACATTTAGAAATGGTAACAATTGTTTTTTAGATTATTACTAGTTTGCTTGCCCGCACTTCGTTGCGAGCGGAGCAAATTATTTTTACAGCTATTCAGATTAAAATATAATATTTTTACATGTAAAATTTGATATAGTGAAACAGATCAAAATAACCTATTATAACAACAGTAATATCGAAGTGTTAACTTCTAAAATTATCATCACTATTACTGTCAAAACAATAAAAATTATTAAACTACCTCGAGAAAAAAACACAATTTTTTTTAAAAAAAAGCAAGTAAGAACAAAAACTAAAATTATTATTATTATTATTCTTAATATTAATATTATTATTGCGTTAATAACAAAAAAAAATTAAATCAAAGACTAAAAAAAGTCTAAAAACATTAACAAAAGAGCAAATAAAAAAATAAAATAAATGATAAAACAAAAATAAAAATTATTACCTGAAAAAACAAATCATTTGACTTGAAAATTTAAAAAATTGATTGCACTACGTTGCGGGCTGAGCAAACAATTTTTATGATTGTTGGGATTAAAAAAATTAATAGGATTTGTTGGTCCAAAATTAAAATATAATATCTATATATGCGAAATTTAATATAATAAAACAGATTACCACACCCTATTATAAAAATAACAACATCGAAGTTTTAACATCTAAAATTATCATTCTATTACTGCCAAAACAATTAAAATTATCAAATAATCCTGAGAAAAAAAACACTCAAAAACATTAACAAAAGAGTAAGTAAGAAAAATAATTAAATTTATTATTATTATTATTCTATTAATAATGAATAAAAAACAGAAATAAATGAAAGACTGAAAAATCCTAATAAATTTAACAAAAGATCAAACAAAAAAATAAAATCAAAATTATCAGGCAAAAAAAATTCATCTAACTTGAAAATAAAAAAAAACAAATAAAAAAACTAAAAGAAAGAGCAAATAAAAAAAATAATGGATGATAAAACAAAAATAAAAATTATTAGCTGGAAAAAAATATTTAATTTGAAAATTAAAAAATATATATGTTCTACATTGCGGGCTGAGCAAACAATTTTTATAGGATTTGCTGGATCAAAATTAAAATATAATATTTATATATGCAAAATTTAATATAAGAAAATAGCTCAACACACCCTATTATAACAATAGTAACATCGAAGTTTTAAAATCTAAAATTATCATTGCTATTACTATTAAAACAATAAAAATTATCAAATCTTCCTGAAAAAACAAACACTCAAAAATATTAACAAAAGAGTAAGCAAGAAAAACAATTAAATTATTATTATTATTATTATTTTAATAATGAAAGAAACAAAAATAAATGAAAGACTAAAAAAATCATTGAAACTTTAACAAAAGATAATTTTTTTTATCATTGCTATTACTTTCAAAACAATAAAAAATATCAAATTATCCGGAGAAAAAAAACTAAGAAACATTAGCAGAAGAGTAAGAAAGGAAAACAATTAAATTATTATTGTTGTTGTTGTTGTTGTTGTTGTGTTAAGCACACTTATATATACATGGACAAAAATAGAGATTATTCTAGAAATATGAAAAAATAAAAGTATAAGGGCTGAAATGAAAATTAATTATAAAGGGATTAAAATAAAAAATTAAAAGTTTAAGGGTTGAAATGAAAATAACATTTATTATCAATTTCAATTAAAGGACAAAGTTGCAAAAATTGAAACTTCTGTACCGAATTGATTAAGCTATTTAAACCCAATCTAGAAATTAAAAGAAGAAGGACCGAAGTGAAACATGAACATTTAATTAATTGCAAACGAATGACCCAATTGCACGAAATCAAAACTTATATAACGGAAATCAGGATCATACATAAAATCAAAAGTCAAGGGACTGAAGTGAAAAGTTACGAAAACCGGGGGACTCTCCTGCGCTTTTACGTGTAGGAGAGAGAGAAACGGTGAAACCGGATTTAACCGACCACCGCCGCGTCCACGTCCACCGTGTGACCAAACACGCTGCACCGGGAGGAAGACCAAGAGGAGGCGCATCGACAGAGACGCTGGTTGCCAATTTCCAGCGACTGTATCATCCCTCATGCGCCACCTAAACAGGGAGTGAGGCGGAATACTGTCGGTCACGTGTCCCGCACGTGCCGACAGTATTTCGAATTTTTTTTTTAAAAAATATGGTTAATTACGGGGATACCATTATACCTAATTCATGAATTTTATCTTATTAAGGGCTATATCTGTATTTAGCAATTTTAAAAAATATTAAAAAAAAGGTTCGATAGACCAGTCCATACGCGTGCAATTACTTTCGTGACCCTCAGTCCAGAAGCCGGTTTTTGTCCTATTAAAGGGGCAAAAACATTAATACATTGTTCCTAATAGGAAAAAAAAGGTAAATGCACGCGTGCAAAGCACAAATTGTAAATGTCCAGTCCACAGTGAATGTCTGATATTTTTTAGTATATGTTATAATTATAATTTATTTGTAGCTATATCTGCATTTTCAAAAGGGTATATAGTTAGAGAAAGAATTGAGAAAGACTAAAAAGTGAAGTCAAAGTCAAGGGGAAAAAAAGGAAAGAAATTAGACAAACAGTGTGCGTTAACAGAATTGAGAAAGAATCCGTGGTTTTGCTTATTGAGATAGTTAGAGAAACAAGAGACAACATCCGAGATTTGCTTCTCTTCTTGTCTTCTTCTTCACCCCTATATAAAGAAAAATCAATCACATTGTTTCCTCTCCCTTCTTCCAAACACTCGTTCTCTACCACATCCACCTAACAAAATAAATGTCATCAACTTTTTTATTTTTTACTTGTGATCAGGTTAGTTTCAAAATTCTGTGTGTTTCTATGTTCTGTATGGTTGGTTTTCTGCTGATCAGAGGATTATGGATATGTAACTTTATTTTTAATTTTTGGATTGGATTGGATTGGATTATGGGTTTGACTGAATTTATGTTTGCTTATGTAATTGTGTGTTTCTATGGTTTCAGTTTTATTAATATTTATTTCTTTTTAACGTTTTTGTTTATGGGGTTTTGTTTTTTCATGATGTTTTAGCTGACTTGACTCCAAGTCAAGCCAATGCAGCTGTTATTTATTTATTTATCTGGTCTATCTGTTACTGTGAATTTGGTCCAGTTCTTTTCTTATTGTTCATAGTTAATTTTGTGTGTGTGATAAAAAAACGATAGAAAGTTTTAATTTTTGCAATGTGGGGATTATTTTCTTTTGATGGGGTTTTTGTTTAATGTGAAAAGAAGTGAGATTTGTAGATTTTGGCTCTGGCGCTTGGTTAAAGGTTGATGACTTTGTGTGTTTGATATTGTTAGCAGTGACAGACAATGGCTGCTGTGATTTCCAAGAGGTTCTAGGTTAAAGATTGATGGTTTTGTGTGTTTGATGTTGTGCAGTGACAGACAACGGCTGCTATGATTGCTAAGTCTAGGATTAATAGGGATGGTGGTAATAAAATTAGGAGATTTAAAAGAGCTGCTTTGAGTTTTTCATGGCATGAAACAAGGGAAAGAGTTAAGAAAACCCTGAAAAATAGATTCAATGAGGTAGTAGCATCGAAGGCTAGAAGGAAGATTTCATGTAAGAAAGTGGAGGTAATTCAATTGTCATCAGACAGTGATGATGATGATGACTGGTCTCCCCGAAGGAGAAAGAAGGCTTTGAATAGGAAACTGATATTAGCCCCAGAAAGTGATCTTTCAGAGAGTTATTACCAGTGCTCGCCTTTGGAAAGAAGGAAAATTCTGTCTGAACAAATTAAGGCACCCCCAGAAATTGAATTATCAAAAACTGATGATGAGCAGTTTCTGGGAGCGAGAAGGAAAACTTCTTATGAGAAAACTAAGGCAGCCTCTGAAATTGAATCGTTGAAAATTGATGATCAGTGGTGTTCAGGAACAAGAAGGAAAGCTTCATCCAAGAAAATTATGTTAGCTCCAGATGTTGGGTTTTCAGAGGGTGATGGTAAGTTGCCTCCAATGAGATTCCAAACGTCATCAAAGAAAATTAAGTCAGCTTCAGAAATTGAGCTGTTGAAATGTGATGATGAGAGGTCACTGCGAGTGAGAAGAAAATCTTCATCTAAAAAAGTGAAGCCAGTTACGGTATCTGAGTTTTTGCAGAGTAATGTGGACCCGAAGATGCAGCAGAGAGGCTTAAACAAGCGTAGTAGAAGTAGTTCTGTAGGTGTAGATTTTGAGGGTGATTCAGAAGAGGATCTGCTGGAAGCAATTTGTGTTGTAAAAATGAGAGAGCAAAAACGAATTACTAATTCAGGTAGGGATACAAATGAGAGAAGTCTGAAGGAGGCCAGAGAGAAAAATATAGGTTCTGTGAATTCTTCTTCTTCAGCATCATCTTCTTCTTGCTTATCAGTTTCAAAATGTGATGGTCATTGCAATGGTGTGTCTGCAGTGAGAGATGTGAAGGTATCGCATCCCATTCAATTTATTTTGGTGCTACATTGAGTTATACTTTCTGTAGCCATATCTGTTGGAGAAAGTGGCCCCTGTTATACTGCATTTCATTTTTGTAGCTGAATTATGCTGTTTTTTCTTGCTTCAAACAGGTCAAAGGACAAGAAATCAAAAGATGTCATCAATGCAAGAAAAAAGAAAGAATAGTTGTTGTCCTTTGTAAGAAATGTAATAGAGTGTACTGCGTACAGTGCATCAAGCAATGGTAAATTTTCTAATGACAAATCATATTTGCCAACGTGATTTGTTTTGTCTAGATGAACTTCGATATCCTTTTGTTTCTTATTTTATCTCATTTGGTGTATATAGGTATCCTGAGATGACAGAAGGGCAATTTGCAAAACGATGCCCATTTTGTCGTAAAAAATGCAATTGCAATGTGTGTTTGCACTCAAGCGGGTTAATTAAGGTTGGTCCTATGCTCCTGTCCCTCTTTGCTTGTGATCTACTAGGATATTAAATGTTTTCCTAAAAAGAAGAAGAAGAAGAAGCGAAAGCTGCATAATTTTAAATACTTGACATGTCGACAGTTGGAGGAGTATATTTATTGCTGAAATTTACCTTGGATATTTTCACTCTTTGCTAAGTTGTTCATTGTTTCCAGACATCAAAAAGGGATATCAACAACAGTGAAAAGGTTCACCATCTGCATTATTTGATCAAGTCGTTGCTTCCTTTTCTGGAACAAATCTGTGATGAACAAACTGAAGAAATGCAGATCGAGGCCGGTATTCGAGGTATCCTCTGTTTCGATGGAAGAATTTGATGTGATAAAATGAGTTCTGTTAATCTTCGTTTTGCTGATAGGATTTTGATGTGCTTGTGGCAACCAGGTTCCCCTTTTGATATAGCTGAGAACTTTTGCTGCAGTGATGAGCGTGTATATTGGTATGCACCTTGTCTCCACTGAACAAGTAATTACCATTTGATTTTAGTCACTCAGATAAATTTCATTCACTGCATTTCTTTTGGGGATTGTGGTGCAGCAACCACTGTGCCACTTCTATCATTGACTTTCATCGCAGCTGTCCAAAATGTTCTTATGAATTGTGCCTTGGTTGTTGTCGAGAAATTCGTAAGGGAAGCCTTTCAAGACGTGCTGAAAAGAAGTTTTGGAATGTCAATAGAGGCTCTGATTATATGCATGGTGGAGATCCACTACCTTGTCATTCCCAAAACCCTTATGACCACAGTGAGCCTCTAGTTCTATCATGGAATGCCAATGAAGATGGTAGCATTTCTTGCCCTCCATGTGAAGTGGGTGGTTGTGGTGATTGTGTATTGGAGTTAAAGCGTATCCTTCCACCAAGACAGGTTGCGGAGTTGAAAAGGAAGGCAGCGGAATTATTGGAAATCTGTGACACTGAACAGGCAAGTTTGATGTGCAACTGCAATGAAACAGGGAATGGGCTGTTAAGAAGAGCAGCATTTAGGGAAGGATCTGAGGACAATTACTTGTATTGTCCTGCTTCAAAGGATATATTTGAGGATGGAAAACTTTTTCACTTCCAAAAGCACTGGGCTAAAGGTGAGCCACTTATAGTTCGTGATGTTCTTGAGGAGACAACTCATTTGAGCTGGGAGCCGATGGTCATGTGGCGTGCACTATGTGAAAATGTGGATTCAGATATTAGTTCGAAGATGTCTGAAGTGAAGGCTATTGATTGTTTAGCATGTTGCGAGGTTTAGCTCCGATATCCTTCCTTGCACTTATTTTTCAGCCAGTAACATTTGTCAAAGCCTTTTGGATGACATAATGAGCAAAATCATCTGTTTTGCTTTATGAGTGATGGAAAAGAAATATGTTCCGCATATATACTTTCTGAATTTCTTGATCTAAACTTGTTATATTTTACTTTTACTCACAGAATGCTGACTTTGTAAAAATATTCAGGTGGAGATTAATACCCGACAGTTTTTTAAAGGCTATATGGAAGGGAGAACATATCATAACTTTTGGCCTGAGATGCTTAAGCTAAAGGACTGGCCTCCATCTGATAAATTTGAAACATTTTTGCCACGCCATTGTGATGAGTTTATCAGAGCACTGCCATTCCAAGAATACAGTGATCCATATGCTGGAATCCTGAATGTTGCTGCGAAGTTTCCAGAAGAAAAGCTGAAACCAGACATGGGTCCAAAAACTTATATTGCATATGGTACAAGAGAAGAGCTTGGAAGAGGGGACTCGGTGACCAAGCTTCACTGTGATATGTCAGATGCGGTACACTTTATTTTGTGTAGTAAAGTATGGTTATTTGAATGATGATCATTCCTTGTGCCAAAAAATATTATTTATCTAATCTCAAGTTTCTGTTAACCATATGCATCCGGATGTCCGGAGAAAATTTAAGTGGGCTCCTACAGTTCCAAGCAAATTTGTCCTCTTATCACATAAATCACAGGAATCCATAGGTTTGCCGGTTTAAATCATATTCCTTTCAGTTTAAGATGAGATTGCAGAATTTTCCTTTTGGTTGTAGAATTTGCTGTTTACATGGGAGCATCAGGTTCTTTATTAGGCAAAGAAAGCTGAAGATCTAAGTATCTGACTTTTGTGTGCATCAGATAAAGTAATTTGCAATGTTGTGCTTTGAATTGCACTTCTGTGCTGCTGATGTCTCAAATGTCTATTATCAAACAAAATTATTCCCTTTCAATTTTCACTCCAAATTTCTATGAATTTGTGGTCCAAATTTGCATATCGGGGAGCAATTTAGAGTTACTGGAACAAGCTTTGAGCTCTGAAGGTGCCTAGCATTCAGTAGGCCAGAACTTGGGATGCATTGATTGTTCATAAGACATCATTTGTACTTGCTGATTTCTTGTCATACTTTAATGAGGAAAAATTACTCTCTGATGTAGGTGAATATTTTGACACATACTGCCAAGGTACCATCAAGTGAAGCACAATGTTCTGCCATTGAGCTGTTAAAAATGAAGCACAGGGAACAGGATGAGAAGGAACATTTGAAAACAGACAATGTAGACAATCCTCATATAGAACTTGATCAGGGAAATGATAGTTTGAAAGAAGAGATGGATGTCTCAGAAATTATAGGGCCACAGCCACTCCCCTCTGAAATCAATGAAAAACTAAAGAACTCTAAAGATGTGTTAAGAGGAGCTGCACTTTCTGGTTCACCCTCAGAAGGGGAGATAGTGGACACAGAAGGTGGTGGCGCTTTGTGGGACATTTTCAGGAGGGGGGATGTTCCCAAGTTAGAGGAATATCTTAGAAAGCACTTCAAAGAATTCAGGCACACTTTCTGTGCCCCTGTAGAACAGGTATATTCTATGGTTTTCTTTTCTTATTTTTTCAGCCTAGTTCTCTGTCATTGAAACCGGAAATTAACTGGTTACAAGCAGGTAGATCATCCAATTCATGACCAATGTTTCTATTTAACTATGGAGCATAAAAGGAAATTGAAGGAGGAATTCGGTGAGTAGTTGTAAAACACTGGTTCTATTTGCTCTTGACGTTTTGGTTCCAATATATTCAGTTTAGTTTGTTAATCACCGTGATTCGTTTACACACTAGGAGTCGAAGCCTGGACATTTGAACAAAGAGCCGGGGAGGCTGTATTTATACCCGCTGGATGCCCCCACCAAGTTAGGAATCTTCAGGTCCGTCCCAGACTGCTTTTCCTTCTTCAATTATAGTTACATAGCCTAATTTAACACAAATTTATCATCATTAATCATCTATTTTTTTTCAAAAAACAAATCTTTGCCAAAAAAAAGCTTACAGACAGTCTTTGACCTTTGTTGGTAAATTTTGTTAGATTTGTTTCCACTCTTTTTCTAAACAACAAACAAGAATAATTGTATTTTCATTTTATGGTTTAAAACTTCATCCAACTCTCTTCACCTTTCTCTCCCTCTTTGTTACCAAATGTCTTCTCCAATCTTTTGTTTTGAAGATATATCGTGTGCATAGTTAAATACCTTACCTTGTAGTATTTTTGCAAAGTCAAAGAGGATACTCTTAAAAAAAAATCTTAGTTATTTTTTATTTAGCTTAGAAAAATATTCTATTCTGATGTTTTTTTTTTTTAAATCCATTTAGTTTTGAAAATAAAATATTGAACTTGGTAGTTTTGAATAATTGTATTTTCATTTTATGGTTTAAAACTTCATCCAACTCTCTTCCCCTTTCTCTCCCTCTTTGTTACCAAACTTTCCATGAACACTGAAGATACATGCTTGACTTGTATCATTTTTTTAAATGTCCGCAATAAATCTTAACCAGTTTTAGATAATGAAGTCTTATGATTGCCCAAGTACTTCCTGTTCGTTCCCAGTTTATGCATTATAGCCAACAATAAGAGGAAGCATGAAGGGATGACAAGAAATTGTTGCCTATCTTTTGTTTTATTGTTGAACAATGTCTGAATTGCTCATGTTTCCTCCATACAGTCTTGTACTAAAGTTGCTGTAGATTTCGTCTCTCCTGAAAATATAAGGGAATGCCTCCGGTTAACTGAAGAGTTCCGACAACTTCCGATGAACCATAGAGCTAGAGAAGATAAACTTGAGGTAACTTCTTTCCTGGAAAATGTCTTGCATGGAGTACATTTTGGTAATTTAGCTTCCATGAATAACGTGGTTTTCTTCTTTTTTTATCAATGTGTAACAGATAAAGAAAATGATAATTTATGCAATTGATAGAGCCATTATAGAGTTGCAAGAGCTAATAGAATCCCAGCGATGAGCTTTTCTGCTTGTTACGAACTGGCAGATGGATGTACGACACAGATACAGCAGCCATCTCCAAGAGACAAGCAAACAACACAGAAACACAAAAGAAGATTGTAGTTTAATGTATTGGGTTAATGTTTCGATTGTAGTTTCATAGAGGGCAAACACCAATAACACTTGGATAGTGTTGGGTTAATGTATTGAGATACGAGAAAAGAAGATTGTAGTTTTATTTCGAAAATACAGAAACTCATTCGAAAACTATTCCAAAGATTAAAAAAAAACCATGTTTCTTGAAATAAATATATTTATATCTTTTCTATATGTTTTATGTTTCGAAACACTAATCCAATACAACATTAATATTCAGAGAATAATCTTTTTTTTTTGATATCCATATTGGAACGGGGGAACCACATGACCCGGAAAGCGCATTTTGTGGGCCCAGGGCATGCGTGAACCTCCGGCTGTCCCAGGCTCTTACAGGGGACCTTACGGTTAGCCTTTGAAGCTCGAACCCTGACCTTTCGCTTTTTAAGCGAAACAGCCAAGGCCTTTGCCGCTCGACTAAACCCCTGGGACAAATGTGCAAGTTAGAAATACATCTAATAAATATATGCAAGTTAGAGAATAATCTTGGATAGCATAAATGTGCAAGTTAGAAAATGAATTAACTAGGATCAAAACTCAGATTCGAAATGGTTGTGCTTCAACGTTCTACATTGGATTTCCTCAGAATCACCTAATCTATTCCAAGTTTTGATTAACCTGAGACCTCATGAGACCTACTCTCCATCCTCTCTCGCGAGCCCTAAACTCCCATATTGCACTAAGTTTCGTCTGTTCCTCTAATACTTCCTCAGCTCTTTCTCTTGCCGCCTCGCATGTATCCATTCCAGAATTGCATTTCTCTGCCTCTTTCTGGTACTGAGATGTCATTCTCTTTGCCTCCAACAGCGCCACGTCTGCTCGCTGTTGTTTTTTCTGTGCTTCTTCTTCATTTAACCTCAGTTCCTCTGACAGCATATCTGTAAAACTTTTCTCTATCTCATGGCTCACCTCAGGATCATGCTTCGTACAATCTAAAAAATTAGAAAGCCAATAACAGAAAGTCTCAAAGGTCAAGAACTGGTATAACCCACTGTAGATCACGACATTCATAGAAATGGTGAAAAAAGCAGAATCACATCAATTTTCTTTCCTTGCATCCCAAAAACGTTAGAAGTAGCATTTTTCAGAATTATGTAGTATTATCGTGTACACTAGACATGTCGACATTGACATCCTAGCGGGTCTTAGATATGTCTGAAGCTGACAAAACACCAATTCTTCTGTAGAAAAGCAAGGCTCTTCCTTTTTCTTCCTGGCAAGATTTAATGCTGTTCTATTCTATAGGGACTAGGGAGCAGGCAGCCATGTGGCCTCTGAAAAGGTTTCAAGTGGTAACCAATGTTATGACTTGATAGATCTTGGATAAAGCTATTCATGTGTACAAGTACCAAATATCAGCCAAAGATATATAACTCTTAACTGGAATTAGTGCCTCCCTCTCCCCCATGAGATCTCCAGTTTGTGTTAGAGAATAAAAATTATATCTTGGAACCTCACCTAACAGCTTAAGTTTTTAGATGTGATGATTCCTAGACAGTTTGAACCTCTCATAGTTTGTTCCATAAAAGCTTACATCTAGACTGCTAAAGCATCCTTAAATACAAACATTCTGGCTCATTATATCTTAGAAATGAAATTTTGCTCCCTTTCCACATGGCCTATGGGGAAGATAAACTAACCTGTAAAGGAGCTGTTGCTCAGTCCTGAAACGAAACAGACAAGAAAATCATCATGAAAAACAACAGTAGAGTTGACAGTTAGCCAGTGGCATCACTTAATACACCAATATCCACAACAAGAAGAACAAGTCCTCCAGAATTATCAGAGAAAACTAGAAAAAACACGCCACGCAAAGAGGTCATGGTCTTCATCTAAAAGAAAATTAAACTTTTTCCTCGACAAGGAACTGGGATTTTAACAGGGATATGGTAAAAAATTCCAAACACACTCCAGATTCATGTTTTGACACTGTTTCAGCATTTTCACAGCTACAAAACCGAGTAACCTCCAAGTAATTGAATTGTCCATCAGATCAGACAAACTTAATCCACAACCCCTAGTAATCAACATTTCCACATACAGTAGAAGACTAAAACCCCATTCTTCTCCCAATTGAAAAAACTACTTCAAAAATCAGTGATCCACAATAAACACGCATAAATTAGCAAATCTTATGCCTATAGCAAATCTTGTGCCCAGAATCACATGGTCAATTGCAAAGACAACAACTTTTAGTTGTAAAATCAATGCGCCATCAATGCATTTTGGACCCTTTATCACCCCATGAAAATCCAATCACAAAAACAAAAAACAATCTTGCACATATACAAGATTCATAAATTAAAACCAAAACGAAATCCACATTCAAAAAGGATCAAACTCAAACCAAAAAGGGAACACAATCAAACAACATGCACATCCATGCATGTGTATTTACGTACCATCAGGGAGGGTGAGGAGGGGATGAGAAGAGCAATCACAGGAGCAAGGATGGCAATGAAGGGTTGAAGAACGAATCTTGGCCGTTAAAAACTCAGAAAGATGCCAATACAAAGGTCGGCCAACAATGTAGCAAACAAGGAAAAATCCCATGATAACCATCACCACCTTTATGGCTGCCTTTAGCTTAGGCCCCCTGCGCCTGTTGATGTAGTAGTACTCATTCATCATTTGTTCTTTCTTACTTGGGCCAAAAAAAAAAGAGAGTAAAAGATTTGGATATGAGGCAGCGAAAATAAATGCTAAGCTATGTAATGCTTATCATCATCTGGTAACTGCTTTCTGTTCTATGATGACGATAATCAAGTTTTTATTTTTTCCTAATTATCTGAAATTTGGAATATATTTCGTTTAATTTCTCTCACTGAAATGGCAATACTCTCCTGGAAATATGGTATTGGCGCCAAGCAAGGAACTTTAGATGTGGTGTCCTTTCTGATCATTGGTGCTTACCACTACTAGAGTTTTTGAGGGATTTAAAAGATGAGAGAACATGTAAGCTGGTGGCAGTACGGTGAGTTGCAAATGATTTCGCATGTGTTTCATTTCGTGAAATAAAATAATTTTTTCTTAAGAAAATAATATTTTTTTGAAAAAATATTACAATAAAACTAATTTAATATTTTTTTTCATTCCAAACAGACTTTTAAAAAGCATCCCAAAACAATTTCAAACGCCCTCCTAATTTGTCCACTGTTTTAGAATCCAATATGTTGATTCATAACTAGAGATATAGGTCGAGCCAAGTTCTAACAAAAAAAATTAACATAACTTGATTAAAAACTCAAATTGACCCTTTACTTGATTAACCAGTAATAAAAACTGGTTATACAAACTCAATGACTTTTTTTCTTTTCTTTTCTTTTTTCTAAAATTATTAATAATGTCATTTTTATTCTTTTTATACAATAAAAAAATTAAATCAACCCAACTCACTAAACTATGATCCTAGACTTGTCGTGGACCAATCCCAATCCCAAGTCAAGTTTTAAGAAAATAGTTTTGCCTCATCACAATTATAAAAACATTTGGTTAATCAACATTCATTGCAATAAACAAGTTCGCTGAAAACTCTTCATTAAAAGCTTGTTTACAATAAATAAATAAGTTCGATTTATGACTTTTCATAAATAACTATAACTGCGATGCTAAACCCACACAAGAAAGAGAGTTCTTGATAAAAGTGATCAACCTAGAGTTATTGTTCATGTCAGTCATGGTTCTACCAAGAAGTTCTTGTTATTTATACATATGCTGGGTGAAATTGGTTAGAAAACTTTCATGAAGCTGGCTGGTTTTGAAGGTCTCCGGCCCAGCTTGAAGTTTTCATCAACTATTTTCTTTTAGCATAATTTTCAACAGTTACACATCTCTTCAGAAATAGTGGCGATCAACAATTGGCCCATGCTTCACCCTCCTTTACAAGTTTATTCAGTGTAGCACCACTTTGTGTCGACAAGGTTTCTGGCATTCCAGTCATCGGCTATAAACTATCTTCAGCAATGATGCTACTGAGTTCTAAAATTCATTCGGGAATGGGCATACTTAACCTGGTAAATCCATTCCACTAACAAAATGCATGCAAAGTATCAATCACTTGATAATAGCAAACAAATATGGAAGTAAATGAAGAGTCTCTCCAGGTACCGCGGTGTAACTTCGCTTGCGAGTATTGTTTGTATAGCCATTCGGCAAGTTGATCAACATACTGAACATTTTTTTTTTTTGGATAACGTGGGAACCACATGACCCGAAAAGCGCACTTTGTGGGCTCAGAGTATGCGTAAACCCCCGGCTGTCCCAGGCTCTTACAGGTTTGGGATAGGGCGCTAGAATGGCTCGAACCTCGCTCCCGTGTATGAGAGCGAGGCCTGTTGCCGCCAGGCTGCCCCCCTGGGGACAACATACTGAACATGCAACTGAGGACTACCATTCAGCTGTTCAATCTACATACAGCAGTGTGATTCACTTATTGGCCATAATAATAGATTGTCTAAGCTTTCTTGTAATCAATGCATCAAATGTGAACGATAGATGCCATATTTGGCGTGTGAGTATGATAGAACAAAAAAGGAAGCAAATGGCACCCTGTGTTCATTTCTTTTTTGGATACTCCCTAGGACCAAATATGGTAGAGCCAACTCTCACATTCGTACTCCCCATTTCAATCTGCAAAACAAGTTTTAGCTATTAGATGGATAATCTTTAGATAGGATGTGTTATAATGAAACACGGGGTGCAATCTCGACATCCTTGATGATAATAACAAAAATTCAACCGATGTTGCACAGGAAAGGTAGGAACAATTGCTGCTAGCCAGTATCACTCACAGCTTGCTCAAAGTCATTAGACATTCCCATTGAGAGCTCACAATGCTCTTCTGGTATACCAAGGGTCTTGCAAACCTCGCTTCTGCAGTTTGCCAACGCCTGATAATACAATAAAGATTGATATCAGAAAATCTAAAGCATCCACAATGCTGTGAAAAAGTAAGAGGAAAAAAAGTAGGGAACCTAAAAGTGAACAAAATTTGCAACTACCACCTTGAAGTTTTCTGGGGTTGAGGTATAGTCAAGCATTCCTATTGTCATTAGGCCACAAAACTGAAGGTTTGTGCAATTCTGACTAACATGTTTTGCAAGTTCCACACAACCTGAGGGCTCAACACCAGATTTTGCTGCAACAATATAACATGTATAAAACAACAGCCAAAAGCAGTGAATCTTTACCAACTGCTCTTAAACGATCCTTCAACTAGTATAATTTTATGACTAAACACGATATGCAGTTAATGTTAGGGAACCATCTCACCTAAAAGCTTAAGCTGATAGGTGAAATTCCAGAATATGATTTATATTATCCTCTAACACACACCCTCAAGTGAAAGCCCTTTGGGCTTGAAACTTGCACAAGCCCACATCACCTTGTGCTTGATTTTTATCAAATAGAATGGGGGTGGTGAGATTCGAACTCGTGACCGCTGGGTCAACAAGGCTCTGATACCATGTTAAGGAACCATCTCACCTAAAAGCTTAAGCTGATAGGTGAGACCCCAGAATATGATTTATATTATCCTCTAACAGTTAAAACAAATTCACACCAAATAAGAGCAAATTGTTGTAAATCATGCAATCAAAAGTTGCCCCAAGAACAAATTGGCTCCCAACCGTTACTGGAACAACAACAATGAGACTGTTCAGCAGGTACAGTTTTTGAACGGAAACAGTTTTCTGAGGAGGTATCAGGCTTCATGGTAAAAAAGCTACAGAGGATATTTAAGGTGACAAATTTTCATATGCTAGACAACCTGTTTTAAAAGAAACTCCTAAAAAATAATAGATGCCAGACTCAGAGGCAGTAGCATGAGAAAAGCAGCATCAGAACTTGAAAGCCACTCAAAAGTAGGACAGATATCAGCATCAGAATCTAAAAGCCACTCAACCTACTATGTTAAGGTGCAAACACCAAGTGCATATATCTCCTAGCTACTTTCTCGACATTGGACCAAAGTTACAAACTGTTCTTCAAAATCAAAATCCCAGGTCATTTCATATAAAAGCCGAGCTCTAAACAAAACAAAATGAAACTACAACTTTCTTCACAATTCATGGTAGGTAAAATCATGCACTTAAAGTAGGTAAGGAACAACCATAGAATTATGAACACACTACTCAAACCTCCAAGAGGAGCATGCATATGCTAGTCGATATCATGTTTTCTAAACACAAAATATTGAACAGAACCAATTAAGATAGGTATTGGTACTGCCTTGGAACAAATGTCAAAAGTCAGCAATATTAATTAAGGTCGTCAGCAATATACCTAAGACATAAACAAGGCCACAGTTTAATAACTATTCAATTAACTCACATTCTTCACCACTGGTATTCACTTGGACTAAGACCTTCAGGGGCTTCCTTCCCAAGTTCCCAACAGCTCGATCAAGATGATTGGCAATCTGCAAATAACATAAATTAAGCTTAATAAATCCATAACAAAAACTATAAACTAATAAGATTGAATAGCTAGAATGGTCCTCAAGCAGAGCTTCATAAATCTATAAAACGCAAGTGTTCATAAAAAAAGCCATTACCTTTACATCATCCACACTCTCCACCATATCAAGATTTGGTACGCTAGCTGCACAAAACACAATCAACCATAAGAAAATACAATAAAACACCACAACCCCAGAATTTCAAAACCAACAAAGACAACAAGTGAACCATACCCAGTAAAGGTTTTACTTTATTACTCTGCAAATTCCCAATGAAATGCCACTCTATATCCTCTGGCAACTGCGTTATTTATTCACCAAATTCAACCAAAAAAAAGTTCACAACTTTAATAATCATCATTACCATAATTAGTTAAGACAGATTAATACAAAAAGACTCAAACTTTAGAACCTGGGGTGCCTTTTCTATAAATTCTTGAGCATAGTTTTCACCAAAACAACGGTGACCCACATCGTATAATTGCTTGATTAGAGAGATTGGTTTGGTCTTACTAACAGCCACCACTCTGATCTGCTGCGATCCACGACCTGCCTTATCTGCTGCTTGAGAGACACGCTGAAGCACTGATCGGAGCGCCGCCGCCGCCACTTTGTCCATAGCGACAGGTATTGCTGACATGTCAGAGACTTGCCCTTGTTCTTGTTCTGTGGTACAGTTCTTATCTGTGGTGCTAGATACTTCTTCTTCTTGTTTGTTCATTTTTTCTGGTCTCTCTCTCTCTCTAAAATCCTTTGATTTGTGGTTGGTAGTTTGCTAGCTAGATTATTAGTATGAAACGTTGCGTTTTAAAGTATTTATTTACAATATTTTATTCTTTTTTTTTAAAAAAAAAAGTTTTTTCCTTGTTACAACTTGTAAATTAACACTTGTTAATAAAAAAATACTTGAAAAATAACTACTATTATAATATCAAACAAGCTATTAGATGATTAGATCATCTTCAAGGAACAATCTAGTCTCCTGTCATTCCTAGCAAAAACAAAAAATAAATTGTTGAGTTTTGCGGTTTATATAAACATTGAAGCTTTTCTTTTTTTAAAAAAATTAATTCAACCCCCTTTTCCTTATTTTTCCCCCCTCAAATTTTCCCTATTTTTTTTATAACATTTATTCAGGTTATTTTTGAACCGACTAAGTTAACTTTGTCACGTTTAAATAATTCTTATATCGTTAAGTTTTAAACTCGAGCTAAACAAGGTTTGAGATGTTTTTTCTATCAATTTCATCTTCATTTTCTTATATAAGTTGACCGGGTTGTGTTTGGATTAACAATGTCAATTAAGTTATATAGTGCCAACTCTCACATGATTTAATTTTAATTTCAATCACGTACAAACTATGCTATTTCACAAATATATTTTTTTCAATCTGAATTATTTTGTCATTTTTTTAAAACAATGCTAATTTTCTACAACAAAAAAAAAATCTTAAATTTTGATAATCAAGTTCAGGGATGGCTCATGAACATTCATGAATGATCCACGATGTTTATTTAGTAGAAGACATGATAATGAAAATTATAGAAGAAACTTGTAACAGGAAAATGAGAGATAATTAACGGGGTCAAATGCGATATATTCCGGGTCCTGGCTAGATCTGTTCTTATGCCTATATGAGATTGTTGAAGTTGAAGTTTTTCCAATAATGAATAGATCATTCAGTAAAATTCACGTGGAAATATTAGAATTGATGCTCAATGCCATCTACCGGTGAATTCTAGGCATGACAAATCGAAAAATTTCCAGCATCAGTGCACAAAAACATAAAACTGAAAGGATTCCTACATAAATCCATTTCCATTTTTCAGCATGGTCTTTGTGATCAATCCCTTGAAATATGTTTGCTACAATCATGGAAATCAATAGATACCCTAGAATCTTATGGCTTATCTTCCACCATCTCCTGCTTTCATTTTCTTTCTTTGGTTGCAAGCAGAGAGCAAACATCTGCATTACAGAAACAATGGCATCAGAGATCAATAAAGCAAGATTGATCAAAATAATTACAGGGGATTGTAAGTCTGAGGCTTGCCTGCGCAGTTGAAGATGTGAAAATAATGATGCCAAGAATCCTGTGTGCTCTCAAGCTGTATTGTTTTGAGGAATTCCCAAGCCACATCCCAATGCTCCATCCCACTGCACCTATAATATATCCCAAAGTCTGACACACGACGTGAAGATTATACCATTCATCGCATTTCAATGGAGATTTCCTGAAGGATCTTGCAACAATCGCCCCGATTGGCAGGAGTGTCCCCCATCCTATGATGTTTAGAACCCCATGAGTCTGTTCCATGTAGATCACATTAGATATAACAAGGCAAGTTCATTAAGGAAAAATGAAAATAAAAGTTAAAAACTTTTTTATTTTTCTGCAAATTCTGCTGATGTGACTTTCCTTACATTCCCAAGATGGCGTCTGCGATGCAAAGCAATTTGACCATTCCATGATCTTAGGTTCGTCGTCTCTGCATTCTCAGAACCTCGAAGATCATTAGTTCTTCTAACTGCTGTCACGAGAGAACCCTCGTTGCATGAGGAGTTCTGTGCGCAAAGGATTAAACAAAGGATTAGAAGACGATGAGAGCTCATGATCTCTCACTGCCTTGACAATGAAATTGAGGGATTTCACGGTGCTGCAACATTTAAAACTGTATAAAAAGTTCATGTCGCAATAGAATTGTTGCAGAATTGATGTGAAGAAGACATCAATCATTCCTTCAGTACTTCCTGTGACTTGTCAGAATATGTGCTTTTCTTAGCAACATAAAGAATCCTGTCTACCTTGAAACAGTGGGGCACAGGACAAGATAGATATTATTCTGATCTGTGTCATTCCTTTTCCAATTATTGCGATTTGCTTTTCTTTCTGTTATTGTAAATTGATGATGCTTGGAATATAAATTTCCGGGGGTGGAAATTGAAACTCTAAAGCTAAATAAGCTCGACAACATCATTGACCAGCTAATACCAATCTCATCTATGAACTACTATGATTAATTGATTGATTGAAACTAAAATCAGAAATTGAAAGAAAAATTAGGAAGAGAGCTTGAGAGAAATCCTAAATGTAGGGGATAATCTTCCATGAAAGTGAGAGAACAATCTCTTCATAAATTTATCAAATTACAAATGTCTGCTTAAAAATAATTTTAAAAATTAAGATCTATGAATACCTGTCATAAGTTTTAAATTTTAATTCTTGAGAAAAATATAATAAATAATTATATAGTTAATATCTAATGTACCTGACATTTAGATTATAATGCATATAATTTATCTTAGTCAATTGTGGATCTGCCACTCCTATACTACGTGGATTGCCAGGTGGGGTTATTTATAAATTGATGAGAAGAGGTATTGATGCAGGCATATAATTACAAGACATTAATTGTTAAGGAACCATCTCATCTAAAAATTGAAGCTAATAGATGAAGCTCCAGAATATGATTTATATTATTCTTCAATACTCCTTCTCAAGTGAAAGTCTTTTGGACTTGAAACTTATACAGGTTATTTATAAATTGATGAGAAGAGGTATTGATGCAAGCATATAATTACAAGACACTAATAACATAAAAATATATAAATTTTAATGAGCAAAAAGAATTGCATATACGAACTTCAAAATTATAATTTTATTGAGATTTACAAGACCTTTAAATATGTCAGAAAATCCTACATCTACTAGAAATTCACTACGAATATAAAACAAAATCTGAAATAAAATATGGAGTCTGAAAAAACATAGAAAATAAATAAAATTTACGCAAATAGAGGCACCCGAGCCTAAAATCTGATTTTGATAAATTTGAGTATTCAATCAGCAACTTGTGATTGCCGATAGAAAAGTTGCCCTTGGAAAAACTACCAATTGAATCACTTGGAAAAACTCCATCTCAATCCATTGGTTATATCTCTTGTTATTGTGATTTTGAGGTGCTAGCCTGATATGGCTTGACCAAACCTTTTCTTGAAACAATACTTATCATACCGGTCCATAAAAATATTAATTGGGTCATCCATATAGTTTGTTTGTCTCAAATCCTTGTATAGTAGTGTTAGATTCTCATTTGAATGTTTAAAATCTTAAGTTTTAAAATCTATAGTAGTATTTTTTTTTTGCTTGAAAATACATCGAAATAATTATTTTTTTTAAAAAATATTTTTGATATCAACATATTAAAAAATTAAAAACATCAACTTTTTTTAATTTAAAGTAAAAAAAAAAATTCTCAGATATTTTCAAAAACACTTTTAAAATACTAACATGCTAAACTAATTGTTAAAAATATAGCCGTTAATATGGCCGTTAGAATATAGCCGTTAATATGGCCGTTAGAATATAGCCGTTATGTAAAGTAAGAATAAAGTAGTTTTTTGTTTTTTGTTATTTCTATAAATTCATTCTCAAATGTAATACAAAGGAGAACTCTGAAATATATGAATTTATACTTTTGAGATTGTATCAAAGCGAATTTTATCGGATGTTCCTTCAGAGACATCCGATAAAACTGAATATACAAATTTATACTTTTAACATGGTATCAGAGCGAATCTCGAAGCGAATCTCGAATGAAGCGAATCTCGAATTTGTTTTTTTCTTGAAACCGTATTTGTTCATCCCAAATTTTTTTTTCTCTCGAATTGTTTTTTCTTTTCGAATCGAATTTGTTTATCCCCGGAGGCCACAGTGCCCGAATTTCCGAACCCAGAAATCCCAGAAAAAAACACCCACAAAAATCCCAGAAACCCATCTATCTAGCTACCTATCCGTCTCGCAGAAATTCCCAAACGAAAATCAACCCAAACACCAACAAACCCAGAAATTCCGACAGCCACATCTTCGCCGGAAACCGTTGGATCTGGCTGACATTTGGGTATGTTGTGCACCTAACTATTGTCTATAACCTGACCGGATAGATTGTCAAGATATGAAGCCGTTTGAGAAATCCGATCATCTGAAGATTTCTAGAAACCCCCCCTCAAACCCGTCAGAATCGCAGACCAGTTTCTACTCCTTCCACATTTGGATTACACTTGAGTTTTTGGAATGTTGTGCGTCTGTATAGGATCTACAACTTTACCGAAGGGCTGGGCAATATGTACCACCAATTAAGAGATATTGATGTTTGAATGAGATCTGGATTTTGTTGATACAAAACTCAACCAGTCTCATCCGCCAGCTTTCTACCGTTGGATCAAGCTGAGTTTTGGGTATTGTGTTTGCCCATCTAGGGCCTACATTCAGAACAGAGGGATCATCCTAGTATTGCTCCAGTGGAGAATTACAATCTTTTAAAAAACCCAGCGAAATATGCTTCTCCGGCCAGTCAGAGCCGCCGGCTGGTTTCTCATCATTTCACCGTTGGATCAAGCTGATATTTGGTTATGTTGTGCTACTGTGGGTTATTCAAGTTCTGAACGGTGGAGATGAGAGTATAACACTCCAGCAAGGAGATATGCATGTTGAACAGTAGCTCTCCAGATTATCAAATGGGTGAAACTATTTCTGGTGACTCCAGGGATATTGATGAAGAAGTAGCGAAAGAGTGGGAACACACATTTTTGCAGAATATTATGGAAGAGAATGTGAGGTTGAGTGCCCTCCTTGATATGAAAGAGGCTGAACTTCTGGCCATGAATGAAACATACAAGGGGGCGGCGGCTTGAGGAAGAAAATGAATTAGGGCAAGTTTTTAATAGGGCTGCCCGAAATAGTGGGCTGCCCGAATAGTGACCAAAATAGTGGGGTTGACCGAAATATTGGGGTTGACCGGAGTGGGGCTGTTCTCATCATTGATTCCACCATTGGTGTTTTTTTGAAGATTATAACCTTCTCTTCATATTTTATTCTGAGACTCCACACCCTGTTAATTAGGGGGAGTTCCCGAGCCTTCTCTTCAGGGGGAGAGTAACAATGAAGAGAACGAAGATATTCCGAGACTCCACACCTTGTTAATCAGGGGGAGATCCCGAGACTTTTCTTGTATCATTCTAAGACTTCATACCCTGTTAATCAGGGGGAGATCACCATCAGGATGAAGAGAACGAATCCTGTTAATCAGGGGGAGATCCCGTGCCTTCTCTTATATCATTCCGTGACTCCACACCTTGTTAATCAGGGGGAGATCACCATCAAGATATTCCGAGTCTCCACACCCTGTTAATCAGGAGGAGATCCCGAAGATATTCCGTGACTCCACACCCTGTTAATCAGGGGGAGTTCACCACCAGGAAATTTATAATCGATAAAGCAGAACCTTGTCACTTGGAGAAGTAAGAAGCAGAAAGTAGTCACAAGGTCAAGTGCAGAAGCAGAATACCGGGGTATGGCTCATGGTGTATATGAATTGCTATGGATTAAACAGGTACTACAAGACCTGGGAATTGAGTATGGGACATATATGGGTCTACACTGTGATAATAAGTTAGCTATCGAGATTGCGCATAATCTCACAAAGACAGTTCTGGAAGAGCGTTCTATGATGCAATTGACAAGTTGGGCTTGATAAATATCTACGCTCCAACTTGAGGGGGAGTATTAAAAATATAGCTGTTAATATGGCCGTTAGAATATAGCCGTTAATATGGCCGTTAGAATATAGCCATTATGTAAAGTAAGAATAAAGTAGTTTTTAGTTTTTTGCTATTTCTATAAATTCATTCTCAAATGTAATACAAAGGAGAACTCTGAAATATATGAATTTATACTTTTGAGATTGTATCAGAGCGAATTTTATCGGATGTTCCTTCGGGGACATCTGATAAAACTGAATATACGAATTTATACTTTTAACACTAATTTTGTTATTTTTTAATCTATCAATGACTAGAAACAATGACCCACTATTAAAAGTATTTGTTTGGAGTAAGTTTGCTATCTGTTTTACGTTTTTCCCTTATGGAGGCCAACTTTTCTTTAAATTTAATCCACTTAGTTCTTCTTTCATGATTTTAATTATTTCTAAGCATTGCAATGAACCAAGACCGCATAGAAAAAGCGAAACTTGTAAATTAAATTTCCTAATGTCAACTCTCCCACAACAATTTCCTTATAAAAGCCCATCTCCTACCGAAAGAATTCCCACCCAACTAATCTTTTTCACAATGAAGTTGCTGAAACTCTTCATTGCTCTCTCAACAATGGCTACCGTTGCAGCCTTGCACTTGGACAGTTACAATGAAAATTCAGACAGGTAAAGTGGACTCTCACTGTCCGAAATCCAAGAAGTAGCTTCTTTGCGAGGGGTTGGTCGCGTCCTGGCTCAACAAAACCTGATAGCCAACCTGACATGCAACAAAATCCCTTGAATTTGCCGACTGAAGACAAGTCCAGGACCAAATTGCTGCAACAAGAAATGTGTTGACGTGAAAGAGGACCGATTGAACTGTGGTGTGTGCGGGTATAAGTGCAAGTACACTGAAATATGCTGCAAGGGTCAGTGTGTGAACGTGTCTTTCGATAAAAGAAATTGCGGTGGATGCAAAAAGAAGTGCAAGAAAGGTGAATTTTGTGTTTATGGGATGTGTAACTATGCATGATTGCTTTAAGAAATCTATAATTTTATGATGTATACATTTTCTTGTTTCTGCAAAATCGAGTCTCTCGCTCCAAAGAGCATTGTGTTGGGTCGTTCGTGTATAGTTGTGATCTCTCGACTCCAAGTATAAATGAGTAAGAAATCCACAGTTCTTAATGTATAGTTGTGATCTCTCGACTCGAAGTTTTGCCATTATTTGTGATTAGTTAGAAATAATAAATAATGTTTTACCATTATTTGTTAATGTGAAGACCTTATTATTTTGAATACAGCATGGATATGATAAATTTCCATACATGTTATAACTTGAAACCTTCATATACACAAGAAAATAATTGATACTCCACGTTGAAATTGCCTTCATCTGAAAATTTTATTTCTTTTAAGACATCATAAGTCAATCCCATATGACTACAACTACTTTAACTCATCAATCAATGATCAAATAAAAATACCTGTATTCTTATCGGGACTATTAGGACAAGGAATTTCCATAAATAAAAACATGAACTTTGACATCATACATATCCAGATGACAAATTATAATTGTGAGTATCACTTACCAACAAGAATAAAATGCAACAATTACTTAACCCAAGATATACATCATGTGATTCCATTGAAAATAAAAGATATATCTTATTAAAATGTTTCCAAGCCTCGTCATCGAAAGGGTGCATTATGACTCTATTCACTATATTATATGAATGATGCCATATTATATACTCAGCAATCTTCATAGATATGAATAACCTTTGCATTTTAGGAGTGATTGTGAAATATCTATATTTTTTATATGAGATAAGAGTCTTTTTCCCTGACAATTCTAGGTTTATACCAGCATGCCTACAAGTTATGCACTTAAATCAAATTTGTATGTTCAAGGTAGTATAACATACAAAAGTTTGGAGACATTTGAATTTTTTGGTATCCTAGGCTGAGGGGGTTTCATCATGAACTTAGCAACATAGAAGTTCTCTTTCATTCTATTCTCATTCCAATGTAATCAGTTAGGCAGTTAGAATAGCACAAGGAATGCATTGCTTGTTTATAGATAGTTTGTTATTTTACTTGTATAAATACTCAGCCTTGATTATTAATAAACTACTGCAATACATTCAAACATTCTCTTCAGTCTACAATCTATTTTACATGGTATCAGAGCTAGGTTAAAATCCTATCTCTCTGTCAACAATTTTTCTCTTCTTTTCCAGCCTTCTCTATCTGTCTCTACACCTTTTTCGTGTAGCATCTCACTCTTTTCCAGTCACAATGGCTCAAGACAATCCATCTATCCATGGCAAAGAAATTGCCAATTCCAGCACAGACCCTTCAAGACTAAACATCTCCAGCCCCTACTCTTCTCATCACTCAGATCACCCAGGATTAATCCTCATTTCCAAACCCTTGAATGGGAATAATTATTCTACATGGAAGAGGGCTATGTCATTAGCCTTAAATTCCAAGAACAAGCTGGGATTTGTCGATGGCTCAATCGACCCACCTTCAAAAATAAACAACCCAGAAGATTATGCAATTTGGTCCCGATGAAATGATATGGTCCATTCTTGGATCATCAATACACTAAACCCAGAAATTTCAGACAGTGTTATATACTACACTACGGCCTATGAAGTGTGGGAAGATCTTCGGGAACAATTTTCCCAAAGTAATGCACCTAGAATCTTCGAAATACAGCGCGATATTGCCTATTTTCGTCAAGAACAACTTTCTATTTCGGCTTATTACACAAGATTAAAAGGTTTTTGGGATGAACTGAGTTCCTATTGTGATGAAGCACACGGAGCACAACATGACCAGCAGAAGTTAATGCAGTTTCTAATGGGACTAAATGACTCTTACAGTGGGATTCACGGCCAGATTCTTCTGATGAGCCCACTCCCTTCGGTTCGCCAAGCCTATTCCTCTGTTTCTCAAGAAGAGAAACAAAGGCTTCTGAGCTCGACCCATATCAACGACAGTCATGGTGGTGCTGCCATGGCCGTTAGAACTCACAATCTAGGCAGCAGACCCAACTCTTCAATCGGTGCAAGGAGGTTTGACAGGCCTTTCGAATCGCAAGTTTTTAGGTCATCGTCCCCAGAGATGATGAGTGGGGGACACAGGCAAGATGAAGAGAGAAGGCGATGCCGAGCAAACGACGAGAGGAGGCAGCGTTTTAACACTGGGGCTGGGCCAGGACGAGGCCGCCCACACTGCACCCATTGTGGACAGATGGGCCACTGGGTGCAGTCATGCTATGGGCTGCGTGGATACCCAGCAGCCCACGCAAGAGGAAAGTCCACTGGCCCAAGCCCATTCTACAATAGGCCAACAGCAAATCATGTGACAGAGAGCAATTCCAAAGAAGAAAATGACAGCCCATTTCCCAGAATTTCAGAGGCCCAAATCAAGCAACTTTTATCTTTACTTGACAGTAAAAATGAAGGTTCAAGTTCTCAAGCCCATGCCACCACCAAGCCAGGTTTGTCTCAAATAATCTCCCGCAAATGGATTATTGACAGCGGGGTAACAGATCATATTTCCTCATCGTCGAGATTATTTTGCACAACCAAACCCTGTTCACTACCTCCTGTGTTATTACCGAGTGGAGAAAAGGCACGAATTATTGCGAAAGGATCGCTACCTCTTAATTCAGTTTATTATCTGAAAAATGTGCTATGCGTGCTTACCTTCAAAGTGGATTTAATGTCAGTCAGCCGTCTGACAAGAGGATTAAATTGCTCAATAACATTTTTTCCTTATTGGTGTATTTTGCAGGATCTGACTACGAGGAGGATGATTGGTTTGGGTAGACAACGTAATGGGCTTTATTATCTGGTGGCGCTGGCAACGAAGAATCCTACCAGACATACGTCACCAACCTGCAACCTCACCACTACATCCACTACTCTCTGGCATAACCGATTAGGTCATACATCACCATCCTGTTTAAGTTTTATTGCTAAGAATTATTTAAATTTTTCAATTCAGTCCAATCACGCTTGTCCTGTCTGTCCTTTGGCCAAGCAGAGTCGTTTACCATTCAGTCATAGTGTTATTTCCTCTGTAAAACCTTTTGAAATTATCCATTGTGATATTTGAGGTCGTTATCGATATCCTTCAAATTCAGGTGCTTATTATTTTCTCACTTTAGTTGATGATTACACACGTTTTACATGGATCTTTCTAATGAGACAGAAAAATGAGACACAATCACTTATCAAGAAATTTTTTTCTCATGTCCTCACCCAATTTAATTCTCACATCAAAATTTTCCGCAGTGACAACGGTGGAGAATTTATCTCCCTCCGTTCCTTTTTTGATGATCATGGTGTCATTTTTCAACACTCTTGTGTTTACACGCCTCAACAAAATAGGGTTGTGGAACGCAAACACCGACACATTTTACAGGTAGCTCGAGCCTTAAAATTTCAAGCTAGTCTACCTATCTGTTTTTGGGGAGAATGTGCCCTCACTGCTGTGCACCTCATTAATCGGCTACCCTCCCCAGTCCTTTCCTTCAAAACACCGTTCGAACTTCTTTATTCAAAACCACCTTCATTTTCCCATTTACGTGTTTTTGGTTGCTTGGCTTATGCTACAAATGTCCACCCTTCCCATAAATTTGATCTTCGATCCTTACCATCAGTATTTATCGAGTATCCTATTGGTCAAAAAGCCTATAAATTGTTTGATTTATCAAACAAAATTTTTTTTACGAGTCGTGATGTCAAGTTTCATGAAATGATTTTTCCTTATGCCCATTCTCCAACATCACTACCCGACCCACCTACAAATTCCAGCCCAATACCCCTCACAGCCCATCCCGACCCACTCCTCCACTCCGGCCCGCTACACACACCATGCCAACCCAGCCCGACATATAATCCTAGCCTTATACACAACCCAACCCATTACTCATCATCACCCCACAACCCAAACACAGCACAACCCGACCCACCACCAACATACAGCCCTATACACAACCTAGCCCATCCCGACCCATCATCACCATTTAGCCCCATACACATTCAGACCCATGCCCCTTACCCAAACCCATCCCCACCCACATTAGACCCAACACCGGATCACCCACCAGACAAACCTTCTTCTCCGATCACGCATACATACCTTCCCGTTCCTTCTCCTTCAGACTCCGATCACCACTCTCTACCTTTCCGTCATCAACCACCTTCTCCAGTTCCCACTTCCCCACCTATCACTGACCCATCTCCTACATATGCCCTCGTTCCCCTTCGGCGTTACACCCAACCCACGGGTCCACCGGCAAAGCTTCGCGATTACCTCTGCTCCACCGTCTCCTCCACCCAATCATCATCCTTGTTACCAGGTCCAACCAAAGGTACACATTTTCCACTTGCTAATTTTCTCTCTTATCACCGGTATTCCACTGCCCTTAAAACTTTTGTTGCTCAGATAAGCTCGGTCACTGAACCCCAATCATATGTCGAGGCTGCTTCCAATCCTCAATGGCAAGCAGCCATGGCCTCTGAATTACAAGCTTTACAGCAGAATGGCACATGGACTCTCGTCCCTCTCCCCACTGGAAAATTCCCAATCGATTGTCGATGGGTGTTCAAAATTAAACACCATTCTGACGGTTTTGTGGAGAGATTCAAGGCTCGTTTAGTCGCCAAAGGGTTCACACAGTTAGAGGGGGTTGATTATCAGGACACGTTCTCACCTACGGCGAAAATCATCTCTGTTCGATGCTTGCTCGCCTTGGCTGCATTTAACAATTGGTCTATTCACCAATTGGACGTCAACAACGCCTTCTTGCACGGTGACTTAAATGAGGAGATATATATGACACCGCCACCAGGGCTTCGGCGACAGGGGGAGGAAGAATTAGTATGTCGCCTACACAAGTCTTTGTATGGGCTGAAGCAGGCTTCTCGCCAGTGGTTCTCCAAATTCTTAGAATCCATTTGTTCTGCAGGCTATGAGCAATCACGGGCAGACTATTCTTTGTTCACCAGGAAACAAGGCAAGTCTTTTACTGCTCTTTTGATATACGTTGATGATATATTGATTACTGGGAATGATATTGATAGTATC
The DNA here is from genome assembly GCA_025169955.1 of Salix arbutifolia. NCBI lineage: Eukaryota > Viridiplantae > Streptophyta > Magnoliopsida > Malpighiales > Salicaceae > Salix > Salix arbutifolia. Next base: position 382,896 of record CM045905.1, read on the forward strand.
AATGCAACTAAAAAATTTCTGCATAATAATTTTCGTATCAAAGAGCTTGGTGATTTAAAATATTTTCTTGGCATTGAGGTATATAGCTCTAAGAATGGAATTTTCATTTCTCAACGTAAGTATGCACCGGAAATCATTGCGGATGCGGGATTGTTAGGTGCAGCACCTATTGATACTCCCATGGAACGGGGATTAAAATTATCAGATGAAAGTGAATTTCTTAGAAATTCCAGTGAATATAGAAGACTTGTAGGCAGGCTGATTTACTTGACTGTTTCTAGGCCTGATATAACATATGCAGTACATGTCTTGAGTAGATTCATGCATCAGCCTCGAAAATTGCATATGGAAGCAGCCCTTCGAGTTGTCAGATATCTGAAGGGGGCTCCTGGTAAAGGCCTATTTTTCTCCTCAAATAGTGATGCTAGATTGAGAGCCTATTGCGACTCGGATTGGGCAGGTTGCCCACTTACTAGGAGGTCTACTACAGGTTACTGCATTTTCCTTGGACCTTCATTAATATCTTGGAGATCAAAATGACAGAAAACAGTTTCACTTTCTTCAGCAAAAGCAGAGTATCGAGCAATGACAGGTGCATGCTGTGAATTGACATGGCTACGATGTCTATTGAAAGATTTAGGTCTTTCTCATGAAGAGCCCACTTTGTTGTATTGTGATAACCGAGCTGCACTACATATTGCGGCAAATCCAGTTTTTCATGAGCGGACCAGGCATATAAAGATGGATTGTCACTACATCAGAGATAAGATTCAAGACGGTTCAATATCTATGAAGTATGTGAACTCTGCACATCAATTGGCAAATGTCTTGACAAAACCTCTAGGAAAGGATTTGTTTGTTCCCATGATTCGCAAGTTGGGAGTGCAGGATATCCACTCTCCAACTTGAGGGGGAGTGTTGAAGATCAGAGATGTTTATAATGTGTTTTCTGTTTCACTATATTCCAATGTAATCAGTTAGGCAGTTAGAATAGCACAAGGAATGCATTGCTTGTTTATAGATAGTTTGTTATTTTACTTGTATAAATACTCAGCCTTGATTATTAATAAACTACTGCAATACATTCAAACATTCTCTTCAGTCTACAATCTATTTTACATATGGTAAAATATTTCTTGTTTATTCAATAATTATATCGTAATCAGTCTCTCTCAGCTATTGATGAAAACATCTAATAATTAAATATGCGAACAAAATAAATTAGCTAACAATAGTTTAACTCAAAACCTATTCAATCTATTCGAATAGTATCCTTAAACTACTATCAATTTTCTACAAAAATTTAAATTCCTCCATATTTATTAAAATTTTCAACTTAACAATAAAATTGATAAATAAAACATACCAATTAAATAAGTCATTACAAAACACCTAAGTCACAAAATAAAAACCAATTACATCAAATTACTGACAAAATTGTTGCCATTAGTATTTCCATTTGCATATGACAATTTTCAGGTAGTGAATTTTTAGTACCAATGAAATCCATAAATATTAATGAGAGGCGAGCATAAAGGTGGATATTACCACGGTAGCAAATTCAACTGAAAATCTTCAATTCCGGCGACAGAGAGCTTTCACTTACATGCCAGTAATCACCTAAGAATTTCAAACATTCTTCATCTAAATTAATGTCCGGTAAAAAAATCCCTTGTCCGTTTCCTCTCTCTCTCTATAGTTATAGAGAGAGAAATACAATGATCTTCGTAATGTTTTTTGGTTCAACCAGCGTGAGTCCCAGCGGGTGTTCCCCTGCTTAATTGGTTGTGTAATAATTTTAAGAGGGGAAAGAGGTGCAATTAAAGAAAGTGAAAAGCGATACTTCATACTTAATTAATCGAGCTAGCAGTTCAAGGGTGCGCGCATCGATCCCCTGCTCAATGGCTTATGATGAGGCATGCATCTGCTTGAGCTCCAAGCAAAACCGCAAGCATGTTATCAGGGTCAAACCAAGCATGTGCTCAGGGGAAGTACACAGTATCAAGTAGTTCATAAGAAAGGAAGCGATGGCTGCGTGCAGTTTAGCTGCCTGCAAAAGTCAGGCTTCATTTCTTTCTGTCACGGATTATTGGCAGCTATCAGAGGAGGAAGTGGAGGACTCAGGAGAAGAAAATAAAATATTGTAGGAACACGTGCTTTGGACCTGCTCGTCACACATGAAAGTTCTTGGTCGACATGAATTGCATGTTGCAAGGTAGCCAAACTGTGGAGAAATATCGATATATGATTTAAAGTCAAAACTTGAACCAAAATCATTTTGAAATTCAGAAATCAAACGTTGGAAAAAAGAAAATGAAAATTGTACGCTTGGAGCTTATTAGTAACGTGGGCTGCAGAGATTGAGGGCTTTGAATTGGTCACGTTAACTGTGAAGAAAGTCTGCCTTCCCTCTCTTTGACAACTCATTTGCCACAGTAATTCTCATTGTTTAGTTTGGGATTCTGTGTAGATGAGAGTTTGTAGTCTATGGTTGGTATACATGTTTTTTTAAAGTATTTTTTAAATCAAGAATATGTTAAAATAATATTCTTTAATTGCTTTTATTTATTTTTATATTGTAATTATAATTATAAAAAAATTATTTTAAAAGACAGATAATTAGGACGCAATCACTTAATGCATGTTTAAACTTTTTTTCTTAACCTTTTCTAACTTTTCTTTAATTTTTATTTTGGAAATAAATAGATCTTGTAACCCATGATGGGTACTTAGATAATCAAAAGGTTAATGTTATTAATTATTGTTTAAGAAGGTAAAAAAAAAATCATATTACAACGAAGAGCCTTCACAAAAGACATTTTTACATGAACTCTTACAGCCTCGGTCGGGGCCATATGAGCTCAAAACATATATGAGGTATCTGTGTTTAGGAAGTTTCATGGGCACCTGGATCAGATTGATCGTGCTTTTCTATCCTCCTTATCTTATCAGGTTCTTCTCAATTTCCTGTTTTTCCATTCCAGGCACGAAAAAGCCTAATTCTGCTAATTACTTGGACCATTTAGCCACTGAAGAAAAGGACCTCCATTATGAAAAGAAAATGGAGAATTTTCCCATTAGCTTTCTATATAAACCTTCACAGTATCCCTCCTCCCTTCACCAACAAGCTACCATCATTGTTTATTACCTTACAAACTCTCAAAAGGTCCCTGGTCATGAGGTCATCAACAATTTTGTTTATCTTGCTAGTGCTCATGGCCTCGGCCAACACTCAATCAGCAACACCAATGGCTAAACAATCCCCTGATAGCATAGAAAAACACAGCACCACTGACCTTCCATCGCAAGGAGACGAGGAACCAGCACATCTCCTTAGAAGCGGTCGTTTCCTAGCTGGTAAAGTGACCATGACTTGTGACAAATACCCTACGACTTGTCGTGCAAAAGGAAGTGCTGGGCCTGACTGCTGCAGAAGACAGTGTGTCAATGTGATGACCGACGAGCTTAATTGTGGTAAGTGTGGCAAAAAATGCAAGTTTTCAGAAATGTGCTGTCAAGGGAAGTGTGTCAACCCTTCTGTTGATGAGAAGCATTGTGGCAAGTGTAACCAAAAGTGCAACAAGGGAAGCTCTTGTTTGTATGGATTGTGTAGCTATGCTACCTAATTAATTAATTAGGTTTTGCACGAGTGATCAATGGAATTCATGGACCTTTCGCAAGATTTAGTTAATAGGTTAGTGTGCCGAGTGTTACCAATAAAGGCAAGCAATCGATCCGGGGTGGGCTAGCTTTGCCTAGAGTTTTATGTTGTTGATTTTCATGTTCATGTAAACATTACCTTTATGAAGAACTCTTAATCCAAAATTATGTTTTATCCTTCTCTCTTGTGCTCTCCATCAGTCTAGAATTCCAAACCATCAACCAGAAGATACCATTCACAACAATAATGGCCTGTTTGTCTTGGTCTTTCAATCTATTTTTTTTTATAAAAAATATATGTATATATTAAAAAGCTAAGCGGGAACTAAGTTAACTAGGTGGTAAGGAAAGAAAACGAAGGTTTTGATTCTTTAAATAAATTGGAAAGCAAAATAGATAGACCTTGAAGCTTGAATCCCTAATTATATTTCATATCCAAACGACAATCTCAAGTTCCTCAATGCCACACACAAATCCATGTCAGAAAACTTCAAAATCAATCTGCCATAATCTATTTCTGGGTTATTCTCAAAAATTCAAAAATAATAACAAAAATAAAAAGACTGACGTGGTGGAAAAAATAAGTTAAAGATTTTGAACAGATTTGAGTGTCTGATCGTACCTCTATCACGCCCAAAAATAAAAAAAAATTGCAGTTTGAAGTCTAAAATAAATTATTGTTGGATAAATCTGCTAAAAATTAAGTCCAAATGCATAATTAAAATTTTAATAGGCCAACTTGATTTAATCATTAGCCAAATTAAAGTTTAATTATGTTTAGAAATTAATTTATGATCCAATTGAAGGATTTAAATAAGTGCAAAGATTTAATTATACTTTAAATGAATCAAATTAATTTTATTAAGAGCTTAATTGGTGCGAAAGTAAGTTTGAAAGTCTAATTTTGATTAAATTGAAAAAATTAAAAATTTTAAAAATAAAATTTAATATTTTAAAAAGTTAATTGGTTGAAATTGGAAGAATTACAATAAAATCAACATAAAATAAAGAATCAAATTCAACTTAGATAACATGTTATCCTCAAATTTTCACCGAAAAATCCTTACTGCTGCTCATAATTATTGCTTACCCTCTGACTTCAAGAAGTTGTCCCTCTCGTCTCCCATGTAGATTCTTTTTCCAATCTTCTACTTTCGTTTGAGGCATCCCTTCCCATGTTCGGTGAATGAAGAAGATTACCGCAATTTTGTCAGGGTCAAGTCGAGGTGATGAGGTGAGCAATGACGAGTCTTTTAATTCCCTCGCCCTCAGATATTTTTCAAGTTTCAAATAGCGTTTGATCATCGATGCGCGCTTAGTTTTTCATGTGTTGATGCTAATTATTTTATTTGAAACATTAAATTATTAAATAAGATTATAAAGTATATTTTATATTATTTTTTAATATATTCTATCGAATAAAAAAATATAAGCTTGAAATTTATACAAACTTATACTATCTTACATATGATTTTTATCAAATAAAATAAAGTAATTAGATTTGAACCCGTGGTCGCTGGATTAATAAAACTTTAATATTATGTCAAGAAATTATCTTATCTAAAAAATTTAAATTGTTAAGTGATGTCTCATAATATAATTTAAATTATTCTCTGATATTATACAGCCCGGAATATTTAATTAAGGTCTTAACATTTCAGGTTGATCTCTAGTACCAAAACAATTGAACCGCTAATTTGGTCATAGCTAGAAACCTTGGACACTACGGATCAAAACAATGCTGTCTAAAAATCCTGTTGAAGGTCAAACGAGAGACTATATATGTGGAAGTGCTCCCATAACGGTTTTTCAAGTTCGTCAAACACGCAGGGTGCCTTGTACGATTTGCTTGAGAAAAACGAAACAAGAAAAGTCAACTAAAGATGCTTGCTGAAAAAGGACTCTCATAATCTGCTGAAACTATCCTCGCTCTTTCCTATTTTATATCATGCACATGCATGTACTTGACAGGAATGAAGGAACAGCAGAGATGATTATTTTAAAGCTCGAGCTGTCTCCGCGGGTCAATCTATGACCTAATTTAATATATATTATTCCTCGAATGCCTAACTTGGTATACTACTCAATTTTGGTAATAGCTTGGAAAAAATTGAATAAGACCACTCCACTACCAGCACACAACATGAGAAACCATGCAATTTCCTTTCAAACTCGACTTGTTTGCGTACCATGAGGATCCCTCTATAAATACCTCATCAAGCCTCCATTCTTCTCCATTAAATCCTCTCCTCCATCAATACTATCTTCTTGATCTACATATATTTTACGTGCCTAGCTTGATTCATTTATAATACTTCGAAAATGAAGTTTCTTAACTTGTTCTTTCTGCTAGCTATGCTCATGTCTTTAGCCATTATTCTTTCTGCTGCACCGTCCGAGGAAGAATCATTCCTTGAATTTGATAACGAAGATGAGGAAAATTCTGATCTTTCAGTACAGCCTGATGAGAACCGAGAAACAACTTCATCGTTACGAGGGGCGAACCGGTTTCTGGCTCAGAAAGTTCGGGGTGTCATGACATGCAACAACTACCCTAGGGTTTGTCATGTCGGCGGCAGCCCCGGGCCGGATTGCTGCAAGAAGAAGTGTGTGAGTGTGCGGACAGACAGGCTCAACTGTGGAATGTGTGGCAAGAAGTGCAAGTATGCCGAGATTTGCTGCAAAGGGAAGTGTGTGAACCCGACGTCAGACAAGAAAAACTGCGGGGGTTGCAGCAACAAGTGCAAGAAAGGGAGCACGTGTCAGTATGGAATGTGCAGTTATGCATAGAAATCCATGAATGCACGTATATATCTACTTGATCTGGGACCAAACAAGTAGAGATTTGCAGCTTAAATTCAATTTGTTTCTAGTACAAACAGCTACATCTACACATATAAAGTTAGTAGCCTAGCTAGTCGTTTGGGTTCGCTGGGTTTTATTTATTCTTTCAATTCAATGCCTAATTGTAAGAAGGGATATATATATCCATAATTCTTGAATTGTTTCAAGTTAATTTCTTTCTAAATAAAGTTTATGGTTGTTTTTATCGTATTTATTGGACTTATTTTGGATTCGGGCTATTTAATTTAACGAGATACATTGAGATTTGGGGTCTCAACAATCTTGACCCCAAAACAAAAATAAAATATCGAGAAGTAAATTCTTTTTTATTGCATTAACATTTACACACCTATATGAATGAAGACAGCCTTACAAATGAGTTTACCTACAAATATATGTCTGTATCCTTGTCTATATATATATATATATATATAAATGATTTAAGATTTAATAAAAGAAAGGCGATTTAGGACTAAAATAAAATAAAATTTATATAGTACTAATGGAACTGTCGTTTTAATGAAAAACAAAAGATAAAAAATCAAATGTCAATGATGTATGTTCTTCTTCCAATAGATTTGAAACCTTGATAAAGATCTTTTTACAGTGCTTAATTAGTAAAGGTGCATCTATGATCTACCTATGATGTAATAATCTTTACAATTTATGTGGAAAGATAGTTAGAATCAAGTAATATCCTAATTTGACCAAATTAACTTAAAATTACAGCTCTACCCCCTATACTTTAATGGCCTCCAATTAAAGTCTAAATTGACTTCGAAAATCACTTTTTTAATTAAACCCGTAATAAATTGAAATTAACCTTGAAAAATTCTGATCGAATCCTCAAACATCCAATTTTGAGTTTTTCTCCTTAAATCATTTTTTTCTTGCAAATAAAGTCTTTATCAATCGAAAATACACTTTCAGATTTTTTAATTTAGTATATTTTCATCTTCCTCAACTAGCCTTCAGCAATTTTCTGAGTGTTCTGATTTTCTTTTCTCATTGACATATTTATTTCATTTTCTCCAATATTTTTTTTTTTTTGCTCTTTTTTTTTAGTTTTGTTTTATGTAGGGCCTCAAAATGGGTAACAAGAATCCTAAAAAGTGTAATTGTTTAAAGCAGCTCATACAGTCCACAAGATACCATATGCTAGCAGAGCAGGGGCTAATATAACTTACTTAAAATGATTAAAATTGAGCAGGCAGTGTTCTCGTCGTACGATTTGCTCGACAAAAAATGGAACAAGAAACGTGGGCTAAAGATGTGCTGGCATATCATGGCGGCATGTTCTAATAAAAAAAATTAATGTGATCTCAATCGAAAGTCTTAAGAGTTTTGTCAAATCCTTGATTGATGGTATAAAGGTACTAATTGTGATTAATTAATTAAGAGTACGAAGAGAAGACTTGCCTACCACATCTGATCAGTCGTCTGACTTCTCTTCCAATTTAGACCTAATTTACTAACATATAATATTCTTTAAAAACCTAACCTGGTTTACCTTGAGAGAGCTAGTTGACGGGAATTAAAAACACTGAATAAGACCACTCCACTGACAGCACACGATCTGAGACACCGTCCAATCTCCCATAAGCTAATTTCTTCTCTATAAATACCTTCGATCGAGTTCTCCATTCTTCTCCATCCATAGCAAACTACATCTTCACCACTCTCCTCGATCAATATTCACTTTCAGCTACATTTCACTTGCGTGGACGCTATAACTAGCACGCACAACATGAAGCTTCTTCATGCATTTTTTCTCCTGGCAATTTTCATGGCTTCAGCCATTTCTCTTTCTGCTACACCCTCTGAAGAAGAATCATCCTTTGACTTCAGTAATGATGAAGATGAGGAAAACGTGGATTTTCCTTGGCTCCAGAGCCTGGAAACAACTTCATCTTTGCGAGGGGCAAACCGGTTTCTAGCTCAGAAAACTCGGGCTGTCATGACATGTAATAAGTACCCTAGGGTTTGTCGTGCTAAGGGCAGTCCCGGGCCGGATTGCTGCAAGAAGAAGTGCGTGAGTGTGCGGACAGACAGGCTCAACTGTGGAATGTGTGGGAAGAAGTGCAAGTATGCCGAGATTTGCTGCAAAGGGAAGTGTGTGAACCCGACGTCAGACAAGAAAAACTGCGGGGGTTGCAGCAACAAGTGCAAGAAAGGGAGTGCGTGTGTGTATGGGATGTGTAGTTATGCATAGAAACGCAAGGTGCTATATGATCCATCTGAATTTGGACCAACAAGAATGAACAAGTAGATATGTGAATCTTAAATTCATTAATTTGCATTGATGGAGCTTTGTATATCCTCGTCGAGGTTTATTTATTCTTCCGATTCAATACCATATATAATGTAAGAAGCTTATTTCCTTCACTGTTGATTCATTTCAAGATATCCTTGTCGTGTAATTGCCTGCCATATATGTTTTCTTTTTGTGTGTGTGTGTGTGTGTGTGTGTTCCCATTATTTTTTCTTGAATGTCCATGCAAGTGGGTGCATGTGTAATATTATAATAGCAGAAAGGGGAATCATTTTAAAAAATTAAATATTAAGAAAAAATCTATTTTCTAGCACGTGAAAAGAAGCACATGGTCACCAGGAAATGTAATTTTTGATAAAAACAGAAAGTATTAAACACAAGTGTGATCATCAAAGACATGAAAAATAAATCTAACCGATGCCTATTTTTCTTCAAATATATTTCATACCTTAACAAAATATCTTTCAATTTATAATACTATTAATTACGAAAAGTACACCTCTAATCTTACTACTATCTATAATCCATCCTTACAACTTGAAAGGAAATAAGAAAGAATGAGGGACTCAAGCTGTGGAAAGTATGATTTCCTTGTCCCTAAGAGGTGTGACATAGTGGCAAAGAAGTTTGAGATCTGCATTGCAAGTTTCGGGTTCGAGTCAAAGCATGTTTATTTTATAAAAATCTAGGACAATCGGGATTTTATTTGCTTAATCTAAGCCGCAAAAAGTACCTAAAGAGAATGGGACTTCCTCAAATCCAAAAAAAAATGATTTCTTTAGTTAAGGAAGGTGAGAGGAAACAGATTGAAATGAAAAGGGGATGGGAAAAAAAAATCTATCTTTGGTTCCAAAAGGAAATAATCTAATTTGGAGGGAAAGTTTGCGGAAGTATTCATAATTTTTCAATTTTATTAATTATTCATTTGGAATTAAAATTTAACATCTAACCCTAAACTAAACTAAAGGAATATTAAAGAAATATATTCTCACTTTCAAGTAAAAAAAAAATCTTGATTTGCATTATTAATTCAATTTTAATTCCTAAAAAAAAATAATCTCTTCCTTTATTCTCTTTCTATATATATATATATATATACCCCTTCTTTAAAGTTCCTTTTTTCATGTTAGTATTTATTACTATATCAAGAAACAAATGGAGATAAAGAAAATAAAAAGGAAATGTTTTCTTATCCTTCATGTTTTCAAATGATAAAAAAAATTCTTCAAAACTATTATAAATACAAATTTAATTTCATATCTCTGTTTCTTTTCTTATAATCAAATATTTTTCTAATCTTTTATTTATCTATTTCTTTTGTCCAGAAATGCTAAATGACATTTTTAAGGTTAAAATAATCCAGCATGATTGAATTATCCATGGGTCGTTCCATTTCAACACAAAATTTTGAATATTGAATTAAATTTAAATCATTTTTGTGCTTTTCATTTAAATATATATTAATTTAAAAAAAATTGTTTTTGACTTCATGATATTAAAATAGTATAAAAACATAAAAAAAAATATAAAAAAAAGTACACGGTATCACTGAAATACAAAGAAACTGTTCTAACAATCTTGAAGACTATGAGTACGTGCTCCGATAACGGTTTTTCAAGTTTGTCAAAGACGCGGTGTTCCTCGTACTGTACTTTGCTGAGAAAAACGAAACAGGAAAAGTTGGCCAAAGATGGTTGCCAAGATGGAGTCTAATGATCTGTACGTGTTCACAACCAATTACGGCTGCAACTTGCGACAGCTAATGAATTTAATAAAGATCTGCAGAAAAAGGTTCTGAGTTCGGCTAGCTGTAACCCACCATTTCTATCCACACCACTGAGTTGAAAATATTTTGAACCAATGAGGATCTTGCATTGAGGTGATGAGCTCCAGATTAAAAACCTTAATCAAATCCAAAACCAATATGCGTGCATGTGTTAATATGTATGCTGGAGCTAATTATAAATTAGTCTCGCGAGGGATTAATTAAAAAATAAAAAAGAAAGATATACGATATAAAGAGAACAAATAAATAAATATATATTTTTATTAGCTGCGCATGCGAATTTAGTTTTCTCTTTTATCATCTTTCTGTTTTTATTTTTATGTTTTTGCTAATAAAGAACTACTCATACGTACCAGCAGCCTCTATGATTTTCAAATAAATTAAAGAGTTCTTGTGGTTTTAAATCGGTAATGAGAAACAAGATAGATCTTGCCACCTATCGTCATGTCATCGTCATCGTCATCCTTGCTTTCTAGCACTTGTCATCTGTCAAGAATCAAGGAACAGCAAATATAATACAGTGTTTAAGGTAAACAATTTCCATAATATATTTCGGCTACGTAAGAGAAATTGATAAACAGTACTTGCCTACCAATTAAGTCCTAGTCGTCGTATAACATCTTCTCATCCAGTTTAGACCTAACTTAACATCTAATATTCTTAAAAAGCCTAACTCGGTTTACCTCGAGTTTGACAACAACTCTTCTGGCCGTTGAATAAGACCACTCCACTAATAGCTAGCATACCATGTATGATCCAGGAGTCTATCTCCTTCGGCTTCTTCTCTATAAATACCTCTGCAATTCTCCATTCTTCTCCATCCAAAGTATTTATATCTACAACATTTAATTCGAGCTACATTTTACCACGTACACTATGAAGATTCTTAAGATATTCTTTTTCGGAGCCATATTACTCGGGTGTTTAGCCATTACCCTTTCTGCTACGGCGCCATCTGAAGAAGATCGACCGTCTCTTGAATTCATCAATAATGAGGAGGGGGAGGAGGACAATTCTGATCTTCCTTGGCCAGAAAACGAAGAAACTACTTCATCTTTACGAGGGGCGAACCGGTTTCTGGCTCAGAAAGTTCGGGCTGTCATGACGTGTAACAGCTACCCTAGGGTTTGTCGAGTCAAGGGCAGCCCCGGGCCGGATTGCTGCAAGAAGAAGTGCGTGAATGTGCTGACAGACAGGCTCAACTGTGGAATGTGTGGGAAGAAGTGCAAGTATGCCGAGATTTGCTGCAAAGGGAAGTGTGTGAACCCGACGTCAGACAAGAAAAACTGCGGGGGTTGCAGCAACAAGTGCAAGAAAGGGAGCACATGTCAGTATGGGATGTGCAGTTATGCATAGAAATTGATTTATTTATCATTTCACTATGTAAGAGGGGCTGCAACTCTTGATTCTTGATTTATTTATTGTTGATCATATTCACTTGCTTGTAAGTTTAGTTTAAAGATTCTGTTTTCGGTAATTTTGTTTAGTAAATGAATTAAGATTTGAGTTATTGTTATGGTTATAAAATAATTAAGAAAGAGATATTCTTATTGTATAGTCCAAATCTCGTTGAAGCTAATTATTACAATAGTAGTTTTGACTATGTATTGCCTGGAAATCTACTATTATTGACTGGTTAATGTTTTTTTTTTTGGTAAAAAATGGGATCTCCCCTGACTCTTGCTTTGATCACAAATCCTAATTGATTTTCAATTGAGGTAAAAACAAAATATTTATCAATTAGGTCTGACATATTTCTGATATTTTCAATTGGATTTTATAATACCAATTTTAATATATTAGTTTTAAAAAGGACATGATTAAGAAATATCTAAAACATTTTGGACCCAATTGATAAAAGATTTTTATTTAGGACTCAGTTGATAATATGGATCATATAATTTTAATGCAGTCTTCTCTTTGTAATATAAGCTTTTTATTAAGCAACTCAAGCCCATGGTTTAAAATGAAAATTTCGAAGGTAAACAAATCAATCTACTGAGAGAGAGATTAACCATGAAGTCGCAGCTCTCATGCAGCAGTGAAACCAAAATAAATTCACTTCTACAGTGGACCGCTTTAATCCCCGGCTTCAGTGGAGCTTCGTGTGAGGGCCGGGAGCTTTGGGCCCAGTCAGTTTGCTTGGATCACCGCGCAGCTTCGCGAGTTGGTTTATTGGGCCATATCCAGGGCTTGTCTTTTATTGTAAGGCCTTGGCCCATTTTCGTTAGCCCGTGCAGGGCATTCTGCTTCGGCTTGGGGGAAGCACGTTTCCTTCCCAAGCTTGGCCGGCTGTTAATGGCTGTACATTTCCCTTTTTTTATTCCAGTTCGAAAGAAATATCTAAACTGAAGGCTTTGAATTGGCTAGACGATGACTTTGATCTCCACGTTTTGTCTAGCCAGCCATCAAAATCCTAAAAAACATAAACTAAATCGTGTTAACCACCTTCTTATATCTTGTTTATATAATTCCCTTGTTTCATCCATTTGTACAACGCCACCACAAACCATGGCCTCACTAGCACAAGTCCTGCTGCTTTCATGTCTTGCTACATTCTTTGCTTCAACCTTGCAGGGTGATTCGCTTAACCACAAGCCTAAATCCTTATCAACCCCTCTTCCAAGAAATTATAAGAAAGTCCTGAACACCATTGACTCATGCTGGCGGACGGAGTCCGATTGGGCTGCCAATCGTCGTGCTTTGGCCGGTTGTGCTGTGGGATTTGGCCAGGCTGCAATCGGAGGGAAAAACGGGAAAACATACGTTGTCACTACTCCGGATGATGATCCGATAAATCCGAAACCAGGCACGCTTCGGTATGGTGCTATCCGAACTGAGCCTCTCTGGATCATTTTTGCCAGCGACATGGTTATTACGCTCGAAAATGAGCTTATGATAAATAGCTACAAGACTATAGATGGGAGAGGTGCTCGTGTCGAGATCACAGGCGGGCCGTGCCTGACAATTGAACATGTTAGCCATGTTATCGTGCATGGGATCAGCATTCATGACTGTAAGCCAGGTAAAAGGGGGCTTGTTAAGAGTAGCCCGACGCACGTCGGTGAACGCCAGGGCTCTGACGGAGATGCCATTGCCATCTTTGCATCATCCAATATCTGGATTGACCATTGCTATCTTGCTCGCTGCATGGATGGCCTAATCGATGTGATACATGCTACCACTGCTGTTACTATCTCTAACAACTATTTCACCGAGCATGACAAGGTAAAAGGAAAACGTTTCTCCTCGTTAGCCCTAGCTTCGATCTAGTTTCTGATCACGATCACTAACCAATTTGGTACGTACTAACAGGTGATGCTGCTAGGACACAGTGATGAATACACTGGGGATCGAGTTATGAAAGTGACAGTTGTCTTCAATCATTTTGGCCCTGATCTCTATCAAAGAATGCCAAGGTGAGTTGATTTATACATCGTTAAAAATCCCGTGAAATTTAAAGTTTCAAATCTAATGCAGAGATTGTGTTCAAAACTTAACGCAGAGTAAGGTTTGGTTATGCCCATGCAGCCAACAACAGATACGATAAATGGCAAATGTATGCCATTGGCGGCAGTGCTGGTTCAACCATATTTAGTGAAGGGAACTACTTCATTGCTCCTGACATTCCCTATGCCAAAGAGGTGTGGATGTTTATTTTAATAGGAGAAGTTATTACATTGTCTCGCTTCATTGTTTTTGCTCACGGCACTAACCAATTACAGACTACTGTAAGGTTGATTGAAAGATTCATGCCAAAATGTTGTTGTTTTTTTTTCTAGAAATTAGCACTTACCAAGAAAAAATGGATTGTGCTTGATAGGTTACCAAGAGAGAGGTTAATGGTGGCTGGAAGAACTGGAAGTGGAGGTCATCTAAGGATGTATTCATGAACTCTGCTTATTTTGTCCAATCTGGTTATGGAAGTTGTGCTCCACGTTATTCCCAAGCTCAATCCTTTACAGTTTCTCCAGGAGCTATGACTCCTGCTCTAACATCTGATGCAGGCCCTTTAAACTGTGTTGTTGGTGAAGCATGTTAACACAAGGGACAGGCCATTTTCTAGGGCAGGACAGCCTGCTTGTTCTTTTCAGTATTTCTTCTGTTGTAATGAGCATTTGCCGTTGGTTTTTTGGGTTAATTGTAATAGAAATTTGAATCCTTTTTTCTATAAACAGATAGTAGTTTGAATAATGGTCCTCCTGTCATCTACAATTAGAGAAATGAAAATTTCTATATTGGAGTCCAAACATATTGGAGGGCAAAATCAAATATTAAAATTAGAACCTAAATATAATTAAAGATCCATGTAATATATATGATAGAGATCAACTTATTCTACCTTATTACCACAATAAGAGATCAGATCATATGCTGCGACAATTATCAAGGATCAACAATAAAACTATGGAGATCAGACAAAATTCTTCTCTATCTTGCATTCCTGCCGTATCCAATGCACGTTTGGAATGATGTAGTAGATTTTCATTTATAATTTCGGAGTAGACTTGCTATGTCAATGAATTTTATTTTAATTTGGTTAGTTTCTTTTCTTCTTTGGGAGAAACAAGTCAACCAGCTTGAGCTCGTGCAACCACGTTTTGTCCAGCATCAAATTCTAACCAAAAATGCATACCATCAAGTTCTTTAGCCTCTAGACTGTGTGACCCTCCCGCCCTTGTTCTATAAAATCTTCTTCTTTTATCCATTGAATCATCCATCACTCTCGCCATGGCCTCACTATGAAAGTAACCATGGCTTTCAACCGTTTTAGCTCTTGACTAATTATTAAGAGGATGTCACGGTAGGAGAAACAATACATTCAGAGAGATTGAAAAACGGGGCATTGTTTGGTAATAGTTACACCTGGATATCAATCTTAATTTTATTTTATTTATCAAATCTAAGATAAATTTTGGGGCATCATGTTGCAGGGTAAGGTTTGACCATGCCCTTGTTGCTCAAAAAAGATATATATGACGAATTAATGGCAAATGTATAAAAACGGTGGTAGTGCTAATCCAACCATCTTTAGTGAAAGGGAACTACTTCAAATCTCCTCAAGCAGGTATAACTATTTAACAAGATATTGCTCTTAATAATCTCCCATGACCATAGTGCAGAGGGCTAGATATTCTTAATTATACCCTATGTAAAAAGAACTTGTCTTTAACTCATATGGAGAAGCAGGTTTCTTACATGGCAGGTTACTATCTAGGACATAGCTTCTTGGAAAGCATGTATGAGTAATTTAGCAGTTTGATAGAGTTGTGTAATATACACATCGGATCTGACTGTTATGTGTACGGACTTCCAATGAGGCGTTGTTCCAATGATAGTTCAGGGTGTTAACTAATGGCGAAGTGCATGGCAATGTAAAGCAAGATGAAATCCATCAAAATTTGATGATCCAGTTGAAGTAAGTCTGTGATCATTGTAATAGTCATCATGAGTTTTTCACTCTTGTTTGATTCATAGTCTTTTTTATAATTATTTTTAATTACTTTCATTCAAGGTGTGAGCAGGATCAACCTAAAATCATGTTGCTTGAAACAGTGTGATCAAGTGACAACGCAAGTTGAGCTGGTGATCAGTAGCTAGCGCGCTATCTAGCTCTGACCATAAACGAGAAAAAGTAGGAAAGCTAACAGAAACTGCTGGTAGCATCATTTTGTGGACCCAAAAGCAAAAAATATCTTATATTACTGTATAAACAATTCAATTCAGGATAAACTTGGAAACGAAGAGGGCAGATTCATGAAATGGCTTGTTAAAGTGCTAAAGGCAACTCAAAAATAGGAAAAGAAGAAAAGAGAAAGTGACGGGCATTCACTTTTTTTTTTTTTTCATTTGTTTTTAAAAGAGCCTGTTCTCATTGCTCTGAACCCCACATGTTACGGGTGCTGTGGCTCTCACTTTCTTCCAATACCATAGACCAGCACCAATTCCTATTGCCCCAGCTGCTGAAACTCCAGTTACAGTCCCTGCAAACCACAATAAGAAACATCAATTTATTTGTAAGCCTGGTCTTTTCATTCAATTTCCAAAATATTCCCAGAAATTCTTACAACTATATATCAAATTTTATTAATTAATACTTCACCTGCAATAACTCCTGCCTTGCTGTGGCTAGTAGTGCTGTGATCTGCAGACAGACATAAACAGCTGTTGGTTTCTGACATTTACTCTTAAGACTGTGATGAAAAAGCTTGAATACTAACATACCATTGCAATAAGTTGTGACATTTGATCTCTGATTGCACAGACATAAGAAACTCTGTGATTGTGTGTCGAATCCACACGATCCACCTCCTTTCTTCATGTCTTGACATTGAAGGCAGTCTGTAGTCACTGGAATATCAAAATCAACTCTAATACCATACTCAGGTACTTGGTCATCAGGAGAATTTACACCAGTTCTCCAGTAAATACTAGCATAACTAGCACAATACTTCAGCATAAGCCTCAACGATTCAGTGGCTTTCGGCAAGTAAGAGCAGCAAGAACTACTACCTAATGCATTAGAACATCCTGGCAAGTGCCTGCAAAGATAACTAGCACTGTCACATGTTGAGTCGCACCGATCAGGAAACCTCTCACAAAAGATAGGCTTTGGCTGGACAATCACCCTCTCTTCGCTGCAATTGAAGAAGAGGTAGTCATTTTGAGAGGAGAGTGTTAGATGTGTGCTTGTGTCAAGGCTAAATGGCCTGGTTGCACGAAAGTGATGACCATCTTGACAACTCCACATGAATGGATCAGTGACAATCATGTGAGGATCTGAGTAGCTTATGCTACGAACTTGGTATCTCCCGGAAGGCGTTCGAAGCTCAAGAAAGCCCGAATCGGAGCACACAAGTATGTGTCTGTAATAAGGACTGCCACAGCCATCATCAATGCCAAACGGGTAGCTTATGGGAATAGTTCCACATGAGGTTCTGCAATGGCTTGCAGCTTGGCAAAAATATGGAAGAACGAATAAAATGAATAGGAAACAAGAAGAAGGATGGAAACAAGAAGAAGGGTTATAAGCCATTATTAGAAATGTGATGGGAGTTCTGAATTTTTTATGGTTAATTTCTAGTTTGTATGGTTTGAAGACAGCAATGAAATGAATCAAGGGAAGGCTAAATGAGAGTCGCAAGAATATATCTCGCAAGTGCTCTTTTTCTTTTTCTTTTTACTTTCGTTTTCTTTTTATGCTTGTTACTTTGTTTTCACTTGTTCTTTGCTTTAGGGTTTTAGAAGAGAATCTAGAGAGAAGGGAATGATCGATGGAAGAGCATGTGTCCTTGATTTGTCCGGGACTGATTTTGGTCAAGAATCAATGATCAAGATGCATGGAAGTGAGAGTACCGTGATCACAGGGGAGAATAAGAGGCTAACCAGCAGGGCTGAAACTCTGGGCTCCTTCATCTTTGGGCCAGAGCCTGTGGTCTGTGGACTATGGAGTGGAGATTTGACTATTACGTGAAAGCATGAGATTCTATACCTTCAAGCCCAATACAAAGACATTCAATACCAATATATAGTAGAGTGGTCCAGTTGTAACAAATTCAAATTAAAAGATTTGTTTTCATACGATATCAGATTCGAGTCTTGTGATTGTTAATATGATAACCACTAGAGACTTACATGATCGTTAACTTCAGAACCAGTGGAATTAATCGAGGTAAACGCAAGTTTGCCTGAACACTGATATTAATAAAAAAAAACATTGGACCATCACTTCTCACACAAGGAAAGAGTTAATAAGCTTGTATAGTAGCAGAGGCAAAAGTAATTATAATCATAATGGTTAAACTTTAGTTGTTTATCTAGTGATCTAAAGTTTGGATTACATGTGTCAAAAATTTGTTTGTCTAACATTTTGCACGGATCTCACAAAAAAACTTTGAAAAAAAAAAACTATAACAGTTTGTGAATTTGTTTCTCAAACAGTAATTAAAAAAACAACCGCAATATCAAATATACATTGAATCACAAATTTATATTCAGATCACCTTGATGGAACTAAGACAAATCTAATTAGGTTGATATTTACCACAGGTTTCTATTAAGAATCTCTAGAAAAATGTAAAATTTAAATGATAGTGAAGTCTCTTAGAATATACAATCATCAAGTCATTACAAAAATTAGTTTTGTAATGCATTTTTTTTAAAATTAAATATCATTAAAGCAAAATAAAATAAAAAATATATATATTCCAATAATAACATTAAATATTCTTACATGACTCAAATATAAATTAATCTCTTAACAAAAAAAATCAAATGTTCACTTCCAGTTATTGTTTTATGGTTTCCTATTATTAAAATGTCATATAACATCTATTCACTCTCTTTAATTGTAGTGACCCACCCGTTCAATCGTTTGACTTGGTGGTTGAACCAGTATTTTCCAACCTCTTTCTTTTTGCTAGCTATAAATCGAATTTATTAATAAAACACCGGAGGTGGAGGAAAGTACACCGGCTGCAACAACATAAACACGTCAAAATTAAAATTAAAAATACAATGACATGGCCGTCCGACTTAGGGTATGCTTTCATTGTGGTAACTCTTACAACTACCACTTAAGACCATAGGTTTAAAGAACTTCAAAAGTGCGAGGCAAGGAGTTAGATTGGGTGCTTTGGGCAGGGTGACCACCACAGCTCCTCCTCTTTTTTAATATTTTTATTTTTATTATTTATTTCTTCCTTTGCGTTCGATTCATGCTCCCTGTCCATTTTGCGTAACAACGAAGGCAGCAAGAAAATTAGCAGCCTGCCGCCTCATCCATCAATGCACCCAATTGCAAAAGGCTTCGGTCACGTAGATTAGAAATATATTTAAGTGATTTTTAATAATTTCAAAGCAGTAAGAATCTCATAATTTTGATTTAGCTCACTAGCCAACACACTCCTCTGAATTGAAAGAGTCACCACAAGCTCATTCAAATGGTCAAGAAAACCCTAATAAATACGGCTGCCACATTATTCAAATGAACTCTTTCCAGCTTCTTTAATAACTTTGAAGACCGGAAGGGGCTTCAACATGCATGTATGTGGTTGATACTAATTATGTGGGTCACGAGTAGGGCAATTAGTTGACATGGGGTCGTCGTTCAATATATTTGTTATTTTTAACATGATTCCGTAACCATTTAAAAATATGGTTGAAATTATTTTTAAAAGTTATTTTTATTTAAAAATATATTAAAAATATGTTTTTTAAAAATAATTTTTGACATCAGCATATCAAAATGATCTAAATACACCAAATATATTTAATTTAAAATAATCAAAAATACTTTTAAAACATAACGTCAAACAGGAATTGCTAGGCTTGGCCATGAATGCTAATTTTTTAGTGCGGTAAAGATGGTATATCAAAGTGTTTTTTTGTTCAGAAATATATTCAAATAATGTTTTTTAAGAATTATTCTCAGCATCAAATCAAAACTATATAAAAATAATAGTTTAAAATCAAAAACATTTTTAAAACACAATCTCATAATTAGTATGAATGTGACCAGAATTAGGGGGTCCTGGGTTTCAGACCAAATCCCATGAAATAGTATGAAAGGTATCATTATCTGTATTCCTAGAATTTGCTAGCTAGATCCGGAAATTTCTTATTTCAAAGTCCACCGAAATTGCCTGGTAGTCTCTGAAAGTAGTCTCGTATGGACATATATTCTTCCATTTTGACAGTCCAATAAGCAATGCTGTACATCTCACGGGTGTTTATTGACATAATTGAGTCGAGTTTATGGTTATAATTATATTTTATAAACTATAAATTTATTTATTTTTTGTTTTAAGGGGGTTGGATATATTTAATTTGACTAGATCTCTTGTAAATATTATAGATATCTACCGGTTACATTTAATTTCATAGTCGACTTTTCCTTTTAGCTCTTGTTGAATGAGAGGATTTTCAGCATACCAGAGAAAAACTTGGCATCGTGTGCTCCTTTTGCCTTTTCTCTTAAGAAAGAGCGTTGCTGGGACTTAATTTGGAGCCTAAGGCTTCCATATTCAATCAAATCACAAGATCATTGGATGATTGTCTTTAAATTATAATTATATTCACCATATTTAAACGTCTTATTTGCCACCTGTAGATCTTTATGTATTGATAAAATGTATGCCTCTTTCATAATAACAATAATAATTGGCGAGTGATAGTGGTTGAACCCAGAATTATACTCAGTTTTTTTTTTTAATTTAGTATTTAATTAGTTTTTTTTAAGAAGATTTATTCAATTTAAAATTTCACATTTGAAAAGCTGACATTTTGTGTCTACTTTTTAGCGAGAGTCCGAGTAAGGGGACTTGTTATATATGAGAAAGACGCGTCACTCCAATGCACCTTATCTAAGGCAAACTGCATTATTGTTTGATTATTATTTTTCTAGGTTAGATTTATTTGTTGGCATTTTCTAAGTCTCGAAATAGATCTCTCTTCGTGAGAGAGTCTGTACATCATTGGATTGAATCAAGGTTGTCAATACCGTTCCGTTTCAGCCGAAACATTTCTTACCAGTAAAAAAACGAAACAAAACGAGATCAATTTCATCTCGGTTTGAATTTCGGTTCGTTTCAGTAATTTCAGCCAAACATACCGGTAATGCTTCATTTGTGTCGTTTCGGCTACATAAAAGAATTATTTAACTTTTTCAACCTTTAAGCCAGCACACATCCAAGTTCACTAAATGTCACCGGCCCAAGATCCGTCCAGGCAAACAGGTTTTACATGACTTCCTGATTTATTTTTAGAGACACAACTCTTTGTTTGGACATATATTTATTCGATGTGGGATAACCTTCAACATTTAAAGCCACAAAATGTAAACCTCTTCACAATCCAACGATGTTGGATAGCACAATGATTTGTCCAGCTGCAGACAAATCAATGTAACCGTACGTAAGTTTATATATATATATATATATATATATCAAAATTAAAAATATATATATATTATAAAAAAAATAAAATTATTGCGTCAACTTTTATTTTATAAAAAATAAAATTATATTTAGTTTTTTTTATTTTATTTTATATATATATATATATATATAATTATGAATAGTACAACCCCGAAACGGCACGCCGAAACACTCTGAAACTGAAACGTTCCGTACCAATAAAAAGACCAGAACGGTATTGACAACCTTGGATTGAATACCTAACCACTAAAAGGTCTGAATTTAGCATTGTGTATTGGTTTTTTAATATCTAAGGATGTAGTTTACAATGTAATTTTACACTCCAATAATTAAAGTTTACAACTAAATAAAATGAACAAAATGGTTGTTAAAAGATTTTTGATATTTTGGATGAACTCTAACGAATAATTATAAATTTATAACGATATCCATTATGCATTTTAAAACATGAGAAAAAATATATTTTTATGAGAATATATTGAGAAAACTTTTACAATTTGTCCATATACATAAAAACAAAATATATTTTTTTAATTTGTTTTAAATGCAGATTTTATATATATATATATATATATATATATATATATATATATATATCTATGGGGGGGGGGGGGGGGGTTCAAGCTTGGCTGGACCAACCGAATGGGTCAGCCCAGCCATGTTAGGTTTGGGTTAGACCTGACCCAACTAACTGGCTAGGGTGAAACGGGTCCAGCCTGAAGAGAAAAAAATATCAAGTGAACAGTGGACGCCCACAATGAAAGAGCTAAGGGGAGGAAGCTACCTCACGATGAAGGAGGTCCGACTGGAGTATGGCTGAGAGTTGGAGACAAAGTGGAGGTTGATGTTGATTGGAGTAGGAGGAAGCAATTGTTGCTAGAGGTTGTTGTCACGTGGAGAGAATGGTGCAGCTACTATTGTTGTCGAAAGGGAAAGAGAAGTTGTTGCTTGTCATCGAAGAACTGGAAGGAGTTGTTGGTGGTGCGGAGAGGTTGTTATTGGTCGGCTGTCGAGCGAGGAGGAAATTGTTGAAGCTACCAATGATGAGTAAAAAGAAGTTGAAACTACTACCGATGATGAGGAGAGGAAGAAGTTGTTGGTACTACCTAAGAACAATGAGGAGAGGAAAGCTGGAACTGCTATCAATGATGAAGACAAGAAGGAGTTGCCAGTACTGTTACGAACAATGAGGAGAGGGAGGAGTTATTAATGGTGCCAAAAGGTTGATCATAGTTTACTTGTTTTCAAAATCTGTATTTATATGTTTTCTTGTTATCCTCTCCTTTTTTGTCCTTGCCTTTTTCTGTTATTTGTTCATGTTCCTCCCCTTCGTTCTTTTTTCTTGTGTGTATTTATAGGGAAAAAGATGGCTCTTCAACTACTCGTTGCGTGCAGATACAAATTATCTCTTCCACTTCTGCAATGATAAAAACGATGACTAGAACTATCACGTATCAAAGCACAAAACTTTGCATTGACTGCCTTCAAAGCTTGCAGAATGGGGCCATTGTTGACAAGTCCAATTTAATCCTTTAATTTATAATTGTTCTAATTGCATTCTTAATTAACTTTAAACCTTTAATTTTATGCAATTTTATGCCCACCAAATTTAATAGCACCCTTATAGTTACGCTTTTTTATTTTATTTTGGTTGTTGGTCTTGAATTTAAGCACTTTGACCCTCAATTAACTGTTAAACTTTTAATTTTTTTCAATTTCACCCCTAATCTCATCCAAGTGACTTGGTAAAAATTAAATTTCTAATATTCTCAATTTTACCTGAATTAAGCTCCCAAACTCGTCATCAAAGTTTATATGCTGGGTTATAGATCAAGTTGTTTATGGTTTAATAGCTTTACTATTATTTCCATGGTACAAAGGTGGAGATCAACATGCAAAAATCTATGAGCTTGCTACAAGAAACTGTTGGGAACGCATGTAAATCATTTACAAAAGATTGATTGTTGTAGCTAATAATGATACTGTGCTCGATGAGCGAGCCAATTCAGAATTTTTGGGCTGCATATATAACTGAATTTATTTCACAGTAACATATCAGGAGTTATTTATTTTCCTCTCAGCAACTATGTGATGACAGCTGCTTCTAATTTGGCAAAACAAACAGTCAATTTTTTTTTCGTTGAAAAACAAAAAACTAATCTTAAGGAACACAACCCCACTTCAAAGATGAAGAGCAATGATCTAGCTAGTCAAATTAAGATAATGAAATTGATTGATTGCTCTCTTAAATATAGTTTCTAACAATTTGTCCTTTCTACTCATACTAAACGATGATGTTCCTTCACGTATTATAATTATGATATCTTTCGATGGTATTACAATCTCCTTCAAATTGATTAATTTTTAATCATGATTTGGTAGCTAGTTCATGGTCTCATTAATTTATTCCTGGAGAAAGAATCCCACTGGTGTGATGACAAAATTTCTCCCTTAAATTGTGGCCACTAGCCAGAAAGTAACCCACACCACCTTGCCTCAATATGAATCCAATCTCAAGACAATGCAAGCATGCACATGAAGCATCAAAATAGTTAACCTCAGGACAGAATGCATGGGGAACAAGTTTGGTGTTTATTTGACAATGAGCGATGGGCTCCTTTCTGATTTCAATTATATAAAAGAGAGCACCAGCAAATTGGCAGGGTGAATTAATGTCAAAATACCCGTGCATGTTCATCCATTTTGTCGGTCGTGAAATTAAGACAAATGTATTTGAACCATTTAAACAGACAGAAGAAAGTTAAAAAAGATCTTGAAAAGGTAAAAGAGGCTGTCGATCCCAATAAAGAGAAGCGTCGAGGTTATTTCTCAGCAAAACTACAGGGCTTGTTTGTTTAATAACAGGAAAAAAATGTCATTCCTCATTGTAAGAAAAAAAAATCTCCTACATAACCTAGACTTAATGATTTCAAAACCAATATTCTAGCTTGACATTTCTCGGTGATGCATCCATGTTAGTGTCAAGATCATCTTGTTCAAACCCAGAACTGATGCGTTCGAGGCCGATATGTGATGATCGATATATATATCTCACAAAAAACAAAATCATATGAAGTTTAATTAATTGGTATTCTGATCGATAATCAAGGTTTCTATTATTATAATTAATTTTGATCCTTATAATAAATTAATAGAAGATTAAGCTGGAGTTACCAGAACAACTCAGAATTTTTACCGAGTTTTTTATTCTATCTTTATTCTCTAACGCAGATCTATTGAGATCAAAATAGGTCCAGTTCTATGGTTCCTTAATATGGTATCAGAGCTTTATTGACCCAGTGGTCATGAGTTCGAATCTCATCACTCTTATTCTATTTGATAAAAATCAAACACAAGGTAGTATGGACCTGTGTGTAAACTTCAAGTCCAAAGGACTTTCACTTGAAGAGGTGTGTTAGAGAATAATATAAATCATATTCTGGGACCTCATCTATAAACTTGAGATTTTAGGTGAGATAGTTCCTTAACAGGTAGAGAGAATTGCATGTAAGTACGGTCTTAAATGGGAATTGCTTTGCTTCGTTGCTTGTGGCAACACCCAAACCTCTCGTCTGAAAGAGTGAATGCCGTTTCTCTTATGGCTCTTAATTGGTCTGCGTTTTATTTTCAATAATCCAAGCTGTCAAAACCTAACCACTCACCAAATTTCTACGTCATGTAAGCGAAGCACGTGAGGCAGGATCAACATGGTCAACGTAAATCTCAGTCAACTATTGTCATTTTCTTCGATGTTGATTTTGTTTCCTTGAAATGCTGTGATCGTTTTAATTAGAAGGGGGGCCGGTGTTGGCATCGTTGATCGATCTTTATTAATTCATTTCCTTACTTGCCCCGTTGCTTCATCTAATTAACTATCTTTATTTTATTCCCATGACCTAGCAAGCTAGCTAGCTACATATATGGAGAGTCTAACTTGACAATTAATCTATGTAATTATTGGTGGGACATTTTTCAAACATCTGGTAATTAAGTCGTTCCAATCATACTTATATATTATAAGCTTCACCAAATTTTATTTTTTTTCTCTCTTTCTTGTAGCTTCTGGCATATGAAATGGCAGAGCGAGGGAGGCAAAAACTTGAGAGCCCACATTCATGGAGGCACCGCGACAAGAGAAGAGTGATGGGATTATTTGATAGCTGCAATGGAAGACCATGAAAGTCATGGCTGTGGATAGTTGAAAAAGAACATGGGGAGCCATGAAAACGTAAGAATGAGGGCAGTAAATGCCTGCATCGGTTGACACCAACAAATAGTTATTCCTATCCCATGCAGGCATTGACATCGAATTAAAATACTGGCTGGAGATGAAAAGGTAAAAGCAAGACAAAATTAGTCGATTAAGCTATTCAAAGATGCCTTTGCAGCTTAATTGGAGCCCGCTCGCTAATCACAATTAATAGAATATTAAATAATCATAAGCATCAAGGGTGGTAAAGAGTAGATATATACAGGGGAAGTAATTAAATAAACAAATTATTTGTTATGTATAATATTTTAAATCAGGCTCTATTTAGTTGTTATCCAACAAAAAAACATTATATTTCAAAACAGAAGAATAAGAAAAACTTAGTCTCCAGGAAAAGAAAGGAATTGCTTTTATATTTCACTAAATTATGAAAATAATTGAATAAAATTGATTTATATATATATATATATATATATAATTGGTATCTTTTATATATTGACATGTTTTTAACAGTAGTTGAATTGATATAATCTATTATCCAGACTGGGACTCCTCCAATAGCCTTTAATGGTCAATGTGATTTCTAGATTATCCTTCAAAGATATTTTCGTCTATTTAAAAAGTCATCAATCGAAAATTCATATATTTTGACAACACGTAATAGGATAATTACATGTCCGTCCATCTTTATACATAGACACTTCAGTTTTTCTTTTGTTTTGAATTTTAATTAGGATAGAATCGAGAAACAATCGCAAGGCAATATTCAATAATATGCTCGATAAATGATTAATTTATTTTACCCTTAGAAGAAGAAGAGCAGATGTTAAAATAGACACAAGATTAAAGGAAATTAAACAGATTTAATATATATATATATATATATATATAAAGAAGAAGAAGAAGACACGGCCTCATGTCATTAATTTGGAGTTGATAATTGACTAGTTCACTCCAAGCAAGTGGACAAGTCGATGGTCTGAATTTTCCCTCATGCTCGTTCGTAGTTGGGCACTGTAATTCAATCATGGTTCAGAGACATATTTCTTCCTGTAGGGCATAAGTTGGAAAATCCTGTTACCCCACAAGAAAAGGCACTGAATTTTCTTCCTGTAGGGCACTTACTTTTCTTCATGTCTCTGAATAGAATCTATTTTCTTTTCTTTTCATTGGGCGCCGTATGTTTGAACAGAAATTAACCACAAAAATCAATGACCTCGTCACATGCATGCAGCTAGCCAGGATAAACTTTGAATTCCAGCACTATTCAATGGATTTCCATTCCAAGTCCAATTAACGAGAGTTTGGTAAAAAGGGAAACTTTGGAGAGCAATTACACGTGTTTTAGAGATCGAAATTGTTGGCTAACGTTTTCCCATGCTGATAATGTTTTAAAAGTTTCTTTTCAATTGAAAACTCTAGCTAGTTTGTCAATGCAAACAATGGTCTACATTTAGGGTTTGTGATATATATATGTAAGCCAGCCGTCAGCCATCATCTATTTTTTGTCTTAACTTGAACCTCGAGAGAAAGATTTTCAAAAGGTAGCGTAAGTAAAATGAAAAAGGTGTCAAGTAATTGAACGTCATTAGATGTTGAAAACCCGTGTGCAATAAAAAGAAGAGAAAGCTTGGGTTAAGTGATAAGTCAAGAAATATACATGTCAATGACATTTTATATATATATATATATATATATATATATATATGCCCGCGCGTGCATGGTTTTGGTTGTTTGTGGATTTAAATCTCTAGAATAGCGATCTAACTATACAATGAAAGCAAACACGTATCTCCAAAAAAAGAGAGTGAGGAAAAAAGAGCTGCTAGAAAAGCTTTCACAAGATGCAGAGAAATTGTACAGTGATTCTTCTGTGGTCAAAATTTGAGGCTAGAAAAAACAGTAGCGAGATCTTAATAGGCTTACCAAATTGTGAAAAACCATGTCATTTATTATTTAGTGATTGTTTGGGAGTGTGATTGCAGTAGTTTTTCAAAATGTTTATCGTGCCGAAATACATCAAAATGATGTTTTTTTATTTTTTAAAAATTATTTTTAAAATCAGCACATTAAAATGATCTAAAAACATCAAACTGCTGGTCTTTAAAATAAAATAAAAATCAAATTTTGGTCAAAAGCCGGTGGGATCGCAATGTCAAACGGGCACTTATGCCTAATAACATACTTATTAAATTATTATTGTTTTATAAAAAATATTAATGTGATTTTCTTAAAACAAATTTGATGTATTAAAAACACTTTTAAAAAAATCATTACACCTCAGCACCACACACTAAAAAAAAAAGTAAAAAATGAAAAACGTTGGAATGTCAAAACATGGAGATGGCTAAGTAATACTGGCTCCTGGAAAACATAATCAGAAAAGGGAATGGAGCTTAGACTAAGCTCTGCCATTATTTATCTCCTTTGTCAACACATTATCATCTTACGAAAGTAATTTGAATAGGTATGCTTGCGTAATAAATTAACCTACCTATAAGTTTATTCAAAACTATATATATATATATATATATATTCAATCAATATGTTTTCTATCGTGTTAAATTAAGCAGACACTGCCTTAAATTTTCATTATAACATACATCTACCTATTTTTAAATGATAATAATAATAAGATAAACATGGGTGGAGACTCGAGCGGTGTGTAGAAGGAGAAGGCTAGCTGATGAAAGAGAGAGAAGTGAGAAGTGAGAAACCAAAGCAAGTGACTCGGTCCCACCGGTAAACAAACAGCATGGTTACCGGGGAGCAGATCTAAAACGTGGGTGACTTCATGTAAGAATGGAACCCACCATTAGACTAGGCAACTGTCCACCCAGGTCTCCAGTCATAACCAAGCCTGGCCGTCAATCTCGTTGACTTGGCTTCTCCTGCTCGTACTTAATAAATAAAATAAAAAATATTTAATTGGCTAATTGAATTTCCTCACGTGGAATGCGCCGCACAATAAGGGGCGGTGGGTTTCAGAAATATTTTCTTTTTTCTTTTTTCTTTTTTCTTCGTTGTTTTGATCTATGAAAGAGTCAAATGTCTTTCCTGATGAGATGTGGACGAAACCCTCAGCATACAAATTTTGTCAACATTTTATAAGCTTCCCTCCCATCCAACCCATTCCCTATTTTCATATTTTTATTTTATTTTATTTTATTTTTCAGTCATCATTATTGATTTTTGAATATTTTTTGGGGATGGTTTTAAGATAATATTTCTAAATGAAGGGGTAGAAAATATCTCAACAGTTGAAATTTGCCGACATATAATTTACTAGAATTTTAAGGAGGTTGAAAAGTCGATTCTTCCAATAAAAAGGTATAAAAAATATGTTTTTTAAAAGAATAATAATAATTAAAATAAATCACTACAAAAATTAATAACACCAAAACATCAATTTCAAAACGGATGTTTGCCGAATGGTATTCTCATCTCACCAATATTTGACAAAGGCATGCAATTTTCTTTTGAATTTTTTTAAAAACAAATATATAAATATATATTTCTAAAACTATATTTTTTCTCTCTTCAAATACCAGCATCAAGATATTATTAGAGGTCATGGCAAAGATGGACCGTCCACTTGATCTCTATGGGTATCCATTAACCACCCATTTTTGCAAGTCACTAAAAGTCTAAGCTTGTTGTGGCAAGGCTTGTATGAGAAGAGGCCAACACTGCCAGCTGGGGCAGTCATGACGCACCACCTGACGCAACCAATCAAAAATCCCATCAATTTCTATATAAATCAAATTTCAATCAAAAAATGTTTTTTTTAAAAAAAAATTAAAATTAAAAATCAAATCTCTCTTTTTGGTCCACCCTTCTATCCCTTTTTATAGCCGAGCTCATGGCACCGGTAAAAAGACTTCAAAGACTTTGCCCACAAAACACACGCAGACAGGCACCTCTCCCTCCCTCCCTCTCTCTCAAGAAAATCTCCCTTTTTTTCTTTCATATCTTCTTGTTCATATTTTCCCACTCCTTCTTGCTTAAATTTATGGACAAAGGATGGGGTCTTACTCTTGCTTCTGATCCTGTTTCTGTCTTCTCTAGCAACAACAGCAGCAACAACAACAGCAGCCCAGTTAGCTCTTTTTTGAAGATCAAAAGGGACTTCAGCTCTGATCATAACATGGCAGATTCTAGGAATGGTCATAATAGTATGTTTCAGTTTCCGGTTAGTCTTTCTGCCGGCAAGGAAGAGGTATCATCTGCTGCTTCTCGTGAAGTAGACTTCTTTAAGGAGAAGATCAACAGGGCTGATGGCCACGATTCTAAAACCACGAGTGTTATTGTTAAGAGGGAGAATTCTCTTGCTGAAGCTGCTCCAAGGTCCAGTGCTGCTCTTGATGTAAATGTAAGACGAATATATTTTTGAATTATGGCTTAATTATAGTTTTTCTACAAATAGAGATATTGATTATTATTATTATTATATTTTTCTGGTTTCTAAATATAGACTGGATTGCACCTTCTAACTGCTAACGCAAGAAGTGATCAATCAACTGTGGATGATGGAGTTTCGTGTGAAGTTGATGATAAGAGATCGAAGAATGTTGAGGTAATTAATCAATTGGACTTAAAAGATGGTCTTTTTGTTTTAAATCTTTTGAAGATTTCCCACTCAAGGAGTAGTTCTTGTACATGTTGCAGCTAGCACAATTGCAAGTGGAACTTCAAAAAATGAATTCTGAAAATCAAAGGTTGAAAGACATGCTCAGTCAAGTTACCAACAATTACAGTGCCTTACAGATGCATTTTGTAGCGCTGATGCAACAACGAAACCATGGAGTTGAAAGCAATAAAGAGCAGGAGGTGATTAATTTTCTGTAATTATTACAAATCCAAGCATATGTTGATTCAAATAGCTTAAATTATTTGTTCTTGATGCGTTCAGACTGTGAATGCAAAATCTTCCGAGGAAAAGAAACATGAGATGGTGCCTAGACAATTCATGGATCTGGGACCTTCAGCTGAGACTGATGAGATATCCAATTCATCGTCCGAAGAGAGGACTCGTTCTGTAACACCTCAAAATCATTTCGAAGTAGCTTCGACGAAAAACAATGGCAAGCTTGAGGCGGTTCCATATGATCAAGAGAATTCTAGTTTACGGGACGGGAAGAGAATCGGCGGGGACGAGAGTCCTGAATCAGAATCGCAGGGCTGGAATCCTAACAAGGTTCAAAAGCTGAATCCTGCTAGTTCCGCTAACAAGGCCATTGAACAATCTGCCGAGGCAACCATGAGAAAAGCCCGTGTCTCGGTTCGTGCACGATCGGAGGCTCCCATGGTATGTAATAGCTAGACTTGTTCAAAACTTCCATTGAAATTTGAAATACTAGCGTGGAACTAACTAAAGCTTGATCAATTCCAGATTTCTGATGGCTGCCAGTGGCGAAAATACGGTCAGAAAATGGCGAAAGGAAATCCATGTCCGAGAGCTTATTATCGGTGCACCATGGCAGTTGGCTGTCCAGTTCGCAAACAAGTACGTTATATATAGTCTCACTCACTCGAGATGATTTTGTCTGTTTTTCAAGCAAACTTATGCCAAAAACTAATGTAATTTAATTTGATGATCAATCGCAGGTTCAGCGTTGCGCGGAGGATAAAACAATCTTGATCACAACCTATGAAGGCAATCACAACCACCCTCTACCTCCTGCTGCAATGACAATGGCGTCAACGACAACAGCAGCTGCGACTATGCTACTTTCAGGATCCATGTCCAGTGCAGATGGGATGATGAACCCTAATCTTCTAGCACGAGCAATACTCCCAGGCTGCTCGTCAAGCATGGCAACAATTTCTGCTTCAGCTCCGTTCCCTACTGTAACATTAGACCTCACGAACAACACAAACCCTCTACAATTCCAAAGACCACCTGCACAATTCCAAGTACCTTTCCCAGGCCAGCCCCAGAATTTTGCCTTGGTCACAGCTCCACAATTGCCTCAGGGTTTCGGTCAAGCCCTGTACAACCAGTCAAAATTCTCCGGCCTCCAACTGTCTCAAGATCATATGGGGTCATCGCAATTAGGCCACCAAGCTCAATCCCAAATATTGCACTCCGGACAACAACCTTCCCTGTCTCACGACACATTGAGTGCTGCCACTGCCGCCATCACCTCCGATCCCAATTTCACCGCAGCACTTGCCGCTGCCATCAGCTCTATCATTGGTGGTGCCAACGTTAACACCACCAACAACAACAACAACAATAACAGCAACAGCAATAGCAATGCCACCAACACAAGCAACAGAAATTAATTAGACACGTCTCTTATTAATTTTTTTGTTTATTATGGATAGTTAATTAATTTCCTTCTCCTTTTTTAATTCCCTTCTTTTTAAGGGATGATCAGAATGAGGTTCCGATGTTCATATTTTTCTCCTTTTTTTTTCTTTCTTGGTCTTCGTTGTGGGGGAGGGAT
Source organism: Salix arbutifolia (assembly GCA_025169955.1). Classification (NCBI taxonomy): domain Eukaryota; kingdom Viridiplantae; phylum Streptophyta; class Magnoliopsida; order Malpighiales; family Salicaceae; genus Salix; species Salix arbutifolia. Next base: position 415,057 of record CM045905.1, read on the forward strand.
AGAAATCAAGTAAAGCACAAAGCTTCATTCTTTTTGTTATTTCATGTTCAATAATCTGTTCCCAATTGTTCAGCGAAGAAGAAGATCATCGATAGACAAAAAAATGATTTCCCATCTTCCATTAATGATCAATGTCTTATCCATTATTTACTCCATGATTTTTTCCCCTTGTTTTCATACCCCCCCAATGACTTGTTTATTCATCCACCTCGAAAACAATGTGTGCAAGAAAACAAAACAGATAAATTACAAGTCAAGAAACCAACGAATAAGGTTTGAGAATAACAACCTGCTGATCTAAGCAGTCAAGAACTACGGCTAGACCAAGAACAACTGTTTGACACGTAAAATGTGTGAAGACAGAAGGGAGCTTATCGAGGCTGCAAGAGTGGACTTTGAGGAGACTTCTAGGCAACCACAACATGTGGGGGGTGATGAATGTATCAAAATTGGATCGCGAAAGCTATCTTCTAGCCATCTTCTAGGGTCAAATTTGGACCAATAAAGAAAAGAAATATAGGGTAAGTTTCGTGGAGAGTGGAGAAGTGGGACTAATTTAATTGGACAAACTAGGACATGATTGTTGACTTTCCATGCAAAGTTGCCCTCTTGATTGGTTCATTGACATCATGACATGGTCATGTTGATTCAATCATGTGAATATATTATAAGATTTTTTCTTATTTCTTGGATAATTGAACGTGGAGCTTGGTGGGTCACAACCGTACCTCATCCACCGTACGTGGAAGGATCTTTTACTCTTTTTTTCTCTTAACTTTACCACCAGTTTTCGCACATGCTTTCATGTGATCCTAGGACTTCCGCACCGATGATTTCTGATTTTAACACAGTTTTTTATTTTTATTAATTGGATAGATAAGACTGTACTCTCCCTCTCTCTCCCTCTCTCTGTACATGAAATTGTTCTCTTCAATCATCCTCTGCAAAACTCTCAATTTCCCTTCAAAGAGAAGAGAGAAAAATATATTAATCAGGATTTCTTTCTCTTGTATTTTATGATCATCTCAAGAATATTATAATTTTTTATTCTTTATAAATCTCATTTTAAATAGCTCCGTGTAAATTCCAATTCAATTTGAGAGAGTTGGACCATAGAAGTTGCTATAAGATCAAGGGCTGCAAAAAAATAAATATCAAGGGTTGTGGGTCATGTGTCAGCCTCATGCCCTCACATCGAGCATTAATGACTAAAGATATTTTTTCTAAAAATATGAATAAGGATATTTCTTACGAGATTGATTGATGATGATGTGCTTGATTATAGATATTACATCAAACAACTTGACAAACAACTTGTCCATGCAAGATGATAAGTTGGATGTGATATATGTAAACAAATAAAAAAATGTCCATGTTTTATTGTGGTGTACATAAAAAAAGATTACGATAGATTGCTATAGTAAAAATATAATTTTCACTCATGGTCCAAAAATTTTAATTCTCGGAATCGGGGTCATTCTAGATATTTTTCAGGGGATATGTATGGTATTTTCAAGTTATTTGACATATTATGTTATTTTTCATTTTAAATAGCATAGTAAAACTATTATTCTACCCTTGAAAATGAACAAAAAGATGCGAATCAATTAGGAGTGTTTTTGGTTTTTCACGTATTCGTGCATAGTAAAACTACACAAAAACCCTCAGAAAAGACAAAAATAAAGGATTGGAGCTGGGGGCATTGTAGTCATCCTCATTTTTTTGTGGTTATCGCTGGGTTCATAGGTATATAGGTAATTTGTCATTTTTTTATTTTTATTTTTTTTAGAAACACGACATGCGAGTTGTACGGACACGCTAGCAGTGTTTGACGTGAACACGCCTTTCAGTCCTAATTCTTTTAATTTTTTGTTCGTTTTTTGGTTCCTTTAATTTTTTTCGGTATGCAAATTTTTATTTGTTTTCATTTTGTTCTCCAATTAAAAATTTTCATATATGCTACTTTTCATTTCAGTCCTTATTTTTAAATCATTTTTTAAACAAAATTACACTGCAAATGTTTTTTTTTAAATGTCTTTATTTGTTTCAATTTTATCATTCGATTGAAAGTAATTATATATTTTATTTTTCATTTTTGCCTTTATTCTTTGAATTTTTTATATGATATTAATTCCTTTTGTTTTTTCGGTCCTTCTCTGACAGTATTTATTTTTTACCTGTATTTATGTATTTATGCTTTTAGTTTTTTTTTTTTAGGTTTTATTTTTATTCAGTTCAACCTAAAACTTTAATTTATGTTAGTGATCATTTTAAAATTAATATTTCTCATTTTTTCCCAATTTTATTTTGTTTTGCGTTTTCTGGTATTTTTATATGTTCTTCGGATTAAATGATTTTATGATTTTATCATTTGCGCAATAAAAATGATAATTTTAGGGATTATGTTTTTATTTTTTTTTGTAAAAATATTTTGCTTTTTTTTTTTGTTGGGGCAATTTAATGATTTTAATTGGTTGGAAAATAATATTGATAATAATTTTAACTTTTATTGTCATAATAATGACAGTAACACAGAGATGGATTTTCAATGATTTTTTTTTTGTATATAAAAAATTAACTATTTTTTGTTATTTGATTATTGCAGGTGTTTTTATAATTTATATTTTATTTGTTGTGTTTAATTTAAATTGGATTATAAAATGAACTAATCCTAATACAATGGATTCGATAATTCAGGTATCCAAATCTTCTTGCCTTTTTAATTATGATGATAATTTTATGCTGGTGATTTCATTGAAACCTAATAAACAGATAAATTTATATCTATTTAAAATTTCTATATTTGATAAGAAACTTGCGCTTCATAGTGATTCTGCAAAGATTTATTATTTTTTAAAATTTATATTATAATAAAAAAAATTCACACAATTAATATTTTTTACTTTGAAAAAAATATAGTTTCGGCCATGACGAGACTAGAGTAAGTGACTAGTATATTTCAAAATATATTAAAATTAGTTGACACAACATATTCAAATAATCTTTTTTTAAGTTGAAGTAAAAATAAAAAAGCTTTTAAAATGGAAAATCGAACAGTGATATAAATATCACCAGAGGATGAGTCGTGCTGTCGTGAGTACATTTTTTTATATTCTGAATGAGGATGGTCTTTTAAAAAGTCACAATCGATGATGCCATAATAGCGCGTGGATTCACAGTCTCTGTGGATTGAATTTGAAGGAGTAGTTGGTTGAAGCATTTCGTTGACGAAATAGGCACGGCCCAAACAAAAGGTTCAGCTTGCTGGTTTGGGCCTTCGGATTATCTCCTCAATCTCAATGAAGAAATTCAATTCCAAACCTCATGAGTCTCCTCTGGTTAGGATGCACGTGGAGCCCCCCCTCCAAAAAAGAAACATCTGTAAATTAAGCTCCCTTTTCGGTTTGCCAATAATTAATATTTCTGGTTAATTCACTCACGAAAACATCATTTTCCATTTCGGGAGACAACACAATTCTTGCACTCAACAAGCACTCATTGAAGTTAGCTCGCATCATTGCTTGAGCACACAGTACTGCTGTCGTGAGCCTTTCATCATTCATCAGTGGTCTTGTGTGCATTGCTCTCCACATAAATTCATAGTACATTTTTGTATTTTTAAAAAAAATATATTTTTCATAATTAACATAATAAATATATTTAATTGTTCATAATCACTTACTTATTACGAATCATGATGTAAATAGTATTTATTTTATTTTTGAAGGTCATTAATGGTCTACTTTTTATCGTAATTATTAAACAAAAATTATTTCAACTCAGAAATTATTAAAAAGAAAAAGATGATGCACCATTTTCATCACCATGTCGCGTGTAGAGGCAACTAATTCCATGTTTTGCTGACACGTCAGCTTTTCATCTACAGAGACACGTATGATCCATCATCAGCACGACCTACCGCATTGAACGACACCCCAACTTTATCGTGCCCTTATCACCGTTCATTTCAAGATCAACGACCTGAAATGGATTATGCTAAACTTCCTAATAAAGTATGGGATCCTTTTTGTATGCTTTTATTTCAGCTGATTTTGAATACTTGAAATAAGGGTAAGAACAGGAATGTCGTGTGGTTCCTGAATAATTCAAGAGCCATTTTGGTCCTTCAACCCTTTCAGTTTTAACAAACTGACCCCAACTTTATAAAGTAGATAGCAAAGTTGGGACTTTCGAGTTTAGGATGGTGTATATACCTTCATTCTAGTCTATTTAAATAGAAAAAAATAGAAAAGAAAAAATATAAGTAAAGAAATTAAAAAACATCAAAATAAATCACAATGAGTAGCTACAAAACAAATATGCATGGAGGTTGCTCTTGATCGTGGTTTTTAATATAAAAAGAATAAATAAAAGTGATAGAAAGTACTTAATTGTAGTGGCAGGTAAAAGATATAAAAATAAATGTGTTTTCAAAATAGTTTTAAAATAAATTTATATTTTTATTCAAAATAAATCAGTATAAAAGACATGTTCCATCGGTCGTTTCTTCTAAGATAATAATTAGACACTATCATAGAGATATTGAAAATGTGTGTGTGTGAAATAAACATTCATCAAACGCCACACAGTATCTCCTCAGATGAAAGTTGCCCACTGTTCTAAACTAGAAAGCTTAAGGACTTAAGTGGAAACATGATCATATTATAGGGTTGAACATGAAACAATTACCCACCAACGAACACCGAAGGGGTCATGAGACTCATGACTCCTTGGACTAAATCCAAAATCAATGGCTAAAACTTCATAGAACCAACACATTCAACAGCCTAGATTAAAAGTTACCCTTCCATAGATACCAAGTGTCCTTGCTTGGTCTATTGTGGGTCTTTTCAAGTTGACAGGTAACCGCTCCCTTCGTTTTCTATATATTCTTCTCTTTTCTGCTCCTCTGTCTCTATGACTCTCTCTCGTTTTTCTTTTTCTTCTCAAAAATCAAAATCCGTGAGTAGATTTTATGTTTCATTTTTTTGGTATATCCCTTTATTGTTAATGTGTTTTTGTGATTATTTTTCCTTAAAAGTTGGTTTCTTTTTTTTTTATATTTTTTTTTGCGGTGGTTTGATAAATTCTGGTTAGATTTTGTGGTTAAATTAGTTTAATTGCGCCAATTTGTTTATTTAATTGTGTGCTGAACCGGGTTTCAATAAAGTTTCGCTCTTTATTTTGAAATGAAGAGCTAGGTGCAGGTTATTTCTGTTTTGTTGGTGTAGTTGAGGACTTGGAGGGAAATAAAGGATTTGAAAGTTTTGATCTTTTTCTATATTACTTTGTTGAAATGTAAAGATTGACTAAGGAATGAGCTCTACTTGAGCCAATGACATTGCATATAGTAGACCACTGATTGTTTCGGAGTAAATTTCATGACTTTATGTTAGATTTTTTATATATGATTATTGAACATGATATCTTTTTGATAATGCGTGTTAATCACTTTGGATTAATCTGATTGATTATATTGATTATTGTGTTTCCTGAATTGGACTTGATTTTTTATTTCTCAATATCAATTTATAGGTGTGAACATGGGAGTGAACTTGAAAGCAATTGTGGGGTTTGTGTTTCTTTCTTTTCTGTTGTTTGCTGCTGTATCATCCGCGTCGAATGATGGTTTGCTTAGAATAGGATTAAAAAAGGTGAAATTTGATAAGAACAGCCGAATTGCTGCACTGCTTGATTCCAAAGAGGCCTTGAGAGCTTCTATTAGGAAGTATAATCTTCCAAGTAATCTTGGAGAATCCGAGGATACTGATATTGTTGCATTGAAGAATTATCTGGATGCTCAGTACTATGGCGAAATTGGTGTTGGCACTCCTCCTCAGAAGTTCACTGTGATCTTTGACACTGGTAGCTCCAATTTGTGGGTGCCATCATCTAAGTGCTATTTATCGGTGAGTTTATGTGCTTCTATCGTTGACGAGTGCATACCAAATGAAGATTTTTGATTGCTCAAGAAGTAGATTAGGAATTGATTGTTGGGATTTTATTAATGGTTTAACTTTGCTATGCAGGTTGCTTGTTATTTCCATTCCAAGTACGACGCTGGAAAATCGAGTACCTACAAGCAGAATGGTTTGTTTTGCCTTGTTAATACCGACAATTTCTTAACTGCATTTTGTTTTTCATTCCATGAGTAGACAGTCTAGCTTGTTAATATGTATGTGATACGTTGGACATTTATCTAGAATGTTTAGGTCCCAAGTAAATATTAAAATGCTGCATATTAATTTATTTTTTTATAAGGTATGTGGTTGCCATGATGAGCTATAATGTGTATAGTTACTAACATTAGTTAGGAACTAATGATACCTTCATTGTAATCTTAAACCACACAATGCATTACTGGCTATTATTATTTAGTCTGAATTGCTCGTCATTGCAGTTGCATGAACTGTGTGACAGAGAAGAAACTATCATATGGATTTTTTTCTTCCTTTTCTTTTGTTAAGGAAAAAGTGCTGAGATCCAATATGGAAGTGGATCTATTTCTGGTTTCTTCAGTAATGATGCTGTCAAAGTAGGTGACCTGGTTGTGAAAGATCAGGTAATGTTGTCTTTCAACTTATTTGCTTGTTATTACATGGTGTGATCAGTCAGTGTGTTCTCACTGCGGTTTTTGAATATCAAGGAATTTATTGAGGCAACTAAGGAGCCTAGCATCACATTTTTGGCGGCCAAGTTTGATGGTATATTGGGACTTGGGTTCAAAGAAATTTCAGTGGGAGATGCTGTGCCTGTCTGGTATTTGTCTTATCTTTTAGCTCTCCCTGAGCATTTAAACATTTTTTTTATGGTTTGTGTTTGAGTGATATACATGCTTTTTGAATAGGGACAACATGATTAAACATGGTCTTATCAAAGAACCAGTATTTTCTTTCTGGCTTAACCGCAATGCGGAGGATGAACAAGGGGGTGAAATTGTATTTGGTGGGATGGACCCGAAACATTACAAGGGCAAGCACACTTTTGTTCCTGTGACACGGAAAGGCTATTGGCAGGTTGGTTGGCTGTATTCTTTTCGTAAGAGTTCTCAATAAATGTTTCATGTATATTTTTCAATTATTTTTCTCATTTTTTTTTACTGTAATTCTTGCTCATAGTTCAACATGGGTGATGTCCTTATTGGTGATAAACCAACTGGTAAGTTCTATCTTATTACCTTCACTGAAATGGAAACTCAAATATACCAGTAGAGCAAAGCTCTGTAATAAGACATATTGTATGTAGCATGTATCCATGTTTCTTTATATATATGTGTAATCCAAAGGATGCGTCTATTCAGGGTATTGTGCCGGCGGTTGTGCAGCAATTGCAGATTCTGGAACTTCCTTGTTGGCAGGTCCAACGGTATGAACAAAACACGAGAATGCTTCAGCTTGTTGGATGAATAATTGTAGATATCTTATTCAGTACACTCTGCTAGCTAACTGTCTAGTTATCCTATTTATTGGCCTTGAGTTGAAGTTGTGTGGATTGACTACAACAAAAAGGATGAAAAAGTAAAAAGCTGTTGATATTTTTCCCCTGTTGGCTTGAGGATTTAAAGATGAGTTCATTCTAGTGTTTTGTTGCCCCTGTCTGGATACAATTATCTGATATGGATTCTGAATTTCAATTGTACTTGCATATGGTAGCTTTTAATGTGATTTTTTTTGTAACCTTTTCATGTCTTCGACCTAACAGTGTAATAGACTTCTAGACTGACCTTGGTGCATAGGCTTTGAAATATATATTTTTTATTTAAATCATTTGTAGGAAAATGAGCATCTTCTATGATGCAGATCCGTAGCTCTGTTATCAATTGGCTTACGCCTAAAATATTTGTTTGTTTCTCTCTCTTTTACTTCCAGACTATAATTACCATGATAAATCAAGCAATTGGAGCCTCTGGAGTTGTTAGCCAGCAATGCAAGACTGTTGTTTCACAATATGGGGAAGCCATAATGGATTTGCTACTCACTGAGGTGAAAACTAGCTTTACTTTTATTTCAATGTTCTCTATTAACCATTGCTGATAAAAACTGACAAAATGGTTGTGGTAAGCATTTAGGGATTTATTTGTGTTCTTGCCTATAATTTACAGGCACAGCCAAAGAGGATTTGTTCTCAAATTGGACTTTGCACATTTGATGGAACCCATGGTATAAGGTTAGGGTCTAAAGTTTTCTGTTCTTATGCTTAGGCTTTCACAGTTTTACTTGGATGCATTATATTTGCTCCTCGATACTGGCCCCTTTTTTGTTTATAGGCCAAAGAAAATTCATTAAAGTTCATCCCTTCTTTTTGGATACTACCCCTTTTCATGGAAGGAAATTCTCGCTGCCATGCATGCTGCTGCTGCTTTTGTTACTAGAAAGGTTTACAATGTGTTGTGGATAGGCAGTTAACTTAGTGGTTTGTAATTTTGCTTAGCATTGGCATTCAAAGCGTGGTGGATGAGGGCAATGACAAGTCATCTGGTGTTCTTGGTGATGCTATGTGCTATGCTTGTGAAATGACAGCTGTCTGGATGCGAAGCCAGCTGAAGCAGAACCAGACACAAGATCATATATTGGACTATGCGAACCAGGTGAATAAAATGCATTAGTACTTTATATATTAATCACGGCAAAGAAATTATAGAACTTTGTTAATGAGGTGATGATACATTCATTATTCTTAATAATTGTCCGGGTCTTGGGGATATGCTTCTCTTCCATAAACCCATAATACTTTTGCAGCTTTGTGAACGTATGCCAAATCTGATGGGAGAATCAGCTGTTGATTGTGGAAATGTTCCTTCCATGCCCATGGTTTCCTTCACAATTGGAGGCAAAGAGTTTGAGATTGCTCCAGAGGAGGTATCATTTCTGAACTCAAAATCTTACCATTGATGCTGTCCAGGGACCCCCCCAACCTTTTTTTGCCCCTCTAAGTATGCACATGTAACTGTTGATTGGATTTGATGCAATCCACAGGTTGGTGAAATGCAACCAGCTATTAATAGTGAGGTGTCAGCGACATTTATTTGTTTGCTCTAAGAGTTACAAAATTGTGTGATGTTTTGATTGACTGTCCCAAAGCTCCTTCTAAGCATGGCCACTTGTATTAGGTTGATAGTCTTAACAGTAATTTTAACTGAATTTTAGTCTTGTCATTATGTTTGAATGCATATCTGTAGTCTAAATTTGTATATCTAGTAGTAATGGTCCATAGTCAGCGACAGGCTCATAAGGAATTTGGACACGGCCTAACTTTTCCTACATTTTCACATGAAGTGCTCCTATTGAATATGAAACACAACTTACTGTCGCATGAAACAGTGCCCCTTCAACGTACTACATCAAGCATACATATTAATTCATAGAACTAATGCCTTTTTCCTGGTCTGTGATCAGTACATTCTCAAGGTTGGCCAGGGTTCAGCTGCCCAGTGCATCAGCGGCTTTACTGCTTTGGATGTACCTCCTCCTCGTGGACCTCTCTGGTACATCATATTCTCAACAGACATTTTTAATGGTCCTAAAAACATGTTTAATTTTTTTATAACCTTTATCCCATAGTCATAGATGGTCTTATATGTTCCTTTGAGTCTTACCTACTGATCTTGGGCAATTCAGGATTCTGGGAGATGTTTTCATGGGTCGTTACCACACTGTCTTTGATTATGGAAAGCTAAGAGTTGGATTTGCTGAGGCAGCTTGAAGGATATAGTTTCTGGCCTGTTAATATGTAATGTAATTTTCAAAAGGCGATGTGAGTCACTGGTGAAATATGAAGGTTCCGGGCGCTTGCTTAAAATAAACAGATGTTTTTGTAAATATTCGCTTGCTTGCTTGCTTCTTATTAATTACAGATTGATACATCATGAAATGGCAGATGAATTGAATGCGTGCGCAAGTGCTTCGTGGCCATTTTTTTCCCTTGACGCATGCAGTTCTTATCGAAACTTTTGTCCAGGTTATTTCCTATCAATCCTTGGAAAAGATGGTCAGGAATTAAGGAGCCAAAAAGTGTTAGGTTATGTTAGGTTACATGAATACATTGTCACTAGGCTCATGAAATGACTACTGACTGCTCTTTAGGCACAATTAATAAATGTCATTTACAGATTGGAAAGTTTTTAATCTGTTAGGTTTATGATGCTATCAAACCGTGCCTTGCTTGTAACCTCACCATCAGAATAATTGCTTCTAGTCGCTTTTTATTTATTTAGTTGACCAAAAAGATTATAAGCACTTGACCAAATATAGGTTTATGGGGCCATGGAAAGTGGGAGTCTAGTTTACATGCAACCTAGTGCTTGAGTAGCGTAAGGTATATGAAATTGGATTTGACTTGACCAGAGCATATGCGTGTGATTGGTTTAGCTAGGAATTTGTTTCCTACTCTTCCTCCACCATCCCATGTAGTCATGTCCAGGCTTATCTACTCACCCACATTTAGCTGTCTAGTCTTATTTGCTCTCTAACGTTTTCTCAGTCCCTGTCACAAAAAAGTCTTTAGTCTCTAACTTAACGTTGCCAATATTCATTTTCATGTATTCTTTTGGTCACCAATCAACTGAGTGTCTGCGCTCGTGCTTCCTCCTCAACTGCCAACTTTGGTGGCTCTTTTCATGGTAGTTGAGCACGACAGAAAATGGCAAAATGCGTTTCTTGACAGTCAATAGCACCACCACCTCCTGTGGCCATTGAATAGTCCAAGAATGGAGAATAAAGATTATTCGCAAGGAACTACAAATGGGCCACTTAGTTCCTGGCAAAAATAAAAATAAAATAAGCAAATACAGTGCCTTTTCATGGTCTTTTAAGAATTAATGATGCACCTTGCACGTTTAGTTTATTTTAGTTTTTTTTTTTTTTTTTTTGATGATAAGGGAAATCCTTCATTTCTTGTTAAATAAAATTAAATTCTTTTTATGTTTAAAGTCTGCTTCTTTACACGGTATGTCACGTTTTAAATTGTGATATATATATATATATATATATATATATATATATATATCTTTTCATTTCAGCCACAGTTTCAATCAGTGGGATGTTAGTTTAATGATCAAAGTCATGTAGATCTAACTTGCATGCACTTGAAGAACAAATAAATGGATATTCAATTCCTTTGATTGGATGACAATGACATGATCAACAGCGGAAAGAGGAACAATTTTTTTTGAATTTTGTAATGAGAAAATAAAAATATATGGAAGCATAACAGGTGGGATACATTAGTGAATGCAATTTTCCAGCCTAATTTGGATGAAACTTTCATTCAAAGCATGGCAGGTAGTAACATTGCTGGTGGCTTGGTTTTCATGAAAATTATCAGGAGCATTGGCAGCTATACTTTATTCTCTTGCTAGCTTTTTCACTCCTTTTCTCTCTCACCCAAAGCATGTAATGTTAAAGACGGCCGCCGGCAGCCGTGCAAGCCTTGTCAGCACATAAAAATTACATCGGTGTGATCATTACTATTACCAGGTGGTAGTAGCTCTCTTCCCTGTGGCAACAACTTGCAAACAATGCAACTACCACTCTATCAGCCCATTCATTTGATCTAAGAAGAATAGCAATCAAAACCCTGTCTTTTCCAAGTGTGAACGAGGTTTCAAAGCAGCAGCTAGGAACAGTCGTGAATTCAAATGTATCCCCTTGTTGTTTAAGGATATTTTACTCCACTTTATGCTACTTTACACCGATTATCCATTCAACGCACTGAAGGGTTTGGTCTTTACGTCAGAAAAAATGGGACCCGCACCTTTTACCGAAAGCCAAACTCTAAGAGGTGAAAGGGAGGGAGTGAAGCCAAGGATTGGCGGTGGCTGGCACATGAAGAAAGCAGCGTGATAGTTTGTGTTACTTTAAAGGAACGTAGGATAGATAGATTCTTGGCTTTTCTTGGAATTTGTTTCAGCTTTCATCCATTCATTCTTCAGCATTTGCTTTTCTTAGGTGCCGCCTTGTGCAATGCCTTGTGAATTCTTCTTCTACACTTCACCTCCAATGCTAACATAGGAAGGCAACAAATTGCTTCGTCTAGAGTTGTAGGTTTGGCACTGAGATCTAAGGCTATGATTCTTTAGATCTTCCATTCAAATAGCCTACTGATTTCGCATGATTATGCCATGCAAGTGGAATTACTAAGAGTAATGACAAAGGAATTATTAATTGATGGAAAATAACAATTAAAAGATTTTAAAAACCATTCCATGAAAAAAAAAACTAAGAGTAATGACAAAGGAATTGTAGAAAATGCCCATATTTTAATCTATCATTTATTCCACGAGGATGTACTCATGAACAATGCATTTACAAGTTAGCTAAGCTTCTAACATGACTTTGACGATCTACAATTACTCACCCTTGAAGTTATCTTAGTTTCTAACATGACTTTGAAATCAAAACTAATTCACTTTTGAATTATTAGACACAAATAAAAAACCCTTTTATAAATTTCATAATTTTTTTAGATCATTTTAATACGTTGATATTTAAAATAAATTTTAAAAAATATTTTTTAAATATATACTAAAAAAACACTTTGAAAATCCCTGAACATCCCCTTAGTAGTAACATGTAGCCTCACTAAGTTACCTCCGCATGCTGCATAATTAAATTAGTCATTAATTGGTGGCTGGAAGAATATTCCTTGACCTAATTTACATTTAATCCGTCAATGTGTCAGAGAGTCATTACAAGTAAAGCACGAATTGACTTTCACTTGATAGATTAATAATTAAAAAAAAAAACCCAGCATGTTACAGCTAGCTTGGTTCAAGGTATCCGTATCATAGCATTAATTATAAGAGGTTTACTTTCAGAATGTCCATTAGAGAAAAGTCAACTAATAAACAATGGAGATTAAACCCAAATCTACTCTATAATATTACCAGCTAATATCCACTAATTAACCTCTCTTACGTGCTATATGATCTCACACTCGTTAACAATGGACGTCAACACAGAGCATGCACGTGACATCTCGTGAAGAAGGCATAATTCCATAGCCCGTTTGGCATTGCGATCCCGGTTTTTGGCCGAAATTTGAAAAAAAAATTTCATTTTAAAAACTGGCGGTTTAGTGTTTTTAGATCATTTTGATGTGCTGATTTCAAAAATAATTTTAAAAAAATAAAAAAATATCATTTTAATATATTTTAACATAATAAATATTTTTAAAAACTACTGCAATCGCACTCATATGCACTAATGAGCTCTTGAGCGTTAAGATTAAGCAATCGGCCGTCAATGCCGGCCAAACTTGCTTGCAACCCACCAGCTTTTCGACACGTGGAAGCTTTTCCTCTAGATAGAGGAAGTAACGGCGGCCGCCCATTGACCACAAAATATGTTAAAATAAAGTTGAATATAGAAAGCAATGTTTCTTGGATTAAAGTTAAACGAACCAAGCCAACTACATAACTGTTTGTGTATGTGCTATATATAGGATCTTGCAATCGCTTAGCAACCATAACAAGCACAATACACATCCTTTAAATTTTTTCACGCCCCACCATTCTCTCCGAAATGAACTGGACCAGAGGCCAAACCATTGGCCGTGGCTCATCGGCCACCGTCTCGTTGGCCAGGGCCAATGGCTCCGGTCAAGTCTTTGCCGTCAAGTCAGCTGAGCTATCAAGATCGGAGTCTCTTCAAAAGGAGCGAAGTGTTCTCTCAACATTAAGGTGCCCGCAAATTGTAGCGTACAAGGGGTGTGACATTACTAATGAAAATGGCAAGGTCCTTTACAATCTTTTCTTGGAGCATGCATCCGGCGGCACGCTTATCGATGCGGCTCGGGAGGGTGGAGGTTGTCTAGGCGAGGACACGATCCGATCGCATGCTCGGAAAATTTTGCTCGGTCTTGAGTATCTTCACTGTAATGGCATAGTGCATTGTGACATCAAGGGTCACAATATTTTGGTCACTAGTGATGGGGCAAAAATTGCTGACCTGGGCTGTGCTAAGCGGGTTGACGAGGAGTCAGGAGCAGATTGGGAGACGACGACATCAATTGCAGGCACACCACTTTACATGGCACCTGAGGTGGCGCGTGCTGAACAACAAGGGTTCCCTGCTGATATCTGGGCTGTCGGGTGTACCGTCGTCGAGATGGCAACCGGACAGGCTCCGTGGGCGAATGTCTCGGACCCAGTTTCAGCACTTTACCAAATTGGGTTTTCAGGCAATGCGCCAGAGGTTCCAAGCTTCATGTCTACGCAAGCAAAAGACTTTTTGAGCAAGTGCATGAAGAGGGACCCAATGGAAAGGTGGTCAGCCAGTGAATTACTCAAACATGATTTTATTATCGAAGAGCCAAGTCTTATTTTAAAGGAAAACAACAGCCCAAACGCGGAAACTCCAACGTGTGTTTTGGATCAAGTCTTGTGGGACTCAATGGAGAAGTCAGAAAGAACCTGGGATTTGACCCATAACAACACTTCTTTGGTCTCTCCAATCGAAAGAATGAAGCAATTGGCTGACGAAGATCGCAATGGAAACGCACCCAACTGGTCATGGGATGATAGCTGGGTCACGATAAGAAGCAACAATGGTAGCAAAGAGCAAGAAATGGTTTCTTGGAGTGAGGATTATGAGCTAGCATATGCTGATGGATCCATTGGTAACAGTGGGGCGGAGACAGCTTCGCTTAGTATGGAATATAACTTTGCCATTCTTCATGAGCCCACAAGTATAAGCGGGAATAATACTTGTAACACTAGCTGTAGCGATGGCTCTAGGCATAAAGTATTGTCGATGCCTTGTAACTGTAGAAAAGACACTTTATGTCAGCAATTCAGATTTTTTGGAGGAAATAAAGTTCTGCTTTCCACATCGCAATGCATTTTTTCAGATACTTTAGGGCTTGCTTTGCTGTTTAAAATTACAAATCGGGTCATAAAACATGGGATTGAAATGGGTCATAGCATGGTTCGGACATTCAGATTAGGTCCAAACTAAGCAATCAGGCTTGTGCCTGGAAATAAGAAACCAATTGGACCAAATCTTGACGAAGAAAATTGTGCCCGGTTAATCTAGGATAAGTCCCGGATTACATATGTAAGGGATTCATTCATATTTTTCTAATGCTATTATTAAAAATAAAAGTGATAAAACGATGTCATTTTAAATAAAAATACTGAACTAGATATAAAGAATTTATCTAAAACTTAATTAGATCATTCATGCTGTAATATTTTTGAGTGAAGAAAGTCAATAACAAAGTTCAAATAAAAATATGCAAGTTGCATGCATCGAAACCTCAGTGGACAAATAAAAAATTTCCATTAACACATGCTATCAAAGCATCTGTACAATGACGCCATATATCCACCTTCATCCACCCAGGCATTATGATTAGACGAGCAATAAATTTTCCCGATGACCAAACACATAGTCGACGCTGACTTCATTTACCACTATATTTTAAGAGTAATTTATATCTTCGCCTCAAGCATGCACCTAATGGTGTCCAAGCAGACGATAGCAGTCCAGCACTTAGTCATTTAAGCTAGCACTTTCCTGTCATCAACAAATTGCAACACCATTGATCATATTTGTCACAGCCCACCATGGAAAGCTACCTGGATTTTCATAGTTATCTTCGTTTAAACAACCTAATTAAAACTTCATTCCCATGGATTCAAAGGAGTGCTAAGTGGAACGACATGCATGCACGTTTACTGCTAATCATGAAAGCATGGTTGCTACTTGGAACGACATGGCATCAGTTCTCTACTTGATTCCCAACTTTACCCGCCTTATTATGCTAGCTCGTTCTGTTGATGACAATCTAGCTAGCTTGATCTTAGTCATTAACCAGAAGTCCTTCAGCCATGGAACTTTCTGGTTCCTTCTTTTTTATTGTTGTGTATTGTCTTTGAAGTCTTATGCTGGCCATGGTATTAGGAACATTCTTAAAAGAAAACGTAGGCATTACCAAAAATCTTATATTGCATATATGATAAACATAGTATGGCTTCTATTTATTCATCTCATGACCACTGCTGTTGTTATCTATTTTGGGGCCCATATAAACAAAAAAAAAAATCAAAAACAAAGAAACCAACTTTTTTTATATATATAACATATTAGTAAATGTATGCTTTGTGGAACTCTTGTTTCTTTATACTCAGTTCCTGATCAAGAATGATTAAAGCCCCATTAGAAAAATGATATGGGTAGGGATAGCAAATCATACAATCAAGCACTGAATTTGATACCATATTATCAAATTTCAACTTTTCTCCCTTGATTTCATGTTCCAGTGTCATTAGCTTCTCACAAAAGGGAAAAATCACGTAAGCAAGGGATAATAAAAAAGATGTGAATGCTTAACTACTTGTGTCATAAGGAATTTAGCCCACCATTCAAGAGATCATTCAAATAAGGTGTTTGTATAATCCTCAATATTGGGGAAATCGTTGCTTGTAGACATGATGGATCTTCTTGAATATGAAAACGTTAATTATTTTAGGAAGGATTAATGGATGCACAACCACTTGAAATTATTTCAGGTTTTGGACAGTTTCTCCATTCAATATGTATCCTGTGTGAGGAAAACTTTGGTCTCATCTTTTTAGTGCCTGTTTGGCTGTGCGTTTCAATCTGTATTTTGCCGTAATTTGATTTTTTTTTTCATTTTAAATGAATATGATTTGATATTTTTAGTTCATTTTGATATGCTGATGTCAAAAATAGTTTTTAAAAAATAAAAAAACATCATTTTGATGTATTTCGGCACGAAAAATATTTTGAAAAGCTACCGCAATCACACTCCCAAACAGGCCCAAATCATTCTGTACGCCGTGTAACAGGCTTGTAGGCCAGCTTTTTTCAAGAAATCAATGAGAAAATTCAATGTTGCATGGTGGGCTTATTCATTTACATTAATGTTTCTGGCACTCGTGTCTGCTGAGTATTCAAAGGAGATTAAATGTTCTACAGCATCAGGATTGATGCTTTTATCCTGATGCTTTTGTTGTCTGCACTGTCAGCACTGCATTAGACACTGATATATTTCTCCATCAAAATGATCGTGCACTGCATTTTTCCAGTGATTCTACAACAAAAATTTCAGGTTAAATCATAGCCAATTGTAAATACAAATCATAGTTACAGGTCGAAGTTTGTAGTCTTGCAAAACAGGAGAGGTGAGAGCTCGAGTTTGAGCATCACTTTCTTCAATCCATGGCTAATATAAAAAAATTGTCTGTCTCACCAGGACCATTTATATTCAGAAAGGAGAGAACACCAGCAGTATATGTTCTCTAATACACCGAACGATGTTAAGAAAACAAAATATCAGAATTTATGCTGACAGAAGATATCCATTCTTTTTCAGCGTTAAGCTCTACATTTGACTTGTAGGGAAAACAAAATGACAACTCTATTTGTACTTTCCTTTTCTGTGCGTTTCAGCTTGTCTTTTTCTCCACACTTGCAGCTATGCATAGATGGCAATTAAACCCTAACCAACAATCCCATCGTGAAAATCCCCAGTGATACTGTGAAAAAATAAAAATAAAAAACTAAGATGAGGATAAAAAGACTATTTAACAAGTGGGGCTCAGTTTCTCAAGTATTCTTCTTGCTAGTTGATCGTGAAAGTCTCGAGTCCACGGATTGCAACTGGCTCCGTAGGTTCTGGTTTTCTTCAAGCAAGCGATCATACTCAAGAAGGAACCCTTCAGATTGCTTGCTTAGAGCAACTGCATTGGCTTCTGATGTATTTACCTCCTTGGACTTGACTTCCAGCTCATATTGCAGCTGTTTAAGTTTTTCTCGCAGTGTGGACACCTCTGCTTCTAAAGTTTTGGTCTCCTCAACCTTCCCATCCTCAAAACTTCGATTTTGTTTCTTTACAGCCTCCATGCTCTTCCTCCGCATACGAAGCTCTCTAATGTAGTGGTGCAGGCGGTCTATCATTAGTGCAAGGAAAAGGATGGAACCTGCAAATAGTTCCCTCAAGTTTATACAGGTTGAAGAGCCAATAAGGTCTCTAGAAACAAGGAATTTTCAAAAATAAATTGCCTCGTCATTCAACTCAAAAACAAAAAAGAATTTCAAAATATATAGAAATCATTAGTGCAAGGAAAAGGATGGAACCTGCAAATAGTTCCGTCAAGTTTATACAGGTTGAAGAGCCAATAAGGTCTCTAGAAACAAGGAATTCTCAAAAATAAATTGCCTAGTCTTTCAACTCAATGCAAACAAGAATTTCAAAATGTATAGAAACAGACAAAATTCTCACTGTTTACAAATGCTGCCCTGAAAAGATGATATAGGCTACAAAAGAAAGCACTTAACACAATTCCCCACATATATTATTTAAAGATATTTGGTTTCCAACACAGTGCTCTACAAGATCCTTGAATAGGTTCACTGAAGAGCTGTTGAAAAAAATGTCAAAATGAGATGGCATGGCATAGCATAAAAGGTATTTAAATAAAGGTAAAAGTCATTCTGGAGACACAGAAAACAATCAGGGGACTGTGCAGAAATGCTTTATAGTGAATATGACATCTTGAGAAGCACTTTTGCACAATTTCACCACCACTAAATGATGAGAGAAGAATCGGAAGCGGGAAAGTATATATTTTCAAATATCTATGCCACCCGCCAAAGTTGTAAGAGGTATAGTGACAGCAAATGTTCGGAAATGAAAAACACATATTTGAAGTTACAAAATCTGAAGATGACCAAACTGTTGCCAGCATTTGAAGTTGCAGAGCATTTGGAAATGAAGAACATATGTTTGAAAAGCAGTATGTTGAATCTTATTACAAATGAGATGTTGCCTAGCATTCTAAAATGAAGGACAAGTGTTTGAAAAACATCATGTTGAATCTGATCACAACTGAGGTGCTGTACAGCATTCTGAAAAGAAAAATACATACTGGAAATTATATAATCCATCTTTATCTTATTGTTATTTGAGTTTATAATTCTTAACCGATGTACAATAGACAAGAGAACATATAACAAAGATAAAATCTTAGTACAGCTGAAGAGAACTCCATTGGTACAGAAAAATGCCATATTTGGAAGTACTTTTGCAAATACATGTATGATACAAAATGCTGTAAGTTTGACATCTTAAGGGAACCATAGGTCTGCAGGCACATGCATAGAAAAGCAGGCTATCATTGCTTCACTATATAGAGCTACTGTATAAGAGAAAAATCGCAGCATTTATTGCTCTTTACTTGAATTTTACTTGTCAAAGAATTTTTTATTTTTTCTAAATTGAACATAGCAGCACATACATCTAATGGCAGTACCAAGCATCAAGGCAGAGTTCAATCATCTAAAAACTGGAAAAAGCAGGACAACATGTGAAGACAATGATGCCATTTGAAATGATTTTCTTACATCGAAATAAAAAATTATTTCGATGAACAAAGAGTTCCAAACCCAAAGTTCTCCAACAAGGAAAAACATACTATTTGGACTCTTTTGCTCGAGGTTAATCAAAATCCAGATATTGGAGTAATTCGACTCTTTTTTCCCCCTACAGCACTAAACATTTGGTGACCCATCTTCCATGAGGATGGATGACACAATGCTCTTTCTCTCTAATCTGAACAAGCTACCAATAAATGTGTCCAAATCAAATGCCTCATTTCATCAAATCATTCAACATGCATGATTAGTAGGAAGAAAAAGAAAAAGAAAAAGAAAAGGAACAAATCTCAAACTCACAATCAAAACTGAAGAACACACCTCTAATTTAGATATCATTCTTCAGCATTAACAATGGATCTAAGACATTTCCAATCCGAAATGAAATGGCCATTTATTTCATCAAATCATGCATAAAACAGTGAAATTCTCAACCCCACCAAACCAATCACAAACATATCTATGAAAATCTAATCTTCAACACACATTCAATCACATTACACTAACCACACAAAGCTCATAACTTTAACAAAACAAGCCAAAACAAAAACATAACTCAAGAAATAAAGAATCATTACCCATAAGAGTAGCCTCAAGAAGATGTTTAGCCATAAGAACCTGGTCAGTAGGATTAACAACACCACCGACATCGATCCCACGTTTCTGGATCTTCACCATACTATAGACACTTGACATTAAAACCAAAAACACTGTCCCTGCAACTGTCTTAACCATGACTGGTCCACGCCCTCTTTTGACGCGATCCAAGCTCATTATCAGCAACTTCCTTAATGGGGACTTGAAAACAAATAATAATATCATTGCCATCTCTGAAAATATCACCGTAAACAAAAGCTGGATCATGTTTAGCGTTCTTCTCGGGAAAAAAACTGAGACTTTTTGAGTTAAAGATTGAAAGGATGGAGTCTTTGGGTGCTCAAGATCAAGAATTTCTGTGGGGCTGATGTACTTTTAGCAATAAGGATGGTGATCAAAGAAAAATTACAGAGATCACATAGAAGACGAGGTTTTTATTGGATGGAATGGGGTCAGTCTTCCTTGTTATTTATTTTATTCATTGAAGAAGATAGAAATCATATAAGGCCCCTATATCCTTCACATTTAGCCAAATTAATCCTCTACTAGGAAACTATACAAATTAATACTCAACTAAGCAGCTGATAAATGTTATGATGCAAAAAAATAAAATAAAGATCTCTGGTAATTATAGTTTGATCACTATAAAATATACCAAACAGAAATAGGATTTTGGACCCAATATATTGAATCTAAAATTCAAAAAATAAAAAATAGACCACTTCACAATCCATCAAGTGGGAAAGGAGAATCCTGGCCAAGTATAAAGTATAGATGTTGATTGGATCACTCAATGTTGAAACTGGGTGGGCTATGTGTGATTTTTGTCCCAAACATTTTAATTACATGTCTTCTTTTCAGGACAGTTCAGTATTTTAAAAAACTGGAAAGTTTTTTTCTTTTACACCTCACAATACTTTTGGAAAGTTTCTTGAGTTTAAATTAATTCAAGGATTCATTTATTTATTTACACTTAGAGCATGTGCATCTCTTTGTCAGCAGGAAAACAAAGATTTATAAATTAAAAGATTTAATGGATCCTATATATGGTATGCTAAAATTATTTGATGCAGCAGCTGATAGTGATGAATACCAGAACTCTATTTTTGTCCAGGGACTGCATGCTTTTCTTGAGCATTTCGAAAATGGAAAGTAAATGTTAAAACAGGCATCTACCATGATGCCTTAAAATAATTAAAAAAATGTTTTCTTGGGGGCGCATTATTTTTATTAATTCAATTATAAAAAGAAAAAACTAGAAATGAGCTACATCCAACGGTAGAGAAATAGCCTTCCTTGATCAAAATATTATATGCAAGATTTCCCAAAACATATTGCTGACAATATACATGCAGTACAGTTAAGATTTGACAAAGGGGAGGGAGCACCTGTTTTACCGACACCAATTTTATCATAATTTCTTTTTGGCAAACCCTAAATGTTAAGAAATCAACGTCAGGAATCATAAAAGGGGTGACAAAAAGATGAAAATTACTTTAGTTGGTGGTGAGTAGCTAGGTCCATGTCCAAGCTTCCTGTAAAAAGGATAATTTTTTGAAAGCAACGCTACCTCATCATGGTTTTCGTTCCCATCACCTCCAGATTTAAGAACCACAAGGTTGCCTCTGCTCAAGTCTTAATTCTTCCCATACTTGTGCATCATGTTGAGTGGGAGGATATTGAATGAATTTTTATTATTATTAATTTTTGATGTCGGTCCAAGGGGCTAAAGTTATACATTAGCTACCTAATCGCAGCGACATCCATGAATCGTCAAGGACTGAAAACACATGATATGGACAGTCTTAACTCTCAAGCAACAACCAACCCACTAGTTAAAATTAAAATTTCAGTCTGTTTGATTGAATATTCCAGGATCACGTGTTAGCTCTTTCTCGGAAAAAGTACAAGTGAAAATAAAATAAGCATGCATGTAGCTTAAGGTAGATGAACTAAATTGTAATTGCAAGAATATGCGATAATCAACCATTTAGTATGTAGTTTACTATTAAGAGATTGGGTTTGAAGAGTTTACTTTTCTAATAGTTTCAGGTTTGAGTTATGTGGTTGCTAATATAATGATTATTGGAGGTTTATATAATCGTTAATTTCAGAGCCCGCGGAATTAGTCGAAGTACACACGAGCTAACCGAACACCTAATATTAATAAAAAATAATAATTAACCGCAATATCCATCATTACATGCTGTTGCCAAGCTAAAAAGCTAATCACCTTTCGGGGCATGTTACTATGGACTATTTTTGTAAGATTAATATTGTAAGAAAAGGATGGATAAGCTACTTACCACTCTCATCACTTCGCCAAATAATGAGGGGTGGTGCGTGTAAAGCACTCTGTGATCGCATGAAGATGCTTGCTTCTTGCAGAACAATTTGTGATTAATTAATTCGTAGAAGGTGACCAAACTGCAGCTAATTACGCTCCTCTAATTTGCTCTTGTCATCTTTTGAATTTCTCGGGCCTCACACTTTTATCCAGTGTTCTTAAATTCAGCTCTGTCTAGTGTGATCAACCTGTTGCCTCGTCAAGTGTTTAATTAAACTGCATGTAATTTTACTCGATAAAAGAAATTATAGCTGCTAAAACTTAAACTGGATTCATCTTTTAAATCTAATGTTATTAGGTGATAGAGTCTATGAATAAACTTCAACACCATGAATTGAATTTCAACTCGTTTTCATTTTTTTTATAATTAACAATCATTGACCTTGTCATAAATGTAGATGGATTTCTTCAATTATTTTTCCCTAGCTTACAAAGTCTTCTCTGATGGGATTGACCGTTGATGATTTAATTATATTAAAAATTGTCGACCAAGTAGGCAAACCAATTAGTTAAAAAGTAATATACACCTAATAAAGTGGGAAAAAAATAAGAAATCAAAGGCGCTAGCTAGTATTATGATGAATGAAGTGTTTTTATATGAGCAAAAATCATATATGTTAGAATATCATATACAAAATAATCAACAAATCATATTAACAAGGAGGTTGGTGATATTAATTAAGCTCCCGATTAGCACTAGAAAAGCTTGCTTCCAAATTCCTCCTCCTCCTCGATATTTCTTAAAGAAGATGAAGTTGCGAGGTGTTTGAGCTCTGATAGGCTCCTGCCTAGTTGCAATGCCACCTTCATTTCAAACACTTGTCCATTTTCTCTTCCCCACACATTTGTCTCATTTATGTTTGATTCTATAGTTTCTTCCATGAGCTTGAAGAAACCAGCATTGCTTCTATACATCTCAAATACCATCCCAACTTGGCCCCCATGCTCCATTGCATTCACTATGCTTGCCAAGGCACCGCCGGCAACACCCATTATCACAGCCCACGGGTTAGCAGTTCCTGCAAAAGCTGACCCCAAAGCTCCCAGACCGGTGAGTAAAGGACCGGAAAACGCGAGCATTTTGTGAAGTTTCAAGGCTTTTTCACTCAATCTCAAGTAATCTGCCTTGTCTTTTCTTTTCAAAACCCCAACAATTTCTCTCATTTCATCTTCCAACTCTCTATCCCATCCATTTCCTTCTACCTTCTTACCGATTCCTCTCGCTTGTTTTCGCCTTTGTTGAGGCCACCAAACTGCAGGCTCTACACTTGATGGGTATTTTTCGAGCATGGCACCTAATAATGGAAGTGGATATGCCTTGTCCAATGCCAGAACATTCTCCATTGCGTCGTTGACATCACTAACAGTAGGATTCCCAACGGACAACAGAGTTTGAATCTGGCCGTGAAGCTGCTTAAACAACCTAGCAGCATTCCTTTGCTCCTCAGCAAGTTGTGATGGTTGGATCTTATTCATTATCGCCAACATTCCGGTTGCTGCAAGATATAGTATCGTGGAGGATACCTTGAGTCCTGCAAGTGGCTCGCCGCTTGCACTAGCGGCTGCAAGTCCACACATGGTGGCTGCAGTGAGAGTCATAGCATGGATGGAATTCAAAAGCAGGTGGTTCCAATTATCTCTCTGCTCTCCAATGTTCTTGTGCATCTCAATTCTATCTGCCACGGCCTCCATGATTGCGTAAAGCTCGGCAACCACCACTGGATCAGAACCATGGGTCTTGGGACCGGATTCTTTCTCCATTTGGGTAGTTTTCGGAACTCTATAACCACCTGATCTAACGCTCAGCTCTTCCATAAAATTGTTGGTAGAAAGCTTTGGTAGAGATAGAGGGCTGAACCGGATTTTCGGTCCATTTATAGCGGCTGTAACCAATCTCTTATGACTACAACGAGAGGATGAAGAACCTGAAACCACCATGCCCGAAACTCGGAGACTTGCCATGGTGTAATCTTTCGAATCTATGTCTTTGAAAGAAGTTGTTGTCGTGAATGGGGTTGGCTTGTGTTAATGTCTTCAGGCTCAGAAGAAATATGATGTGAAGTGAATTGGGGTTTGAGGTTCAAGGTGGCTTGGTACGTATTTATAGCAGGTGAAGGGTGTTGACCCAAACGAGAAGGAAAAAGTCTAACGGTTGAAACATACAAGTTTGAATAGGTTTTCACAGCTTACAAATTGGATCGATTGGACTATTTCTTAGGGTTTGTGCGTACTGGTTCAAGTCAATAGGTGATGGGTTTGAAAATGGCTTTGAATAGCAACAAACTAGTTTTCTTGATTTGCCTTCAAGTTGACATAGACCAACCATCCCCCCACAAATATAATTTCTTATTTATTTATTTTATTTGGAAAAAGGGTCACCTGTTGTAAATGTTTAATCACATAGTGCATATTATTCCTTGAAATAATAATAATAATAATAATAATAATAATAATAATAATAATAATAATAATTTATTTGATACACAATCATTTGACTATTAAATGTGATATGTTTATACTTTTAAAAATGTTTTTTTTTCACATAAAATATATTAAAATGATATTTTTTAGATTTTTTACATCAAAATATTAAACCATTGGAAAACATTAAAAAAAATTAATATTTTTTTAAGGCAGACACACTCTAAGAAAAACTGTTTTTGATATTAGCATATTAAAATAATTTAAACACACAAAAAAAATAATCTAAAAAAAAAATTTTTTGCATAAATGTTTTTCAAACAAAAACGTGCTCCTAAATAAATTATTAGATTTACATGCCAGGAACATACAAATACTTGTCGTGAAATCTCTTCATCACACACACAGGAAAAATAAACTCATGCAACACATCGCTGTAATTGTGATGAGAAAGAACAATAGCGTCCATGGTGTGAACGTCTTGAT
The DNA here is from genome assembly GCA_025169955.1 of Salix arbutifolia. NCBI lineage: Eukaryota > Viridiplantae > Streptophyta > Magnoliopsida > Malpighiales > Salicaceae > Salix > Salix arbutifolia. The sequence goes on from CM045905.1 coordinate 440,305, forward strand.
CGTGTTATCTGGGAATGTGCAAAAATCTTCTTTCCAGTTTGTTCTACACTTGTATTTCTGAGACCTACTTTGAAATTTCGGTAATGTGTTAGAGATTGTTTTTAATAATGTTTTTTATTTATAAATATATCAAAATAATATATTTTTATTTTTAAAAAATTAATTTTGACATTATCAAATAAAAATAATATAAAAACACCCAAAATTATAATTTAAAATAAAAAATAAAAATAATTTTATTTTTAAAACATAATAACAAACGACGGACCACCTGTAGCTTTCTCCCTTTAGGAGAAGATCTACTGATTCATTGAAAGCCATTCCCCTGTTGATGAGGTCCCTATTTCATGTAACATGAAACTGAACTTCTCTCTGTGTGTGTGTGTTTTTTTTAGCACAAAAGAAACAGGAGCAGAGACTCTCTTTTTTTTTTTAATTTCCAAATGAATCAAAATTTGATTATTTTTTTTTATATCCATGACTGATCGACGAGCTACGTCATATACACACCCTGCTATAGTAATAGGAAAAGACAATTGGTCAACATAATTAAACAGCTCCAGCAGTTGACATTGGGAGCATAAAGGCCATACTATAATGTAATACTAAAATATATATATATATATATTAGTAAAAATCTTGGGTCTTGCATACAAGCTTTTCAGATTCTGTCTCCCTTGAACAGGAGTGCCGACGTAAAAGCTTGTGTCAAAGTTCCCTGTGCCAATGTCCGGCTAACATGAGCATAAAGTATAGAGCAGCTGAAATGAAGTAAAATACGGACTATCATTCAAGTAGTAGAAATCACAAGATTGGCTGTTCAACAGAAATCCACACTTAAGGAAAGATTGTTGGGGAAAAGCACTCAGAACATACTAAAAATCACAACAAATCAATTACTAGTAAAGAAAATGAGAGAGAGATAACATTTACAATCAAAGTTTCATTAATATCTTTTCTTTTTTTTTGGATTCGAGTTAACCCCACCCTCGGAAAATGTATTTTATGAGCCCAGGTGAGTGAGTAAAATCCCCGCTGTCTGGTTTCATTACTATCCATCACGCATTACACACAATTCAGTAGAGGACTAATATTGTTGAGTTTATGGTTGCTCAAAACAATGTGCTAGCCGCATAATATGTTCATGCATCAGGAGGCATTATTCATCTTTAATGACATATTGGTGATTTCTGTTTTTGTTCTTCTGTTAACCCTTGGTCAACGCCATTGACCTCGCTCGGAGATTTAGAAATATTCCCCTGAAGATGACATTTAAGGAGGAAAAGGAACCCAATCTCATATTCTGTAAAATTTGATAAAGAAAATTTGCAAGGAAGAGTGGGATGGAGACGAAGTAAATACCAGCCTACTGCAACAAGGCCGTGGAAAAGAACACGAAACTGCACTGATTATTTATTTTATGTAAGAAATTGCATCGATTGTTATGAGAAAAGAACAATACCGTCCATGATGTGAACTGCAGTGCTGGGTATTCCTCTTTTAGTTTAGTTTTCACTTGCGTCCAGGGTCTTCCTGCATTTCATGGTTAGATGATAAGTAGCAGTTACTTTCTTGTCCGTCATACGTACTGAGAATTGAAAAACAGAACAAAGCTTACAATGGGATTGTCATTCTTGAGCAGTGCAAGAAACCAATATAAATGTTAATCCCTTATGTTTTTGCTACAAATTCTTTTCCATGGATCTGGACTTCTAACTTCACCAATGTAGGTTGTAGTGTGTTATACAACACTTTATGGACATGAGAGCTTAGAAAAACCAACCCTAAGGTTATCAGATAGGATTGCAGCATAGCGAAGTTGTGCGTCTAAGATGAGCCAATACAGACTTACTATCAATGACCATTCCACAATAAATCATGAAAACCAAGTTGTTTCAAGGAGAAGCTGTCAACTGCTCCACACCCACCTGAAAAGAATTTGATTCAGATTTTAGAATGGTTATTTAATTGAGTAGGCATTAAGGTAGAATGAGTTGAAAACAGCATTGGTAATATAATCTGATATGAAAGTTACATATCCAGGATAGAAGAATTAGGAGTATAGAATTTTACAAATGGAGACACAAAGGTAGTATACCTTCTTGGCAACTGTCGTTGTATACTTCTTTCCCTTGAACATTTTTTCCAGCATTAAATGTAGGAAATGCCCAAATGGTCCAAGATACACAAACCCAAAAAGCTACATTTAGCCATGTTAAGGTGAATGGTTGTAAAAAGAGAAGGAAAAAAAATAAGCAGCGGTAGATACCCAAATGGATTCGTGATTTTTTCAATCACAATTTCCTCTCCATGTTTGCAACAGCTCTTAACTATTTGATACACATCCACCAAGCAATATACTCTCCCATTATCCAGAAATAATATGATTCAACTTCGAAACGGAAGAAACAATTTACAAACCAATGCAAAGTTGTGATTCCTCTATCACAGTATACAATTTAAGTGCAATACCCTGAGATAAGCCGGCTTCATTGAACTGACAACCCAAACTTCCATCAAAATCTCAGCTTTCGTATTATTTTCCTATTATTTCTTATCAATAGAGTTTGGCCTACTCCTGAGTCCTAACACATAAATTGCTAAGAATCTGACCCTACCGATCAATGAAGTTACAGTATTCTACAATAAAAATCAAAGGGAAAACAGAAACCAAAACGGATAAAACTCACACTGTTCACTCAGATTCATTGGAAAACGAATTGAAGGTAACGAAATGAGAAAATAGCTTATACCACTTTGAGCAAAATCCTTTTAATTTGAAGTTTCTGTATGCCAGAGAGTTTCTGTCCTACAATGACAGCTGACAACACCCTGCTGTAATTGCCTGCATTACACAAAAATTTCTTACAAAATCCGATAATTTACAAATTTGGATATCAATTTTTCATAACACAATTGCAATCATCAAGATGGTACTTATCCTCAATTTCCCATCTTAAAAAAAACTGGAAAGATCCAAACTTTTACACATTCTTCCCTGAATCAAAATACCCCGCAAAAAATGAAACCCCAAAAAATTAAAAAAAAAAAAACTAGAAAAAAATCAAACTTTAATCACTTTCTTCCTCAATCAAGACAACCCATCAAAAACAAATTAAAAAAAAACACATAACAAAGAAAGAGATTTGACATCGAATGAATACCTTAGTTCTCAAGGGGTGTAGTTGAAGCTGTAACAAGTACTGTTGCAGTCCTCTCTTTGCTACTGACCCCATTTTTGCTCTTACATTAGCCTGTAAAATTGAGCAAGAAAGACTCAACCTTTTGTACTGATCACTCTCACCGAACTTCCTCTCGTTTCCTCTCTCGTTAACTTGACCAGTTACTTGCTCTATCAAATATCAGACAAAGACATGAGAAAGTGGGAAGTGAGAAGTTGGTGTCTGATGTTTGGCTTAGAAAGGACTGCCGCTGGCAGCATGGGTTTGACTATATTCATCACTGCATGAAAATACTCTATTTACTTTACAATATATATTGCTACCTTATAGAAAATTGTTTACTTGGTCAAGATAATGATTTGCATCATTCCCTCTTTTTTTATGAACAAAAACTTTAATATATCAAATTATTGCCATTTGATTTCATTATAATAACCATATCTCTTTGTCTATCAACATCTTGATATTAAGACTTAATTTTTTTCCTATATTACTTTGTATATTTATAGAGAATAAATAAATAACCATAAATATTTTTAGGATGCAATCATAATTTAATTAATAGCAACGAAAAAGATTAAAAAAAATTTTGTATTTGGTTTAGCAATTGGGTGGTAGTTATGGAATATTTTTTGTAATTATCAATATTTACAATATTAAAAAGGAGATAGATATGAAAAGAAAAAAAAAATGTATCCAGTCAAACAAAAAATGATAAGAAATTTTTTTCTTGTTAATCTAAATTAATTCATTTTTTTATTAAAAATATATTATAAGTGCTAGGATTCTAGAATTCATATTTATATTTAAATTTGATTGAGGTTAGGGTGAAGAAAATATAATGTTTTTCTTTAACCACCATGACTATATATGAAGTATTAAATATGCACCACTAAGCTAACGGCAAGCACAAAGCTATAAGGCACTCATCTATGATATGATTAACTAACAATATGTAAATTTACAGGGTAAGGTCTCTTGATAGTAATTTTGTCAATTTTGTTTCGGTTGGTATTTTATTTTTTCAATTGGAATAAAATGTTTGGTTTTGGAGTGTTTCGACGCCCTGTTTTAGGATTATACTGGTTATGTGTGTGTGTGTGTGTGTATAATAAAATATATTAAATAAAAAAATAGTTCAAATCCAAAAATAAAATTATTTAGAATTGTGCAATTTAATCTAAAAAAAATACAATAAAATGATTTTTCTGAACAAAATTATAAACATGTATAATATTACGAGAATGTCATTATCAATCTCGCAAGGTCATTACATTCTCTTATTGCTCTGAAATTTTAACATAATATATGTAAATATATCAAGAGACTCATCATAAAATTTCATCTCAATTTAATGGTTGAATTAAGAGATATGGTTGATATTATAAAGTTATTCATTATTAATAAAAAAAACTAGCCGAAACGGAACGAGTGGAATGAAACCACAACGTTCTGGCCAAAATCTGGGCGGAATTTCTGAAATGGACTGAAATTTTAAGCGAGGTAAAAAAATACACGGTTTTATTTTATTTTTTTAATTGGTACAAAATATTTTAGTTATTTCAGTCGAAACAAAATAAAATTACCAACACTACTTAATAGTATCTCTATGTCAAGAACTAAGCAATATATAATGTAAGTTGGGTAAGTTCTGATACAAGTCATTTTACAAAAAAAAGTACAAAAATTCAATGCTATATACATTTTTATATCGAAATAGTAATATTCAATTCTATATTCTTAAATTAGAATTGATCAAGTATTTTGATATAACAAGAGAATTGATCAATTTAATTGGTAATAACGTATGCTGATCAAGTTTTACAATGTCTCACCTTAGACCCAGTAAAGCCTGTATGGGTTGATCAAGTGAATGGGTCCGGTCAACGCATTACTATGTCAATGTCATGCAGTCAATTCAATCCGTATGACCTTTATTTTTTATTTTATTTTTCAGTTATGTTCGTTATATTATAAATACCCTTCCATGGCCTCCCTCCATTTTCATCATCAACCTCAGAATTCTCATCCTACATATCACAAATACAAAAGAGAAGCCAGAGAAAAGAGATAATCAGAGAAAGCCTACGCATTTTCTTAAAAAAGAAAAGGGAAAACCCATATACGATATGGCCTCTTTACAAGCTACAAGCTTTCTTGTCTCTTGTGGTTTTTCAACAAGAATCAATGCTGCCATTTCTGTACCTAAGCTTCCAGGAATTCGTATATCAGTTCCAAGAAAGTCATTGAATCTAGTTGAGGAACTGAATTTAGGAGATGGGTTCACAAGTACAATCCCACTAGAGAAGAATCCTGCCACTACTAACACAAGAATTGATCAAGAACCAGCAACTACTAGAGCAACAGTCAAGCTTTATGCCATCCTGGAAGCCATTGCAGATAGAGTAGAGATGCACAAAAACATTGGGGAGCAACGTGATAATTGGAACAAACTTCTTTTGAATTCAATTAACATGATCACTCTTACGGCTGCAACCATGGCTGGTGTGACCGCAGGTGGCGCAGCAGGAGCTCCTCTTTTAGCTCTGAAGTTATCATCAGCGCTTTTATTTTCTGCAGCTACAGGGATGCTACTGGTCATGAACAAAATCCAACCTTCGCAGCTTGCAGAAGAGCAGAGAAATGCCACGAGATTGTTCAAGCAACTTTATAGACAAATACAAACTACTCTTGCTCTTCGTGATCCTACGGAGTTAGATGTGAAGGATGCTATGGAGAAGACATTGGCTCTTGATAGAGCTTACCCTCTCCCTTTGTTAGGGCGCATGATTGAAAAGTTCCCTGAAAAATTTGAGCCTGCTGTTTGGTGGCCTAAATCAGATGAGACCGAAGGTAGGAAACAGCCTAAAAAGGTGGCTACACGAGGAAAGAATGGGTGGAGTGCAGATCTAGAAGGCGAGATGAGGGAGGTGATTGAAGTGATAAAGACAAAAGACAGTGAAGATTATATGAGGCTTGGCAACTTGGCATTGAAGGTAAACAAAATCTTAGCGATCTCAGGTCCATTACTCACCGGCATTGCAGCTGCCGGGTCTGCCTTTTTAGGCCATGGATCCTGGGCAGCGATAGTGGCAGTGACAGCAGGAGCATTAGCTAGCACGGTCAGTACCTTCGAGCATGGTGGTCAAGTTGGTATGGTGGTTGAAATGTATAGAAACTGCGCTGGATTCTTTACACTTTTGGAAGAATCAATTGAATCTACAATTCAAGAAGGGGATTTGGAGAAAAGGGAAGAAGGAGAAATGTTTGAAATGAATGTGGCATTGAAACTTGGAAGAAGCTTGTCACAGCTTAGAGATCTCGCCAGAAAATCATCTTCTTCTCGTGCGGATGGAACAAGCATAGATGAGTTCGCTAGCAAGCTATTTTGAAAGTAGATTGTTTCTTTGTCCATAACTAATTCATATTCTTGTATTATTTTCTAGACCAATTCCTTGTACAAAGTGGCTCCTCTCAGGCCTCTAACCTCAAATTAAGACTTGCATGCAAATCCAAGATTCTTTCTATTGCATATATATACATCAAATGTTGAAGATAATATATATTGCCGATATATGCTTCCATTTAGTTGTTGAACTATATCAAGAAAATCTGATTTACCACAGATTTGTTTTTTAATTTCAAACCCAATTATCAAGTAAATGATATGACGAGATGAGCTTCTTAATATTTCAAAAAAATAGTACTTTCTACATTTTTATCCTAAGATCAAATGGACTGCCATGTATGAGATGACGGAATTATCAAGTTATTAATAAAGGCATAGGGGAAGTAAAAACAATTGCCCAACGCAACCCAATTCGCCCGAAAAATAGTTCTTAATTTCTATGATCAACGGATTAAATGGACTGCCATACATCATTTCTAACTTTGGAGATCAAGGGTTAGGGCATCTCCAACGAGGAAGGCAAACGAAATGATAAAATAATCAAAAGTTTTTTTCTTGGCAAAATTTTTTTTGGGTTAGGGCATCTGCCATAAATTGAATTTTGGGTTTTCAATGCAAAAGTTTTTTTTTCTATTTTTGAGCGTTGAGTTTTCACAATTTTAAATTAAAATATTATATTAACAATTTAACTTTTTTAAATAGCTTTTAGCATTGAGTGTATAATTTTTGTCATTGGAGATGCTCGAATGCCAGGCAACGTACGGGTAGGAAATTTGAAGTGGACAAGTCGTTAAGGGGTGAAGAGGTCTGGTCAGCATGCAGCCAAATGGCCATTGTTGTTCCTTGACAAATTAATGATCTTTCAGGCAGTCAACACATATGACCCTTTCCTTTCCAGTTGTATTGTCTGGTTATTACATGTCCGTTTCTCCTCTCTCATTATCATCAACCTCTCCTCCCACGTACAAACACATCAATGGAGCCAAGACGCAGGGAAAAAATCAATTGAATCTACAATTCATGAAAAGGGTTTGGAGAAAAGGGAAGAAGGAGAAATGAACGAGGCATTGGAGCTTGTCGCAACTTAGAGATCTTGCTAGAAAATCCTCGTCTTCTCATGTAGACGTACGGAAGCACCATAGATGATCAGTTAACGGGCAAGATATTCTGAAAGTTGAAATCTTTGTTCGTCATCAATTCACTTTCTTCCATTTTATTTTTCAAGAAACAAGTCGTACGTACATCAATATTTTCTAAATATTTTTCGTTTTATGGTAAATTTTTTAAAATATGCTTGGCTTGCCACCAAATCCAAGTATTGGTATAGTTTGTATTATTATTTTATCAATTCAAAGCTGTCTACTGCCTCGTACAATGGCATCCATACGAAGAAAGAAACATATATTATATTAGAAAATTTGACTGATCAAGAAATAAGAAATGAGTGTGAATAGATTTGAACTTGCTTTGTCTTATATATTTAATGGTAATTTCTTGGGATTATAATAAATAGCATATATTCAAAACACAGATCAGAAAAACAAGACCGAATCACGAATTAGATGGTTAGAATAAATCCATCTAATTTTAAAAACCTAGCGAGGTTAAACTTTTAATTTTTTTAAAAACTAAAATAATATTATTTTGATTATTTTTTAAAGAAAATATGATTTATTGAGTGCCAATTTTTTTCAGGTTAGATTTCAATTGATTAGATTGATGAGTCAACTCAACTTTTGATCGGGATGACCAGTTTTTTTTCAAAAAAAAATCCAAACTAATTAAGAATTTGGGTCAATCCAGATTTTACAACTATAATTGTAATCTCTAATCTTGCTCTAAAAAATGATGTTACTGATCTCATGTGAATTAATTTACTCTAATAAAATTTGAAAAGTGATGAAAAATATAATTAAATATGGGAGAGAAGAATGAAGGCTTTGGCTGGACGTAAATTACGTGACATTTAATTATGTGTGCTTTGCTTAGATATGCAGTGACGATTGTAGGTTGTTTGTGGCAACTTAGTTTTACCGGTACTTATCGAACGGATATAAATTGTATTAGAAACATCTAATTGTTCAGTTTTTTGAATCAATAATTAAATTATAAATTTAATAAAATTAATATTTGCGTGTTTAATATTTATAAAAAGTATATATATTCAAGAGATCATTAGTTTGTGTGATGGTGCCACAATATAATAATGTGAGTACGTAGAGCAAGTTTTACTATATTCAAGAATTTTTCAAGTGGTGAACATGTCCATGCATTATTCAGCAGCCGATTGTGTGCGTCGTCAACCCTACACTCAGTCAATTCAACCCTATGACCTTTTCTTCACAGCTATTTCCGTTGCTATAAATACCCTTGCATTGCCTCCCTCCATTTTCATCATCTTACAAACACATCACAGAAGCCAAAAAACAGAAATAATCCAAGAAAACCCTTCAATTTTCTTAGAAAACAAAAGGGAAAAAACCATATACAGTATGGCCTCTTTACAAGCTTCAAGCTTTCTTTTCTCTTCTTCTTCTTCTAGTTCTTGTAATTGTTCAACAAGAAATGCTGCTGTTTCGCTACCCAAGCTTCCAAGAGTCCGTCTCTCAGTTCCGAAAACCCCATTAAAATTTGTTCAGGAACTGAATTTAAGAGATGGGTTCACAAGTACAATCCCATTATTAGAAAAAACAAGGCCAGATCAGTACGAGCCAATCAAACCTAAAACCACTTCAGAAGAAGCCAAGCTTTACGCAATCTTAGAAGCTGTTTCTGATAGAGTGGAGATGCACAAAAACATTGGGGAGCAACGTGACAACTGGAACAAACTTCTTTTGAATTCAATTAACATGATCACTCTTACGGCTACAACAATGGCTGGTGTTGCATCGGCTGGTACAGTTGGAGCACCACTTTTGGCTTTGAATCTATCTTCAGCTCTTTTATTTTCTGCAGCTACTGGAATGGTACTGATCATGAACAAAATCCAGCCTTCACAGCTTGCAGAAGAACAAAGAAATGCCACTAGATTGTTCAAGCAACTTCATAGCCAAATACGAACAACACTTGCTCTTCGCGATCCTACCGCGTTAGATGTGAAGGATGCAATGGAGAAGACATTGGCTCTTGATAAAGCTTACCCTCTTCCCTTGTTAGGAAAAATGATTGAGAAGTTTCCTGAAAATTTTGAGCCTGCTGTTTGGTGGCCTAAATCACAAGGATCCCCAAGAAAGCAGCACAAAACACAAGGAAAGAATGGAGATCTTGAAGAGGAGATGAGGGAGGTGATTGAAGTGATAAGGAGAAAAGATAGTGAAGATTACATGAGACTGGGCAACTTGGCTTTGAAGGTTAACAAGATCTTAGCCATCGCTGGTCCATTACTCACTGGCATTGCCGCTGCTGGGTCTGCCTTTGTAGGCCATGTATCATGGGCAGCAATTGTGGCTGTCACAGCTGGTGCATTAGCTACCACAGTCAATACGTTTGAGCACGGTGGCCAAATCGGTATGGTGGTTGAAATGTACAGAAACTGTGCAGGATTCTTTACACTAATGGAAGAATCAATTGAAACCACAATTCAACAAAGAGATTTCGAGAAAAGCGAAGACGTAGAAATGCTCGAAATGAATGTTGCATTGAAGCTTGGAAGAAGCTTGTCACAGCTAAGAGATCTTGCCAGAAAATCCTCGTCTTCTCATGTAGATGGAAGCACCATAGATGAGTTTGCTAGCAAACTCTTTTGATAGTTTTAGACCTCTCTGTCCATAACTACTAATTCACATTCTTTTAAAAATTCCTTTTGTACATCAAAGTACATGTATAGATTATCACTTGATTCTTTTGTAAATGATACAGTTTTTTCTCTCCACGATGTTTTAAGTATGTCAAAGATTACAAGTTTCATATATTTTTAGTGTTCTTAAATTTTATATTTGTTTCAAGTGGCTGTAGTTCTAAGAGAGCATTTTCAAGGGCTAGAAGTTTCATAAATTTGTAGTCAATATGCTTATGGCTAGTTAAATATACGTTTCTCAAGCCCCCAAGTTGTTGAATCTTCTAGTTGCAAAGATTATAAAAGTATCCTAGTTGAGTTCGTCATTTAAGCCACCAAATCCAGAGGTTCATGTGCATTGAGTCAAAGCTGTCTCGTTCAACCATTGCCGCGTGAAAGTACTTCAATAAATTCCAAGAGAAAAGTCAAGTTTTGAATATAGAGATGTGAACTGTTGAACCTGGAATGAATGGACTTGCTCTTAATTTCAGGCCGTTTCTAGGGCTTAAGGAAACAGTCCAATATGGCTCAAGCAGAAGGCCATATGATAAAGTTAAGCACCCGCACTTTAGTCGAGATTTTGAGTATTAACCTCTGCTCATAAAAGTTGAAAGGATAAAATATGCTAAGTCCTCTCAGATTATTATTCGAAACACCAAGAGTAGATAACTTTATTAGATTATTTGTTTAAAAACTATCTACCTAGGTTTTAAATTAGCCACCAATGAGTATGGCGAATTTGAAACCATGCCATAGTTGAACATCTTGGTGTGGAAACGCGTTGTGCTTCGCTTTTCTTATGATGCGGGCTGACTCCATCACCCATCTCATCTTTCCAACGACTCCAACTTCCTTAATCAGCGTACCCATGCGGCAAATCTTGGACAAACATGGTGGCTGCAGGCGTTTATCAGTCGGCAAATCTTCGCTACTAAAACAAACCACCACCTATATACAGAGAAGGCTCACAAAGTTCTTTGCCGAGCAGAGTAAAGGAGCGACGAGTGCTTGAAATGACTAACACATAAAGATGGTAAATGTGGTTTTCATTTACTATCATGAAATTTGTTCTCTCATTTGGAAACATTTAACACAATCATTCCTGTCAACTAATCATGAAAACATGAACAAGATATAGAGAAATTCTTAGAGACAGGAAGAGGGGAGATTTCGTTGAAGTGATCGAGTTTATTGAAAACAAGTCGGTCGAAACAGGAACCAAATAGAAAATGCGGGAACTGAAGTACAAAACCTGAGTTAAGATGACTTGTAATATTTAGTAGGTACAAATGGCTTTTTTGTGACAACCCCATCATAGGCCTTCCCACGTACCAGTATTTTGGCTTTGGTGCCTGCCTTGTGAGAACCAGATTTCACGTACCCCATGGCTATATTTTTCTTGAGGCATGGGCTAAATCCTCCACTTGTAATTTCTCCGATGGTAGTCCCTTTCTCATCCTGAATCTCACTGTGGGATCTGGGCGGTGGACCGGTAGAGGTAAATCCTACAAGCCTGATTTTTGGACCATCTGCAAGTTGTTTGAGTATTACTTCAGCACCCAGAAAGCCACCTTCTGCCTTCCTTCTCTTCCCTATCGCCCAAGTCAGTCCTGCCTCTACTGGTGTTATGTGCTGTTCCATGTCATTACCATATAAGCACAGCCCAGCTTCAAGTCGGAGACTGTCCCGAGCACCAAGCCCTGTCAACCTTATTTTTCCTTCAGATTTTTCTAGGATTGCTTTGGCAAGGTCCACTGCATTCTCTGAAGGAACTGAGATTTCAAATCCATCTTCTCCAGTGTATCTGAAAATCTCAGCAAAGAGACAGAAATAGTACCCTCAGCTCGAAATAGCTCTATATGTCTTCGTTAAGTTTACAGTTAAAAACAATTATCATATTCCCACAAATTTTATTGGAAAAATAGAGTGTAGACGGGAAATTAAGCACGCACTCATAGTGAAATGTCAACAAGACAGCTATACCTAAGCTCTTAATAACTACCTATAAATGGTCATAGATGTGCATTCCATATTTGAGGAATGAGGACATACGAAGTAGGAGAAATCAAAATGAAGCATACCCTGTCCTGGTGATAAAGCAGTGCGCTCCATTGATGTCTGTCATTCGGAACTCCCCAAAGTATAACTTGCTCAAATCATCTTTTGTCAGATGTTGGAGAACAGGGGCAGCAAGAGGACCCTGCACCCAAAAAATGAAGAATCTCTCAGTAAATGCCATCATCTCAGGTGTTGGAGAAGAATGTTGCTCCTCAAAAGATATGGAAAAGGCAAACAATAGGAGGGAAAGAATGAATAGCAATTCAAAGCATAAGGCTATAATCACAAAAGCCTGACAATATACATTTTAACAATGTTCCAGACATGCTTTGATTGTATACGAAGTCATGGATTGCTATGAGAGATAAATTCAAGTCAATTATCGAGCACTAGTGTCATGAGTATCAAAACACAATAAAAGAAGAAAAAACATAGGAATACAAGGATTGACCTGCAGGGCAAGAAGAGATCTCTCATCATGGATGTGCCATGAGACATCTCCACCTTTTGCCTTGAAAGCCTTCATATGCTCCTCAATGTGAGCAAGATCCTTATCTCTACACCCTGCATTCACAACTATGTACATGTGATCATTCTGAACCTTGGTGATCACTGAATCATCAATTGCTCCTCCTTTCTCATTAGTAAAGACAGTTAGAGTCCCGGTTCCAGGTGTGAGCGCAGCGACATCCGCAATAACAAGCTTCTCTAGGAAAGGAATACAGTCCTTCCCCTTGAGGCTAAACCCACACATATGTGAGACGTCAAAAAGGCTACCGTTCTGTCTACAATTCACTGTTGATTCCATGATAGAGTCCTTGTACTGAATGGGCATGCCCCACCCAGCAAATGGCACCATCTTGCCACCATTAGCAACATGGAAGTCATACAGAACAGTCTTTTTCAGCTCAGCTTCTGAGGCAAAGTATCGACGTCCCGCAACCTTCTTATCAACCTGAGCAAGTCGGCGGGTAATTGATTGGCCAAGTTGCCACAAACCTCCTCCCCTCATTTTTCGAACTGAAAATAACTGATCAAATTACAAATCATATGTACTCTTATATACAAGTACCACCGAGAAGAACCCAACATAATCAGAACGTGCAAAATAAAGAATAAAGCTTGGATTTTCATCATATATATATAGACATTAGGTTTGGATTTTCATCATCTATGTATTTATATTTAATCAACCCATAAAGTGACAAACGATGCCAGAACCATCAAACCAGAGCAAAAGGGATTGCAAATATGTGAGAGAGGAGGGTACAGGGAAACTAGGACATGATTTACAAGCTAATGACACTACCGATAACACAAGGAAACCAAATTATGCAATCCAGGCAACATTCTAACAATCGAAACGAAAATCACCAATCTTTTACTTCCCATTTCCCTCCACTATCTCCTAAACCAGCATTCAATTATGTAACATAACAATCTGTTCAGTCTCAAAAGATACCAATTTGCCAGATTGAAAATGGGTTTTCTAGATCGCATCCAAATATCATTACACATCAGAAGTATCACCACTCAATCACAGACCCTTTTAGAAAGAGAAGATGCAATCTTTAAAGCATAGATACATAATAAATGTTCTGAACATGAAAGAAAAAACAAGAAATAGAGAGACTTACATGGTTGTTGGTGGTGGTGAGTGTTGTTCAAAGGAAAGCAAATCTTGGAGAGCTCAAAAGAGCATCTCTTGCACTGGATTGGAGAAGATAGAGAGAAAATATGACAACTTTGATATCTGCTGAACACGATACAATGTTTTTTATTAAAAAAAAAGTAAGGATGTTTGGTGGTATGTGTAGTGGGTGGAGGAGGGTGACTCTGCCAAATCAAGATGCAGCCAACTCCAACCCCATCATTAGTGAGTGGTGCCTAGGACTGTGGACATGGCTACCCAATCTTTTCTCCTTCTTGACCTTTATTTTTTTTTTTCATTTTAAGATAAGAATATTTTCCATTAACTCTCTTACAATACAGTGCTTTTTTTATTCCAGTATAATATTGAGAGTTTAAATTTCAATAATTAATTATTTTTTTCTTGAATTTATTAGTTTTGATAAAGATTAGCAAGTCACTGATCTCACTAAAAACTATTTTTATTTATTTTTATATAAAATATGATTTAAACCAGGGTTGTTAATATCGTTCTGTTCGGCCGAAATGGCTGAAACATTCTGTGTCGTTAAAAAACTCTAGACAAAACGACATCATTTTCATCTTGGTTTTAATTGCAGCCCATTTCAGAAATACCAGCCAGAACATCTCGGTAACATTCCGGATGTGCCGTTTCGACCTCAAAATCCTTCTCAGAGTTAATTTATCTTGAAATTTAATTATACTTATTAAATTAATATTTTAATTTTTTTCATATATATAAAGTCAACTGGATGTCACCGGCCTAAAAACAGACCCGTTGAGGTGAGCATGTTTAAAATGACTTCCTGATTTATATTTATAGACAAAACCCTTTGCCTAGATATCTATTTAGCCTATGTGGGATAGATTTGAAAATTTAAAGCCACAAATTCTAAGGCTATTGCACAATCCAGTGATGTGGGATAGAATAGATTTGTCCAGCTGGACAAATCAATCCAGCGATTTGTCCGCTGGACAAATCAATTGTAACTTTGTAAGTTTGTAACCGTAAGCTTTTATATATATATATTAAAATTAAAAAAATTAAAAAATTGTTGTGTCAACTTTGATTTTATAAAAAATAAAAATTATATTTTGTTTTTTTTGTTTTTTAATTTTCTCATATATATATAATTAATTATATATGAACAATACAATCCTAAAATGACATGTTAAAATACTCTGAAACTAAAATATTTTGTATCAATAAAAAAATCATAACGATAACCGGAACGATATTGATAATATTTACTTAAACCGAGCCCCAGCTCCAACTATCTTTTAAGTGTTCGGCTTTTACTCATAATTGCCATAATTTCATGTGAACCTTTTAGAATCTAATGGATGTCAAGAGGTACAATCTGACACCAGAGAATATCTACCCTTGATTCTATATGAGTGAAGGGGGAGGACCCGCATCTGAAACATAATCATTGATGTTAATATGATGATCAGTCCTCTTAAATCTAAGCACATGAAGATTAGGGTGCAAGGTTTTATAGAGTGGAACTAAGAGCACGGGATTAGAAACACGACAGATTACCTACTAGCTGCTGAGGTATCACTGACAGTCTGACACTATTGAGAAGAAAAAGAAAAGGGAAAATGGGTTGGTGAGATTTGAAAGGATTCCTTGGGGAAAGGCTATTGGCAGCTCAAGTTTGGCTGCTGTAACATGTTTGATGTCTTAAACCAGCCACTGTGGAGGAGGTGGTGGCTCTCGAAATAGTCACAAGAGTCCTGACAATAGAAGAGTTGATGTCCTGCTTCCTGGGTCCTTGGGCCCTTTTATGGTAAACAGCATTTGTATATGCCGTGAAAACTGCGGTTAAGACAGACAGATTCGAAGATTATCAAACTCCTCTCTCAAAAAAAAAAAGACATGTTCCTTGACCACCAAATTTGAGCCTTGGTTCCTCAGTCTTAAGAATTATCGTAAACAAATTGTAGAAATAACAATTACCTTCTACGATTGCTTTCATTTCAACCATGCCATCCACAACTATTTTATAAATTAATTCTTATGAATAATTTAATTGATTAGATCTTATGTTTGCTTTCCAATACTTATAAGTTTGAGTTCTCTTAGAGAAATCCTCGAAACTTTGATGGATGTTAATTTTAAAAATTATAAAATTAATCAAAATATATGCAAATTGATTTGAACATCTATATTTTTTATATAAAAAAATATTTGATAATTAATGTCATCACCCAATTTCTGGGTCATTCCCCAAAATATACCAAAAAAATAACAAAAATAAAATAAAAAGGGCTAGCGAGTGTAGAAAAATCAGTATGGAAATTTTGGTTGTTTTCGAGAGTCTAATCATATCTCTTTTGTCTCCAAAAATAGAAGAAAATACAGATTTAAGGCAAAGATAATTTATCATTGGATAAATCTGTGTAAAAATTAAGTCGTGTGACATAATTATATTTTTATGGGTCGATTTGATTTAATCGTCGATCAATTTAAAAGTGTAATTATGTTTGAGAATTAATTTACGGCCTAATTGAAGGATTTAATTAAACGCAAGGGCCTAATTATACTTTAAATTGGTCACGTGAAATTAATTAAAGGTTTAATCGATAAAAATCAAATTCTTGAGCTTAATTTGGGTTAAATTGAGACGATTAAAATTTTCATTGACGAAACTTTTTGGGTGAAATCGGAAGCCAAAATTAAAGATAAAAACATCGTTCTTCCTGATTTTTCCCATCAAAAAATATTTTTTTGTCACAACCTATTTATTTCAAAATTAAAAAAAAAGAAAAAAAAAAGAGAGAGAGAACTGTCGAGGCCATGGCTGCAGCCATACTTGGCCATACCAGTAGCCATGCCTGCGACCCTCTCACCATAACTCAGTCATGCCCTGCAAACCAGCCCCTGAAAACACCATGCTTTGGACATCAATGCCATGCCTGCACCTTGCTTCCTTAGCCTATAAATAGCAGATGAAAAATACACAGACAGGGAGGGGAGGTAGACAGTAACGGGGGCTGAAAACTGATGAAAAATGGGGGAGAAATTTTGGGGGGTCACAGGTAGAGATCGTTTAACAGGGGGGTTGAAAACTGAAAAAACTTTGAAACTGAAGGGAAAGAGAGGAGCTGTCACAAGGGGAAACCAGAAGAAAAAAAACAGAAGAACACGGGGGGGAAGAAGATTTCGAAACTGGGAAATTTTTCACTGTCACGGGGCTGAAAAACTGAGGAGAAACCATCTAAACAAAAAAAACACAAATACATTTGCAGGAAAAAGCAGCAGGGACGACAAACACACAGCTGCAGCCACCTTCTTCTCCATCACCGGCGGTCAGCCACCACCAGCTCGATCATCTCTTTCGCCACGCAGAAGTCGGCCCTCTCTCCTTCCTCAATGCTGCAACTCCTCTCTTCCCCGCAGCTCCCTCTATCTCTGCGACCGTGGCTTTCTCTCTCTAAAAAACCAGTCGGTTGGCAGCCCTCTCGCTCCTCCAGCTAGTTCCCGGCGACCACCAAACACCACCCCTCATCACCTTCAGCTTCACCACAGCCCAGGCAACCTCACCGTGACCTCCAGCAGGTCTTCGGCGACATAGCAGCAACGGGGACGACGCAGAGACAACCCCTTTGAGCATCAGTCCAGCAGCTTCAAGAGCTCATTCCGGCCACCATTTTCGATGCCACCATGACTGGAAGAACCACCTCGATCTTCTCTACCCAACGGCAGTGGCAGGTGAGCCTCTCGTGGTGGTCAGCCGACCACCACTTTACTGTTCACGCTGCATGAATTAATTCATGCAGCGTGAAATTTGCTTGGGGCGGGCTGGAATGCTCTCGGCCCAGCCCAGTTGGCTGGGCCGGGTCCAGCCCAAGCCTATCATTGGCTGGGCTGACCCATTTGAGTGGGCTAGGCCCAACCCAAAATTTTTATTTGTTTATTATTTAAAAAAATCAAAAAAAAATATTATTAAAAAAAATGTTTTTGTTTTTGTGCATACGGCCGAATTCCAAGATTTTTCCATGTTTATTTTTCATAAAAAAAAATATGTTGCATCTTTCTCATATTTTAAAACAAAAATTGGGTATCGTAACCGGTTTATGATTATCCTTTGGAATTTGGCCAAAATATCAAAAAATAAAAAAATATTTTTGTTTTAGATATCTCGGTGTAAAATTATATTGTAAAGTACACTTGGAGATACTAAAAAAGATTTTCTTTTACTGCGGTGTAAAATTACATTGTAAAGTACATCCGCAAACAAAAAAATGATTTTTTAATGCAGTGTAAAATTCTTTTGGTTAGTCTTTCAAACTCCTAACGAGGTAGAGATTCTCTCACGAAGAGAGATCTACGTCGAACTTTAGAAAAGACAAAAAAAAAATCAAACTTAGGAAAAACAATCAAACAACAATGCAGCTTGCCTTAGGTAGGGTGCACTGGGGGTGATGCGTCTTCCCCTTGCACAACAAGTCTCCTTACCCAAGGCTCTCGCAGACCACTAGGTTCCTAGTAACCTTAATACTAGGTGGCGACTCCTAATAATTATAGTCGTAATTTTGCGACTATAAAACAAACATAATCTCATTTTCACCGCTCGCTATTATCTTCCCAATCCCGGGAGATGGCGGGGCGCGAGGCGTGAAAAATCATCGTCGCAACAATTAAAATGAGTCTCCTCATGGATAGAAGAAAATAAGATCCAAACTTGAATCCAGTGTCTTACTCTTGAGAATTAACATAAAGAAATTGGGAAAATACCTAGCTTCCATGTTCGCTAGAATTTCAACTAGATATCTAAAACTAAAAATTAAAACTTGTAAAAGCTATTAAAATGTAAAATTACTAGGTAATTAGCTGTTTATTTGTTGTTATGGTTTATCTAGGACTTCAGCATACATAAAAGAATATACTTTTTATTGTGATGCAAGCTCTGATGACATTGAAATGTAACTGTCTATTTTGGAGTTTGGTTGTGGTTGTTTTTAAAAATATTTTTTTTATAATTATAAATATATCAAAATAATATTTTTTATTTTTAAGAAAATATTTTTGATTACACTGCAATGTAACTGTCTGTTTTGGAGATTGGTTGCAATTGTTTTTAAAAATATATATTTTTTAAATTATAAATACATCAAAATAATATTTTTTATTTTTTTTAAAAATATTTTTGACATTAGCATATCAAAATAATTTAAAAATACCAAAAAAAATTAATTTAAAATAAAAAATAAAAAATAATTTTTTTCAAAAATGTTTTCTAAAAAAACTATCAAACACACCCTAAACAAACAATTAGAATAGTCTTTTAACACCCCCTTAAATAAACAATTAGAAGAGTCTTTTAATAAGATTTTGATGTCATTTCCATGACCATTTCAATTTACAATATAATTTATATTACGTTTTTTAATTTATTTTCAATTGTACCAGAATGACAATTTTTGAGCTCAAATTTCAGGATTCAGGGCATGAAAACAATCACTATGATTTTGTTAAATGGAGTTCCATGGTTTTTGAAAGAAATATTTTTTAGCAAAAATGGCGTGTTTTTTTAACACATCGCAGAAATGACAAGTCATCCTGTAACCTGCAACCATCCCCCCCTCAGGCATCATCATTCAACATCCATAAATATCAAACTTTCCCATAAAGGACAAAACTTTCAAGGTCAGTGTCACCAACACAACGATTCTAACAACAATAACCAGAAATTCTTTTGGTAGAATCAAGCCACG
This sequence comes from Salix arbutifolia, assembly GCA_025169955.1. Lineage (NCBI taxonomy): Eukaryota > Viridiplantae > Streptophyta > Magnoliopsida > Malpighiales > Salicaceae > Salix > Salix arbutifolia. The sequence goes on from CM045905.1 coordinate 460,103, forward strand.
GTTGGAATCTTATATTAGCCATTCAATAAATTGGTGGCTTAAGTACTTCCCCATATAATTCAAAGAGATTCCTTATTGCTTTCACTCTTTATTAACCAACCACCTATCTATACTTGAGTTTGAATCAACTTGTCTATTGCAGCATTACCCTCCTGCCTATATTGCTTCTAATGAGCTTACTGATTCTAGATAAGGTGAAGTTCTTTATATATATATATGTTGCTTCATCTATTTTGTTGGAATTTTTTTTTTTATCGTGTTGGAGTTCAAAGTATGGATTTTTATGGATATATTCCTTAGGTAAGAGAAACCCATGTTTTTGTTTGCTTGAGTTAAGGTTCTGGTTTGTTCCTTAGAAGCTTGAAGGAACTAGAGAAGGAAATGGATTCGGAGCGGCACTTGATTGTTTTGTTTGGGTGTTTTAGTCTATATGTGATTAGGACGAATGAGAATTTGTTGTTGATTATTAGCTAATAAAAAACTAGGCATAAGCATAAAGTTTGCAGCTTCAATTTTCTCTTCCTCGGATTCCTAGATTAGATGGACCAGTCAGGATTATCGAAGTTCATTGGAAATTGAAAACAAAAACTTTCAGACTGCTTTTTCTAATTTTGACCAGAGTTGAAACAATGGTTTTTTTTTTTTGTCCTTTTTATTATGATTGTGTTTGAGCTAGGTGGTATCTTGAGACCAATTTAGGGGCTCCAAGACTAAGTGATGATCTGGTATTTATCAATGCAAGGATCATGATTGTATTGTTTGAACAATATGAGTGTTTGTCTTCTGTTTTGAAGGTAGCAAATTTATGATGGTTCAACCATGGTAACCATCTATCAATCTGGAGTTATTAGCAAGTGCCACATACACCCTGGTGTTAACACACATCATGATGCTTCTTTTTGCAAGATTACCCATGTCAGTACTTTGACTACTGCCATCTCTCCTAGAATTTTATGTGGTCCTTGTAATAATGTAGAACATGATTCCACTTTTTCTTGGAAGGGGCGTAGCCCACTTAGAACTCATCATGTATTACAGCGAGTGGTTTCAAATAGATGGCTGGTAAGCATCCGTGAAGCTTCAGGGATTAAGGATTTCTTTTCTTTCTGAGTTTGATTGAGCATTCTATGAGTAATGGTTGCCTGTTACAGTGCCGATCACATGATTCTAATTCAACTGATGATGAGTATGGTTCATCTCGAAACATAGCAATCAGTTTGTTTAGGCGATACAGGAATGTCATTGACCGCGGAGGAGGTGACAACTTAAAAGTATATTAAGCAATTTTCTTTTTATCCATCATAATGTGTGATCTCATTTGCTGCCATTCCTAAATTACACGTTTGAGTGATGCTGCCTGTCAGGAATTCATCAGTGCTGGAGTGAATGCATATGCTGTTGGCTGCACTGACGAGGGATTACGCAAGGAACTTACTGCTATTAAGGAATCTGGTGTTGAAATTGAAGCGCTGCAGAATTATGGTGGAAGCACCAGTGTGAAGTCCAAGATATTTGCTGAGGAGGTAAGTTGATACTTCCTAGTTATCCAGTTCGACATATGACTGTTATATACTTAAAATTGAGAATGAATTAAACACAATGGCATCAAATACGCTTCACTGTTGCATTACTTGCATCTTTCTTTCTGGTTGGGCCGTTATAGACCTTAAACTATTTTTTGGTGAATTTTCTGCTCACCACAGTAGGGATCCTTTACATGCACTGTCATTATATATGGTGGTTTTTGCAGTTGTTGCTTTCTGTATGCTGCAGCATTTGTTTGAATTTAAAATATAAACTTCAACGAAGAAGACAAAGAATGCTTATTAATGGAGTCCATGCTCCCTTTCTCTTATTCTGAGATACCATCAGATGTCAAAGAATGATCTGTGTCTATTGTTTACAAACTTTGTGTTCCCAACAAAACTTTTTGCAACCTTATATTCTTTTTCTTGTTTTAATTCAGAAAGATTTGTCCATGGCTGTTGTGACTCGAAATTAGTCTTGATGTTGAACAGATAAAACTACCACCAACTTCTTTTTCTGTACTGCAGGTTGATGAGTGCATTCTGTGGTTGAGCATTATATTTATCACCATCTTGTGCACTCCACAGCCAACTATAGTTCGATGGTCATCTACACCTTCGGTGTCAGATGACATACGGCTTCAGTGGAAAGGATTTTGCGCAATCATAGCAAATGCTTACTACATGAGAGGAATGGCATGGTAAGCGGATTTTGGCACATCTGTTTTGCTATTACTTCATGTAAGAGCCATTGATACCAAGAATACATGAACTTGTTACATGCCTATTTTACTTCACCTGGCGCTTCATTTCTACCTCTAAGAAAGCATTTGCTATTAAGACCGCATGGCTGGACTCAAACTTCGTTTTTTTGCTTGCCAAAGGCTTCCAGTTAAGACTCTTCAGCTAGAGCAAATGGCAATTTCAGGACGAGCCGAGGAGCCATCTGTTGTTGCCAGTCGAATGCGATTAGTTTTCAGCACACTTGAGGTTAGCAGAATTTTCTCTGTTTTTTCAGTTAATGACCAGAGAGAAAGTACTAAACCATCTTAACGAACACTATACTGAACCCACTGCTCACTGTATTTGGTGACTTTCACTTCCTGCAGAAACATACAGGACTGAAATTCTGAATTTTGTTGTTCATTACGTTTTAGTTATTAGTCTTTCAAAGTGACATTTATTGAGAATTATAGCCCCAAATTCATGCCGGGTAATGTTGAAATGCCTAATCTCTTCCTTGGAATCTTGATACATGGATTAAGGAATGCATTGTAAGTGAGAGCAGGGATTGTTAGATTCAGAGAAATCATGTCCTTGAATATGTTTTCTGTTGCTACTGTTTTCCTCATCATACTATTTGGGGCCTTGATCTGATGATTGATGCGGGATGTGCAGGTCGTAAGTCCACAATGGCCAAGATTCTAATACAGGAGCTTCAATGTTGAGAAGTATCTTTTCCCTAGATCTCAATGAAGCTTCTGGTTCCAGTTACTCGCTGTATGTTAGTGCAGTTTATTATTTAGCAATTTCTCAATGAGTTTTAAGCAAAAATTACCTTAATAATAAATAAAGTATCATTTTATTCTAATTTATCTTCAGTGGCGTGTAAAGTTGGAAGCATTAGCCAAATATCTTCAAAACCCGCAACTTTCCTGAATCTGAGAGTTTTCCACTGCACAGCCTTTCAGCTAGTTTTCTGGCTTCATCAAACCTTCCTAAATTCAGGCACCATGATACATGCCACAGGCAAGATCTCCGGCCATGCATTCCTCCGCTCAACTTTTTTCATATACCATCAAGAGATGTTAAATGTAATCTTCAGCTGGACTAGATAACTTGGAAGCTTCATTTTCACCTATTTGGGAACAATAACATGCACCAAAAAAATTCGTATATAAATCAAAAATCTGTTGGATTTTATGATCTGAACAGCAACTGTTATAAACAGTTAAAATTTAGATTGAAGAATAAATTTGCTGAAATTTTGAAGAACACCAACCTGAAAAACTGGACTCAAATCACACACCTTTATTGAATTCGAATTGCCTATATATAGGCTTATAACGAACTAAAGCCATAAAACTCTTAAAAATTTGAGAGATCAGTGGATAAGCATAGGATTGATGATAAAACCTGTTATGAAGAGAGTTTGAGCTAAACTGAAACATTACAGCTAGAACAAAAGTTGAACTAAACTAAAACAAAAGCTAATCTCATTATAATTCTAACAAAATCATGGGAGAAGGCAGAGTCAGTAACACCTCGTCGTAAACCTACAAACAGCAAATCATCTATGATTAGGCACATTATCATAAAAGTATTCGGAATAGATGCCTAAATTTCAACTTCGAAAAGCAATGACTCAAATACTTGTCAGATATCAGAATTTCACTTCAACAGCTACACTGTAGATTGTTTGAAGTTTTCTCAAATCTTTATCGCAAATTCTGTCTTCTCTGATTCCACAATATCAACATTTGATCCATCACCATTTCCTTTTTCACCAACAAGCAACATATCATAATCATGGAAAAACATTTTCTTTCTCCCGTCCAAGCGCAACCGTCTGCTCCTTCAACTTTTAAGGTATGCCAGCTCCATCTGAAGATGCTAAACCCAGAGACCCTTTGACCGTGGACAAACCCTCAAAGGCTCAAACCATTCTGCATAAGAGCAGGAGCAGCCGCATCATTCAAGTTATGATCCAATTCCCAAGCTGAAGCACGAATCCAAACTCCAGGCACCTTCTCAACCTCCAGATGAGAAACAAAGAGACATGATTTCACTGAAAAATGAATAACCCTTCCTCCACCAATGATTAACAGTCACCAATTGAACTTTAAAAAAAAAATCTCCTCCAAAATTACCAAAAGAGCCAAACAAGAGAAAAATCCTGTTCGTTTCCTGTACTAAATCCTCTGTACTTTCATTTTGGTCATCTTCTAGTAATGTGAAAGGGCTTGCAATCCAGTCAACTGTAATGTTCTAGCTTCTAGGATTGTTGACCTTATTTAAGAACCAGTAGAGGCTCCATTGTTTGTGTTGCTCACTTGTCATTAACGAAAGAATTTGGGTTTCAGATTTTAGAAATGATAAGATACTAAGCTTATGACAACACAATAATATAAATGAATCTCTATCCAAAAGAGAGACAAGCGGTTTGCAAGGTTAAAATCTGCTTTAGCTTGGCTATTATGGAATGGACATGGCGGGTAAGATCATATATATCTAATTTGTCCACTAAAAAATGTCACCACATGCTGCATACATTTTATGCTACTCTTCCATGTTGCTAGCTATATGCTTTTTATAATCTTCTTAGGATTAATTGGTTCGGTAAAGCGGTCAAAACCGTGTTTCTTGCTGTAAAGCCAAACATATTCTCTCAGTGTTCCTAGGTGCATCGAGCTTACAGATGGTGGCTTGCCTCTATCTTTCTAGTATTTAAATATATTTTTCATCGCCACGTATCTCTTGTCTATGTTTCCAAATCTTGGCATTTGAGTCCTGATTTAAACTAAATGTTTTTTTTTTTTTTAAATATGAGATGTATCTAAAATTGTTTAAGGTTTATGTGAAGATTACATAATAAAGACAAGATGTTCTTTTTTGTTTTAAATATTTATTTTAAGGTTAGGTTATCACAAATTATAAGTCATTCAAATGTATGATGTTTATTGATAAACTTAAAAAAATCATCAAATGCAATACAAATAATAATAATAATAATAAAAAAACATGAGAAACCACTAGACATCAGTTTAATTTTTTTAGGGTAATGCAGTTTTCTTACCAAGTAATCTAAATGTTAAGAGATTGAAAAGACCTTGTACCGCATTTGTTTTTTTAAAAGGTATTTAAATTATTTTACTATGTATTTAAAATGTTAAAGAACTAATTTGTTCCTTGTCAATACAAATAATAATAAATGAATCATATAATAAACTATTTTGCCCTCAATAACTACGTATATATAAAATTTTACTATTTTAATGGATGATGAATAGGGACGTGGTGCATAAAGAAAGGTTGATCTCTTTGGCTTTACTTAGATATGAGTTGGTACACCCGAAAATTGATCTGAATTTGTCATCTAATGCCAAAAAAAAACACAACTATGATAATTCACTTCATAATATTTATCGTAGACGCTAATGAAATACAACATGAGTGAAAAAAATCCCACGACATTGGAATTGGTTTACTTTTAGGGAGAAAACAATCTGATTTCGAGGATTAATCCTTGGAAATTCACGTTACTTAAATAGGAGAAATTATGTTTACACCATAACCATCACACCATTTATAGAATATAAATCCAGTACTACTGTTCAAGGCAGTGCACCATTTCCTCCCCCAGTTCCTCCACCGTATCCACCACCAATCCCACCACCAAAAGGATTGCCGCCGCTGCCGCCGCCTCCACCACCGCCACCGGCACCACTACCAAATCCTCCATTACCAGTCCCATATCCAGCTCCAGCTCCACCTCCAAAGCCAAACCATCCACTACCACCTCCTCCACCACCTCCTCCCCCCCCTCCTCCACCACCAAGCCCTCCCAGTCCAGCTCCCCCACCCCACCCAGCACCAGCACCAGCACCAGCACCACTACCAAATCCTGAACCAAAGTTATAACCAGGAAAGTAATCAAAGTTGAAGGTCTTGCCCTCACGAAATGCATCATCTTTGCCCATTGCTACCCTCCTAGCATCAGTGCCAAAAACAAGGGCGAGAAGCAATACCAAAACAAGCCTCGTAGCCATCATCAAGAGAATTACTGCAAGTATCTGCTCCACCATAGCCACACCATGGGAGAATTTATAGCGATAAAATCTCAATAATTAGTTGATGAAAACAAGGATGCGGTTGATAATTAATGTTTCAGATTTCACACATCCAATCATCTTTGCTCCCTGCATACAAAGTTAATTAATGGAGCCATCTGCCTCTAATGAAAATCTGCCCCACTACTCCATGATTGATTAACCTAGCTAGAACTCATTTATTTTTTTCAACAACTATAATATTTTTGTGTATTAACTGAAATTAATCTCTTTTTTTAAATACATGTATATATAACCAATACCTAGCTAGCTATTTTTCTTTATATATTTAGAGAACACTTGACAGTTTAGTTGAGATTGTTTTTTAAAATATTTTTAATTTAAAAATACATAAAATATATTTAAAAATAATATATTTTCTCAATTTTATAACGTGCCTCATAATCTATTGCTAAAGAGGGAATGAGGTTGATCATGGTTACATTACATGAACACAAAATGACCCCATTGCAATAAACAGCCGGCAAATAAATTCATATAGGTGCCGACACTTCGGTTGCCGCACAGAAAAGAAAGGATTCCTTCCATGTCTTCATACCCTATAAACTGTCTGCTAAATTTGCTAGCATGTAAATTCCTTTTTCTTAAATGGAAATTGATCGTGTGTTTAGTAAAGTGATGAATATTATTTTTTATTGTATTTCGACTTATTTATATAAAATCATAAAAAATATAAGAAAGTACACAGGATAGTTAATAGTAAAGAATGTAAGTTAGTACTAGAAATTCTCATATTAATTAAAATCTAGAAAGGATAAGGATAGTACTTGGTTTGTGTTGAAAAATAAGTGCTCAACTATCAGGCTATTCATTTTCCTCATTAGCACAGGCTGCATTGAAGGGCATTCAATACAAGGTCGACTAACTTTTAGGCTCCCATCCATATTCTTTTACGATCAATAATTAAGAACTGACTTCTTAATTTGTATTCGAATTACTGAGTTGAGTCTGTTCATTTCCTCGAGTTGCTGCATCCATGCGAGTAAACTCTAGGAACTTACAACAATGATGAACAGCTGGAAGACTTTTCAAAAGATTCCAAACTTTTATTAGCTTCGTGACTTCAAGCAAGAGTGAGCTCAAGAGAGACATCATTCACGCCTGAACTATTCTTCGCTTTCCTCAGCCTCAAAAAAGACTCGGAAACTTTTGAGTTTTGGGATAAAGACATTCTGTCACCATCTATTCTCTCTGCAATCCCGTCTAATTCTTCTAAACTTTGATTACTTGCATTGCAACCTGTGGCACCTGCTGACATCTTCTCCTGGCCATTTGTCTCCTGAAATTTCAAATGCCATGTGTATCCAGAACCATGAATTAATATTAGAAAATAAAATAAATCATATTCTGGTGCCTCATCTAACAGCTTAAATTTTTAGGTGAGATAGTTTCTTGACGTAGTATCAGAGTCTTGTTGACCAGTTGTCATGAGTTCGAATCTTATTATTCTCATTCTATTTGATAAAAATTAAATACAAGGTAGAGTGAATCTATATACAAGTTTCAAGTCCAAAGGATTTTTATTTGAAGGAGTGTATTAGAGAATAATATAAATCATATTCTGAAATCTCACCTAGCAGTTTAAATTTTTTACTAGATGGTTATTTGAAAATTAATAATTTTCAGTTTTTTTTTTCCTTGTTAATCTGATCGTGACAAGATTCTCTGAGCTTTTTGGTCTAGCTAGTACGTACCTTGGATGCATGTAGATTTAACAAGGAAATGTGTGAGAACCAGTTAAAAGATTCTAGTACTTGACAGGAAATAGAGAGTTTACCTGGCCATTGCAGCTCTTGAGTAGATCCTTGAAGATAATGTAGTTATGAGGTGTCTGCCCCCACTCCTTGCTTGTTTTTTCTTCTTCATGTAAGAATGGCTCCTTCACTTTCTTTCCAATCCACAGCCCCTTCTTGTCTTTCCTGCAGATAGCCATAAATGGTTGTTTTGATTCTTATTCATTCTGACCAGAAGGAAAAATGATTACAAAACAACAAGATGACAAAGAAGATGATGTGATGATCAGTAGAAAAGGAACACCTGATCATCTCATGAGTGAAAGTTTTGACTACCGCTGAAAGTAACTTTCTCTCTCCCCTTAACTAGTTAAAAAAAGTCTCGAGTACAATTAAGTCTCATCTTCGTAAATGCAGTATTCTTAATTGAAAAAACAAAGGGAAGGGATCGATAACGTTATTTCATGTTTCAAAATATATAATCTAATTCTGGGCTCATCATCGGTCGATCTTCAACTTTAAATATGTTATGGGGAAAAAGATTGAAATTTATGAACCTTTGAGATGGAAAGCTAGCATTTCTTAGGGCAAACCCATTAGCAGGATTACGAACTCCAAGGGCTTGGTGGAGAAGTGCATAGTTGTTGACCGATCCCTTGCCATTTAACTGGCGATTTTGCTGGTAGCACATTGAATGTGACAAATAATTTGAAGGGTGCATCTGGGGCTCCTTGCCATTCTTCTTTGCTTCCATAGCCGCTTCTGCATGCACCAATGAATCATACGTACATAAGGCTAAAAGAATTATAGTAATACGATGAAAAGGATGCGGGGAGCCATGAATAATATGCTGTTAAATATTTATTTCAATTCAAAAACTTAAATTATTAACTCTTTGATATATATATATATATATATTGAACAATAATTCAAAAAGTAATTATTAATTGAATTGTTTTTAAAAAAGTATACTAAATCAATTTTTGTAATGGAGTTGCTCCTTTTGTTTTCAGAACAAGGTGCCAGCAAGGTACCCTTGTCTAATCACTGTTCCAGCTTTAATAGAATTCTTCTCTTGGATGATAACTTTCTGACATGGAGTACAAGGAATTATTTTCAGAACTATGGAAAATAACTAAGATTGAATAATTAATTGACATGGCGACGATTGCGTGCTTGTATTATGGCACTGTCAACCAGTTTGAGTTTTCAGCCAGAATTATATATACATATAAATAATTTGAGGAAGAAGAAAATACCTCTTAATTTCTTTAATTTTTTTATTTAGTTGGGAAAAATTAAATACTTCCACTAATCTTTTTTATTTTTATCCTCTACAAATAATAAATAGGCATACAAATGATTCCATTAATAGTTAATACATTTATTACAAACCTTGAATCATCTGCTCATGCTTCATGCTCCTGTACATCTGGCCACAAACACACCGAAGCTTTTACTAAACTCTCTAAAGAAGATTCACAAGTTTAAAAAAGGCAAAACATTTTTCTCAAGGAAAAATCGATCATAGCCAACCTGAAGATGGCTCTTTACGTGAGAGATGGTAAGGCCCTTCACGTCCATGATTTGCAAAACCATCTTTGGGGTGGCCCCTATATATGAGAACTCAATATTTTTATATATATAATTAAAAAATAAAAATAAAGTGAAGGGCTTGTATATAATAAGATAACTTACGATCTTCTCCACCAAGACTTTCAACTGCATGCACAAAGCAGTGATGAAGATCAGGTGTCCAACGAAGTCTAGGCGTTTTCGATCGAACATAAGGCCTAACTGTGGCTGATTTCAAGTTTATTTCTCGCGAACTAACACCAACTACACCTCTCTCAGTAACTCTAATTATATCACCAGGCGATGATTTCATGGCAAGGTCGCCAGTGTGATCAGGAGAGGATGGTGCAGGCCCTTTATTTACAGAGCTCTCAATCTCAAGTTTCTTCATCGCCTCTACGATTCATAAAAAGGAAAGACAGAGATAGAGAGTACTGAAGATGAGTTGGTCTATGCTAATACAAGAGAGAATAAATACTAAAGAGGCCCAGTTCCATAATTCCGTCACTATGTGCAGTTTTTATTTTATTTTATTTTATTTTATTTTATTTTTATAAAAAAAAAGGGTTGAAAAAACACTTGTGATCCAAAAACTCATGATGATTTCATTTTGTGTGCATGCATGACATTCTTTGAGCCATATCTAGACAATCGTTACAAGTTTTAAAACAAGAGATATACTTAGACGAGGGATTATCTTTTGGGCTAAAAAGTTGCAAAAGGGATTTTGGGTTTATTCAAGAAATGGACAAGGGGAATAATATTTACCATAAATTACATTTTCATATCCATGGTGATTAAATTTTCTTCCTTAATGAGGGGGTTTGTTAGATTTTCAGCTACAAATTGGAATGCTGTAGATATTTGTTCTTTGAATCTATCTCTTGTAACTATTTAGAAAAATAAAAAAAGAATAATCTAGCTATTTTTTATTATTTAAAAGTAAGTTATTATTTATATAGTATACTCAAAGAGTATAAATAAAACCCAATATGTTAAATAAAACAAAAGGTAACCCTCTTACAGTAGCAAACTAACATGACAGCAACCATTCGCAGAACAAATTCCAACGCCCAATTGCCTAAACCAAACGTTATAACAAGGAAACGTACAGCAAGAAAATTCACAACAAAAAAGGAAGACCACCTAGGCATTCGAAAGTGAAAAACATGGGCTCATGACCTAAGCCGTTGCATGACCCAAGGGAAACATACCAAGGAACCCTTCCACGTCATGAAACGTTCTCTCTTCTTGTCTTTTTGTTTTAACCATATATAGTCTTAATTAGCTTCGATCCCCTTATCTTGTCTCAAAACCCGATCCATTGACAAGTCTTGAACCCACAAAATCTTGTTTATATTAGAGGTAGTAGGTAGCGTTGGATTATTATGTTAGGTTAAAAGAAATAAAGGGTTGCTGTTAATACTAACCAAATACAATTTTTTCCCTGAAAATTGTTGGTAATAACCATATATCATTAATGTGTGGAAGTCATGTATGGTATAATATTGTTGGCAGTGATATAACATGTGGTGCCATGCTTGGAATGTGGAGCAAATTCTCAAGCATATGACACATAGGGCTTAAAACGTCACCATTGGTGGTGGGTTTTTTTTTTTAAAAAAAAGGAAGAAAAAGAAGGTTGAGGTAGGGTGTTGTGGGAAGCAAAACTAAGTGGGTTTTTTCATCGCCAATTGAGGCCAAAAGTGGTGAAACAAATTATGAATGTCGGGATGTGACTAAGGGGTTGGAGAATTCAGGAGACGGTTTCAAATTGGGAAATATTCTTTGGATGGATTTGCCACAAGCATGGACATGTGTTTTATGATTTCGTAAGCATGAATTAAAGGTAGAATGGGGGGGAAAAGAGAGGAGAATTCTTGGAATTTTGTTTTAAAATAGCATTGTTAAAAAATTAGAGAAATAATACAAGTTTATGGATTGTGACCATCCCAATTTATTTATTTTCAAGTACATAAGCTGTGTTTTTTTGTTTAATGGGAAGATAAATTATAATTAGCTTTAAAAGCTGGAAATATTCATGAGAGATGGGGGGAAAGAATACTAATGCCAAGGGAAAACGTAAGGATTCCTAGAAGTGCGAGAGCTTCATAGTTATCAGCTTATTCTTGGATAAAATGGTCACAAAATTCATGTTTCTTAGTATGGTGGCATCTTCTTGAATTCCACTCTCTTAATGAACAGTTACAATATTACGTTCAAGATATTTTAATCCAGATTCAAGTAGTTTTTCCCCCCCTCAAAAGGAGTTAAAGAAATGATTGTTAAGGATCCCACCATTGCTAATGATTATAGATAAAAATAGAATAATAAAAAATCTTGACCATGCTAATGATCATGGCAATGATTACAGTAACTAGGGTGACTATGACAGTGTAGAAAAGGCCTTCACCACCATTATCATAGTCGAGGATCAAGTGTTGTGGTTTCATAAAGCAGTTGCTAGCTATCAAAAGAAAGACAATATTGAACAAGAAGCCAAAAATTTTAGTTTTTCTCTAGGCTTGTATCCTAATGAGTTTCCTAGCAGTAATCAAGCTCAGTATAGAACCAGATGAGAAGCACGATGAATTCATAATTATTTTCAAGTAGCCCAGCAACAATTGGATACAAAAATGGCAGACAAGAATGAATGGTGAAAAATGACTAAAAAGCTCAAGCTGAGCTCCTGCATTAAAGATTTCCGCAAGGAACAGTTAGCCCTCATCTGCAATAGGCAGCACAATGTCACCCTCTCGTGACAGAATTCAATGATCTAGCTAGCTAGCTAACTCAAAGAGGCCTCGTGCGACGACCTCTTGCCCGGCCGCAAAGAAGAGCATTTTTTGGAATTGGTAATTCATCTCTCCATGAGTGTGCTGAAGAGTAAACCCGGAGGTAGAACTGCTGACCTAAATATTGTCTAGCCCAGTTTTCTGACCTTATGTTCCACATTCCCACGTTGTCTAAAGCCATGTAAATCGCGGTCCATGACTTGGGATAAACCTACATTCAATCAAAATAGTTAGCAAAAACTACAAAAGCATCTACAGCTTTCAAACTGAACACGTTTAGATCGAATGAAAAAAATAACAAAACCAAAAGGTGGTTTAGTGCAAACCTGAGTGGTGCAACGAGCTACCGTGTCCCTTAAATTGTAGCGTGCTCTACTTGCTGGTGTCCATTGCCCTCCATCCATACTGATCACATAGGAAATTCTCAACATTTTTTATGACTGAAACAGTACTCTGTACCATGGAAGTTTAAATTCCGAGTATTGAGTGTGATAAGCTTACCCGACAACAAAGAAGGAATGGCCATCAATGTGCCATGACTGGACAGTGTCCTCCCAATTTTGGAAAACAATCTCGATGAATTCGCGGAAGTTAGCAGACATGACGGAAGTCTGGAGGTAAGCATTACCCCAGGAGGGACTGCTAGGCATACTTCCAAGGCTGAAAACTCCAGGAATATTGAAATAGTCTGCAACTTTTAGTGGGGTGTCCGCAGGAATATATGAGACACCATTGACAGCGTACCGCTGCTTGCGGTTGATAATTGGACCAGAGTTTGCAAGGGTGATTGTGCGGCTGGTCTTGATCATTCCATAGTGGTAAGACCCTTGGGGATTCGGCCTAGGTCCACTTGCAGTCAGATTCCATCTGGTTTGAGAGAAAATGCGATAAGATTTGTGTTCATTAACCACAGCACCATCTAATTTATGTTGTTAATATATGCAATAAGTCTCATAGCAGCTCAATACCTAATAGATCGAGCCTGGTTGAGGGACCAATCAATCTGAGTAGTCGGTCCACTAGGAATAGGGCCAGAAACTCCTTGCCATGAATTACTGTAGTGAAGAATGGCAGTTGTGGCAAGCACAGGTTTGGTGAAGCGCGAAGAAACAACAATATAGTAGTCTTTCACTGGCTGGTCAGCTGTAACAAGGACAGAATAAGATTGTCCAAGATGGATGTCGAGGTCAGAGTACGTGTTCTGCAGTGTATGGGATCCTTCTACCTCCACCAGTTTCATTTTGTGCCCCTGGATTCTGAAGTTAATGGACGTTGTAAGGCCAACATTTGATATCCTGAACCTATATGTCTTGCCTGCGGATAGATATTCAATACATAGATTGCCCTCAGTTACTAGTGATAAATTAAATCAAAAGATTAGGCATATTGGCAGAGAGATTTATAAGTTCAAGGGCAGGAACCTGGATCAACTGTGAATGTGTATCCATTCCATCCACGACCATTGATGAGAAGCCCATCAGGAAATGGGAGATTGTGACCGCCATCCAAGATTTCTCTCAATTGCTACATAACCAAAGAGAACCTGGTATCAGTACTAATAAATATGAAGATATTGGCTAAAGTTCGTTAATCTATGAAAGCTCTTACATAATGATTTCTCTTGTACCAATCTCCAGCTAGTACAGTGAAATCACCGGCAGGGGGAGGGAAAGGCACAGGGATACGAGGCCGGCTCCAGATTCTGATGCCACCAAATGCACCAGCTGCCTTGTGGAATCCCAGTGAAGGGAAGTAGAAATAGCTACCAATCTGGTCCTTCATTTGGAGAGCATAAGTGAAGTTTTTTCCTGGTGGGATTGGGCAGCTAGTGCCATAGACTCCATCTTGCCATGAGTTCCTTCTTTGCTGTATGCCATTCCTGTCATGCCATGACAGCGAAATTTCACATCAACAGTGTTTGACTTAATTGCTTTACTTTATAGACATAAGTGGAAGCTCAAAAAAGTCAGTTGAAGTCTCCAATATTGTGCTTGAGTCAAACCTAGACATTTACAGAATGAGAAGCGACTACTTTCTTTGTGAGAAGCAATGGTCCATCTCACACCAGGAGAACTCATGCAAAAACATTGAATTTGAACTTCAGGTCATATACAGTGTTAAGAAATTGGAGATCATCCAAGGGCTCAATGTTTGACCATGAAAATCAGCTAAAGGTTTCAGACCATATGAAAATTACCTCTTATTTACTTCCTTAAAATAATGCGCTACTTGTCTTGTGTAATTTTAATAAATCCTTCAACATCTCTTTTAATTTTAATAAATCCTTCAATATCTCTTTTACTTTCCTTAAAAAAATAAGGTAGAACAATGCATGAGAGCTGATGATGATGATAATGGGGTCTAAACCATAATCATGCTCCTAAAAACATGTGAGGCAAACATTAAACTCTGACCAACCACCAGCAATGACATTAATAATACCATATGAAAAAATGTGGGGATAGTCAAGATCCAGAGATCTAGCATGTGAGTAGTGGAATTAATTGCAAGGGCCAGTTGTACTATTGGAATATTTTAACATGTTCAGTGTCGGTCAATCAGCGAGTCCTAAGTGAAAATAATTAGTTAGAGAAACTAGGCTTTAGCCATGGTATTACATTATTATTAACAGTGATTCCAAGGTGAGTATCAACTGTAAAAACCCAGCCCATAGGAAGTTGCTGAAAAAGGGCCATGTTTTTCTGCCCGACATTTCTATAGATCTGTGTGGAAAACAAATATTTTTGTATTCATGCTATCCAAGAAGGCAAGGACATAAATCGAAATAAAAATATCTTCAACATGCAAATAGCCAAAGCAACCCCTTCATTGATAAAATTGAACTATCATGGTGCTGACTTTGTACATCAAACTCTCAACGAGAAAGAAAAAATCCCAATTTTTCTTACAGTGGGAAGCTTTTAGCCACAGATCTGATAAGAGAAAATAAACTCAGAACAGATAAATATTAAGAGTGGCAATCTGCTTGGTTTCCAGGAAAATGCAAGAAAAGAAAATGGCATGTGATTAAGGAGCTTCATGCAAAGTGTGAGAAACAAAGAAATGAAACATCCAAGACAAAAAGAAAAAAAAAAAAACTTTGTTTTCTTCCATTTCCTAAGCAACCAAGCAGGAACATATTAATATCAAGAAACAAAACATTAAGAAAATGAAAGAAAGAAACATTGCTGGATAGTTAAGTTTACCAAGAAATGAGGAATGGCTCTCTCAAGTAATTGTAAACACTGATAATGAGGTTCTCATTAGTAACAGCATCAATTTGTGGCCCTGGAAACTGCCCATTTATCAAGATCCCCTGAAACATTCAGTCCACAAAACTAAACACATTACTTCAAGACCTTAAACCCTCTTCAAAAATCATTTCCGAAATCAAGAACACTTCTCTCCAATCCAAAAACTACAAAGAAAACAGAACAAGAAAGTAGCAGTACTCTACCTGTTGCTTAACACCAAGCGGGTAGATATCACCATAAGTGATTTTCCATGTAATGAATCTATAAGGGTCTTCACAATTAACACCATTGCCAAGAAACAAGAAGAAAACAACGAGAGAAGCACAAAAAGCCATGTAGTCTCTCATTTCTTGCAAACTCTCTCTTGTTATACTCTCTCTCTGTAGCAAAAATTACTCTGCTTGTTTGGGTCTGTTAAGCAAAGATTTAAGGCTGCATTACATTAAGAGAAACGAAAAGGGGTCTCTCTCTGTATCTATCTCTTCCCTGCTCGGTCACTTTTAAGCTGGGAGCTCTGTTTTTGTAAGGTAGCTGAGCAGAGACAGTACGGCAAGGATTAGCTGTGCTTTGGGTTTTTATCACATACATGCGTTGAATCTGTGGACTTCAGCGGTGCGATCAAATCATAATCATCTCTCAGTGTCGAAGTGGGCCAGCACGCAGCACCAAAAGCGGATCACTTCTAGATTCGGTTTGATTGGCTGATAACTTCATGCCTGTTTGACATTGAGATTCCACCGGTTTTTAATCGAAATTTAATTTTTTTTTATTTTAACAACCGACGGTTCGGTATTTTAATATCATTTTGATGTGCTGATTTTAAAAATGATTTTTAAAAAATAAAAAAATATCATTTTGATGTATTTCGGCACGATAAGCACTTTAAAAAACTACCGCGATCACACTCAGACTGGAAATCTTTGATTGGAAGATTAATAAAAGAAAAATACATTGGTTAGTTAAATCTTTTGTTTACTTTATGTAGGGTTTATATTTTAAAATACGTTTTTATACCCAGAAAATAATTCGATCTAATCCATTTTTTCTACCAATTTGTTTAATATCTTGATTTTAGTAATAATATAAATCATGTGATGGTGACTTCATTGCCATGCATTTTTCTTTTCTTTTTCATTTGACTTCTTGATTTTAGAAGCTGTTCTTAAAGTTCTACAATAAAAGTAGTCGACAGCTAAGAACAAATAAAAAATAAGTAAGAGAAACAAAAATGTCAAGAAAATATTAATTGCGATTGATTACTCTTGAGTGTTTATAGCCATGAAATGAGTCGAGCCCATTAAATTAATGGAAACAAATCACCACCCTTCGATTGCCCACTAATCATCCATATAGATCGAAAGAGACGCTCTAAATTACTTAAACCCTTTCATATTTATATTTATATTTATATATTAAACCCTTTGGAGACTGAAGTTTTCATTTTTAAAAGTTTATAAGGGCCATGACCTAGAGGTTGAAGCTTATTCACGTGAAGCTTGGAATCACATGGATGCATACTCTGCTACAGACCCCCTGTCATGGAACCCACGGGTGAAATTTAGGGTTTCAATGGCAATTATGTCTGAACATGGAAGACGACAGATGGTGGTTTTTATCTGGAACCATTGTAGCCTTCTTCTCTTTTTCTTTTTTTTCCTATCTTCAATTTTTTGAAATTATTGGTATTGGTGGTTTGTCAATATTCACGTCCTCAAAAATATTAATGAGCTAAATTAGTCTATTGTTCACATTTTAATACACATGAATATAGGATTAAACTAAATTTATTAATTATAATATATTGTTTCATTAAGATATTGTATAAAAATATGATTTTTATCCTCCAAGTAATATCATTTCATTTTTTTGTCCTTAAATTATAATTTGTCAAGTATTATATTTTTAATTTGATTCTGACTTTTTCTTTCTTTCGATGTTTTGTTAAAGTTTTATTGGTTTTAAATTTTATCATTTAATTAAAGGTTATATGTTTGTTTTTTCAATTTATACCTCATTCTTTTGATTTCTTTTTCCTTTCGTTAAAGTTTTTCCTTTCGGTTTAAATTTTATGATGCCCTCTATTTATTTTTTTTTAATTTTCACCCTCATTCTATTTATCATATTTTTTGTGTCATTAATTTTTTTTAGGTTCTATTTTTCAGCGTTTAATTTGTTAAAAAATACGCTTCATAATTTGTTTATTTGTGGTGCTATGAATCTAATGATAAAAGTAACGAGTTTTGAAAGTTAATGCGATTAAATATTTTTTTATTTGATCATTCTACGTAATATTTATAAAAAAATAGTTTTGTGATTGATTTTAATTTTTTTCTCTATAAATTTATCATGATCTCATGATTTAGGCTATGTGTTTTGCAAAAAACAATTAATTGAGTATTTTTTAAAAAAAATTGATTTGCTTATATTTGATTTATGAAGATTTTTTATTTTATATAAAGGAGCTTTATTTTAGAAACGTTATTTTTAATATATTTTACTTTACATAATATTTTTTTCATTTTTTCAATAAATTTCAAATATATTTTTATTTTTATTATATTTTAAAATCATTAACACAAACGAGCAAATATCTTTATCTATATCCTTATCTTAATTTTTCTTGTAGTTATTATTAATTTATTTATTTATTTATTTACATACATGATTGTTAATTATTTATTTGCACAATTTTATTTTTATTTATACTCTGGATATTTTATATAAAAACAAATTAAAATAGTATGTATACTCGAGTTTTTTTTTTAAAAAAAAGCAAATTACAAACCGCTACAGCTCACGGGCAATTAATTAAATTACCTTCTACTATAGTTATCTTTATCCTTATCGAAAGGAACAAAGAAGTAAAGCTATGTTATATACTTGATTTGTAAAAACTTCACTGATGGTAGATTGTTCTGCTATCCTCTCGGACTCTCATTACCACATTATTCTTCAATGTTTCCAAAGATGCCTTAAACTTTTCTAGTTCCTCGAAATCCATATCTTCAACCGACCTCTCCCGCCACAACCCTTCTCCTTCCTCATTAATGTTGTCACAATCCATGTTTTTGCCACGTGTGTTGTCTGAACAAGAAATATTGTTTCTTTCACTGCTTTCTTCATCACCGAGGTATTGATCAACGACGGTATTCACATCAGGATGGCCAAAAGAGTATGGTCTTTGGTTAGGAGACAAAACGATCACAGCGAGATTGACATCATCATATAAATTGCAAAATTCACTGGCTTTCTTGAAAAGACCATTGCGTCTCTTGCAAAAAGTTACTATTAGGCTGTTTTTGCTCTCTATTTTCTTCATCTCCACCTTCTTCCGGCCTGTGCCCCATCTCGTTGTGGTGTTTACTTCAGTTTCTTGCATGATGGTGTCAGAAAAAGTGCCAAGAAAAGACACAAAGAAAGAGAGAAAATATTTCGGTCAATTGGGATTTTTGTGTGCGAGAAACAACAAAGCAAGAAAGAGTGTTGTGTGTTTGTGTGTGTGTATAAGAGAGGAATCATAGTTTTGTTTCCTGTATAGTTTGGTAAGTGGCAACTCCCTAAGTCGTTTCCTTCTATAAAGAGAAGGAATTTTCCTAATTTGTTTAGGAAATTATGAAACATGAAATCAAAGAAAAAGAACTAAATTTGATGCTTTAATTATCCTTGAAAGGACCTTTTTGGAATTTTGGATTTCCAAACTTAGAGTATTTGTTATCTTTTATTAAGGGCTGGGGTGCTAGTTAATATCAGATGCATCCAACAATATTGAAGTAAAATGATTATTTGTTCTTGTGTAGTTTAAGGTTCGAAGCTGACAGGAACTCACGTTAATAAAAAAATCATTGTTAGCATCTGCGGTGTCTTTATTTTTTATTTCCATGACCCTTTCTTATCCCTCTTTATTTTATTTTATTTTTTTAATTTCTTGGAATGTACGTCCCTACACACTTTATCCTTCTGACATATATTTCTTAAGCTTGATCGAATAGATAGGTCATGGATAACGAGCAGAAAGCGAGTGTTGATTGTGATCCTTCACTGTTGAACAAATTGAAGGAAAAGTTTTTGTTTTTATCAACGTGGATCCCTAATTTGGCAAGAAAAGTACTTTACGCCTACATAGTCCAATGATCTGGTTCTTAGTTTGGCATGGTTGGGCTTCCCTGTCGGCTAACGAAGAATATTGTGTGTTCAACTGATATTTAAGGCTCCTCTACAGAGTTAGAGAATTCCAGCAAAAAACATAAACACAGATAACAATTTGACAGCGATGAGGTTGGAAACATATAAGAATTCCCTGAAAACTTTTTCAACCATTTCGACCAGAAACAGATTAAAAAGTCAGTGCGGAGCTTCCTTAATTATTACTTGTTTTAGAAGGAACTAATTGCCTGTAAAAACTCATCTCTCTCTTTTTTTTCTCTCCTCACGGTTTCGCTTCACTGCCTAGATCACGACATCAAATTTAGAAATCCAAATCCAACATTCAAGCCCAAACATCAAGTCCAGATCAGTTGTGGAAAGCTCATAATCCCGACTCCATCGCTTTCCTTTTTAACAATATAATGTATCTTGAAGCATACAGAAGACACCTTGAGGTTGGTCAACCAAGGTCCATATGTAACTCTCCTGCCCCACAAGTCTTAAATCTCACCTCTACCTCTCTTTCATAGTACATGCTGGCGTTTAATTTGGTGCAGGTCATAGTGGGCAATGGTTTAGTGAGGCTCACAATGTTGAAATCTTCAAGGGTTCTTAACAGGCATTAAATATGGAGGAATGGACAGCATTCTTGACCTAAAATCAAATGAATCTAGTAGAGGGTAACCTTCAAAAAATGCCCCACTATTATTCGCACTTCATTTTTTTTTTCAATGGCCTTGGAGAAGTAAATAACATATTGCTGCAGTATCAAGATGATCTCACTAGTCCTTGTTTTTATTATCTTGAACATAACTTGACAAGTCAACTGTATAAATTGTGTGTGTATGATTTGCAGATATTGGGACACCAATTGGATCTTGCCAGGAGGGCAGGACAGATATCAATTGTATGATCATAACTTGAACAAAATAGCTATGATACTCTGTTGCTATACTTTTAATTGCTCTTCAAAATATCTGTTACTTTGTTGCAGAGTGAATGGAGGTGCGTATAGTGCCATTAGAGATTTCATTTAGGAGTACCAAACTGCCTCTCAGTTTTGAAATAAGCTCTTTGATCCATCAAAGCCGTCTTGTCCTTTCAAAATTGATTTTATTGAACTCATTTTGAGTTTAAATATAAACTTCTTCCTGTTATAAGGTACATATTGAGTAGTGGTGTTTCAGGGTTCCACTGCGATGCCATCTACGAGCTTCTGGCAGGATCTCCAGCTTTTGATCTTGCTCAGACAAGGATGGTCTTCAAGTTGCGACGCGACATGTAAAATATGCTCACAAAGCTATTCACTGACTAACGCCTCTTCTGTACATGCTTGTTGGCTTTAAGAGAAAATGCTTGTTTTTGTTAGAATTAATGAGATTTGCATTGAAGATAAGAAGATTTTCTCAGTTTTGAATTTTAAGTTTTTGAATTCTGTTTTTACTATTCATAACAGGTTTTTAGTCAAACTTGTTTAAATTCGAATAATCTCAGATATGTTGAGAGTTTTATGTTTCTAGGACTTTATCATGTAAGCCTATATTAAGGCATTTCCAAATTGAATAAAATTGAATGAATTTCCGATTCCATTTTTGAATCTTCATTCCTGTAGATTTATTGTGCCCAGATTTTGATTGCTACAGTAACTGTTTCAAGAACAGTTACTGTGCAGATCATCAATTTCCAATAGTGGTATCAGAGCAATTGATCTTACGGACTGAGGGAAAATTTGTGAGTGAAACACGTGAGGTTTTGAGTGTAAACACCTGGGGGTTGAGAGAAACACTGTGAGATTTATTTGTTCTAAAAATCCATGGCTTCTTTATCCTCGTCTGCACACTCATCTGTCCCAATTTTTAATGGTGAGCATTATCACATCTGGGCCGTGAAAATGAAATTTTTCTTAAGGTCTCTTGGATTGTGGAATGTCGTGGCCACAGATGCTGATCCACCTCAATTACATGGAAATCCCACCATAGCTCAGATGAGAGCTTTTGAAGAAGAAAAGTTGAAGAAAGACAAGGCAATTACATGTCTGCATTCTGGAATTGCAGACCACATTTTCACCAAAATTATGAACCTGGAAACACCAAAGCAGATTTGGGACAAGCTCCAGGTCGAATTTGAAGGCAGCAACAGAGACAAAACTGTAAAGTTGCTAGCATTCAAGAGAGAGTTCGAATTGATGAAGATGAAAGATCATGAATCTGTCAAAGTTTATTCTGGCAGATTGATGAATGTAGTGAACCAGATGAGACTCCTTGGGGAGACATTTGAAGATCATAAGATTGTAGAAAAGCTTATGATGTCTGTCCCTGAAAAATTCGAAGCAAAAATCTCAGCAATTGAAGAGTCTTGCGATTTGCAAAACCTTACCATTGCTGAGTTAATAAGCAAACTGCACATCCAGGAGCAGAGAGTGCACATGAGGGATGATGATGTTATGGAAGGTGCATTTCAAGCAAACTGGAAAGGAAGAAAGACTGGAAATTTCCAGAAGAAAGATTTCAACAATGGTAAAAAAATCTTCTCGGAAAATAAGTCCATTGTACCTGTTAGCAGTCAAATTTTTCCACCATGTTCTTATTGCAAAAGAACAAACCATGGTGAGAATGATTACTCGTTTAAAGGAAAGACTCTTCTTTACTGTGATCATTGCAAGAAGAATGGTCACAGTGAGAAGTATTGCAAATTTAAAAGAAGACAACCACAGCTTGAAATTCAGCAACATGCTAATTTTTCTGAAGAAGGCAAGGATGATGATGAGCATCTGTTTATGGCAATATGTGATGATCAAAATTCCAGGAGGGATACTTGGTTGATTGACAGTGGCTGTACTAGCCACATGTCCAAATCTCTGTCTATTTTCTCCTCAATTGACAGCTCAATCAAACCTAAGATTAAGTTGGGAAATGGAGATATTGTTGAGGCAAAAGGGAAAGGAACTGTTACTGTCAATACAAGCAAAGGTACGAAAATTATCACCAATGTTTTATACATTCCAGAACTTGATCAGAATCTCTTGAGTGTTACTCAAATGCTAAGGAATGGATATGAAGTGTCATTTAGAGAAAAAAATTGCTTTATTACTGATTCACATGATTCAGCAATTTCAAAGATCAAGATGAAGGGTAATAGCTTTTATTTGAATCTGGATGTTGTAGAAGGGCTTGCTTTAAGTGCTAAAACTGATGAGAGTGTTATTTGGCACAAGAGTTTTGGGCATCATAATTTCAATTCATTGATGATGTTGCATGATAATGTTTTTGTAGAAGGGATGCCTGAAAATCCTGCTAGTAAACAGATGATTGAGGGCTGTGAATATGGAAAGCAGCACCAAAAGCCATTTCCATAATTTACATCAAGCAGAGCATTAAGCAATCTGCAACTGGTTCATTCTGATATTTGTGAACCAATGAACATTGCATTTTTGAAAAATTTTGCTTACTTCATGCTATTCAAAGATGAATACAGCAGGATGATTTGGGCTCGTTTTTTGAAGAACAAGTCTCAAGTTTTTTCAGAATTTGAAAACTTTAAGTGTTTGACTGAAACTCAAAGTGATCTGAGAATTGGCTACTCAAAGACAGGAGGAGTTGATTTAAATTGGTATGCAAATAGTGATTGGGCTAAACATATTTCCATGGCAGCAGCTGAAAATTGGTTGAATAAATTGCTTGCTGATTTGGGACAAAAACAGGTTTCATCAACTAAGTTTCATAGTGATAATAAATCTTCCATTGAAATTGCTGAGAATCCAGTTCAGCATGGTAGAACAAAGCACATTAATGTGAAACTTCATTTTTTAAGGGAAGCCGAGAAGAACATGTTCATTAAAGTTCTTCATTGTTCAAATGATGTTCAACTAGCAGACTTGATGACTAAGGGAATTCCTGGATCAAGGCTGGAGTTTCTGAAGATGCAGCTCAGGTTATTCAAGGCAAATCTCAAGGAGGAGTGTTAGAATTAATGAGATTTGCATTGAAGATAAGAAGATTTTCTCAGTTTTGAATTTTAAGTTTTTGAATTCTGTTTTTACTATTCATAATAGGTTTTTAGTCAAACTTGTTTAAATTCGAATAATCTCAGATATGCTAAGAGTTTTATGTTTCTAGGACTTTATCATGCAAGCCTATATTAAGGCATTTCCAAATTGAATAAAATTGAATGAATTTCCGATTCCATTTTTGAATCTTCATTCCTGTAGATTTATTGTGCCCAGATTTTGATTGCTACAGTAACTGTTTCAAGAACAGTTACTGTGCAGATCATCAATTTCCAACAGTTTTAGGTTACATTACACGGCAATCACGGATGAGAAGCAAAGGATAATGCCAATGTCTGAAGATCTACTACCAGACAAAGGCAAACAAACAGCTAATTGTGCCTGAGTCAGTTCTTTTGGTATATCCAATTAATATTGATCTTAAAGGAGAGGTAAGTAGGACACGGTACCGATGACTGTTTGTGCCTTCAATTGCAAAATACTTTTTTTTATTTCATGCTGGAAAAATGCTGTGTGTGATTCAATGCAGATTGATGACAAGTATCAGTATTCAATGGACAATAAAGATGGTGGAGTCCATGGATGGATAAGTTCTGGCCCCATTATTGGATTCTGGGTCATCTTTCCTAGTCACGTGTTAGAAAATAATATAAATCATATTTTAAAGCCTACCTGAATTGACTCTGTTGAGATTTGATTGTGTTTCATATCGGCTTCCATTATACAACAGAAGTAGAATGAAATCTGCCAAATGCAGAACAGCCAGGTAAAATTTTGTGGACTGTTGTTACAACAGATGTTTCATGGAACTCACTTTATCGGAGATGATATATTAGCCATGTTTGAAGAGGGAGAGGCATGGAGGAAGGTTTTTGACCCTTTATTTGTGTACCTTAATTCAACCTCAAATGTATCAGATGCATACAATTTATGGATCGATGCTAAAACACAGGTACATAACTAGATATTCATTTCGCGTGGACTTTTAGATCAATATAGAGTTTGAGTCCTATAACTTTGCTTCTTGTGGAATCCTACTTGCTATTCTGTAGCAAAAGGATAACGCAGATTTTTGTGTAAGGTTACTTGACATGCTTTACTCATAGTAGAGGCTGCTTGAGGAGGCACCATAGCCATATGAATTTGTCTCATCGCCTCACTACCTTAATGCCAGAGACTTTGTCCAAGATGAACTTCCAAATATACATATGTTTTGCTTTCATAACAATATGTAAGGATTTTATGACAATGAATTCCATTTCGATCTAATGGTGCTGTATTCTCTGCATGCATAGCTTAAGCTAACCAAGAAAGGATTAATTTCTGTTAATGTGAAAATGCAAGCTCAAGTTTGTTTCTGAGTCTCTGATACCTGCTAAAAAGGCATTTGCTGGTCTATCAACGGCAAGAACTGAAGGAGCCTGGCAAATAGAAAGCTAGGTTTGCTCTAAATTATCCTCTTATGTTAACGTTTCATTAGTTTCTGGTAATTTCAGCTCTGCAGCAAATGTAAAAACTGACGTGCATGTAGGACTATCAATTCTGGGTTGAAACAGACTCAAATGGAGATTTCACCATCACGAATGTTATCCCTTGCATCATTTCGTTTGTTGTGTACAAAATTGCATACAAAATATGCTCAAAGGCTAATGACAGGATTTTTTGTTCCCTAACCGCTCGCCCATCATCCTGCTAAAATCGTCAGTCACTTGACAGACACGATATTGTTAAAAGCATACCATAATGATCACAAGGCAAAACAGGTAACTCCAACAACCTCACCCCTTTTCTCACTTTCACCTCCTTGATATATGACAAACCAGGTATTCCCTCCTTACCAATCATGCCAATTTTACAGATCATGAAATCACGCAGACAGCATAGGAATCGATCCAGTCTCTTTTGCAATGGAAAATTGGCAGACAACATTGGGTTGGATTTGTTGTCATATCTCCATCCATTGTCCCCTGGCTTAAACTCTTCCCAAGATTTTGAAGCGTCATCAACAATCATATAAAATCGTAGATACTAGTGTTACTGAGAAGAATCTACCATGATTAGCGCATGCACATATATAAAAAAATGGATTTTTATCATCATCATCGTGTGTGACTGGATTTTGATCAGTGTATTTGCATTTTATCAGCTCATAAAGAGACCTGATGACAGGACCTTTATACCAGTGTAAAAGGGATCACAAATATGTAAGGGTATAAGGAAACAGGGATATGGTTTGCATTGACTATGGTGCTTTTTAATGCTGACGATCTACCTTATTGCATCACAAATAAAAAAAAATTACGACAGCAATCCTCAAGCACTAGCAGCTTAGCAAACTTTCAATGCTCACTGATAAAATTCTGGGCAATCCGCTGATTGAAACGAGTGATGACAACGTAGAGCATTTAATTAACATTTCAGCAACTACAAACAATTAACATCATTTGGATCCAAAAACATCTATACAAAATCTGCAACAGCATGCTCTGCAAGTTGCTCCAAGCTTCTGGCATCATTGCGTTTGTTCAGTACAAAATTGCATACAAAGTATGCCCAAAGGCTTATGACAGGATTTTTTTGCTGTGACTGTTTCGTGATCGTCCAGCTAGATAAAATCGCCACAAACTTTAGAGGCGGGATATTGTTAAAAGCAAACCATAATGATCACTAGGCAAGACAGGTAACTCCAACATCTTTACCTCTTTTCTCACTTTCTTCT
Organism: Salix arbutifolia; assembly: GCA_025169955.1. NCBI lineage: Eukaryota > Viridiplantae > Streptophyta > Magnoliopsida > Malpighiales > Salicaceae > Salix > Salix arbutifolia. The sequence goes on from CM045905.1 coordinate 486,704, forward strand.
CCTTCATATATGATAAACCAGGTATTGCCTCCTTACCAATCATGTCAATTTTACTGATCTTGAAATCACAAAGACTGCATATGAATCGATCCAGTCTCTTTTGCAATGCACGATTACCAGACAACATTTGGTTGGATTTGGTATCATATGTCCACCCATTGTCCCCTGGTTTCAAGTCTACCCAGGCATCAACCCATCCGTCAGGGAAAGGAAACTGACCATCCAATTTATCATCCCAGTTCATGTCACCGCAAAAAATCACATTTGAGTTATTCTTGAGAAGGTTGATGGCCTCCTTTGCCTGATCCACACGTTCCTTGCTGAACATCTGATCCCATTTTGGAGGTGCTGGACAAGGACTTTCTAGATGGCTAGTGGCAACAACTAATGGCTTTTTTCCTGGAACTTCAAGCTCAGCAATGCAAAGTTCTCTCCCCATTATTGAATTCATAAAAGGTTTAGTGCTGAAGGATTTTACTGGCAGTTTACTTAACTGCAAACAAGGGGGCAACATTAATAATACTAAAAAACAAAAAAAAAATGCCAGTATTAATTCTTTAAGATATTAAATACTGTCCCACGTTTTACCAAAAAAACAATGGCATTTAACGAACTGCTAAAATTTAGGTAAAGGTCAAATGTATTATCAGTCAGATAATCAAGGGCCGGTCCACTAAATGAAACAATATCACTCAACCAAAAGATGCAAAACCTGAAGACGTTCATTTAACAGCCAACATAAAACCATGTTTCCATGATTCTCCTGTTCTATGGAGACAGTGTACATCAAAGAGAACTATCAGGATCCAAACTTGTCAGCATGTAAAGTAAGCTAGAAGCATACTAAAAGGCATGTTAATTTGAAACCAAGTATGAGTTGTCTCTGCCATATTAGAGCATGAGTGTAAATGCAACAGCTTGCAACATGGTGACTTACGAGACCATTAATTTTGATGGTTAATGTATCTATCTGTAGGCCTGTGAATGGTGTATTATATGAACATATGAAGCAGAATCACCATCCAGCACATATCAAAACCAAACCTGCATGCAAAAGTATCCTCTTGAACTTGCTATTTCAGAAGAAACAGAGCATTGATATGCTTTCCACCAGCTGGATCGCTGAAATATGTCATATATATCTGGAATAACCTCCTTCAAGGAAAAATGGCAAGATGCAAGTCAACACAGGAAGATCCAATTTCATGAAGTAGGGAACAAGAAAACTGAAAGAAAAACCTGTAAACAAATGACATCTGGTGAATGTAGTTGAATAAGTTCACCAAGTGCTTTCATCCTCCTATGCATCTCCAGGTCTTCTCGGAACCAAACATTGTAGCTCAAAATCTTGAAGGAACCAAGCACTGCTGCTGAATTTGTATCCTCTGCCACAAATATAAGATGCTTTGAATCACGTGCAATGAACATATGTATAATTGAAACCTTTTAATAAATCCCCATCTCCGTAGTACTATAGTAGAGGCCCAAAAAGTACAATGTTCTACCTAGCAAGCAGTCAAGTTTCATGATGGTAAAACGGATGCTAAAAAGCAAAATGATCGAAGCAACTCAACAAAATCAATGCGTATGCATAATAACTTCATCAATCCATCATTATGGTTTCAGACAACATAAATAAACTAAGAAAGCTAAAAACAGCTTGAACTATAAATATCTCAATTACCTGTCAAAACAGTCACTCCCTTGTTTGATGCCCTAGCACCTTGAAACGCACCCAATTTCACACTAGCCCTATCACTTTCATCTGCATATACCAGAACATTCAACAACAAAATCTAGAAGCCTAACAAGAAGCACAAAAAAGAACTAAACTTTAATAAAAAAAACAATAAAGAAAAGCTCACATTGTTAAAATGAAAAATAGCAAAAAACTACAACCTCGACAATTTCAATTTGAGTTGCACAGAGTGAAAAAAAAAAACGTACAGAGCATAAATCTTTAAACGAAAAAAAAAAAAAAACAACTTGAGCCACAAACATGACTTGCCCTTTAAAACAGTCACTCCCTTGTTTGATGCTTTAACACCTTGGAATCCACCCATTTTCGCAGAATCCCCATCACCTCCAACTGCATACACAAGCAACATTCATCCACTAAGCAGACAAAAAACCCAACAAAACCCATAAAGCAAACAACAAGCACAAAAAATAACCAACCTTCCACATTTTTCAAAGACTTAACCCCACGACACCCAACCTCTTGATGATCATCAACTGAGTCTATAACCTTCCTCTTACAATGCCTTAAGGGCATGAAAACAGACCCAACAGAAGAATCCACATCACCATCAAGACCACTAGTATCAGTCAAATCCTCTAAACTAGAAAGAGAAAAAACAGAACCTCTAGTGCCACATACTTCACAGCTACTGTTCTTATACGGGTTCAGGAAAGTGCAAGCCTTGCAAGACCATTTTGGGGTTTCTTGATTTGAAGAAGAGGAAGGTATTGGAGGGGGGGAAGGGGGGAAAAGACAGATTTGGCAAGTGGGTTTTGGCGATGGAGAGTTAATGAAAGTGCATTTCTTGCAAGACCAAGACATGAGGTTTGAGATGTGAACACAAAGATTGCAGCTTTTACTAGATTTGAAAAGGGGAGAGAAAATGACGATGGGCACAAAGGTTAGTTTCTGCAACGAAGATTGCATTTTTATAAGTTTGGAAAGTTCAAGGTTTAAACCTTTGAAACATTAAAGTCCGGCTATTGAGAAAAAGTGCTTCAAGTATGGCTCACTGAAGAATCACACGTGTTGATGCTTGAGCGGAAGGAATTCGAGGGAACCAGTAGTAGTACATTAATTAATTAAGTTTATGTTTTTTTAATTAAAAAAATATAGTTTTTTTTTAATTTTTTTAGCAAAAACATATTAAAATAATAATAATAATAATTTTTTAAAAAAAAATCTTACAAGATTTTTTTAATAAAGCACGATAACCCACAACATAAACAATCGCGCTCTAAAATATTGTTTTTTTTAAATTATGTTTTAATATATTCTAAACAAACATTTAATTTTAAAAAAATTAATTGAAATTTTTTTAGTGATTTTTTTATGATTTTAATATATTGATATAAAAAAATTAAAAAATATAAATTTTTTTAATATATTTTCAAATAAAAAGTACTCTTAAATTTGTTTTAGCATAATAATAAATATTTCACTACAATAATAGATAAATACACACTTTGTTTTTTTTCGGTTATTTTAGACTCACCTAACCATGAATTAACTAGTTAATAATCTAAAAACAAATTAACAACCTGATCTCAAATACTAGTTTTTTCACAAACTATGAGCCTCTTTATTTTTATATTTAAAAGCTTTTTGAAAAAAATTATTTAAAAATGTTTTTTTAAATATATAAAAAAAAAACTCCTAACACATTACCAATAATCTCCCATAATCCTTTTTCTTATTTTGAAGGAAAAAAGATAGCTTAAATTGAGAAACTCGCAGCTTTTCAAATGGATGATAGCTTAAACATATTTTAAAGCTATGAGGTTCACAATTTAAGCTATCCATTTTTCATTCAAAACAAGCCAAGAGGATGATGGGAAATTATTTGGTATTGTGGTGGAAGAAGTGATAGTGCTAATCTACTTTTTTGAACACTTTATTGATTCCACAGAAGAGCCCACAAGAAATTGTCATCACTCCCTTCACAGAGAAGACCCTACCATAAACACCTCTCAAATGAATTTGCTGACTAAAAACAGCAATAGCTAACCATCATGAAGGAATCAGACACTTTTACATTAAAAAAAAAAAGTTTTATTTTTGACCTCAAAACATCACAAAAGGAATGTATAACAAAATGGAGAAAATTATAGTCAAGAACGTTTTCAATGCCTTGTCTACTGCACTTATTCTACTGCTATAGAAGCTGATTAATCTTGAACCACCTGCTGCATTACTTGGACTGGTTGTGTTCACCACCGTCCTCGCCTCATTCGTTATTTTCTTGCTGCAACCCAAGTTACATGATTGGTGAGAAATTGTTGCAAGACGTTTTCATTAAGTAATGATTTTTGCTTTTAGCACTTTTCCATCTCTTTGACTACCAGGAAAGGGAATGCAAAGAAGCAGAAAAGGAACCAAAGTGCTTTTGAAAGCAATAGGCCAAGAAAGTAGAGAAAAAAGAGTTTCTTACCTTCCAGGAAATATACAGCTCCCGTGACCTGCCAAGATCACCACCAAGGAGACAAGATGTCAGGTTTGAATAGCATAACAGGTGAAAAACAATCACAAACAGGACTCATTTTCCGCAAGGTAATAGTCATTCGGTAGATGAAGGGCAGTGATGGGAGTTTCTTGCAAGAATGCAGCCTTGAACTGTTGTTATTGTCCTGTCCTGAATCTATGGGGCTCACTTGGTGTATAGCGCCCCAGTTGAAATCATAATTTCCTAAGCTGGCGGTTTCAGCACAAAATGTCATTCCAGACCCTTTCCACAATCCAATCACTGAAGAAACCATGTGACTCTGTCAGGTAGGAATCACACAACATGTACCCTTGAAGTCACCTCAAGAGTATCTCCCGAGGATTATGATGGGATGCCATTCACTTTCCTCTAGTGGCGTGGCATAAGGCAATTAGCACCCTTTTAAACTTTTAATCCTAAATACTTGAGCTTAAGGTATCTTTTTAATCGCTAAAGAGCCTTAATGCACTTGGTAGATGCACGGCATACTATCTCTCTCTGTCTAAGCAGTAAACGCATTCAATTTTGCATACAGCAAGAGTTGAATAACCAACTATTGAACACGAAATTTGAAGATTAGATCCTAAACTCTGTTAAAGTTCAATGAAATATGAAACAACTGTGTTTATTTTAAGCATTAAGAGTAAAAATTGCTTACTTGGATCGGTAGTGGTGATCATGGCCACGCCCTTGAAATCACAGGAACCAGCAGCCCTTCCTTGCTTCTGGTAATAGCTATCAAATGCATAAGAGGCATGGTTCTTAACATTGTTAGGCTGAAAACAATTCTCCCCTGGCTGTATCTCACTGCAATTAGCCCTTCCTGGTCCACATGCCCAATCCAACGCTGCTTGCAATGTCTTTGAATCCACACCGTCCATAACAATACAATATGTTCGGTTGGTTGTATCATTAGCCAAAAAAGTCCCACTTCCAGATACATGAAGCAGATAAACCGGTGTCGAATTCGCATAAAACAATCCCCAATTTGCTTCTGATACTGGTGGTGACCTCAAGTCTTCATTGAACAACTCGTACAAATACACACTAGAAGTGATTTCTGGGTGCAAAGGAGTCCCGCTACGATCAAGAACATGCTTAATCAAATTAGAATTATAAGTTTCTGCATTGTCAATTGTAGCATAAGGTTCTTTTGAATCACCCTTTGAAGGCCAGCCACTCTCAGTAACAAGAACCACAACATCAGTAAAATTCATACTCCTCATCGAAAAATAAGCAGCATCAACCATTGCATCAAGAACATTCGTGTAATGCAGCAAAGTATTAGGATCAACCATTTCCTGAGATGGTTTCAAGGGCTTGAACAAAGAATTATCAAGAGGCACCACTCCTTTATTTTGCATAAACACATAGTAAGGATAAAAATTCATCATCAAAGGTGACCCAGTTTTTGATAAAAACTGAAGCAAAGGTTGAATAACTGAGATCCAACTCTGATTGAAAAAAGACTGAGAGGGTGGAAATGGATCAAGAATTATAGAAGCTGAGTGTGGAGTTGAAATCTTTATCTGATTATGCAAATTTGCGGCCACCAAAGCACTATAAATAGACTCAATGGCTGGCATAAGCAAAGGCGCTGAAGAGGGTACTGTAGTTAAAACCTCATCACCAACAGCAATTGCAGTGATTACAGTCTGTGGATAATAAGCAACAACATTTTTCCCAATCCAAGAAGCTGCAGTTGTGTTAGAGGATCCAATAGCAAGAAGCTGATTATTTGGAACGCTAATAATGACCCGGATCTTGGTTTTAGCCAAGGCCTTGAGTATGTCGGGGTCCGAATCATAAAGCTTGATATGTGTAACCTTTTGAAATTGTAGAAATGAAACAAGTTCTGTTGCTGACATAAGATTGGACACGTCTTCTCCCATGTTGATTCCCACAAATGGCTCATTGTCTTGTTGGTCCTTGATTTGTGCCACCGCTATTTTTGATGATAAAGCTGCAAACTTGCCAGAAAAACGTTAGAAACACAAAATGTATTCTTCTTAGTTTCTTGAAATATTGAATATACAAGTGGGGGGGGTTCCATTACCTTGTGATGATATAAAAAGTGAAGTGTACAAGAAGAAGAAGACACTGTAGAGAGGATGCTTAGACAGTGCCATAACTGAATAAGAAATTGAGCTTCACGACTTCATCTTCTGGTTCTGGTTCAGCTGAAGGTTCTTGCATTTGTAGGGTTAATTTTTTCGTTTCTTCAGTGAATTCTCTTGGTGGGTTTTGTTTTGGCTTTGGAGTTGGAGTTGGAGTTGGCTTGTTGGCCTCAAGAAATCTTCCAGAATCTAACAAGAATCAAGAAAGCATCCCATGAACTCTACTTGCTAACAAGATGAATTAAATTGCTCGGAAAACTTCAGAAATACCTTAATTATATTACTAGTTTCAGTTCTGTCCCCAAACAAATTTTATTCCCTGAGCTCCAGTAATTTTCAATTAAATCTATCCAATCATGTTTCATCATGACTTCCATCCAAGTCATAACTTTTTGACCTCTTTATTTTAATATTTATCTTCAATTATAATCCTGAGTTCTTACCATTGTTACTGTGTTCCTTCCTTGAGTTTATAAGGTTTATTTACACATGTTTGGGTATCAAATTAAAAGAAAAGGTTGCCTGGGGAGAAAACTATACTGGTCCAATAAATGGGGGCTCTCCTAGCTTGATCGTTCATCTACGTGAATTCCCTAAAGTAGCCCTGTGAACCGACAGGTACTTTAGTTTATTTGCAACGTGCGACGAAGACAAAAGGTAAGAGGTTTGAAAGAAGAAGTGGTGCTTTATGGTAACTTCATCTAGATCGACATGGCTAGTCCTGGACCCTGATTAGAAATGGTTCTGATGGAAGTTGCAGAGACTGGCATTCCAGAGAGAGACGTTAGAGGTAGCCCACCAGTACAGTGCACCCAGCTGCTTGCCAGAGTGTCCTTCTTCAGAGTTTGGACCTGTGGTTAGGCCTTCACCCTCCACATTATTTTTGTTTTATTTAACAAAACATTTTAATGTAACTAACTTATAATTTATTTGCGAGTTCTGTGTTTAATGATTTTGATGCGGTTCTTTTGTTCTACGTTTGATCAAGTCATACCTTCTATTTTAAATTTAGTAAAATCAAACACTTTATTTGTAATATTTGAAGACAATTATACCTTTTTTTTTTAATCTCTTTATCACTACCCGGATCCGTGACTTGGCCAAAAATAAAGAGGGAGAGCAGTTTCTCTTGGAACCTTTTTCCTACAAATACCTGGGTTAGTTTGGGTCGACCTTGGGCTTAGGTTTGGCCAAAATTATGGGTCTATACTTTTTATGGGTTTGGCCAAAAATATGTCAAAATACGATTCTTTCAACTATATTTCAGTCTATCTTAAACTTCCAATACAAGTGAATTTACTGGGAAAATACAATATCAAAATAGCTAAATACAAATCTACTTTACCCCTACTATACACAACTTCCATATCAGGAAATCAATGGCCATATTCCATTTCTGTATTTTAACAAGGACAGAAATCATGTGAAGATGGTATTTTGTGTTAGAGGATGCTTCCTAAAGTAAAAATGCTGTTCTTCTTTATATGTGGAATGCACACAACTTGAGCTATTTCCTCCTGTGTTAAATGATTTACCTCTTCCGGTTTCATTCTCAGCACTTCATATGAAGCCATTTTAGCATGAGTTTAGTACTTTCTCCTATTAATCAAATGGTGTCTACAATTGCCTGCAGCAGTCATCAGCTGAAAAAGAAAACGGTTCTGGAAATGAGGTGATGAGTGCCCAACAAGCCGAAGACCTGAAAATGAAGGAAAAGAGGAAGCAAGAGCGTGAGGTGATTTTTATTTTTTTGTTGTAGCTATTATTTTATGATTAGAAAAAATGTTCTCACAAGCAGAAAAATTACAAGCAGCCAGAGAGATGCTAGAGGATCATGAAGATATGACTGAGAAACCAGAAGTATGTGTCCACCCATTTTCTGTGTGCAAATATTGTGCATGTGTATAGTCTTGTCCTGTTGTGTATGGCACTAGATATTTTGAAAGGCTAACATCAAACCATAAGATGGATATGTGCAAAGATATTTCTCAAGTAGGGTTTCGAGGTGGCAATTTGTAAGTCAGTTTATCTGTGCTTTTCAGATTTTCATAAGATCATTAAAGGAGGCAATGTATTTCACTGCTAATGTTTTATCAGCGCAGAAGTTTCTTTTATGATCCTTGCAAAGTGAAACGTGTTGCTTATCTCGTACTGCAGGGCGCGGTGGAATAAATAAGAAAGAAAAGACTGGACTATCACTAGTCGATCTGGGTTGCCGGCGGGCGAAAGCAGTGAAGGCTGTGAAGAAGGCAATGGATGCGGCGGGCAAGATTGTGCAGAAGAAAGCTTAGTATCAAAGTAATATTCTTTTTTTATCATTCCAAGTACTGGGATTCAATACTCATCGATACCCATTTTCTTTTTTCAGGTATAAGCGCGGGTAGCTCTATCAAGTCCCACTTCCACATACATGAAGCAGATAAACCGGTGTCGATCAAGAACATGATTAATCAAATTAGAATTAGAATTTTCTGCATTGAACAATTAGAATTAGAGGTTAAATAAATATTACAATAAAAAAACGCCCTATATATATATATATATAAAAACATTTTATTTAAGCACAAAAAAAGAAGAAGAAATTAAAACATATATTTGCATACAAATTGGAAGACCTTGGTAGGCATCATCACGGAAAACTAATTTAACCAAAATTAATAATTAATCCACAATAAAGACAAGCAATTAAAGCTTGTGCAATCATTGAAGTAAATAAAAACATTAACCATGCAACAAAATCCAAAGTGAACTTTCCAAGAACCCATTCTAATCATCGAGCTCTATTAACCAAGCGAAACAGGAACAATGCGAGCAACTAGACACAATCTAGCTAGAATGGATAGCAAAATCGGATTTGCAGGAAATTGTAGCGCAGCACCAAAAGGAACAAAATACATAAATATAAATGATAAGAAACAAGGTTAAAATCAAGAAATGGAAAAACAAGCACCCCAAATGACCATGAAAGATGAAGACAGCAGAAAAACACAAAGAAACCAGCAAGAAAATAAAACTTGGAGATCAAATTATTTAATGGTTCACCAGGGGGGATTTTGTGTCAAACTCAAAACATGAGCATGGTTCAAATGGAAATGATTTCAAAATTTGATTTTCTTGCGAGGATGGATATCTCATTCTGGTGGAGCCAGCCACTCGAAGTCTACATCTTCTCCAAAACTGCTAAAACACTTCGTTACTAAATTCCTGACATCATGCAATTCCTCGTCAGTCGAAGTAAATGTGTGGATCTCGATTGATGTACCAAAAATTTATTAGTGTTTTTATAAAACAAAATGCAAATATATTTTTAATTGATCCAAGTACCTAAACCATGCTCGTGACCACATTCTTGGATCTAATTAGCACCATCGTGGGCTCAGTCGAGGTTACCCGAGCCCAGTTCTAGTGCCCCCGTGGGATCCAATACAAAATCTTTATGCTTCTTCAGTCAAGAAGATACCCTGCCACTCAAGTAAAGAAACCAACCAGTTCTAGTACCAAGTTTTTCACATTACAGCACTCCGTCATAAGCAACTTTTTTCAAATAAAAAGATACCCAGAATTATTTTCCGTACTATCTACTTTCAGCCGACAAGCATATTTGAAAGCAGTCGCAAAACATTCCACGTATGTATAAAAGGCACAGAATCCTAGATACGATTGGTACCCTCTGCACGTTCGTGCTTTACTAATAGATTAGAAGAATTCAGCAACGTCCCTACCATCCCTCCATTCAATTGGTTAAAAAAAAAAGTTGACATTAATTAGCAACGTCCCATCGATCCCGATGAATTGTTTCTTTCGATATCGTCAGTGATTTATAACTTAGAGAAAGAGAGCGGCCTTAGAGATTAGAAAGAGAAAACAAGTCTTCTGGAAATTCCTTGGCAGTAGAAACTAGAAAAAGCCTAACCAAGATGGTAAGAGCCGGTACCAACTCCGTGGTTAATTTGTAAAACCGTGGTGAGATATTCCTTTGATATTATCCCTTTTACCAATTAACCAACTGTTTCAGCCATGGATTTGTTCGTGCCCTTACAAGCAAGTGGCCGTGCTGCTTATTTCCTTGCAGTTTACTGATGGCTAACTAGCTAGCTCGATCGATTTCTTGCGGTTTTCAAAAGAAAGCCGCAATGGTGCTAGGTAGCCAAACTTTCCACTATAGTATTATTGGGTGAGATCTTGATTGGCTCACTAATAGATAGTTGACTCCATTTTAGATGGACAAATGACAATTCATTCTTCAATTTATTTAAACAAATCAAGCGACATTTTGAGTGTGATTGTGATTACTTTTGAAAGTGTTTTTCATTCAAAAATATATCAAAATGATATATATATTTTTTAAATCATTTCTAACATCAGTACATCAAAACAATCTAAAAACACTAAAAAAATTAATTTAAAGTAAAAAAAATCATTGTTTTTCAAAAACAATCTCAAACACCCCCTTTGTTTGCTATTATGATGTCATGATCACATAAATTAATAATTTTAATTTAAACAAATAGATAGTGTAAAACATGCAACACCTACTTAAGCAACATATCGTGAAAATACGACATTAAATTAGCTTAACAAATTTTGGATACACAACATGGATGCATGTCACTTTTTAATACTGTAAGTGATAAAAATTGAATTTGTATATGACTTGCTAGCGATGACTCTTTTCTTCCTATCAATTATCTCACCTATATATGTCCATTTCTCCAACTTGCTTCAACTTTTTTTCAAAAAACAAATGGTGCTCATAATTTTTAAGATACTTCAACATAATCAAATTTATATATATAACTCATAATTAAACTCCTCCCTCCCCATTAAGCTCTATCATCATGGCCACCGTGCTTATAAACAAGCAACTCACTTACACAAATATAACTTTATAATCTGAAGTTGCTTTTTAAAATATTTTTTATTTAAAAATATATTAAAATAATATATATATATATATATATATATATTTGAATTTTGTAATATCTATATTCTATCAGCTATTAAAAAAAATATTGTTTCTATCAAATTCTATTAAATTCATGTTTGATGTTGCAGAAACTGCGAGAAATGGGTGTCATGGGAGTTCAGCGAAAGGTCACGCCCTCTTCCCTTTATACCACCCTCTTCCTGAATCCAGAAACTCTTTGTAAGATGTTTACCCTTTTTCCGGTACCATATATAAAGCTTGAACATTTTTTCCGGTACCATATATAAAGCTTGAACATTTTTTCCGGGGAACATTTTATCACGTCCATCGGACTTGAAGTCCTCTTCCTGATCATTCTGCTCGCAGTTTCCTTCCAGTTGGATAGACTTGTACCACCTGGCACATGCCATACATCTATCAAATAATATTGATCATTTGGATGAATTATTCCTTTTATTTTTTCTATAAAATAATAAAACTGGGTTTCTTCTTCTTTTTTTAATCACTTCTAGCATTTATTTTACCATGATGGCCACCATAACCACCACTTCTATTGTCACTTCTTCACCGGCCACCATCTCTGCTTCTTTTTTATTTTTAACATTACAACTTTTATTCTAACCTAATGCCATCCTGTGTTTTCTTGTCCAATCAAATGTACTAAAAGCCTCTTGCGAGAAACTCCTGTAGGCCAAGAAATTAGAATTGAAGGAGGACGGCGATGTTAGTCCACAGCTGAGTAAAACCAAGAAGGACCCGAACTACAAGAACCTTCCAAGAAAACAAAATGTTGAATCATAACAACTATTAATTAATATTTGAAATCTAATTAATCGATAAAATTTTAAGAGGGTAATACAATGGTAGAAGCTAAATTTAGTCTTCTAAATATTAATTAATCATGTTGAATCATAACAAATATTAATTAATCATGTTTTATTAATGTAATTACACAATCTTATTTTATTTTCTATCCATAGTTGATCGTACTATCTAGTTCTGGTAAACAATCTACGAAAGCGGCGGGAACACATAAACAAATGCACAGACAAAACTGAATCCCACTTTCAATGATGTCCCTGTCCAGCTAACCTCTGTTTTCGCACCTGTTCGTGCGCATATCGGCTAGCTCTTTGAGTTTGTGGGCAAAAGATGCAGTCCCTAATATAGATTCATAAATTAAATAGTAATTAATGAAATTAAAAATAACTAATTAACTATAGCTGAGCTCACTTTGATAGGAGCTGACTGATAGATTATTCCTTGTAGGAACCTCTTTTCGTCTTATTTGTAGACAGTGAAATTGTAAAACATGAGTAGAAAAGAAGGATGGATATTTGTTTATAAGCTGTAATTCACTTGTTTATAGTGGCATTATCCATAGTTGCTTGTCACTCAAGCTGCCAGTGTTTTCGAATCTAGACTTGACTTGGGAAAAAGATTAAAGCCCGAAGCTGCCAGTCATTTTTTTTATCTATTTTTTAATTTCTCCTAGTAATGGCCGGCCGGCCTGGCATTCTTGACTTGTTGAATTTTGCACGATATTTTCTGGATTACGTGTCATTGGTGCTGACTTTTTAGAAGGATTGGGACATCTAGAATTAGAAGAAGTTTATTATATGACCCCATCGATGATGTAAGATATCAACATCGATAGAAACGTAAGCATACTAATAAACCTGAGAAATTGATGCGGCTGAACCCGGCTCAGACAAAGCATGGCTAGAGAGCGATCGAAAAGAAGCACAATCTTGATGATGATATCCTTAAATTAATACATAAAAGGTTGAGATTCAAAAAACACATTATTTTCAACACTGGTTTGGTAACATGGGGCCTACGGAAGAAAGGGAGCCCCTTGCCACCAGTAACATGTAAATATCATTACCAAGGTATAATTCTGGACCCGTTAGATTTGCAATATCTGGAGTGACGTGTTGATTTGCACGGTATCTGGAATATTGGATTTTTATTTTTATATATTCACGTGTTGGTATTCATCTAGTAATCTAGATTTTTATTTTTATATATTCACGTGTTGGTATTACACGCTCATCATTGTTTTCAACTCTCTTATTTTTATTCCCGTTAAGCAACGAACTTAACGCCGCCATGCATCTAGGTTCTTGGCCAGCAAATTCCTTAACTTGAATTATCAATATATAGAACTTCATCAATATTGCTCATCGACCTTAATTATGGATATTCATACCAAGTACCCATCAGAAAAGTGTTTTCATCTCATCTTTGAAGGCTATATATGCTTGAGCTGACTAATCCCAGTAAGCATTGAAACATGTACATTTATTGAGATTGCAAGTTGGCTATGAAGTTGGTCTGTGACTCAGGACAATCAAATGCCTGGAGATACAGATTTAGCTGTAGAGAGTAATCTCTCTCTCTCTCTCTTTTACCCATAAATATGACAAATTACCGGCAAGCTATATCTCATACTTATAGGACCTTGATTTCTTCTATAAATAAGAACGAGAAGTGAAGATACAAGAATGATCCTTTTGGGATCACTAAAGAGGCAGTAGAACAAGCCTTACCAAGGATATTGTAAGAACTGGTAACAACTACAACAGACACAAATTAAGCACATAGCACCTAAATATAACAACAAAACACAGGGACAATTCATCGGGACAATTTTTCATACGACTAGATAGATAGGACTTACCTTCTTCAAGACAGACACGTATTGCTTTCTAACCTAGTGTATCACTCTACCAGACTGGATTTTGAACAGAATACTTTGTGCTTGCCTGTGACACAAAACATAGGAGCAGAGCCACCCTCAATCTTCAGACCCATTACTGCTGATCAAGAGAATACCAGAAACCGAAAAGCTTTCTCTCGGCTCTGATATGATATATTTTGTTCCCATTCTCTTCATCATGCGTGGTCATGATAACTTTATCTCCTTTTCTGAGCCCTTTCTGGTGAACATAGTCAGCCCATTCGCCAGTTAGCCAAGGTTTCGGATACCTTCCTTCATTGCGAATGGAGACCTTAAATTTCCATGGTTTATGCAGCCCGTCAAATGCCACAAACTCCATCGAGTTCTGACCGTGAGGTATGGGGAAGGCCGGGAGACTCCTAGCTGGAAATTCGAGCCTCTTATTTTTTGTGTCGCTGTTGGAGAGTTCTTTGTTCATCGCCTCCATGTCTACTTAACCAAATGGGTTGAGCAAAATGTATAAAGCTAGCTAGTTGTGTATGCAAAGGTTTAAGGATTTCGAGTACAAAGTAGGGTTAGTGGTGTGAGAGAGAAGCCTGATCGATATTTTTATAGATTGGAGAAGTAGATAATTATATATACAAGAAAAAATTAATCATCGGGTGATGTTAAGGTTTTGATCGCGCGCTTACTTGTAAGTTCTTTAGGATGGAAACGCGCGACTATGAACGTCTTCTAGATTATGGAAACGATGGTGCATATAATGCAAGAATATTCAAAGGGTACTAGAGACATTTCCAGTAATTTGACTAAGACAGCTGATCTGATTTTGTTGTTAGCTGTAAAAACTAAGAGTGTGTTTGGCATTGTTTTTACTTTTGTGATTGAGATTGAAAAAAAAACAGTTTAAAAAAAGCGCTTTTACTGCGGTTCAAAATAAGTTGTGAAGTGTTTGGTTAAAACTGTGATTGAATTGAAAATTGAAAAAAAAACAGTTTTGGGTGTTTGGTTACCAAACTTTTTATATTGCTTTTAATTTGTTAAATTACTATAAAGTGTATATATATATATTTTAGGGTTACCAAAATTACTTGTGAATTTTTTTAAAATTATTTTTTTATGCTAATTATTATTATCATTATTATTATTACATTATTAAATATTATTATTATTAAATAAATAAATAATAATTATTAATTAAATTAATAAATAACAATAATTATTATTAATTAAATTAATAATTATAATAATAATAATAATAATAATTATTATTATTATTATAAAAACCCATCCCGTACTACAATTTGCTAAAAACCCTACTTCCTACCCCCCCCCCACACACACACATCTCCCTCCCTCTGTCTTGCGCCGCCCACACACAGACACTCATCTCCTCTCTTCAATCTCAATTTTCGACTCCATAAATATTAACAAACCCAAACCCAAACCCACCACGGTATCATCCATGGCTGCCACCTGTTCTCCAACCTCTCTACAGCTGCGATTAGCCATGAACTGCTATAACCGTCGAGTATCACCTCCAACACGAACACGAGCTTGGATGAGGAACATGGAGAGAAGGGAGATGCGGGTGGTTGCAGAAGAGGATAAGATAGGGATTTTGCTTTTCAACGGTTAATTTTGGGTTTGAATGTGTATCGTGTTTTTAATTTTGGGTTGCAGATTCTCATCGGGGTTTTGAAAGCACCTAATTCATGCTTTTTCTGGAACAGCGATTTGGGTGCAAAAATAGTATGGGTCCCACACCATAACCTGCGTTCTGGTGCAATGCCAAACAGCAAATTGTGGTGCCATCTGGCAATCGCAGATAACACCACAATGTCTAACATGCACTAATTACTTGTATTTTTACTGTGTTTGAGTGCCTTTTTTTAGTGATTTTTAATGATTTTAATATATTAATATAAAATAGTAAAATCAGTTATTTATATATTTTTTTAAATAGAAAATAATTTTAAAATAAACATACTTTATAATATTAAACACGTATTAAAAATGATATCACACTAGCTCACTCCAATTCTTTTTGAGTTCACTTAGAAAGATCGATACTTACCAGAACTATACTCTTTTTCTTATACAAAGATCATAACTTCTTCTTCTTCTTTTTGTGTGTGTGTACAAAGATCATGGCTTATTTATGCCACCTCAAATCAATTTGACGACTTAAAGTGAAATCTTGAACGAACCAGTTGCTTTTTCCTTTTTGTTTTTCCATGTTGTTGTTTTCATGGAGCAAGGACGCCTCTCTTTTCTTCTCGTCGAATCCCACCGAGGCCCACTTCTCCACCGTTTTCCGTGTTGATCATTAACAAGCGAAAATGATCTTAGATATAAATCTTGAGTTTATAATTTATTTCTGTGAAAATAAAACGAATGAAGCCCGTTTTCTTAAATTAAATAAGTACACCGTTAAAACTCCTGCCTCCCTTTATTGGAAAATAACTAGGAATATAAAAGTACAAGGAAATTCAACACAAAATCCAAATAACAATAACAATAATAATAATAATAATAATAATCTCATGAATTAAAGCAAATCCTAGGAAAAATAAAAAAAAATTACCCGAACAACAACTTTTAAGCTTAAATCTATAAAATTCAATGCTTTCGAGCTTCATCTACCTACAAACCCCGCTTCATCTACATATTTATCATAGAATTTCATAGCTTTCTTTTTGTGCAAACTTTTCCTTATTTGTGTTCACTAAAGATGTTTTTATAGAAAACGATGCTAGGCCTGGAAGTCTTGTTTTTAATGGGCCCGCATCAATTAGGTTTATTGAGCTGGGCCTAAGCTAGACATAATCAAAAAGGGCCGGTCAGGATGTAGCATGATCCGGTTAAGATTCTTATCACATTACTATAAATCTTGAAGGCATCATAATATTCATTTTCCTACTGGATTTACTATTCAATTTGATCTTATTTTATTTTTTAATTATATTTTTTTGATTTAAATTAAAGGATAAATGAATCATTTTTTTTAAGTAATGAAAATAATAAAAGGCAGGAGAACAAAGTAGAAAAGTTGACATAAATGAGTGATGGTTTCAAAGTTTACATTAAAAAAATTATTTTAGCCCTGAAATTTTACAAATTATACATATTAAGTGTCTTAATGTTTTTTTTTTAATTCAATATGTTTATAAAATTTTCTTTGTAGATGCATCATCTCAATGGATAATGATTAAAAAAATTTAGATCAAAACTCATTATATATATATATATTTTTCAAACACTCAATTGACTCTCTTACTTTTTTCCACTTAATTAATTTTTTATACTCATTCATGTTTCAATACTCTTCAACTTAATTACCTCTCTAGTTCATTGTAATATATTTCAATGTTTATTCAAACAAATAACTTTGTTATCCGTCCGATATATTTTGTTACTTTTCTTTTATATTATTTTCATTATTTATACTTTATCATAAGATTTTTTATTACCCTTGTATTTTCATGACGTAGTAGTGTAATTTTATTTTCCATTACACTTGTTGTTTATGACAGACTACTCAACCCATTAACTTGACAATCGGGTCAAACTTATACTTGTATTATTCCATCAAATATTATTTATGCTAATGAATATTCATCTTATACAACTTATCAACCATTTGTATGATAACCCTAACCATTTCCAATACAATTTCATGTTACTTTATTTCTTTATTAATTTAATACAAACTCTTTCAGAATTCTAGCAAAGTTCATTCTATACTTGGACTATATCAAATTAATGACATACTCATAATTACCGAATCGTGATCCAATCATCTTGGATCTCAATTCCCGTCAATTATACTTATCACATCATCTACATGGTAATATACAACATGAATCATAAGATATTAAAGAAAATAATACAATTCCTAACTACACATGATATACATAATCTATACAAACATAATGAACGAAGTAAGGTCACTCCTGATACGAGTATGAGGGATCTGGAAAAACACAACCTTTTAATGTAAATATAAAAATAGCTTATACTAATAATGGTAATGAGAGCATTACTAACTTTTCTCTCTTTATATATAAATTAAGCATCCAAAATCATTTTTAACATTCATTCATTTCTTTTATAAATTTCCATTTTGATATCGTAATACCCTTTATTATCAATTCCTATTGAGTATCATAATCCATTAGTTAAGGATGTTTTATCAAAGAAAGTTGATACCACCGATACCAACCCATTGGTATCATTGATTGTCATTTCCACAAATATCAAATCAAAAATCATAATCAAATATATTGTACATCATGGTATCATTAGTTTTTCCCTTTTCAACCTGAAAAGTTTTTTTTTTAATCTTCCCATCCTTAGAGTTATGTTGATATTATATAATCTCATTATCATTATTAGTCTCCCTTAACCGGGATTGACTAATCTACTCAAAGTAATTTTGATATTAATATAACACATTGGTATCATTAATTATTCTCTACCCGGAATAGTTAATCAAGTCCATAATAATAAAACTTTGATTTATCCTTGAGAAATGTCGATGTTAGTAACCTTTCGACATTATTAACCTTCATAATTAGAGAAGCTAATCAAATTACATTTAAATGCCAATATCAATTTAATCTTATTAATAACAATAATTATTTTTGACCTAAACTAGTTAATCAAGTTTGTTATCCCTATATTCCGGGGTGATTATGTCAATGCTAATTATCCCTGCGTAGTATCATTGGTCTCCCTTGGAATCGACTAATCCAATCTACGAAAATACCAATAGCAATGTAACTCATTGATATCATTAACTATTCCTGATCTATAACAGTTAATCAAGTTTGTTCTAACATTTCATCCACTTCCCTATTCCTTTTTTCTTACAATGTTTATGCATACCAAACAAGAAAACTAACAATTTCAATATTGCATTAATTTAAAAGACATAGGTGTCGAACACATACCCAACGATACTATCCATTCAACCCCCAATTATCTCATACATTCTTATTTATCATTTTTTAATGTTCACACTTATATTTTAGTTACCACCATTGTGCTTGAGCATAATTCTCACATGATTATTGTCATTGCAATTTCTACAAATTTAGACATGGAGTTCCACCATTATGGTAACAATGTATATAATCAATTTACCACTATTATAAACCATCACATTTTATAAGACATTACATACTATATGCCCATGCAATTTACTATAACCACATGTTGTTTCTACCTTGAAGGCCTAAGCCTCAATCTAATACAAATAATAATGATATACAATACAATTTGTATTTAATTGTAAATCAAACATTAATAGATAATTAAATTTCAAGAGAAATTCAATACTTTACCTTAATTCCAATATCCAAGTTCCCAAGAAGTTAAGTCTCGCCCCACACCCTTCTCTTACAACTTAATTTGTGAACGACTAAACAAACATACAAACAAAATCCCTTTGATATCAAAATACCTTCAAATCCAATCTAAGATATAAAAAAATAAAGAGCTAAATGTTTTTTTTAAACCGAATGATCACTTCTAAATATCTAGTGAATTAAAAAGGGGTAACTACACAATCTTTACCCAACTTATAACTACTATTCCAAAAACAATCTATTCTAAATGTTGTCTGGTTTGATCTACTTCCTGAACATTATCAACATTTTTTTAGACTCTAATGCTTCTAGCTTTAAATTTTTTTCCTCTTCAAACTTAATTTCATTATCACTTTTTTAATATTGATCACAAATTAAGTTAATATGGACAATACCTTTTTCTTTTGTTGTTGTAATCCTGAGATCTATTCATAAATGAATTTTATTTGATTGGAACATGTTTTTGAGCTTTAAGACGCCACTTCCACCTATAAACAAGGATATGTGATCTCTATATATTGTAGTTTTTTAATCTTTTAGTGCATCACTCATACTTTGGTTAACTTTTTGACAATATGATAAATAAGAATCCACACCCTTCAAAAAAATCTTCATCATATCAATCAAAGGAGAAGGATCATCATGGAAGTATTTCAAGTTTTCAGTAAACTTGGATGACTTTGAGGTATATCAACCTCTAAGAGAGAAGAATCCACTTAGTAAGACAGGCTTGAATTCAAATGTACTCAAAGCTCCTGGTTTAAATTAAAAAAAAAAGGTTCCAAAAATCCAGGGCAATACTCATTAATCATTTGTCTATTCAAGTATACTCGAAGTTTCAAGTCTTTAAGGATCCTTTATTCACTAAATTCAAGTTTTCAAGGATTATCATAATGGAAGGAATTATATAAATTCAAGTCTCCTAGTATCCTCTTTAACGAGGTTCGTTGGATATCCGAGCCTCAAGGAATCTTTTGAAAAATAAAATAAAATAAAATTATACCTAATAATTAAAATTTATTACGTGCTGACTTGATTAAATTTGGCGGGTTTGATCCCAAATTAAAATTACAAACTCAAATCCAAACATAATTTATGATTCCTACTTTGAATATTGTTCAAGTTAATGGTATTTTAAGTAATTTTCATTTCAATTCTCAAATAAATTGAGTTCATCAAGAAAAAAGAGGATTAAAGTTTTTTTCTTCTTCAAATCAGAACCAAGAAAACAAAGGATATAAATCATTTTCTTCATCAAATCAAATCAAATCAAGATATTACACAAATAAAGTTTTTGAGTTAGTGTGAATAATCTTCATCAAATCAAACCAAAAAAACAAAAATTAAAGTTATTTCCTTATCAATTAGATCAAGTCAAGATCTATTTCAACTCTCGGTCTCGTGTGAATATCCTTTTATTCTAAACAAGAATAAAATCTAGATATTATAATTAATCAAAGAATTTGTGTACTATAGTTTAATTTTCTTATAATTAATAATTTTAAATTTTTTCACTCTATTGTTTTAGTATATTTATTGAATACAAAAGAATTGCGTGTGCAGAGTAAACTGTTTACAAAAATCTTCTGGCCTGTATAAGATAAACTGCTTAAAACTGTCTAGGAACTAAAAGACTGGGAATGACCCTAGAGCTGGCAAAAGAGGGCTGCCTCTTTAAACATTAATCCTACTGATGATGATAAAAAAAAAAAAAAACAATAATCCAATGGGATTGAAGTCTTATCTCATGGTGAGAGATCAGGACATTCATTGATAAATGCAAACAACAATGGTGCTCATTATCATTGCACTAATTTATTGGCTTTCCACCTAAACAATTTTTACTGCAAAAAACTACCATCAAAATTCTGGTTCGAGAAATACAAATTATAAGGAGAAGATGACTAAGAAAAAGACACTATACCAACACTATACAAATAGACCAAAGATACATTCGTGTGCCAGTGCTGGAAGCAAACAATTGAGATAGGATGAAAATTGAGGCGCCGTGCCTCCACCATTCCCACTCACCGTTGAAACTGATGTCAAGGGTATCACCGGAGAGCATTCACAAAAGTCATCAATGAATCTACGTCCCTTTTCTCAGAGGGGTACTTGATTGGGCGAGATGAGTGTTTAGGGAAGAAAAGGATGGTTGGAAAACTTCCTAGCTGTAATTCTTGCCTTGAGAATTCCTTCTGATCACCATCTGCCCTAAATTTTCCCACCTTTACTCCACTCCCTGCTAACTTATCGGCCAATTCAACATAGGATGCTTCCATACCTTGGCAAAATTGGCACCATGGGGCGTAGAGCACCACCAGCCATGCTTCCTTTCGGTTCTCTAATTTTAACAAGTTCTCTATTCCGGGCCTGCTCAAATTTACCAAATTCTCAGAGTTGAAAATATCAGCGACTGTGGCAGTCCCATTTGCATGGGCAGCCCCGTTTCCGTTGCCATTGAGTTGGGCTGCATCACCCTGTTTCAGATTTCCTTTATGAAGACCACATTCCTTAGCTTGGGCATCCTCCCACCACCACCTTCCTTCTCTCTCATGTTGACCAGGAAGAACTGGCCTTGTGCAGGGCTCGCAACCAATCGAGATGTATCCCTTTGAATGCAATGAGTTTACAGGCACATCCATGGTTAGAAGAAACTTCCACACATCTTCTCCGTCAACATTCGCCACCGGATTCCACTTGATCAGGCTTCCAGCCCCACCATCCAATCCCTCAAAAACTGGGTCCACCTGAACAACTGGAATTTCAGACCTAGTCCCTGGAGATTGATCCTTCCTTTGGCCAGTGATCCAGGCCCGTAGCCCCTTAAGAGCCCTCCTCAAGGGTCTCACCTTCCTTACACGGCAGCACTCCTGATGTCCATCCTCATAAAAAGAGAATAAACCCTTATTCCTTACCAATCCTTGAACTTCAACAGCATCTGGAAACATGTACTCAATCCGAATGCCATAGTGCTTCTCAACTTGGTCAAAGAAATGGTATGTTTCTGGGTTCAATCTCCCCGTGTCGAGGCTGAACACCCTGAACGGTCGCCCAGTCAACTTTGCATACTCAATCAAAGCAACATCTTCGGCACCACTGCATTACAGTAAAAACTAGTTAGCAACAACGCATAATCCAGATGATATTGACAGATTCACGAGTTTACATTATCTCAAATTTGTTTATAATTGTACAGCCAATGGACTTTATTGTTGATAATCAAAACAATACACACTGCAAGACAAAACAAGCTCTATAACATCAGAGTTAAATAATAGCAACTAAAATATGTGGTTTCAATCTAATGGCAAATTTGAAAATTTACCCCTTCAGGTGAACCAATAGACCCACCACAGAAAAGGAATATTCTACTACAATAATTACACATCCACAATTATCATATTCAACAAGTTGTAATTTTAAAAATCAAAACCAACAAATCCAGCATTGATCAAATCATCAACTAATCTAATTCTACAAACATTAAATTTTCTAAGTACCTGAAAGCAATAGCAATGTCATCCCCAAATTTCTCAAGTGCCTTATCCATAATTTCCAAAGGAGAACCATTTTCAAGCTCCTTAGCTAACTTCTCATAATCTTCCTCAACCTCTACTTTCTCTGCAATCTCTGCAAATCCCAAAAAAAAACACAAAACCCCATTAGTCACACCCTCAAAAAGAACATGAACAGGTCAGCTTTCGAGCACCCGAATAAAAAAACAAAACCCACCTGGAGCAGAGATAGTTGCGGCGAGAGGAACAATAGAATCATTCCTTTTAGGCTCAGCATTTAAAGGCTTTACAGCACAGCGTCTTTGTGAAGAAACATTAACAAATGTTGTCGGCCGATCTAGCAGCTTAAAAGAACCAAACTGGGGTGCTGAAACATCAAAACAAGAGACAAATCAAACCCATTTCTTAAAATCAACAAAAACAAACCCATTAAAAAACTTCTCAAGAAAGGCTACAAAAAAAGGAAAAACTTCCAATACCTTTAAGTTCTTGACTAGAACGTGAAAAACCAGAAGCAGGGATCGTAGAAGAAGAACTAACACTCAATGCCATAGCAAAAATTATCGAGAAAAATCAAAACTTTCTGAATTACAAGTGATGATTTCAAAGCTTTTCTTTTCTTTCCGTGAGGAGCCTGGAAGACAGATGAGTTAGAGGGGTATTAAATAATGACCGAAGAAGTTGCGAGTTCTAAGGTTCATTGAACCTGGACGGGATTTGGGATATGTTGGGACTATGACATGGCGAATTTTGATTGGTCTACGTTGTCTTTGCTCATTGCTTATGTAATGTGGCGGGCTTCAAGAGAGACGTGGTACGAATTTACAAATAGATTTATGATGACCACAAATGGATTTTCAATCTATTTAATGACTGATTAAATTAATTTATGTTTTGATGTTCAAAATTTGTTAGTTTATCACTAATTTAACAAGATTTTAGTTACTTTTATATATGTGTGTGTGTGTATATTTATGAACATCAATGTCTTTAGGATTCTTCTCAATTATCACACATATTTTTTAAGATTTTGAAACTATTTTAGAATTTTAAAACAAATTATTAAAATAATTAAAAAAATTACAAATTATTTTAAGAATATTGAAGCATGACAACTCTTGCATTGAAACGAATGGTTCATAGTAGTAAAAACATACAAGAACAAGGACACACCAGGACGTGGAAATTAGGGGTTAAGATTGTATGATTGTTTTATTTGGAGGACCCATTTCATAGAACTTAATTGGAATTACAAGCAACAATAGGAGGGATTTCAATTATTATAATTTTTTTAAAAAAATAAATGGGAGCCAAGGCCACCCCTGCCCACTCCTTAAACTCATCTTGAATATTTTTGTTTATGTGTATAATTCTATGTTTAATGATTTCCCCCCCTTATCTAAGAGGTATACTGTTAATCTAAATTAAATACTGATTTTCTTGTAAATTTTTAGTCTTACGATATATGTGTGTTAGGTTATGTTAGATTATAGTAAAGGAAGGCAGCAGGAGACTAACATGTTGAGCAAAAGAAAGGTTGAGGATAAGGTAGCAAAAAATTGAAGTTTTGGGATTGATTCTTTATGATTTTATAGATTGGGGATTATTTTGTTGCTTCCCTAATTTTTGTGTGGCATGGTGGGGTCCATGGGATAGTTTTGCAGGCTTGAAATTGAGTGATGGGGTGATCTAAGCCATTGGATTGATGAGATGGAGAATGAGAAGGAGAGAAGAGGGGTGGCGAGTAGTGGCGAGGGTGATTGAAGAGTTCTAGGCCTCTCCAGTTTCGGTGTCTTGTGGAGTCGTTTTTGTGCGGCAAAATATAACAGATAATTGAGGATTATGTTATGTGTGACACACGAAAATTGGAATTTCCATTTTCTTTTTTAAATAATATATTTTTTATATCATGGAAAAATGTTTAGACTCAATTCATGGGTAAACGACTCCCACGTCACAGGAAAAAACCCACTCAATTAAGATCTCTAAATCAATCATACATTTTCCCATGTGAATTAAAAAATATAAGTATTAGAATTCAAATAAAGAATATGCTCCTTCTCTGGTTGACTCTTCACCACACTTGATTATCGTAAATTTAGGTACTAGCCACTTGCAGAAGATTGTTTGTTTGCATTAAAGAAAACGATGGGAATTCAGAGTATACGGAATAATACTATTTGATGATACCTTACTAAGATAGTAAATACATAAAAGAGGTTCTTGATGTATATGGTGATTTAACAAGGTTACATTTGTCTTGGATAAAGTTTTGTAAGTAGTTTTTAAAATGTTTTTTTTTTATTGATATGAATGTTTGGGTTAGCTTGCGAGCATTTCGACTAATCTCACGGATTTTGAAGTGAACGACCATATAAGACTACAATAGCCATTATATTAGAAATCACATGATTCAAACCTGAAATTATAAGAGAAGCAAACACTATAATTCCAAGCTCGTATCACTGGGTCATTTGCTAGATAATTATAATTTTTTATTTCTTTTAAGTTTAATTTAATATATCTGGTGGTGTGATTATGTGTGAAATATATATATATATATATATTTTGCTTTTCTAGATGAAATAGGTTGCCAAAACACAACCCTGTCATGGTTCTCTTTGATAGTTCTAATCCATCAATCCACTCTCCTAATCATAATGAACAGCAATTAAGATTCAGCAGTGGCATCCTTTTCCATTTTAGACTCTTCCCTCTTTCATCACAGTGCCTTAATTACAAGATGGAATGTTTTTTTCATGCAAAAATCAGTGGATAACTTCGATTTTACCTTGAAGGGTCAAATCAACATATTGAAGCCACCGCTGCTGATCCACTGACATGTGATCGTGCATGTAGAAATCAGTGCAAGAAAAAAGAAAGAGATTCCAAGATACATTATTGTGGGTCGCTCTATTTTATTTGTAGCGGTGGACCTTTCAAGGGACATTTCTTTTTCTTTTTTCTTTAATTAATATTAAGCACTAAGGATAATACAATTGCCACCATAATCTTATAAGAATCTAGTGTATGACTCTTTACAAGTTTTTTTGTAGCATTTCCCGAAGATGATTGTGACTTTCCTTGTTTTTATTTATTAAGGAAGCCCCCCCTCTCTCCTCACATGTTTTTTTTGTGGATCTCAGGTTAATGATACTAAAATCTTTGATGTTCAAAATAGCATATCCTGATTTAAATTAAAAATTTATAAAATAAATTTTAAATTTTTTGTCAGCACACCATATTTCTTCCAGTAAATAAATATTGTCATGAGTTTGAATTGTGAATTCAAACATCAAATAAATTTAGTCTAGTACAGAACCATTTCTTTAAAATAGTTTGGGAGAGAAATTTTATTTGGTTGATATGTAAATTAATTAAAATATCCTTCATCATACAAAATTATTAAGATATATATGTGGTATGTTGACATTAAAAAAGTGTGTGTGTGCATATTACATATATCTAAAAGAGAACGGGGCGGTCGTCCGGCGTTGCACTGTAGCTCCAGACTCATTGTCACTATTCATTGGACATTTCACCCGGTGCATCGCGGGTGTATGTCCACCTTTTTTTTCTCACCTTTTGAACAGTGTATTAACGAAAAAACCCCTCGAAAAAGACAAAAAACACCGTCATTTTCAAGGGCTGAACAGTCATTGACCGTTTTCGGCCCGGTCCGTCCGACCGGTTTTTTATTTTTTTTAATATTTCATTGAACAGTGCATTAACCATTTTGTCCCTCGAAAAAGACAAAAAACACGCTTGGGGTGAGGGGCTTTCCGGTAATTAGCCCATTCTTTATTTTATTTTTTCACTGACAGCTGCTAGTGCGTCCCCGGACGCGCTGTTCGTTTCAACGCTCACACATTCTTCGAACGGCGCGTGCGACTTCATAAGACGTCAAAAAATGCCCAAACAACGTCTAGAATGATTTTCAGGCATATTATCTTCCACCTGGGGTGGCGCGTGCATCACTATGGTGTCCGGAGACGTGTCAATGGTCGTTTGAATTTCCCCTCTAATTTCTCTCTCCTGCCTGCGCCAGATGATGTTAGCTAAGCTGTTTTATCAAAGTTCATTTCCGTCCCTGAACGTTGTAGTTTGGTTTTCTTGCCCTTAATGCTATTATATAGATTTTGATTTGATTCAATTTCTTCCTTCAATTGAAATTGATTATATATTGGACTTTGAATTCGGTCCTCATTCTTTTAATTTTGTGGATTGGACTGGAATTTTTAATATTTTTGGTATCAAAGTTTTGATGGATTTCAATTTCATCATTCCATGCAAATTTATTATAAATCCTTAATATTTTCGGTACCAAAGTTTGATTTCTTTCAATTTTATCCTTCTATGCAAGTTAATTATGGATTTTAGTTTCATTTGGGTCCCATTTCTTTTAATTTCAGGTTTTGTTTCAATTATTTAATTTGAATGTTTGGATTTGCTTCAATTTTGTTCTTAAAATTACATGTATTATTTAAAGTGTGTCAAATTGATTATATATTTGTATATTTATGTCAAATTAAAGTATGTGAAACTAATTTTATGTTTTAATATTTATTGAATATTATCGCCTAAGAATGTATATAGAGAGAAAAAAATGATCTAGGATTTTTTGAAGAAAAAAATTTAATATCAGTATTCTTAAATACATTTAATATAATAATACAAGGAATAAATCTTATAAAAAATAAAAAAAATTGTCTTCGAATTTTAATTTTGTGCTCTGTTTTTTAAAGTTTATTTCTTAAAAAATATTTATAATATTTTGGTTTTTAATATTTCATATCTAATATTACTGGGCAAAAAATACAACTAAAAAAAATGACAAATTTACGTAGATTATCTACAATTAAAAAATATACGAGTCACTTCCTGTTTTGATTACACTGTTCTTTTTAGACGGCAAATAAGTAATTATAGCACGCAAAAAATTTAGGTTTATTTCTAAAAAAAATTATAATATTTTTATTTATAATGTGGCAGATCTAATATTACAAGGGAAAAAAGGCAACTCATAAAAGTTTTTTTGACAAATTTACCTGAATTATCTACAATTAAAAAATCTACGATCCACTTCCATTTCAATTACACTATAAAGTATATGAGACTAATTATATGTTTTAATATTTATTGAATATTATCGCCTAAATATATATATATATATAGAGAGAGAGAAAATGACCTACGATTTCTTGCAAAAAAAATTAATATCGGTATTCTTGAATATATTTAATATAATAATATGATTAATAAATCTTATAAAAATAAACTTTGGCTTTGAATTTAAATTTCTATTTTATGCTCTTTTTTTTGTTCTTTTAATTAACGGTGACCTTTTTTCACAATTTGTTTAGTTTTTAATAACCGTCGTGTCCAAGTCAGTTTTTTTTTTAACCGAGTTTCTTTTTTTTGTGTTTGTTTTAACCAGAGTATCCGTGATAAAAAAATTCTAATAAATCATTTCACCTTCTTAGCAAATTTTCTAACAAATTTTATCAAAAGTTTTTTAGTAATAGCAACATTCAATCATTTTTTGGTTGAAAAAAACATATTTTTAACAAATTTTATCAATTATAATTTTACTAATTAAATATTAAAATAACAAAATACAACATTTATAAAATCAATCAGTTTTCTACATAGATAAAAAAGCCCAGCGCATCGCGTGGGCAAATTGGCTCGTGTATATATATATATATATATATATATATATAGAGGAATCATCGAAACAAAAAATTCTAAAATTGAAAATTTGAAGTCAAATATTAAAGAAATTTACTCTAATACAAATAATATATCTTAAAAATTGTTTGAAAGAAAGATTTAATCCGATGTAACGTTTCCAACTAAATTAAGAAAATAAATATGAATTTTCGAGTAATCCAAAACCTTCAGTGAATTTTTTATTGATAAATCTTCAGTACATTTCTTCCTGAATCCAGACTTATTATAGCAAAAAGAATAAACTAATTACCGGGTTCTAAGGACCCCCAGTAGACACGACTTCATATTTGAACTTATCCCCAGCTAAACTTAATTGACTGATTCCAAATACATAATGCTGACACGTAACCCAATTAATTTAATAACCCGTCTACTCTCTCTAATTTATTCAGACTAATCCTTATAATCGAACTAATTCCCTTATAACCCAATTGACCCTTCAGACTGACTTGACACTTGTCCTTTCCAGGCTATTGATGTGACCTCCAGCTGCTGGATGCCGTCCACCTGTCCTCCATCGACGCCTGCCTTGCCTGCTTTCACGCCCTTCCATGCTCTACCATCTGCCTGCACCTGTTCACCCGACACCATCTTCCTACACCTGTCACGCACGCCTCTCCTCACATGCCAGCACGTGACAATTAATATATAAAGTAATCTTAAAATATCTTTACCATAAATAATTATCAAGAATACATGTATTTCACACTAAGAAAATCAATATACATTTCGTATGAATACATTGGATGCATGGAACAGATTTCTTGCACATAGGAATCCTCCCTGGTCTAAAGATGAAACACAAAATTTTACAATTGAAACTCAATTTGAAACCTTGCCGGTTGGACTCTTTCAAGGGACACGATCAATAATATTAACGAGCGGAGGATGTAATTAGGGAATATTTTATAATTGCCATATTGGGGTTAGGAAAGAGATTCTTCCTCATTCAAAGACTAGTCAATGATGAACAAGGTAAGCAATGATGACCATATGCAAAGAGTCATTAAATTTGCATTTTGCCATCTCAGATTCGGTGTTTTAAATGGAAAAGTAATCGATGTTGCTGATAAGATATAAAACATCCGGACCCTTTTAGCATAATACATCCAACATTTTGTATGATGCCTTTGAATTTTCTAGTCCAACTTGAGATTTTCCACATGTCTCAAGGTTGTCGATTATGCAAAGCAGCCGCCTTGTGGAAGTGGGGTGCGCTGGACCTGCTGGTGGGCTTGCGACTGCATTTTCCTGCTCATTCTTCTGGAATTTCAATGGTGTATTTGGCAGCTTAGATAAGTTAGAGAAGTAGACTTGAAGAAGTTTTTCCTGTGAAGATTTCTTTCATCAGTAGCGTTCACCAAAGACAGCCCAGGAAAAAGTAGATAAGGTTTAGCCAACGAAGAACATTCTTGCTATGGCAGTGGTATAGTTTGCAGATTGCACAGAAAAATGAAGGCAGATTTAGTGACAGTAAACTTCAGAAAGAATGAGAGTTAAACCTTAATGGACCGCCACCACGATAGCCCCATCACTTGGGTGGAAACCCAGTGGTCGTAGAGAGTACTTGTTACCATCAGAAGTTTTCTCGAGCAAGGAATTAATCTCAGGTATCCTTCTGTGAAGATTAACCTTGTCCACCAAGCTCCTTAGTAGGATAATCTTTGATTGCCAGGCTTTAACATTGCCATGTCCACCAATCTTTGATTGCTCCTAAATCAATTCCACAAAATTCTTGTGGTTTTCAACTGTTTATTGCTTTGGGGGGGATCGTAAGCAAAAATATGCTCTCCGTTGTAGCAAAATAACTTCCCATTGTAGGCAACAATAGTAGTACGCCATCTATATCTTGAACCTTCAAGAACTGGTCTATACCATTGTTGAGTTTCTGACCAATATGTTCTCAAAACTATCTGCAGAGATTCTACTCTATCAAAATGGACTGCCCTAAACCGACAAGTGGAACTGATAGTACATTCTCCCTTGTCATCTTGGGAATAATAAGGTTCACAAACAGATCTCACATCTGGACTGCATTGTCTTCATCAGGTTCAGGCAAAGGGAGAGCAACCCATTGCGTTGGAAATATATTACGTATATAATAATAACACGGAGGTATTCCAAATCCAGTCCAATAATTGATGGAAATGGAAATGGGTTTTGCTTGTACTGATGATTGAGATGGTGGGTTGTAAAGCGACGATCAAAAGGAGTGGAGATTAGAGAGGACCAATTCTTGCAGGCAGATTTGGAGGTGGGTAACCTTCGAAAAATCTCTTCAATTAAGAGGTCATTCACAAGGTTCAAGGTTTTTTTTTTACACAGCAAGCTTTTTTTCCCATGTGGATCTGCTTATGGACCTCCACACCATGATTGCAGAAACTAATGACTCTTGGAAGGATGAGATCCCATCAGAGTCACTTCCTCTATAAGCTTTTTTAAGATTCTCCAGATTTGAAATCATAATAGATGGCTGGGTGCGAATTAGCAGAGCTATTCTTTTCAGGGACTCCATTGTCTCGTAAAACATCAACAACCCGTGTCATGGTTTCAACAGTAACATTTAGAATACGAGGGAAACGCTTGATTGCTTTGATGGCCACGGCATCAGATTGGAGCGAGTTTTCAAGGAAATCAAAAGCAGGAACTATCTGGTTTTGTAAGCTGTACTTAAAAACCCATGGATAGGATGATATGATTTTGATAACATCAGGGCTTGAAAAACCTTTAGATTGGAAAAACCCAAGCTTGGGCAGAAGTGTCGTCTTAGGTTTAGACAAAAGCACCGTTGGCCGTCTCCTCACAAGGTTCAGAATATGGGATTTTGAGAAGTCATAGTTCTTAAAAACGGCAAGAACAGAATCAGGCATATCTGGGGTTTCAAAATGGACCTGTTTAGAAGCTTGTAAAGCAGATTTTAGAGAGAACCCACATTTGTTCAGAAGGTACAAGACTGTAAAGGAATGTTCTTTTATATTATCATCTGTATTTACCGATGAGATGTTTCTGAGACATGATAGTATTGAAGGGTTTTCAAGAAAATAATGAGCTGATGAAGCTCTATCAGAAGACCCTATCACTATGCTTTTGCAAAGTAATCTAAACATTGGAAATTGAAGCGTGAGAAGTAGATGTAGCAGTAGTGAATAAAATGCTACTTACCATTGCTCAGACAACCCTGAAACCCTAACAGTGGAGCAGAGCAGAGAGGGCGTAAGGGTGGAGAATGGATTAGAAGTTGAGGTCTATTTCTTTGCAATCCTTTTAAAGTTTTTGGACTAGAAAGCCCATATTGATAGCCTGGCCTTTACAACCTTCAGGTTATTGGGCCTTAATCTTCATGAATCATGACGAAGTTAGAAAATTACAAGCCCAATAATTAGAAAAGATCAATGCTGTATTTTGTAACTGGCGGGAGCTATCAGTAAGATTATCACAAGGATTGCTTAAGCTTGTTGCTGCAAAGCTTGTCCCTGAAACTCCGATGTCATCTCATATTCTCAGGTTACAGATTAGTTTTTATCATATATTGCATGCTAAAAATCATTATGCTATCTTACAATAGAGCCCTCTCACTTGTATGAAAATGAGATTTGTATAATTACTAACAAGTCCCATTATTAAACAATTTTTTTTTTCACTAGGTCGATTTCTTGAAGTTATTACTTATTAAATTTGAATTAAGAGAATATATAACATCGACGGCAATTCATGTTTAGGGTTCTAAGGAATCTGGATTTTTCCTTTGGATATATATGTGCTTTCAAAATTCAAACTATTATATTTTGTTGATAATATATAGTTTCATTAATTCTGTTTTTGATTACCTTCTTCCTTACATGCCATTTGGTTTCGTTGCCAAAACGTTAATTTTTATTTTCCGGTTGAGCTCACCTTTCTAAATTATTGAAATTTGGATCCACTCATTACCTTAAACTCATGAATCTGTGTGTTCAACTAGTTCACTATCTTAACTAATGAAAATCTAGGAGCATTCCATGCATGTCTATATATCTTTTCCTTAAAAACAATTATTATAGTAAATCTATTATTTTCTATACCGAGGAACTTTCGAGCATCATTGCATCAAGGTAAACCTCACTCTTCTAGCTCCATTCGCATGAGTTATATAATCTATGATGAGTTCCCAAATAGCCAAATCCTTACTCCTGTGATAAATGCATTAACGGCCAAAGGCTCCGGCCGGCACGCCTTAATGCAATAACCAATTCCACTTGGAAATTTTGTAGATCGGAGAAATCAACGAAAGTGGATATCTAGAGTAAGAAGGGATCATAAGCAAATGTAGTGATGGAGTTGTACCAGAGCAACATCAGTTAGCAGTCCATATTTCGAGCCTTCAAGACAGCTGATCCACACCATTTTCGAGTCCCTGAATAATATGTCCAGACAAAGTTTTTGCATTTCCAGTAATTTAGTAAAATGAACTCCCTACCTGTAACCGAGGATTGCAATGGATACCACATCTCCTTGGTTATCTTCAGAATAATAAGATTAACAAACAAATCCGATCTTGGTACAAACTTCCGCTTCATGAAGTTCATGCAAAGGTAGGGCAACCCATTGCATTGTAAATGGATTACATATATAGCAACTTCATAAATGCTGTTGCCTTCTATGTCAAATAAACACTAAATAATGAAAACCAAGTATATGTACTTGTCGGGAATATTTATGTAGGAAGAGAGGAAGCAATTTCCCGTCACTTGGTGTTAATGGTCACCTCTCTGGATTTTAAACCAATTCAAAGGTTTGTCTAAAATATTTTTTTTATTTGAATATTTGTCGATGAAGGTATATTTAAGATTAATATTTATTCACTGATCAAAAATGATTTTAGACATGCTAATAGTTCATATTAAACTAGTTA
This sequence comes from Salix arbutifolia, assembly GCA_025169955.1. Lineage (NCBI taxonomy): Eukaryota > Viridiplantae > Streptophyta > Magnoliopsida > Malpighiales > Salicaceae > Salix > Salix arbutifolia. The sequence continues at coordinate 520,168 of CM045905.1, forward strand.
TGTTGTGTAATGATTTAAGCAAAATCTTAGCCTGCCTTGTGGGAAGATCTCATTCAAATATACATGTCCATTGATCGTGCTGTGTATCAATTTTTCTACGAGTAGTCCATCAATTTTTCTTCTATAACCATTTTTGGCATTCATGTTTTCACACCGGCAGATTTGGAGGTGGGTAGCCCTTGAAGAACTTGGTGTGTTTGGCTCTCAAATCCTGTATATGTTCCCTCCCTTGAGCCCTTTGCGGCTTTGCTATTGTCATAACTTAAATCACTGCTCTCTCAAATATTTAATTCATAATTTAAGAAGTTAACAAATCCCGTTCGTATAATTTTCTTGCACTGGAGACTCTACTGAATCAAGCTAATAAATAACATAATCAACATGCAAAAGTTATACCAAACAGACTTTTGGTCATATGCTTTCGCTAAAAGAATGTGCGTTCGAGAAGAAAACTTAAATCGACATCGTCCTGAAAGACAAGATAGCCATATCAGTAACCAAACCTTTCTGAAAATTCCGCATCATTTCACCATCAGGGAAGAAAAATCAGTCTCTCATGCTATCTTCAGAATAATGTATTAAAAAAGCAGAACTACTTCATGCAAAGGTAGGGAAACGCCATTTCAATTTGGAATCAGAGTCTTAGTGGACTTCAAATTCAGGAAATGCTAAAAAAAGACTTGATTTGGTGGATCCAATTACATGCATATGCTTTTTGGATGATTGGTTGTGCAGCAACATCAAAGTTACAAGTAATGTTAATTAAGTATTGCCAAGTTGCAACTGGGGTTATCCGACTCTTTGTCGTGTCTCTTTGCCCTCTCCTATAAAGTACTATTATATGCTTTTAATAGACTTTAATGTTGAAGTATGAACACAATGGTGTGAAACCTGCACAATGGTGTGAAACTTATCTCCTCACCATTGTTGAAAAATGATAAAGCTGCTATTTCTTGGTGGCCAACTATTGACTTATGAAGAAGATTGTCTCTCCACACTTGCTATAAATAGAGGGGTTTCTTAGAGCTTAATAAGACATAAAAACACTAGTGAATGTGTTGTGTAAAGAGAGCTAGAGAGAGTAGAGTTGAGTTGAGAATCACCTCCTCCTTGTATTTGTATTATTGTTTGCTTAATACAAGGTAGTAGTTCCGTGGAGTAGACATTGCTGAACCACGTAAATATATAGTGTGTGTTACACTACTGTCATTCTTAACATTTAATGTTTTGATGATTTAATAAAAAAAATGTTCTTGTTTTTTTTTAGATTAAATACAATATCTAGGAGTTTTCTCAAGCTCTTTTTGTGCATTCCATTTTTTTTTTTCATTCAATCCATTTTTGGTTTTTCTTTCCGTCCTAATTAATCTAGTTTTCAGTTGGTATTAGAGTTCAACTTTTCTAGTGATTTTTCTTCTACACTCTTGAAATACCATAGTCGGAGGTTGCAGAGTAGAAGGTGTTCATGGTGAAGGAGAATGATTTTTGAATGAATTGTTTTTTCCCCTAAGATAAAAACATGAACTGACGATTAAGGATCTGTAAAGATAATTTGCACTTGACCTGTCATTTGGCGAACTGGGATCTAAAGAATCGTGAGATGGACGCTTGCAAATCTATATCTAGATTTAAGAACACGTATCACGATTGAAAAAGACAACCTCATATTTGAAATAATCACCATAGATTCTGTCTTTCATGCGACAACCAAGCATATCGAAGTGGACGACCATTTTACCCGTGAGAAAATTGTAAATAAAGATATTTCACAAAGTTTATTTTTGGTATTAATAAACTAATAGATGGGCTGGTTTGGCATTGAGGCCAGAACCCTTTGCTCATATTATTTATTTCAAAACCTACGCCCATAAGGTACAATTAAATCCTACATGCCATGCCAGCATGATCTTGGCCCGGTTGTCAAGAAGAGCTTCTCCCATCCTCTCATTTCAATTTCAAGTTTTGCCAGTAAGCTTGTCACCCTCGTTGTGCTTTACATGTTCATTGAGCTTGCAGAATATTCAATGAACCTTGAAATTAATTGTGGTGTGTACAAGCTAGCCCAGACACCCCGGTTATAAAAAAAAAAAATCCTATATGCCACACTCGCACGCCTCTAGCTTGTGATAAGAAGTTGATTTGTACTTGGCAGAATTATTTGCTTGTTTGTCAATGATGACGTGGATGAAAATAACATAGAATAGACAAGAAACACAAAAAATAGAGTACTGAATAGACTCACGAAACAAAAGTTCTAATTTGAGATTTTATTATTGAATATTTAAGTAATTTACTGAAATACAAGCTCTATTTATACTAGTCCTAGGTCATGAAGAGAAGAAAAGTTATACTAAATAATTATAGTTATTTTAGGAATTCCTAAACTAAATAAAAAAATAAAATTATCAATCACAATATTTTACTTTCCAAACTAAACGGGAAAGAATAAAAATACCATAAAGAAAAGTCAACTAATGGAAATAAAAATAACTACCCTAAATATTATCTTGCATCACTCTCCTCCTCATGTTGGAAAGAACTCATATTTTTAGTTTAGATTTTTCTTGTTTGATCTCGTAGATGTCAAATCAAGACTCTAAAATATGTTTTTTCTCTTCACTTTAGAAGTATTATAATTTTAGATATCAATTTAAGTTTTTGCTCTGGAGAATAACAATTTTAGATGTTAACTTGAATTATATCATGCTAAAATTTGCATAAGAAACAACAATTGACAAATTATTTCTTTACCATTGACTTCTAAAATAATAAATTACAAACCTTTAAACTTAATATGTTATCAAAATGCTTATGATCCTTTCTATCACCAATAGATGGGGTAAATCTACAATTTATATTTGCATGTCTTCTATCACCAGTTCATAATCAGGGAATTTGATTTCTCATCCTCTTTTATGAAACCACATTCTATTATATGATCAACTATGACTATTTAACATGTGCTACTTGGTGTATACAAAAACCACCCTAAGACAAAATTTTATTATCGAAAAATTTCTCTGCTACTTGGTGTATAACCTATGCCGGTTTGCTGAGCTTTGGGAGGTTTGTCTGGTGGGCTGACCTTATGATGGGTTATCCCTTCATGACTCAGTTGGCTTCACTAAACTAGGAGCGCACTCATGATAGATGGGCCAACCTCTGCTAGCCTCCGTTGGAACGAGGATGATAACAATGGAAAGCTAGCTATATATCTTCAGAATAATAAGGAAGATATCAGAGCTCCTACTGATCAGAGTTCTTGCAAAATCGATGCATTAAACGTGTCGTCATTTCTCTTTGATGATATCGACACTATTACATCATGTTCGTTTCCGTTTCCAATTTGCATTCAGAGCCGTGGCGGACTTAAAATTCATGAAAAATTATAAAACGACTTGCTGGGACGATATGAATATGCTTTCTTTATGATTGGTTGGGCAGCAACATCAAAGTTAAAGTAATGTTATTAAAGTATTGCTAAACTGCAACGGGGGTTATATAGCCAAGTCTTTGTCGTGGCCTATTCACCCTTTCATTTGCAATGACGTTCCCGTATAATTATACAATTTATTCTTTGATATACAGAGGTCGAAAGAGGAGGCCGGAGCCAGCTACCCAGCTTCTTCCTTGGAGAGTGATGTTTCCCGTTTGCTTTATAGTGATTAAAATAATTGAAGTGACGAAGGACAAAGATATTTTGTTGGCATTACTGAGGCAACAAGGTTTTTTTTTTTTTTGGATTTGAGGAAATCACATTTTCTGGAAAGTGTATTTTGTGTGTTCAAATAAGTGAATAAAACCTTGGTTATCCCAAATTTTTATAAAAAATATATATTTTGACTCGAACTCAAAACCTGCTGTGCAGATCTCAAGCCTTTTGACACCACTCCATATCCTATTAAAGAACTCAATCAATATGCGAAAGTTATACCGAACAGACATTTGGTCATATGCTTTAACTAAACGTGTGTATAAAAAAAGAGCACTTAAATTGCCAACACCATTCAGCAAATTCCGCATCTTTACTCCATCAGGAAAAAAAAATCAGACTCTCTGGCTATCTTCGGAATAATAAGGAAGCTATCAAAACTACTACTAATTAGAGAGTTCTTGCAAAACCGATGCATTAAACCTGTCTTCGTTTCTCCTTAATGACATCGGCCCTATCAACTCATGTTCGTTTCCGTTTCCAATCTGGATTAAGAGTTTTATAGGAATTGAAATTCAGTCAAAACTAAAAAAAGACTTGCTGGGGTGAATTAATCTAACGACATGCTTGGCTTAGGATGGTTGATCAGCAACATCAAAGTTAAAGTAATTTTAATTTAGTATTTTTCCAAATTGTAAGTGGGGTTAACCAATTCTTTGTCCTGTCCAGTTGGCCCTTTCATTTCCGTCGAGAATCACATATAATTATGGTCAAAAGTGGAGGCTCGATCGAGCCAACCTCCCAGCCTCTTCCATGGAGAATGATGTTACACCTTGGCTTTATGATGATTAAAATAAGTGGGGAAGGACAAATTTATAGTGCCGGCTATCTTGATCTTCAAGTCCCCAATACAAAAATATGATAAACAAAGACCTTCACTAGCTTATAAATATGGCACTACTGTCAACATTGTAATCGAAGCCAAGACACCAGGTTGATAACTAGAAAAATGTGGACAGAGCTAGGCGCCACCATATCTAGTCTAGCAGTTGCTTTTTTCATGTTTGATAGATATTCTCAATGTTTACCTTATATACTTCGTGGGTATCTTGAAAGAAATTTTCGTAAGTTAGTTAATTTTGTGGACCCTTATGTCGAAATTACTTTCCATGAGTACACAGGTGAACGCCTCAAGCGTAGCGATGCCTTCTTTGCCATTCAAAACTATCTCAACACCAGCTCTACTGAGAATGCTAAGAGACTCAAGGCTGATGTTATCACTGAAAGCCAATCTGTGGTCCTCAGCATGGATGATCATGAAGAAGTTACCGATGTTTTCAACGGGGTCAAAGTCTGGTGGGCATCATACAAAATTCCCCCCCAATCAAAAACCATTTCTTTTTCTCACATCACTGAAGAAAAGAGGTATTACAAGCTCACTTTCCATAAACATTATCGGCAGATCATCACGAAGTCTTATATACAGCATGTTCTGAAAGAAGGAAAGGCAATCGCAGAGAAGAACAGACAGAGGATGCTGTACACCAACAATCCTAGCAAGGACTGGCAAGGGTGGATGCCTACCAAGTGGGGCAATATAGTGTTTGAGCATCCTTCTACATTCGATACTTTGGCAATGGAAACACAGAAGAAAGATGAGATCAAGAAGGACCTTATCAAGTTCAGCAAAGGGAAAGACTATTACGCAAAAATCGGGAAGGCCTGGAAGCGTGGCTATCTCCTTCATGGTCCTCCCGGGACTGGCAAATCATCAATGATTGCTGCTATGGCTAATTTATTGGATTATGATGTTTATGATATCGAGCTGACAACTATAAAGGACAACAGCGAGCTGCGGAAGCTACTCATTGACACGAAAGGAAAGTCTGTTATCGTGATTGAGGATATCGATTGCTCGCTTGATCTTACGGGTCAGAGAAAGAAAAGGAAGGAGAAAGATGACGACAAAGAGAAGGACCCGATTTCTAAGTTGAAAAAGGAGGCCGAAGAAGAAAGAGAAAGCGGGAGCAAGGTTACTTTATCAGGGCTTCTGAACGTTATTGATGGAATTTGGTCGGCTTGTGGTGGAGAAAGGATTATTATATTCACTACCAATTACGTGGACAAACTCGATCCAGCTCTGATCAGGACGGGGAGGATGGATAAGCATATAGAAATGTCATATTGCTGCTTTGACGCATTCAAGGTGCTAGCCAAGAATTATTTGGATATTGAATCGCACGAGCTATTTGGAAAAATCGAAGAGGTGTTTGCTGGGACAAAGATGTCTCCAGCTTATGTTGCTGATATGTTGATGCCAAAGTCGGAAGAACAAGATGGGGAGACTTGTTTGAAGAATTTGATTGCAGGTCTTGAAGCTTCCAAGGAGGAAGCTGGAAAAAAATCAGAAGCAGCAGCAATGCTGGAGACCGAGGATGGAGTAGACACTGAAGGTTAGGATGGAATGGAACGCTGCTCGGTTGGATCGCGGCGTTGTTGCAGTGGAAGGGTTATTTTATGGTAATTAGTATTGTAAAGTAGGGTTTCCTAGTAAATATGATTGTTGTTATGTCTTTCTCTTGTAAATCTGTAGACTGTATGTACATACGAAGTGGTTGGGTGTGTTGTTAAAATAATATTCAAGATATATAATATGATATTGAGTGCATAAAAAATAAAAAAATATTTTCTTAACAACATTTTTCAAACACATTCTCAAATAATGTCGTAATCCTGGACAAATAGAAAGCACCGACGGCAGTTGCTGTAAGAAAGTAAGTAGAAGCTAGTTAATTTTTTTATGTAATGGTCAAATAGAGAAAAAAAGAAGGAATTTCTCATTATTATTAAAAAAAATTATTAATGTATACATCTCCCAACTTTCTTGATGAAATAAAGTCAAGCAAATTTTCCAAAAGAAATAACAATCTTTATATTAAATATATTTATTTTGAAAACATTTTTATATCTAAAAAAACAACTAGATTTGTTCTCTAGTTTTTAGTTATTTTGTTATCTATCATTATGTGTTGCCGCTATAATATCTACATCGTATTATCATTTTGGATTAATACTAATTGATTTGTGAAGGAAAAAATATGATGCAACCAAGCTCGTAGAAACAAGCTATCCGGAGCAATTTAGTGAGGATTTGACCCAACCAGATAGAGATTTGTCGGCTACAAATTATGTATATGACCTAGTTGACGTATTTATGGACTAGTGGGAAAGGTTTGGACCCAAAAGAAAGCATGATCACACAAGCCTAAGCTACAAGTCATCTTGGGCAATCTAATAAAGATTTGATCCAACTAGATGGGGATCAATGAGAGAGGCTAGACCCAAAAAAAGGCATGATCACACCATCCTGAGCTACAAGTCATTCTAGGCAATATTCTAATGAGGGACTAACTGGTTTTCTAATCTGTACATCAAATCCCTTGGGTAGGATGATGTGATTTTGATTACATCATGACTGGAAAAACCTTTTGATTGGAACAACTCAAGCTTAGGCAAAAGTGTGGTGTTAGGTTTAGACAAAAGCACCGTTGGACCTGTTTAGAAGCCATAGTTCTTGAAAACTGCAAGAACAGAATCAGTCTTATCTAGGGTTTCAAACTGGACCTGTTTAGAAGCTTGTAAAGTAGATTTTAGAGAGAACCCATATTTGTTCAGAAGGTACGAGACTGTAAAGGAATGTTCTTCTATACTATCATCTGTATTCACCGATGAGATGTTTCTGAGACATGATAGTATTGAAGGGTTTTCAAGAAAATAATGAACTGGTGAAGCTCTAACAGAAGACCCTATCACTATGCTTTTGCAGAGTAATCTAAACATTGGAAATTGAAACGTGAGAAATTCGTTGTAGCAGTAGTGAATAAAATGCTACTTACCATTCCATCGAAGCAACTCTTAAACCCTAACAGTTGAGCAGATCGAGCAGAAGGTAGGAGAGTGGACGAACCCTGACCAAGAACAATTTGCTTCTTCTAACGTTCCGCGACTAGAAGTGAAAAGTTTGTATTGGGTTTTATTCTTCATGAATCATGAAGAAATTAGAAAATTATAGCCCAATAACTAGAAAAGATCAAAGCAGCTAAGGCACCTTTTATTTTGTCACTGGTTCGGGCTATCAATATGATTATCACAAGGATAACTGGAGGCTATCACTATAATTGCATAACGATAGTTAAACTGGTGGGGGCTATCGCTTAAGCGTTTTGCTTCAAAGCTAGATCCTAAAATTCTGATGTCATTACATAGCTCATGTCATATACTTAGGTTATTAATTAGGGTTTATCATATATCGCATCACACATGTTTGACAGAGCACGATATAAATATTTGCTCATGATTGTCGCTGGTTGCGACCTGAAATAAGAAATAATAATGATCAAACTCACACAATCAAATCAAGTAAGAAATCACCAACTTGAGTTAACTATCCTAGAAATCAAGTAACTAATTTATTAGATTATGACGAAACTAAATAAAAATAAAATCTCAACAAAAAATAAAAGGACAAAAATTAAAAACAAAAACTAAAAATATAAATACATAAATATGGATGAAAAATAAACATTGTCCAAGAAAGACCAAAAAACTAAAGAAATTAATATCAAATAAAAAAATTAAAAGAATAAGTACAAAAATAAAAAAAATAAAAATATATAATTAATTCCAATTGAAGGGAAAAAATGAAACAAGTCAAAACTTTGGGATAAAAAATAATAAAGGGATTTAAAAAACCACTTGTTGAAACAATTAAAAGAATAAAGACTGAAATGAAAAGTAGCATATATGACCAATTTCAATTAGAGGACCAAATTAAAACAAATTAACACTTGCATACCAAAATTAATAAAGGAACAAAAAACAAACAAAAAACAAACAAAAAATCATAAGAGTAGGGACTGAAATGAAACTTACCATATATAATCAATTTCAATTAAAGGATATAATTGAAAATAATCGACATTTCCATTGAAAAATCAGTAAAAAAAAATAAAATCAAAAGATCAAGGACTAAAATGAAACTAATATGAATGTTAAGGACCACCTCGTACTTCCGACAGTAGGAGAGAGAAACGGACAGGGGGAATAAACCCATCCACCAGATATTCTTTGACCTGATAAAGAGGCCATGCGCCGCTCTGCGGGCATGACGGCGCATCTTCTAACACGGCTGAAGCTCGGTTTTAACCGTTGTACGACCTCGAACGTGCCGGCAAAAAGATGTGTGCGGGCGGAACATTGTCGGCGTGTCTGTACCACGCGCCTGCAGTATTCCGGAAAAATAAATAATAAAATATCGGTCAATTACCCATATACTCCTGGACCCAGAGATATCTACGAAAAAACCGTGGGTGAAAATTTTGAAATACCCCTGGTTCTAGGTGTTAGTTTTTGTCGTTTAGGGGGGCTATTTTCAAAGTTTTACTATGCAATAATTTCAGAAATACCCCTGGTCCCGGGGGCTAAATTTTTTTGGCCCTGGGGCAAAATGATCATTTTACTGTAGTAATCCACAATGAACTATGTTTAGATGAACAATAAAAATTCAAACAGTGAAACTGACATGCCAATTATATTTTAGTTAATATAAAAAAATTCTCTAGTTATATTGATCACAGAAAAAAATGAAGTAAAATAAATAAAAAACAAATAAAAATACTTCATAATCCTTTCCTTTAGAAGATGCTAACCTTAAAATTCGATAGCACACTCAATAAAATAAACACATAAACAAACAAGATTTCTATTATTGACGCAAAGGATGTAGTTATTGATTTCAACACATTTTTTTATCGGAGGGTGAAATGTCAAATCTGATGAAACTAGATATAAACTATAACTTGTCAAATATGATGAAGTTAGATATAAACTATAACTATGCATAAAATACTATCATCATCGGACAACCATCCCTCAAGAATATATGTGTGTGTGGGCAACACTTCATTAAATAAAACATACATAAAAATACAATAGGAAAAATATGTTGTCGAGTAGGTCAATGAATAATTAATCACCAAAGGATGAGTCGATGAAACACACAAGCTTTAAAAGGGATCATTTTAAAACATATTAATCAAGGGTGAACCAAGTAGAGAAGAACAAGTCTTTTAGAATTAATAAATCAAAATAAACCATTCGTGGGTAAACCAATCAAACAAATGATGAAAAGACTTGGTAAAAAAATAAATCATTTATGGGTGGATCGATCTGAAAACATAAGTTTTGAAAGCAAATAGTCCAAACAAATCGTTAATGGATGGACTAGTCAAACACAACATCTTAAAAAAGGGTTGGCTAGATACAAACGACTTATGGGTGAACCGGTTCAAAAAACAAAATTTTTGAAATCAATCGGTCGAAACAAAGTACTCATTGGTGGACTAGTTAAATATAATATTTTGAAAAGGCCTTGTGAAAAATAAATGAACCGCTCAAAGATAAATTGAATAATAAATATATTTTTTTAAAAAGAGCAAAAATATTTGAAATTCATCTACTATTGACAATAAAGACACAAAAATATTCAAGCAATCAATATTTATCAAGTCATCTTATATCAAGAATCGACCTGGATAGCCAGTTTCGATCAATATTCATCAAATCCTCTCATATTAGGATTTAAATCACACATTTACAATCATAATGCAAAATAAAATATACACATGAGCGTAATTGTTTTAAATTAAAAGTGTAAATAAAATAAAATTAGATTCGAAAATCATTGAAATGCCTGACAATGCACTATACTCTATTCACTTGGCATGTATACCTCATGAACTGCGATTGATGGTGGTCGGACAACGATCCCGGTAAGATGGTGGCAAGTTGAACACGGTGAGCTTGACACTCCTTTATGTGATGGTACCATGGTGTTTGGTGGCCGGGTTAATTAATTAGGGAGATGTATACATTAATTAGAAAATAATAATACCGAGAAACTCCTCTTCTTCTTTTTTTCTCTATTTGTCCATTGCATAAAAAAATTAACTAGCTTCTACTTACTTTCTTAACAACAGCCACCGTCAGTACTTAATAATACAGTACCCACCCACTCCGTATGTGCATACAGCCTACAGATTTACAAGGGAAAGACCTAACAAGCATATTTGCTACGAAACCATACTATACAATACTAATTAACAGAAAAACACCATAAACAACTCGTTCACTGCAACAACGTTGTGATCCTGTTGTTCTTGACAAAAACAAGATGTTGAAGACACAAGTAAGAAATCAGCAGTTAGATAATGTTGTGTGTGTTGTGATTGCAAGCGTAAGTTCTTTATTGATGAAATCACTCTTTTATAGGAGAGTTTTGATAACAAACTTCAGATAAATAATGACAGAATAAAAACAGAAAAGAGTTGTTCTATAACAGCTTTATTTGCAACTACCATCCTGACAAATTGGAGCTAATCTTTGACTGGATCTTCTCAGCATCGAAGACCTCTTCCTCAGCAGCAAATGAGGTAACATTCAACAGATCCAACCGAGCCGCTTTCCATTCCATCCTAACCTTCAGTGACTACTCCATCCTTGGTCTTCAGCATTGCTGCTTCTGATTTTTTCCCAGCTTCCTCCTTGGAAGCTTCAAGACCTGCAATCAAATTCTTCAAACAAGTCTCCCCATCTTGTTCTTCCGACTTCGGCATCAAAATATCAGCAACATCGGCCGGAGACATCTTTGTCCCAGCAAACTCCTCTTCGATTTTTCCAAATAGCTCATGCGATTCTATATCCAAATAGTTCTTGGCTAGCACCTTGAATGCTTCAAAGCAGCAATATGACATCTCTATATGCTTATCCATCCTCCCCGTCCTGATCAGAGCTGGATCGAGTTTGTCCACGTAATTGGTAGTGAATATAATAATCCTTTCTCCACCACAAGCCGACCAAATTCCATCAATAACGTTCAGAAGCCCTGATAAAGTAACCTTACTCCCGCTCTCTAGTTCTTCTTCGGCCTCCTTTTTCAACTTAGAAATCGGGTCCTTCTCTTTGTCGGCATCATCGTCATCTTTCTCCTTCCTTTTCTTTCTCTGACCCGTAAGATCAAGCGAGCAATCGATATCCTCAATCACGATAATAGACTTTCCTTTCGTTTCAATGAGTAGCTTCCGTAGCTCGCTGTTGTCCTTTATAGTTGTCAGCTCGATATCATAAACATCATAATCCAATAAATTAGCCATAGCAGCAATCATTGATGATTTGCCTGTTCCAGGAGGACCATAAAGGAGATAGCCACGCTTCCAGGCCTTCCCGATTTTTGCGTAATAGTCTTTCCCTTTGCTGAACTTGATAAGGTCCTTCTTGATCTCATCTTTCTTCTGTGTTTCCATTGCCAAAGTATCGAATGTAGAAGGATGCTCAAACACTAAATTGCCCCACTTGGTAGGCTTCCACCCGTGCCAGTCCTTGCTAGGATTGTTGGTGTACAGCATCCTCTGTCTGTTCTTCACTGCGATTTTCTTTCCTTCTTTCAGAACATGCTGTAAATAAGACTTCGTGATGATCTCCCGATAATGTTTATCGAAAGTGAGCTTGTAATACCTCTTTTCTTCAGTGATGTGAGAAAAAGAAATGGTTGTTGATTGGGGGAGAATTTTGCCTGATGCCCACCACACGTTGACCCCGTTGAAAACATCGGTAACTTCTTCATGTTCCTGCATGCTGAGGACTACAGATTGGCTGTCATTGGCAACATCAGCCATGAGTTTCCTAGCATTCTGGGTAGAGCTGGTGCTGAGATAGTTTTGAATGGCCGAGAAGGCATCGCTACGCTTGAGGCGTTCACCTGTGTATTCGAGGAAAGTAATTTCGACATAAGGGTTCACAAAATTAACTAACTTGCGAAAATTTCTTTCAAGATACCCACGAAGTATATAAGGTAAACAGAGAGAATATTTATCAAGCATGAAAAAAGCAACTGCTAGACTAGATATGGTGGCGCCTAGCTCTGTCCACATTTTTCTAGTTATTAACCTGGTGTCTTGGCTTCGATTACAATGTTGAAAGTAGTGCCATATTTATAAGCTAGTGAAGGTCTTTATTCATCATATTTATAAGCTAGTGAAGGTTTTGTTTATCATAGAGCCAAGGTGTACCATCACTCTCCATGGAAGACGCTGGGTGGGTGGCTTGATCCAGCCTCCACTTTTGACCTCTCTATATCAAAGACTATATTGGATAATTATATGTGATTCGCGACGGGAATGAAAGGGCCAATAGAATTGGTTAACCTTATTTGCAATTTGGAAATACTAAATTAAAATTACTTTAACTTTGATGTTGCTGATCAACCATCCTAAGCCAAGCATGTCGTTAGATTGAGTTCTTTAATAGCTTTTGATTTAGAAAAGCTCATGATACATCCAAAGTTTAATTAGCCTAAAAAATTCTTAAAATCCTTAAAACCCTTAAAACTCATTGTCTCAGATAACATGTTTGGGCACAACTCTCAAGTGCTTAGCCTAGCTCTCATGAGCTAAGTCTAGAGAGAGAGAAATTCAGTTCTCATGCGTTTAGCCTTGAAGAAAGCCTAGCGTTATGGGCTCAACCAAGAAAAATAACCCGACTCATGAGCTTAGCCTTAAGTAAGAGGTAATTAGTATATATGAGTTGTAGAAAGGAAAAAAAAAGTGAGATGAGATTCTTGTTTGAGCAGTTCTATAATTCTTTTTGTTATACCATGTAGAAAAAATGGTGTCTACAGACCGAATTATTTGTATATGTTTTATGTTCCTTCTAATAGGAAATATATAGACAATATTTTCAAGAAGAAAAGACTCTTCACCCCTTTAGTAAACAACAATATTCAGGGGTTATAAATGTTCACAATCTCTATTCTCTACCACACATATTTTCATAGTATCTCTCTCTAAATATCACTGTCTCATCTCTTTAAAGAGATACTTAGTTAGAAGTCAAGACACATGTCTCATGCAATTTAACTTACATATACAAAAGTTAACCCAAAATATTTAAGATCTAATGGCCAATATATAAGATTAAGGATTTGATGAACAAGAAAGAGAAATAAGATAAGTTGACATGGCAAAAGAGATAAATGGGGGAAGAAATAATGGGTCAACAAAGACAAATTAGAAGTTCGTCTTCAATACACTATACTATTAGAAAAATCTATACTATTAGAAAAATCTTGACGATACTATTTTAATAGCACCCTAGAAAACAAACAAACAAACAAACAAAGGTTAAAGGTTTTATCCAGGGTTAATTTGGAGTTAATATAGTTTTAGGAGTTTTGTTTAGGGTTGATTTGGGTTAGAATCATTTGGTGGTCTTGAATCTCATATCTTAACCATTAGATCTTCTTCAAATTTTAGATTGATTTTGTATATGTAAATTACTTCGCATGAGATATATATATTTTGTCATTCAACTATAAAACCATTACTTCTAATAGCGGGTGTATGCAAAATATATACTTAGAAACATAATTGTATTTAAAAAATTTTATTTTTCTATAGCTTTTTTAACCTATATTATTATTATTATTATTATTCCAAAACCTTACATAAACAGTGTCATTTTTTTAAAAACATCCCTGGTTCGCCGCCTGGTTGCCTCAGCAATGCCAACAAAATATCTCTCCATGGAAGACGCTGGGTGGGTGGCTTGATCCAGCCTCCACTTTTGACCTCTCTATATCAAAGACTATATTGGATAATTATATGTGATTCGCGACGGGAATGAAAGGACCACTAGAAATGGTGAACCCTACTTCCAATTTGGAAATACTAAATTAAAATTACTTTAACTTTGATGTTGCTGATCAACCATCCTAAGCCAAGCACGTCGTTAGATTGGATAATTCAATGTTAAATGATGATATAAATATAAATATAACACTTAAAAAACAAAATAAGTGACCTGCGAAACAAGCAAGCTTGTGATGCAAGTCACTCGTCTTATTTTTTAAAATATGACAGAACACGACGCCGTGTTGAATAATGATGCCAGAAAGACATCGTGATCAAGACATTGTTAGTTTCAAAGATTTGTTTTTTATTAAGGATTATCTCTCAATAGCATCAAATATAGAATGGGTGGTTGAGAATATGTTTGAAAGTGTTTTTGAAAAAAAATTAAAATTTATATTTGATATTTTTGATATTTTAGATCATTCTAATGTGTTGATGTCAAAAATAATTTTAAAAAATAAAATAAAAAATTATTTTAATTTATTTTTGAACAAAAAATATTTTCTAAAACAAGCTCAACAATTATCATGAATTTTTTTATTGTTAACTAAAAAAACTATATTTGATTGTAATAAAAATTAAATTTATAGAAATAATCAAATATGAAAAAAAATGTATGCTTTTACAATGGGAGCTAGAAAAGTGTTTTTATATATATAAGAAAAAATTATATTGGTCATGTCTTTTTTTATTTGAAAAACAATCTTTTAAATGTGTTTTTCAACTTAGTAAAAGTTTGGAACACAAGAAAAATGTTTTTTTTTTTTATATTTATAGAAAAATATTATATTTTAACAGGAAGTTTGAGTTTTCTTTTTCTAACATCATTTTTTTTCTGAAAATTAGAGTATTTCTGTATTTTCCAAACATCCTTTACAGTCTCGTACCTTCTGAACAAATGTGGGTTCTCTCTAAAATCTGCTCTACAAGCTTCTAAACAGGTCCATTTTGAAACCCCAGCCCAGATATTTATTGTGTTAAAAATATCTACCATCATGCGTTGGCACTACAATAGCTACATCGTGTTCTCATTTTGGGTTAATACCATTTGGTTTGTGGGAAAAAAAAGTAAATAGAATCAGCCCAATTTTTTTAATTTCAAATCAACGATATCAATCTCAATTATTTCATTCATAGATGAAACTGCTCGAAAAACCACCACAAACATTTTATTTCAGGCGGAAGCCATATCGACACATACTGGGAGGGATAGCTACTGGCTGCCTGTCATGGATAAAAACACACACTGGCATATTTTCATACACCGATAGCGAGGGTTGGATGATATCCTCTCTTTATGCAATCAATCTTCCTTGTGGAGTTCTCTGAGGAAGTCCTCATTGTCAACCAGAACCTACAAATACAGTGTAAGCAAAAAAATATATTCAGATGCCACACCTAAAATCTCTGTATCCGAGGCAAATTCAGAACGAACACCAGAAACTAGATTTAACAATCCGGTTAGCGCGCATCTATACCAATTTTTAACCTGTTTGGAACAGCTGTTGCTGTAGCTTTTTAAAGTGCTTTTCGTGCCGAAATATATCAAAATGATGTTTTTTTATTTTTTAAAAATCATTTTTGATATCAGCACATCAAAATGATCTAAAAACACCAAAACATATTTCTTTAAAATGAAAAAAAAAAATTGTGAAACGCACTTTGAAAAGCTGTTCTAAACAGCTTCTAAGTGTTTCTACGTAGAACAATCAAGGCTCTATCAGCATATACAGATCCAAGATTTCACATGCTATTTGAGACTATCAGGCCAACGATATCTACTTTCCAACATGCAGGGACAGCTGACTCATCTTGTAAGACCCGTACAAGTCTAGCTATCAACTCAGTATGCGAAAAAAATCAGCTACGTTTTCCCACCTACAGTCACACCTGATTCTTCTTATACAACTCACAACTAATAAGGGAAACAAACTAATGGGCTACGAGCCTGTTTGTTAATAAGGGGCAACCGCAGGTGCATCCGTAAAAATCAACTAAGCTGCACCCCGAAAATCAACATTTTTGAAAAAAGCTAAATAACAATAATAAAACAAGTAAAAGTCCAAGAATTTGGAACCCAATGGTGTATTCTAGTGGTTCCCGTGTATTCTTAAAGTTTCTTCTGCTTGATTTTTTTTTTAGTATTATTACTCACGTTGTTTTAGTGTGGATCGGGTTTTGTCCTGGATTCTCCTAATTGTATGTAAAATTTTTGGTTCTAAAAGTCTCGCTTGATACATTTTTTGCAATCTGTCAAGCATACATGGAATCGAGATTTGATTAAAGGAAACTTACAGTTTTCCAGCCATCTGGATCTAGAAAAGAGGTGATTTTGGTGTTGATTCCAGGAATTAGTCCCGGTTGCCGTGTTATCTTACCACCAAGCTCTTGCGTAACATGGTTGACAACCTCAGCACTTTTGTACACGTCATCAGTACTAACTGCAATCTGAAGTGAGTACCACAGTCTTCAATGTTTAAACTCGGGAATCGTCAAGGGGTTCGAGTAGCTTGCAAAAATGAATTTTAACAAACCTGTGCATATGCATTTCCCTTGTTGGTGTATTCAGTCACCCCATAGTTGTATGTCAATTCCAGAACAGTTGTTTGATATTCATCAGCATACCCAACCATGGCCAATGTGTACTGTAAATGTAATCAACGAGGTGAAGGAGCTCCAAATACCTAATCCATACCTCAAAGCATAGAGAGATTAATTGAGAGACAGCATTATACCTTGTACTCAGGTCTGTCAATCTTCCTCAATAGCTTCATCCCCAAGGCCTGCACGGAAGGAAAACCATGCAGCTTGAATCAAACATGTTATTTTGTATTGTTGCTAAGACCCCAATGCCTGCAACAATGCAGCGTCAAAAATGCATAGAACATAGACTTGACTGTGCTACTAAACAGATGGGATGATCATAAATCTCTAATTACCCCCGGCATATAAACCAAAAAAGGGTATTTGGCTCAAGAGCAATACATTCCATAGTCTTCATTTTTCTTGTACAAAAACAAATTTGTAATGTGTAATTACTTTCTTTATGGAATCCTGAATCTAAGCTTGCACTAGGAACCTATTACACAGCCCAATTAAACACTAAACCAAATACAATGGATTCTTTTCTTAGAAGCCAAAACATTCTTTTTGCTTGTAAATAATTGCTCTTCCCCATGGCACAAACATCCCAGAACAGACAAAAATCAAGTAAAATGACCAGTTCTACCTTTTCATAGAACTTGATAGAGCGATCAAGATCTCCAACGCGGAGCATTAATTGGCAGAGGGGCTCAGGAGTTGGACCTCTTTGGATGAGCTCAAAAGTATAGCCATCAGGATCCTTCACGAAAGCAATTACAGATGCTCCACCTTTGACTGTACCAGGTTCCCTAGTGATGTTACCACCAAGGGCACGGAGCTTTTCTACTAGCTTATAAACCTATAAGACCATGAAACACAAGATTTATTCCAAGTACCAAGGAAAAATCTGCTTAAATCCTAATACAAAATATCACACTTACATCCTCAGTTGCAATTCCAAAATGACCAAAACCTTCTCCAATATCATATGAAGTCACCCCATAATCTGTAAATCAACAACAAACTATATAAACTCCTAGATTCACAGAGGTGAAAGAATCAAAAGACTATATATGATTTTTAATGCCAGTCCTACTGATTCCTAACCCCTTTGCTACTAGAGCAAAGCTCGAACAACACAAATATTTTTTTTAATAAAAAAAAAAACAGAATTCATGCAACCAGTAAAAAAAACCAAGGAATCCACTCCCACTCAATAATATAAAGAGATTCTGCAGCTTATACCTTCTATTATTCATGATACCTACCATAAATCAACCCTTTTCCCATCTAATTTAACAGTCACAAAGTAACCATCCATAAATAACTAATGAATTCACAAATAATAATAAAAAAAAGAGACTTTAAAGCAGGATCGGGTTTTGAGAAGGAAATACTGTAAGTTAATTCAACAACAAAATTAGACTCTTCAGGTCCAAACCCAAGAAATGCATTGGAGTATTTCTCTTCTGGTATATCCCTTTGCCTTAATAGCTTCATTCCAAATCCTTCTGTATAAAACCTACACCATCAACAAAAAGACAACTTACCAAAATTTCCAAAATCACACAAAAAAATTAAATCCAAATTATTTACATCAAATGCATACTTCTTCGATCCATATCACGCCATCAAGTTCTTGAATCCACTAAAAAAGTTGCAGAAAGTAACAATACATAGCATAAGAAATCTAAATTTATATTACACATTAATTCCACATAAATTCGCATATCAAGAGAAAATGAACTGCAAAACAGAAAAAAAGTCGAATGAAAGTAAAATATTTACTCACTTAATGGTGCGATCAAGATCACCAACACGATACACAGCATGAAGCAGACGGCGCTTGTCTTTCTTCGGCCATTCCAGCAACTCTGCGTTTGGCGTCACTGCTTTCGCTGCCTCCTCAGCCATACCGTAATTCTTCATAAACACACAAAACCAAACGATAATAATTAAATTAATCACTCAATCAAAACCCTATTTTTAAAAAATTGGAGAGAGATGTTACCAGATATTGGAGAGTGGAAGGGAGAGTGGAGAGTGGGAGGTGAAATGATCGTAGTGCATGGTACCTAGACGGGTATTTAAAAAGAATAGTGACCAGGGGTACGAGCTTGGCTCGGCCAATCTGGTCCGGACACCCCTACAATCGAAAAAATAACGAGCGGATTAGCCCGCGCAATACGCTAGCTTTCTGTATTTTTTTTAAAATTTGATTGATTTTATATATATTTTATTTTGTTAATTTAATATTTAATGAGTAAAATTATAGTTGATAAAATCTATTAGGAATATTTTTTTTTCCACTACAAAGCGATTGACTGTTGTTACTGCTAAAATTCTTTTGATAAAAACTGTTATAATTGATTTTTCTTTTATATGTAGGAAACTAATTGTAAAATTTATTGGTCATATTCTTATATTTAAAATATTTTAAAATAATAAGAAATAGGTTATATATATATATATATATAACCTATTTCTTACATATTATAAATAAAAATTATTGTAATTTTTTGAAGAAATAAACTGAAATTTATTGCGTGGTATAATTAATTATTTTAATATTTAATTAACAAAATTGAATCAGATAAAATATGTTAGAAAAGAATTTTTTCCCTAACAGGAACAATATTATCGAAACGGGAAGTGGTTTGTATAGTTTTTTAATTGCAGATAATCTAGGTAAATTAGTCTACCTGTTTATTTTTTAGTTTTTTTTCCAGTAACATTAGATCTAAAATATTAACATAAAAATATTTTTTATTTTATCAAATTTATTTATCATATTATTATATTAAATGTATTTTGAATATTGATATGAATATGTTTATCCCATTTTGTTTCTTGTTATATATATTTTTAGGCGATAATTTTAAATAAATATTAAAATATATAATCAGTCTCACATATGTATAAGGAAAAAATGTAAAAATAATTATTATTATTATTTTGAATACTTTATGTAGGTTTTCCTCTATGTAGGAAATGGAATGATTTTATACGCGTTGTAACTGGTTAATTTACTATTTAAGTAGTAAAATTATAATTATTAGAATATGTTAGAAATGTTATTTTTCCACCTAAAAGTGATTGAATGTTGCTGCCGTTAAAACTATTTTAATAATTACTGTATCGGTTGATTATACAGTTGGAATTGAAAAAATTCTTTTCAAATGAGTCATGGGCTTCGTGTAACATACTGATTGATTGTTATATATATTTTATTTGTTTTATGAATTTTTTCATTAGCAAATAGTTAAATTACAGTTATTGAATTTTAGCGCAGATGAGTGATTTATATTACGCCTCAAACAATTTGATTGGTGTTTGTTTTAACTAATTTGACAATAATTTAATTGGTAGATAGCAAAACCACAATCGATGATATGGATTAAAGATATTTTGTTTTTCAAAAAAATCCAGGTCAAAAACACACACACACACACATATACAGGCTCAAAACAATTTGATTGGTGTTTTTTTCACTAATTAGACAATTTTGTTTTTCAAAAAAATTTAGGTCAAACACGCATACACACATATATATACATGCTCCAAACAATTTGATTTGTGTTTTTTTAACTAATTTGACAGTAATTTAATTGATAGATAACAAAATTATAATCGATGATATGGACTAAAGATATTTAAAAAAAAAAACAAATCAAGGTCAAACACCCACACACACACACACTATATATATATATATATATATATATATATATATATATATATATATATATATATATATATATGTTTATATTACATAAATATACAAAAATAAAAATAATTTGACATACCTAAAAGAAAAAAAAAAGAAATGATCAGTATAAATAAATAAATTTCAAAACAACATAAAAAAATTAAAATAAATATTATTTGATGTTAAGAAATTATTTGAATATGTCATCATAAATATTATATACATAATTAATATTTTAATCATTATTGGTTATAATATCGATAACACCATGACTATAGCTAAAAAGATTCATTTTTTTCATTTATAAGATTTAGTTGTCATATTATTATATTAGAATTATTTGAAAAAAATTATCATCAACTACGATTTTATTTGCAAATAATATATATAAGGACGTTAATATTAAACAAATATAAAAATATATATTTAGCCTATAGTGAACAAACAGTAAATGTGAAAATATATATATATATATATATATATATATATATATATATATATAAGGACGTTAATATTAAACAAATTTAAAAACATATACCTAGCCTATAGTGAACAAACAGTAAATGTGAAAATTTAGAAATTAAATAGAAAAATTTAATGATATTGGAAATAAAGTAAAATTGGAAAGAAAAACGAAAAGCATATATATATAAATATGAAAAGAAATAGGAACTATGCAAGAAATATGTATAAGAAAATAAATGAACCAAAATAAAATACCACATTAAAAGTATAAGGAATAAAATAAAATAAAAATGTAATAAATTTAATTTAAAGGACAAAATTGAAATAAATCTTTATATTGAAATTCCATAATCTGAACTAAAACCAGAAATTAAAAGAATTGGGATCGAAATGGAACTCATATACGTAATTTATTTGCATGGAAGGATAAAATTGAAAGAAATCAAACTTTAACACCGAAATGATTAAGGATTTATGATAAAATTGTCTGGAAGGATAAAATTGCCTTAAATCAAAACTTTGATATAAAAAATATTAAGAATTTCAGGCCAAAACACAAAATTAAAAGCACAGGGACCGAACTGAATTTACATTATCCAATTACTTTGAATTAAAGGACAAAATTGAAACATATCAAAACTTATATAATTTTAATAAATAAAAAATAAATATATATAAGTCGAAAAAAAAATATAACCAGAAAAAAAATATTTCATGGGAAAATATGAAAAAAAAATTTAGAAAAAAACATAATAACAAAAAAAACGCAAGAAAGAAAAAAAAAATTAGAAAAAAAGTAATAAGAAAAAAAAGAGCAAGAAACGAATGAAATGAAAAAAAAAATGAAAAATGTAACCCGGAAGTAAAAAAAAAAAAGCAAAAAAAAAAAGGCACATGCACGCGCGAAGCAGGGACACAATTGTCCAGTGAATAGTAATTTCAGTCTTGGTGAACAGTAAATGCCCAACCTCTTTTAGCTATAAGGTAATTCATATAACTATTTTTGAATTGTGATCTCCTTTAGGTATTCTATAAAATAGTAATAGTCGTAATGCGTGTAAGCTGATCCGGACACCCTGATTATATAAAAAAAATGTACAGTGGGAAAAAAAGGAAAAAATATTAAGAAAAAATGAGCCCAGGGATTATTCGCGGCACGCTCAGTTGGCCAGGAACAAAAAATATATATAATTGGGAAGAACAAATTGTGGTGCGCGTAAGTTGACCCAAACATCTCGGTTAAGAAAAAAAATGTATAAGTGACAAAACAAAATAGGGAAAAAATGACAAAAAAAAAAGTCGATTCAGAGATTAGTCGTGGTGCGCGTACGTTGGCCCGGACACCTCAGTTATTAAAAGAAAATTCTTTTTTGTCAAAAAAAACAACCAATTATTAAAAAAAACCCTTTTTTAAACAAAAAAATGAGCCCAGGGATTATTTACGGCATGCTCAGTTGGCCAGGAAAACAAAAAAATACTTGGGAAGAACAAATCGCAGTGCGCGTAAGCTGACCCGGACATCTCGGTTAAGAAAAAAAAAGTATAAGTGGCAAAACAAAATAGGAAAAAAAATGTAAAAAAAAAGTGGATCTGGAGATTAGTTGTGTTGCGCGTAAGTTGGCCCGGATACCTCAGTTATTAAAAAAAAACATTTCTTAAAAAAAAAAAAGCAAAAGCAAAATAATCTTTGTTGTCCGAGCAGTTTGAACTCGCGCGCGCCAATGCTGGCAGCGCGCGGACAACCGTTCGGCCATGACCACTCCTTTGTTATTTCCACCATAAAAAATAGAAAAAGAAGCCCTGTGTTAAAAAAAAAGAAAAAACATATACGCGAGCGAAGCAAGGGAGCAAATGGTCAGTCCAACGTGCACATGAGTGTGGCTGGCCGATCTCCTTTAGCTTATTTTGTAATTGTAATAAACAAGAAGGCATATTAGAGGGACGAAACTGTTGCGTTGTGATGCTGTTGATGTTTACCACGTGTTAGATATTTGGGGTTTGGTGTTAGATGATCGTGTCAGATGCGTCGGTTGTTAGAAGAATGAGATGCACCGCTGTTAGGTTAGTGTGCAGCCAGTCTGAGTAACGGACACAATGAGAGATACGTGGCACGTAATTTGAAAAGATTTTTCGTTTTTAATTTTTGGAACCAGCTGAAACTCTCCGTATGAAATGGAACACATTGACACCAATTTTAATAATGATGCCAGAAAGATATCGTGATCTCAAACACCCATTCTATATTTGATGCTATTGAGATATAATCCTTAATAAAAAACAAATCTTTGAAACTAACAATGTCTTGATCACGATATCTTCCTGGCATCATTATTCAAATCCGGTAAAGATTACAGGAAGTATCTTAAGCTATGGAAACTTTCCATATCGACCTATGGCATTTTCATTATATCACAATTTATTGTTTAGTCCCTCCCAAATCATTGTTGATTGAAATTTTTTAATTCTTTTTAATTTGATCCTTAAATTTATTCTTTGCACAATTGAGTTCTTTTGAATCCAAATTAGTATCTAATCGCATGCCTCTTTTTAAGAATATCGATCAAATACTAAAAATAACATCGTCAATCATTAATGAGTAACATCTCCCTTCGTCTGAACAATTGTTACTCTAGAAATTGTTAATACTAAATCACTAGTATCAATTGTTATTGTTTTTTAGGTATCTAATATAAATATTAACAATTTGTCAATATCTTTTTAAGAATCTTAAATGTTGAGGTAGCGAAACAATAACGGGGTAAAGAAACAATTAAATGAATTTTGTGTATATTTCATATCAGTATAGCAAGATATATAGATATACAATATCCCTGAATTATGTCTAACTCTAAGGCATAAAAGCCGTGATCCATAGTCAACGGGATTTAACCTAGACTAATTTAGGAAGTAAATATATTACATTAATGATTCTTAATACTCCTCTTCAAATTGGAGATTAAATGTTATGAACTCCCAACTTGTCATGTAGTACAACAAATTGATTTTTTTCTAAGGCCCTTGTATATAACTGTCAATTGCAGACGGGTAGATATATGTGAAGGATTGATCATTTCAACTTGTAGTTTTTCTCGAACTATATGACCATCAATTTTAATGTGCTTTGTACGCTTATGAAAAACTAAATTTGGTGCAATATATAAAGATGTGTCTAATTGTCACAAAACAATGATGTAGTTTTTAAGTGACTATGAAATGAAATGAATATATCTCCGATCTTTATGGTTGAATTAATATACGGAGCCATCCAAAGTCTTGTTTGGCTGTACAGATCCGTGGTGACTGAAGGCGATGTTTCACCGAAAGAGATGATGGAGCGAGCGCCATCCATATATGCGAGCCAATGAATATTACTATTTGGCTCTCTAATTGATTGTTGACTCGGCGCAATAATTCCTGGCTGAATTGCCAGCATTGGTGGCTATCTCGTCTTCTAGAAGTTGAGTCCATTCATCGAACGGAATTATGATAGCACCACTTTAAGATTAAAATCCAGATGAACCTTATAATATAATCTTTATTTATGTATCACCATAATCTTGACTGTGGAAATGGGTACCCAACCCCCCCCACGTTAATTTGTCTACGATATTAAAATTGTTCCCATAGCTTAAGATACTTCTTGTAATCTTTACCGGATTTGAATAATGATGCCAGCAAGATATCGTGATCAAGACATTGTTAGTTTCAAAGATTTGTTTTTTATTAAGGATTATATCTCAATAGCATCAGATATAGAATGGGTGTTTGAGATCACGATATCTTTCTGGCATCATTATTAAAATGGGTGTCAATGTGTTCCATTTCATACGGAGAGTTTCAGCTGGTTCCAAAAATTAAAAACGAAAAATCTTTTCAAATTACGTGCCACGTATCTCTCATTGTGTCCGTTACTCAGACTGGCTGCACACTAACCTAACAGCGGTGCATCTCATTCTTCTAACAACCGACGCATCTGACACGATCATCTAACACCAAACCCCAAATATCTATCACGTGGTAAACATCAACAGCATCACAACGCAACAGTTTCGTCCCTCTAATATGCCTTCTTGTTTATTACAATTACAAAATAAGCTAAAGTGGATCGGCCACTATTCACGCACACTCATGTGCACTGATCATTTGCTCCCCTGCTTCGCGCGCGCATGTGCTCTTTTTTTTTTTAACACAGGGCTTTTTTTTATATTTTTTATGGTGGAAATAGAAAAAGGAGTGACTGTGGCCGAGTGGTTGTCCGCGTGCGAGTTCGAACCGCACGGACAGCAAAACTGATTTTGCTTTTGCTTTTTTTTTAAAAAATTGTTTTTTTTAAGAACTGGATTTTTTTTTTACAAAAAAAAATTAATTTTTTTTCTAATAACTGAGATGTCCGGGCCAACTTACACGCAATACAACTAATCTCCGGATCCACTTTTTTTGACATTTTTTTTCCTATTTTGTTTTGCCACTTATACTTTCTTTTTTCTTAACCGAGATGTCCGGGTTAGCTTACGCGCACTGCGATTTGTTCTTCCCAAGTATTT
This sequence comes from Salix arbutifolia, assembly GCA_025169955.1. Classification (NCBI taxonomy): domain Eukaryota; kingdom Viridiplantae; phylum Streptophyta; class Magnoliopsida; order Malpighiales; family Salicaceae; genus Salix; species Salix arbutifolia. The sequence continues at coordinate 545,866 of CM045905.1, forward strand.
TTTTTTCCTGGCCAACTGAGCGTGCCGTGAATAATCCCTGGGCTCATTTTAAAAAAAAAGGTTTTTTTTTTAATAATTGGTTGTTGTTGTTTTTTTGACAAAAAAAAAGAATTTTCTTTTGATAACTGAGGTATCCGGGCCAACTTAGGTGCACCACGACTAATCTCCGGATCCAATTTTTTTTTGTCATTTTTTTTCCTATTTTGTTTTGGCACTTATACATTTTTTTTCTTAACCGAGATGTCTAGGTCAGCTTATGCGCACCACCGTGTATATTTTTCATAACCGAGATGAATTATTTTGTTTTGCCACTTATACATTTTTTTTCCTATATATATATTTTAAGGCGCTGATATGAAATAAATAGCAAAGTATATAATTAGTCTAAAATATTTATCAGAGAAAAAATTACAACTAATTATTATCATTATTTTTAAGGCGCTCATATGAAATAAATAGCAAAAATATATAATTAGTTTAACATATTTATAAGGAATAAATTGACGAAAAATTATTATCATTATTTTGAATGCCTTATCTACAATAATTAGAAATTTCAACACCTAATAATATTTAAAAAAAAAAGCAATTAAAAAATAAAATAAATGACAAAAAAAATTATTAGATCTTAAAAAATTATTTGGCGTGAATAATAAATAATAATAATAAAAATGAATAATAAGCCAAACAATTACGACACACCCAACCGCCATTGAATGCCCTCTACAATAATTAGAAATTTCAACACCTAATAATATTTTTTAAAAAAAGCAATTAAAAAATAAAATAAATGACAAAACAAAAAAAATAGATCTTAAAAAATTATTTGACGTTAAGAATAAATAAATAAATAAATAAATAAATAAGAGAATAGTAAGCCGAACAATACGACACACCAAACCGCCATTGAATGCCCAATTGACTACAGAAAAAAATAATTTATCTCTAATTGATTTTATAGATTGTATTTTTTTTAATCAACCGATTATATAATTATCGAAACAATTAAGACACACCAAACAATCAATCAATTGCAGTTTTGCAATCTATGAATTAAATAAATCAACACACAATAGCAATCAACCAGAAATAATCCATCTTTGATAGATTTTAGCCGTTGCAATTTTGCTATTTGCCAGTTAAATAGTTCATTGTCGTTAAAATAAACTCAACCATCAACATGTTCGATACAATAATTTTACTAATTAAATATTAAAATCATCAATTATAACACGCTTAAAATCAATCAGTTTTCTACATAAATAGAACCCAGCACAACATGCGGGCAAGTTCGCTCGCTGAAGAGCTAAAGGAGACCGGTCGTTCACTGTTTGTTACTGTGGAATGGACATTTGGTTTGCTGCTTCGAGCCTACATGAGCTCATTTTTTTTTTTTTATAGTGAGGGCTTCTTATTTTTTTTATTTGTATAGTAGAAATGACAAAGGAGTAGCTATGGTCGAGTTGTTGTCTGTGCGTTGGCAGATTCAGCGCGCGAGAGTTCGAACCGCTCAGACAACAAAACTGATTTTGGTTTTCTTTTTTTTGAAAAAAAAAGAATTTTTTTAATAACTAAAGTGTTCGGGCTAGGTTACGCATGCCACGACTAATTTGTCCACTTTTTTATACATTTTTTTCCCTATTTTGTTTTGTCACTTATACATTTTTTTTTGTTTTTTCCTCCAACTGAGGTGTCCGGATCAGCTTAAGCGCACCAAGATTTTTTCTTCCCAGGTATATATTGTTTTTTGTTACTGGCCAACTGAGCGCGTCACGAATAATCCCTGGACTCATTTTCTCTTAACATTTTTTCCCACCTATACATTTTTTTTATATAATCAGGGTGTCCAGTTCAGCTATTATTATTTTATAGAATACCTAAAGGAGATCACAATTCCAAAGAGTGATGAATATATATATTTTAAGGCGCTGATATGAAATAAATAGCAAAATATATAATTAGTCCAACATATTTATCAAAGAAAAAATCACAAATAATTATTATCATTATTTTTAAGGCGCTAATATGAAATAAATAGCAAAATATATAATTAGTCTAACATATTTATAAGGGTAAAAAATACAAATAATTATTGTCATTATTTTGAATGTCTTATATACAATAATTAGAAATTTCAACACCTAATAATATTTTAAAAAATAAATTAAGCAATTAAAAAATAAAATAAATGAAAAAACAAAAATAAATATTATTAGATTTTAAAAAATTATTTGACTTGAAGAATAAATAAAAAAGAAAAAATAGAATATTAAGCTGAACAATTACGAAACACCCAACCGCCAACGAATGCCCAATTAACTACAAAAATTAAAGTAATTCATCTCTAATTGATTTTATCGATTGCATTTTTTTTATCAACCGATTATATAATTGTCAAAACAATTAAGACACACCAAACAATCAATCAATTGTAGTTTTGCAATCTATGAATTAAATAAATCGACACAAAATAGCAATCAACCAGAAATAGTTCATCCCTGATAGATTTTAACAGTTGCAATTTTGCTATCTGCGGTTAAATCGTTCATAGCCGTTAAAATAAACCCAACCATCAACAAGTTCGATACAAGAAAAAAATAATTAATCTTTTATTCATTTTATTAAATGCAAATTTATGTCCACTAATTAAATAATTGTTACAACAATTAAAACACGCTTAACAATTAATTAATTATAGTTTTTCAATATTTAAATTATTATTTTAAATCGATAAAATATTTAAGCAAGTTCACCCATTAATGAAGTGGCTATAAAATACAATCCACTCTTCTTTAATAGATTTCATTGATTATAATTTTGAGATTTGTCAACTAAATTATTATCCGAGCACTTAAACTGATACAACAACCAACTAATTCTATACAGACAAAAAAAAAAACCCAACAGAATTTAACGATTGCAATTTACTATCTACCAACTAAATAATTCTTTACAGGCCCGATAATTAATCAGTTTGTTATATTAAAAAAGCCTAGCGCAACACGCGAGCTCGCTAACTCGTAATATCTACAACGTGTTATCATTTTGGGTTAATACCATTTGGTTTGTGAAAAAAAGAGTTAATCGAATCAGCCCAATTTATTTTATTTCAAATCAACGATATCAATCTCAATTATTTTTTTTTAGTAGAAACCACGCGGTGTCCCTGGCGCTGGCCCAGACTAATCCACGTTCACACCGGGTGGGCCCCGAAAAGGTGAAAGTGCTCCCCAAATAGCCGGCTCTATACAAGAGGAGGGGTTGAACCCCTTACCTCTTTTAAGGGACAAGAGCGCCCTCACCACTCACGCCAGGACCCTTTGGGTAATCTCAATTATTTCATTCATAGATGAAACTGCTCGAAAAACCACCACAAACATTTTATTTCATGCGGAAGCCATATCGACACATACTGGGAGGGATCGCTACTGGCTGCCTGTCATGGATAAAAACACACACTGGCATATTTTCATACACCGATAGCGAGGGTTGGATGATATCCTCTCTTTATGCAATCAATCTTCCTTGTGGAGTTCTCTGAGGAAGTCCTCATTGTCAACCAGAACCTACAAATATAGTGTAAGCAAAAAAATATATTCAGATGCCACACCTAAAATCTCTGTATCCGAGGCAAATTCAGAACGAACACCAGAAACTAGATTTAACAATCCGGTTAGCGCGCATCTATACCAATTTTTAACCTGTTTGGAACAGCTGTTGCTGTAGCTTTTTAAAGTGATTTTCGTGCCGAAATATATCAAAATGATGTTTTTTTATTTTTTAAAAATCATTTTTGATATCAGCACATCAAAATGATCTAAAAACACCAAAACATATTTCTTTAAAATGAAAAAAAAAAATTGTGAAACGCACTTTGAAAAGCTGTTCTAAACAGCTTCTAAGTGTTTCTACGTAGAACAATCAAGGCTCTATCAGCATATACAGATCCAAGATTTCACATGCTATTTGAGACTATCAGGCCAACGATATCTACTTTCCAACATGCAGGGACAGCTGTTTCATCTTGCAAGCCCCGTACAAGTCTAGCTATCAACTCAGTATGCGGAAATAAAATCAGCTACGTGTTCCACCTACAGTCACACCTGATTCGTCTTATACAACTCACAAAACTAATAAGGGAAACAAACTAATGGGCTACGAGCCTGTTTGTTAATAAGGGAGCAACCGCAGGTGCAGGGTTTTGAGAAGGAAATACTGTAAGTTAATTCAACAACAAAATTAGACTCTTCAGGTCCAAACCCAAGAAATGCATTGGAGTATTTCTCTTCTGGTATATCCCTTTGCCTTAATAGCTTCATTCCAAATCCTTCTGTATAAAACCTACACCATCAACAAAAAGACAACTTACCAAAATTTCCAAAATCACACAAAAAAATTAAATCCAAATTATTTACATCAAATGCATACTTCTTCGATCCATATCACACCATCAAGTTCTTGAATCCACTAAAAAAGTTGCAGAAAGTAACAATACATAGCATAAGAAATCTAAATTTATATTACACATTAATTCCACATAAATTCGCATATCAAGAGAAAATGAACTGCAAAACAGAAAAAAAGTCGAATGAAAGTAAAATATTTACTCACTTAATGGTGCGATCAAGATCACCAACACGATACACAGCATGAAGCAGACGGCGCTTGTCTTTCTTCGACCATTCCAGCAACTCTGCGTTTGGCGTCACTGCTTTCGCTGCCTCCTCAGCCATACCGTAATTCTTCATAAACACACAAATTAAGCACACAAAACCAAACGATAATCATTAAATTAATCACTCAATCAAAACCCTATTTCTAAAAAATTGGAGAGAGATGTTACCAGAAATTGGAGAGTGCAAGGGAGAGTGGAGAGTGGAGAGTGGGAGCTGAAATGATCGTAGTGCATAGTACCTAGACGGGTATTTAAAAAGAATAGTGGCCAGTGGTACGATCTTGGCTCGGCCAATCTGGTCCGGAGACCCCAACAATCAAAAAAATAATAAATAAGAAAGCATATTAGAGGGACGAAACTGTGACGTTGTGATGCTGTTGATGTTTACCACGTGTTAGATATTTGGGGTTTGTGTTAGATAATCGAGTCGGTTGTTAGAAGAATGAGATGCACCGCTGTTAGGTTAGTGTGCAGCTGCCAGTCTGAGTAACGGACACAATGAGAGATACGTGGCACGTAATTTGGAAAGATTTTTAATTTTTGGATTTTTCTGTGATGGATTTCGGGGTTAATTTTGTATTTATCCTTTTTTTTATAAACCTTGATATTGAAAATTCAGATTTTCATTATTTTTCTTTTAAGATGATGTGACTTTGAAGAAATTAGAAAAATGAATTTAGTTTGCATTCGTGAATAAAATGCTATTGGCTGTAAAACCATATAAAGAATTTCTAGCGATTTTCTTCGCTAAAATTAAATATTTCTTTTATAACGTTATAAGTAAATTATTTACATTTGATCCATTTATTAAAAAAATATCATATTTTATATATATTGATTAATTTAATAAATAATTACACTGGATTACTATCTCGAGATATAAAAGGCATTTATTATTAAGATAATGAAAACTTTTTTGTTTTTTTATTTTATAATATAGAAATTCACTAGAAAGTTATTTTTAAAATAAAATTATTTTATATTTTTGTTTTTATAAATCAAATACATTTATTTCTCCATGTGTATATCGACATTTCTTTTCTTTTTCTGCTTTTGAACGATGAGTCAAATCCCAGTAAAAAGTTGTGGCTACTAGCCATTAGCCATACTCCTTTTTGCCAGTCCCTTGATTGATAGCATTTGGAGTCATCCTAGAAGAATATATTCAGATTCTTTTGGAACACGTGATTCTCATTGCTTTCAAACTCTTTTCGGGTATTATTTAAGTTATTTTAAAAAAAATAATTCAGTACATCAAAACAATAAAAAAAAATGTTTTAAAAAGAACAATATTTTAAAATCAAGAAGCATTTTATTTCATTCGACTTCCATGATCGATGTAGATTATACTTCTTAAGAAAATCCACTAAAGTTTAATTCCTTACTAACTACCATTGTGTTTTTTTTTTCCATATTCAAATCATCTCATATCATGATACACATTGTGTTGTGATGATATAAGTTTCTAAAAGATATAGCGTGATGACAAAGAATTTATTATTTATATAGTAGATTTTGAGTTTGAATTAGAACGCGCATCTCTTGTAAGAATTTGGGACAATCAGAATTTTACTCGCTCGCATGAACCCATAAAATATATTTTTTAGGGATGAAATTTCATCGCATAAACAAAAATATAAGCATGAACTTAAAGGCAGAATTTAATTAAAAAATAATTTAAAATTACAAGTATATTTAATTAATAAAAAGAATTAAGGTGCTAGCAGAATAACTATTCGTACTTAATCCTTCGCAACTCCAATGAGTTAGATTTATAAAACAAGATTTATAAATTAAAGAAATTACAAGACCATTAGAGCACCCAATTTCTTGGCATACCATCTCCCCATTTGTCTGTCGTTTATTTTCAAGGTCTGTCAATGCTCGATGATGAGTGTAAGAGATAATTTTATCAAGCATGATGACATTTTCTATAACATATATAACACAAGCTCAATTTCTACGGGATAACCAAGAATTTCCACCACCTTGAGGTGTTGATTCGAACACTTTTTAGGCTTCTATTCTGTTCTTCTTATGAATGATAGAAAACCACGGTTCATCAAGAATCCTGTGTCCTAGACAGAAACAGTACCTGCAAAATAAATCTCTTCTAAAAAGGTGATGCCGAGAAGTGTGGTTTCTACATTGCTTAATGAATTTCAACACTGCGTTTTCTTGGATCGTAGTAGTTCGGTTCGTTGTCGTGATAAGGGCTTTGTTAACAAATCAGCTAACTGGTCTTGAGTGTGCACATGCTGGACTTGAAGGCTACCGTTTTGCACCAGTTCACGCACAAAATGGAGGTCAATTTGGATGTGTTTCATCCGTGAATGGTGTACTAGGTTGAAGCTCAGGTGCGTAGCACCAAGATTGTCACAGAGTAGTTGTTGTGGAGTCTGAACTGGGACTTCAAGTTCCTTGAGAAGAGTGGATAACCAGATTGTCTCTGAGGCTGCATTGGCTAAGGCTCTGTACTCCGCTTCAGTGGAGGAGCGGGCAACTGCGCGTTGTTTTTTGGAGCTCCAAGATATGGGGTTGGAACCCAAAAAACTGATGTATGCTGATGTGGAGGTTCGATCATCCAAGTTGCCAGCCCAATCGGCGTCAGAAAATGTACGTAGGACTGGAGACCCTGCTGTGAGAAGCTGAATACCATGGAGAATGGTTTGCTTTAAGTAGCGTAGAAGTCTTTTAATGGCTGTCCAGTGAGTGATTGTTGGCTTGTGCATAAATTGAGAGAGCTTGTTGACTGCAAACGAGATGTCTGGACGCGTCAAGGAGAGATATTGGAGACTTCCCAGGATTCTTCGAAAGTCAGAGCTGTCCACAGCGGCTGTTCCATCATTCAGCCGAAGAGCCTGAGAAGTGGAGAGTGGTGTGAATATGTCCTTGGCTCCGTTCATGCTTGTCGTTGCTAAAAGCTCACGGATGTATTTGTGTTGGGAGAGAAATAAGCCTGCAGCATTGGGGATCACCTCAACCCCTAGAAAAAAATGCAAATCGCCCATATCTTTGAGAGAAAACTTGTCACCTAATTGCTTCACAACAGTAGCCACAAACATAGGATTATTTCCAGTAATAACTAAGTCATCAACATAAACCAAGCAATAACATAGTATAAAGTTGTGACTGTAAATAAAAAGGGAGGAATCAGCTAAAGAGCTATGAAAACCCAGTTGAACAATAGCATTTTTGAGAGCAGAGAACCATGCTCGAGGGCCTGCTTGAGGCCATAGATTGCCTTGTTTAACCTGCAAACATGGTTAGGTTTTGATTGATCTTTGAACCCCGGTGGCTACGACATAAACACTGATTCGGTTAATTTTCCATGTAAAAAAGCATTATTAACATCTAATTGTCTCAAGGACCAGCCAAGCATAACAGCAATAGATAAAACAGTTCTAATAGTAGCCAGTTTAATTACCGGACTAAATGTTTCAAAATAGTCAATACCGGGGCGTTGATGGTAGCCCTTGGCTACTAACCGAGCCTTGAATCGGTCCACAGAACCATCAGCACGCCTTTTGACCCGGAACACCCACTTGCAACCCACTGGTTTGCATTCCGGGGAGGGTAAAACAAGGTCCCATGTCCCATGTTGCATTAGGGCCGTGAGTTCAGATGACATGGCTTTTCGCCATTGCGGGTTGGAAATTGCTTGGCTGACACTAGTTAGTTCGATTGTTTGGGGGAGAGGGTGCTTGGATATTGTATGGATGGTTTTGGGTTGGAAGATCTGGTTCATTGATCTGGTGGTCATTTGATGGGTTCGAAGAGGAGGGTTGTTTGGTTGTGAGTAATCTGTGGATTGAGAGGGGATGGTGGCAGTAGGTGGTATGGGTTCAGAGGGTGATGGGGATGTTGAGCAATTTGGAGATGAGGATGATGCTTCGGTTAAAGAGGGGTTAGGGTTGAATAATTGGTAATCAATGTTATGAAATGAACTAGAAGATGAAGTTCGAGAGGGAGAGAAATTACCTGGAGGAGCAGTAGCCATGACATGAGAGCCTTCCTAGGTTGCTGATGATGGATTTGCCGATGAACGTGGTGCATGGGATGACGGTGGCACTGCAACCCGTGAAACGTCGAGCGGGACAGGTAAGTGTGGGGATAGGGGTGGGTTATGAGTGACGGGTAGAGGTGACACGTGTTGGGTAGTAGGTGTTGTGGTCCTATTTTCATCAAATATAACATGGCGAGAAATAAATTTTTTTTCTTGAGGTTCAAAACATTTATATGCATTTTGGGTAGGTGCATAACCAAGAAAAATGCATAATTTGGATTTGGGTTGCATTTTGTTTGATTTATATGGACGTGTGAGAGGGAGTCAATTTTTCAAATTGAGCACGCCATTGAATGAAGGTAGAGGGAGTCAATTTTTCATTGATCTGGGCAGTTATGTTGAAGGCTATGAGTGGTTGATTTGTTGCGGAGGGTGGTTGGGTGTTGAGATTGACAGTTGGGTTTTGATTAGATGGTGAAGACATAGTGGTGAGTTGGATCGGTGACTCGTTGGAGGTTGGTGGCTCTGATACCATAATGAATTTCAACACTGCGTTTTCTTTTCAATAAATATAATTTTGCGCAATCTTTATTGATGAATAATGTGTTGAATTTATACAAGCTAATGAGAGTTTAATTTAGGTAAGATACCGTTGTATGTACAATGAATGAAATGACCGTTACATGTAATCACAATGAATGGAAGAATATCATGTCTGTGTGTTAGCCTGGATTTGCTCTTGTTTCCTTTGATTGAAGATTTTGTGAAGTGCATTCTTCCCTTATATTGCTTACAAGAGCTATCAACTTCAGCTGTTTGAGATTGGTCGACACAGGAACTTCAAGGACCTGCATCATCTTCTCTTTGCGAAAAGAAATTAAATTTGACACAGATATCTTGGGAGTCTGCAAGAATTATCAAATATAATCGCAATGATCTCCTCCTATCGACAGTTGAGCAAGTTGGGGGGAAGTATATATGCTTCGAAGGCACTCTGATAAGCAGTCCACAGTAGTTGAACGATGCAAGGTTCATGGCTGAAATCTCAACTTTCTTGACTCAGATTTGGAGCACATGTGGAATCAGAGAGAGAGAAGCTTGGAGCAGCTGTTGAATAATTGGAGAATTATATATGCACATGAAGAATGATTGTTGGTAATTAAATAGTTAAAGTAGTTAGGAGGTGTTAATAAGTCAATTAGTGGAAGTTATTGATGGTAAGAAAAGAGAGGAGAGTTAGTTGCAAGAGATAAAATATTTTATGAAGGCAGTGTAATGTACAAGCACTCTCTCATTTTTTCCCAAGTTCTTCTTGTTTCTCAAAATGTATCTCTTCTTCTCTTTCAAAATCTATCCTCTCTTTTTTTTATCTTGTTTTGGTGAGACCTTAACAATTTATATCATGGCCAATCCAAGACCTTAACCGATTCTTTCTGGCTCAAAATGGTAGAGAACAATATAAGGATAAGGGATATGGAAGAACATTGTAGGAAGCTTGGTAAACAACTACGTACATGATATTCATCAAGAATTTCGAGAACAAAAAAGGATACATTTCAAGGCCTTAAAGCAAAGCTTTGAAACAATAAGGCCTCGGCAAAGCTATAAATGTGGTGAGAAGTACATTTCAGACTATTCATGTAACATGAAGGAAATGCATATGATAGGAGGAGTGGGAAAGGTAAGTACATTTCTTGGATATGGAAGAAGCTAAAAAAGGCAAGGTGTAGTGGAATAATAAACGGTTAGCAGTTAGCTGTGCTAACTGAATTGTTAAGTGGTTAAGCATGCTTAACTAATCAGTTAGGTGGTTAAGTATGCTTAACACACTAATTACGTGTGACTAGTTGTCTGTGACTAGAGGCTATAAAAGCCAGCTCGTTTTCTGTAAATAATCAAGACTTTACTTCATTTCATTTTAACATTCTTTCACAAGTGGTATCAGAGCCGCAGCTTTGGGAACACAGAGAGAACGAAAAATTGAGAGAGATGACCAGTGAAGGAAGCTTCGTGCAACCAGCCATTCCTCGGTTTGATGGTCACTATGACCACTGGAGCTTGTTAATGGAGAATTTTCTGCGGTCAAAGGAGTTCTGGGGATTGGTAGAGGTTGGGTACGCTGAGCCAGCGAATGGAACATTGCAAACTGATGCACAGCAGAAGAAGTTAGATGAGCTGAAATTGAAAGACCTCAAGGTGAAAAATTACCTTTTCCAGGCCATTGATCGCACTGTACTCGACACAATTTTGAAGAAAAATACAGCAAAGGAGATTTGGGATGCTATGAAGAAGAGATATGAAGGAAATGCAAGGGTCAAGAAATCGCACCTACAAGCCTTACGAAGAGAATTTGAAACACTAGAGATGAAATTAGGAGAAGAAGTGACAGATTATTGTTCAAGAGTCATGACAGTAGCGAACAAAATGAGAGTTTATGGTGAAGAGATGGAAGATGTGAAGATCGTAGAGAAAATATTACGCACTCTCACAGACAAATTCAACTATATTGTCTGTTGCATTGAAGAATCAAAAGATACTGAAAAACTGTCTGTAGATGAACTGCAAAGCACATTGATTGTGCATGAATAGAAATTTCGAAAAACTGTTTGTGAAGAACGGGTGTTGAAAGTCACAGTGGAAGAAGGAAGAGGTAGAGGTGGCAGAGGACGAGGTAGAATGGCATATAGAGGAAGGGGAAGGGGAAGAAACAGTTGGAACAACAATAATTTTAGCAATTTTGACAGAAACTACTTCAATTACAGTGACAGAAGTAATTCCAGTAAAGCCATGGTTGAGTGTTACAGATGCCATAGGATGGGGCATTTTCAGTATGAATGCCCATCCTGGAACAGAGAAAGCAATTATGCTCAACTTGATGAAGAAGATGAGATGCTATTGATGGCCTTTGTAAGAGAAAATAAAGTTGACAGGAGAGATGCGTGGTTCCTTGATTCGGGATGTTCGAATCATATGTGTGGGGATAGAACCATGTTCAGCAATTTTGATGAGAATTTTCGACAAATGGTCAGGCTGGGTAACAATACTAGAATAAAAGTGTTGGGGAAAGGGAGTGTAAGGCTGAATGTGAAAGGGATCAATTTCACAGTGACGGAAGTGTTCTTCGTCCCAGAATTGAAGAACAATTTGTTGTCTGTGGGGCAGTTTCAAGAGAAGGGATTGGGAATCTGGATTCAAGGAGGGGTGTGTAAGATATATCACCCTCACAGAGGGTGTATTATCCAGATTACTATGAGCATTAATAGGATGTTCATCCTATTTGCACAAGTGAAGGTGACAGACGGTGACATTGATGAATGTTTGCACATCACAGCAAACAACTTGCAAAATCTCCAGTACTTGTCCCAATTATGGCATCGCAGGTATGGACACCTGCACTTCAAAGGTTTGAAAACACTGCAAAGTAAGGGAATGGTTCATGGCCTTCCCACAATTGTTGCCACGGAAGAGTTGTGTACAGGCTGCATAATGGGCAAACACCATAGGGAACCAATACCGAAAAGAAGCTTCTGGAGAGCTAGTCAAGCATTGGGTTTAATCCATGCTGACATTTGTGGCCCAATCAGCCCTGCATCATATGGAAACAAGAAGTATATCCTGTGCTTGACAGATGACTATAGCAGAAAATCATGGATTTATCTGCTACTTGAAAAATCTGAGGCTCTGCGACATTTCCAGTACTTCAAGAAAAAGGTGGAAAATGAGAGTGGTCTCTTCATAAAGTGTCTGCGAACAGACAGGGGAGGAGAGTTTACGTCAACTGATTTCAACCATTTTTGCGAGCTAAATGGGATTAAAAGGCAACTCACCACTGCCTATACCCCCCAACAGAACGGGGTGGCCGAAAGGAAGAATAGGACATTGATGAATATGGTGCGGTCAATGTTGCTTGAAAAGGGGATTCCAAAGACACTGTGGGGGGAAGCTGTGAGGTGGAGCAATTATGTGTTGAACAGATGCCCAACATTGGTGGTCAAGGATGTCACACCATCTGAAGCTTGGAACGGGATCAAGCCCTCTGTTGAAAATTTCAGAGTTTTCGGGTGCATTGCACATGCACATGTGCCTGAGGTAAACCGATCAAAACTTGATAAACGAAGTGTTAAATGCATATTTTTGGGTGTGAGTGAAGAATCCAAGGGTTATAGGTTGTTTAATCCTATAACTAAGAAAGTGATTATAAGTAGAGATGTGACATTTGAGGAAGATAAGCAATGGGATTGGGATAAAATTTTTCAAGAACAGATATTGATGAATCTAGAATGGGAAGGGGACTGTGAAGAAGGAATCATTGATGATTTCATGGATCCCAGTCATAACAACTATGACAGAAGTGGAAATTGCAGAAATGATGTGAATGAAAGGGAAAATGCAGACTATGTAGGTGAAGGTGCTGAGAATGCAATAAATGCAAATAGAAGTGTTGATGTGTGTGCTGATGATGTGTCTCGACACATAGAGGGTGGAAATCATGGTGCTGATATGCACTCTGTGTCTCGACATAATGAAGGTAGAAATGCTGCTGTGAATGGTGTGAATACTGGTGTAAATGCAGCTGATATGGGCTTGGGTGGCAGTGCTGGTATGAATGCAGGTGACACATTTGGAGGTGCAGGTGACAGAATTGGTAGTGCAGGTGGCAGAATCAGAAAACCCCCAGCTTGGATGAGTGACTATGTCAGCAGGGAAGAGTATGAATCCATAGATGATGAAATGAATTTGGCACTACTGATGTCTAATGATCCAGTGCACTATGAAGAGGCTGTGCAAGATGTGAACTGGAGAATTGCGATGGATAATGAGTTGAAATCCATAGAAAAGAATAAAACATGGAGCTTAGTTACGGCACCCGTTGGGTGTAAGGTAATTGGGGTAAGATGGCTCTATAAAACAAAGTTCAATGAGCATGGTGAGCTTGAGAAATACAAGGCGCGGTTGGTCGCAAAAGGGTATACTCAGAAACATGGGATAGATTACACCGAGGTGTATGCTCCAGTGGCTAGAATTGAAACTGTCAGAATGATCGTAGCTCTGGCGGCGCAAAGGAACTGGAATGTATTTCAGTTGGATGTTAAATCGGCCTTTCTTCATGGTGATCTCAATGAAGATGTGTATATTGAACAACCAAAGGCTATGAAACTAAGGGAAGTGAGAATAAAGTCTACAAGCTGCATAAGGCTTTATATGGGTTGAAGCAAGCCCCACGAGCCTGGTTTAGTCGCATGGAGAATTACTTTATCAATGAAGGATTCTTGAAATGCCCAAATGAGCAAACTCTCTTCACAAAACAGACGAAAGAGGGTAATATGCTTATTGTGAGTGTTTATGTAGATGATCTAATCTACACTGGTAATAATGCAGAGATGATGAACGGTTTTAAGAAGCATATGATGACAGTGTTTGAGATGACGGATTTGGGAAGGATGAAGTTTTTCCTTGGGATTGAAGTAATGCAGAGAAGTGATGGCATCTTCATTTGTCAAAGGAAGTATGCTTTGGAGATTTTAAAGAAATTTGGGATGTCAGAAAGTCATGAAGTAAGTAGCCCAATTGTTCCCGGTTCTAAGCTATGCAAAGATGCAGGAGGGGTTGAAATTGATGAATCATATAATAAGCAAATCATAGGAAGTCTCATGTATCTCACATCAACTCGTCCAGATTTGATGTACAGTGTAAGCCTGATTAGCAGATACATGGCTAAACCAACTGAGGTCCATTTGCAAGCTGCGAAACGGATATTGAGATATCTGAAGGGTACATTTGATTATGGAATTATGTACAAGAGGGGAGGGCCAACTGACTTGATTGCTTACACCGACAGCGACTATGCCGGGGATGTAGATGATCGAAGAAGTACATCTGGTTATGTGTTTCTTTTGAGTACTGGCACAGTGTCCTGGGCATTAAAGAAACAACCGATTGTTACTTTGTCTACCACAGAAGCGGAGTTTGTGGCGGCAGCGGCTTGTGGGAGCCAAGTGGTATGGATGAGGAGAGTACTTGATCAGCTTGGTCAAGTTCAAAAGGAAAATACTATTGTTATGTGCGACAACAGTTCCACCATTAAATTGTCGAAAAATCCTGTCATGCATGGGAGAAGCAAGCACATAGACGTACGTTTTCATTTCCTGAGAGAGTTAGCTAATAATGGAATAATTGAGCTAACTTATTGCGGGACGGGAGAGCAGATCGCGGATGTGATGACGAAACCATTGAAGTTAGAATTTTTCCAGAAATTTAGAAGTCAGATGGGAATGTGTAAAGCCAATGAGATAAACTAACTAAGATCCATAGTTGGTTTAGGAGAGGGATTGTAGTGGAATAATCGGTTAGCAGTTAGTTGTGCTAACTGAATTGTTAACTGGTTGGTTAAGTGGTTAAGCATGCTTAACTAATCAGTTAGGTAGTTAAGCATACTTAACACACTAATCACGTGTGACTAGTCGCCTGTGACTAGAGGCTATAAAAGCCAGCTCGTTTTCTGTAATTCAATAAGACTTTACTTCATTCATTTCAACATTCCTTTACACAAGGTCGGTAAGTATAGACAAGTTATAGTCAAACTTGTAGCAATCTTGAAAAGAAAGATCATGAAAAAGAAAAGAGAGCAGTAGTGGCTAAATTAATTTAGCGGTCAAGTTTATTTCTTAAATAGGCTACATGGGAAGAACTAGACGAGATTAAGATATAGCTTCGGAATTTAAGGTAGTTAAGAGTGGTTAAAAAGTCGGTAATTATTAGACAGTTAGTGAAGTTAGTGGTAGTAAGAAATGGTAGTGGAGTTAGTTGCAAGATGGAAAGTAGTGTATAAAAGATAGTATGGCATAAGCACGTGATTATGTAATAAAAGAAATATTTCTTTTATTACATCTCTTCTCTTGTTTTTCAAGTTCTTTTTCTTTCTCAAAATCTTTTTTTTTTTTTTTTGAGAAATGCCATGCGAGTTTGGTGGAGATCATGTGATGATCGCATGAGTAAGGGCACTAGTGTGACAAAATTCAATACCTTATGAAATATAATCCCACACTAGTTTATTTTGGTTCTCTTTTTTCTTGATTGTCTGCCATATCACTCCTTTTTTTCTTATTTATTTATTTATTTTATATATAAAAAAAAATTGCCACACAAAACCACATAAAATTTGTAGCAAAACAGACAAAAAAAAATCAAAACATATAAAACCAAACTTTATGTTAATAAGGCATACTTCATAAGCCACAAGAAGAACACATCATTTTCCATCATCTACTGGATTCAAGGGTACAATGTAGGATGTTGAAGCTTTTACTTTCTTCCTAAACATTTTGATGGGTGGTATCTCCTCTTCATCTGTAAGCTCTGTTGGGCTTCCTGCTATCCAGGATGCCTCCTAGGGTGGCCAAAGCATCTTGGTACTTGGAAGTTTTGAGGAAACCTCTTATCATTGTTACTTCATTTTCTGAGAACTTTGCTTTCTCCATGACCATGTCAATGAGCTTGATTAGGGTTCCCACCCTAGCTAAAGAAAAAAGGCCCTCGGCAAGCATATAGAAAGATGAGAATTCAGGTATATATCCTCTCTCTAGCATTTCCATAGAGAAATCAACGGCTTCTCCAATTGGTCCTCCACCCTGGCACAGCCCACGGAAAACAATCTTGTATGTGACAGCATCTGGAGCCTGAGCCTTCTCTATCATTTCTCTGAAAAGTCTCACGGCTTCTCTTGATCTCTTCCGTCGAAATAGTGCTTGAATTACAGGGTTATAGGCATGTGGAGTCAGAGTTATGCCCTTCATTTGAATGGTTCTGAGGAGCTTAGTTGCAACCTCTACTCTGCCTGCCTTGCACAGTCCTGCAATCAGGGTCCCATACGTGACGATATCTGGTTCGCACCCATCTGAAGCCATGGTTTGAACAATATCAGCTGCTTTTTTTATGTCCCCTGCCTTGCAGAAGAACGTAAGCAGAGAATTGTAGGTGAATTTGTCAGGCCTCAACCCTTCCATTATCATCTGGTCCATCAACTGAGAAGCCTCCTCCACCCTCTCACTCTTACAGAGACCATCAATAAGGGTGTTGTAGGTCACTGAATTTCTGGAAACCCCCTGGAGTTCCATCTGGTCAAAGATCTCCTCCGCATCTGCAATCTTCTTGTTTTTGCAAAACCCATCAATCAACGTATTGTACGTTATAACATTCCGCGCACAACCACTCACTTCCATTTCCTTGAGCAGATTCAGAGCTTCCTGAAGCTTCCCTCTGAAACAAAGGCTGTCAATCAACATATTGTAGGTAAACTCGTCAGGATGGCACCCTTTAGTCTTCATCTCCTTGTACAATTCCATTGCGATGCTATGATTTCGACTCAAGCACAGACCTTGTATAAGAGAATTATATGTACAAACATCTGGTAGAATCCCCTTGCTAGTCAAAACAAGAGCAAGTTTTGTAGCCTCTTCAACTTGGTTCTCCTTACACAAGGTACTAATAATCGTGTTATACGTAACCGTATTCGGCGAACAATCGCTCTCAATCATCTGGTTGAGAACTTCTATAGCCTTATCAACCTCACCCAACTTACACAAACCCGAAATCAAAGAATTATATGTGTATATATCCGGATCAAACCCTTCCCTGAGCATCATATCCATGACCTCTAAAGCATGCTTGACATGCCCTGTCTTACTCAACCCATTAACCAACATATTAAAGGTATACTTATCCGGAAAAAATCCCTCCCTCAACGACATCTCTTCTATAAACCTCAACGCCTCCTCAACCCTTCCCTCTTTGCAAAACCCATTAACCAAAACATTAACAGTCACGTTAGTCACAACACATCCAGCTTCCACCATTTGCTCTTTCACTCTCATCGCACCATCTAAGTTCCCTTCCTCAATAAACCCCTGCATTATAGTTGTAAACGTTTTCTCATCCGGCAACAAACCAAAATCTTCCATCTCCTCCATCAACAAAATGGCTGGCCTGATTTGATGAGCTCTACACAAAGCTTTAATTAAAATATTAAAAGTCGACACATCAGGCCTAACTCCTCTACTAACCATATTAGAATGCGAGATTTCCACTAGCTTCAACTTATTTCCATCAACAAGAACATTCAACAAGAAATTATAAAAATGGGTGTTCGCCACTACCCCAAATTCAACTTCCATCGCATCAACAAACTGAATAATCTCATCATATAATCCAAAATTGGCATAACTTTCAATAAAAACAAGTAAAGAGTCATTATCAATGACAGACAAAGAAATCTTCATTTCTTTCAAGATGTCTTTCATTGCATCAAATTCACCTGCTTTACCAAGTTTCTGAAGAACTTCCTTGTAGATGGATGAACTGGGCTTGAAATTTGGCTGCTTCGAGGCCCAGTAAAACAGGTGAATCACGGCGGAGGAGTCTTCTTCGCGGCGAAGGGAGTGGAGGAGTTGGGTTGGAGTGAAATTGGGAGATAGACGGATTGCTGGGTCAGTGGTCGAGGTGAGCGTCTCATGGTTTGTGGTAGCAAAAGAAAGAGTGGAATTGGAGGCGGGTTTGTGAGAGGCGGGGTGGTGATGGTGGTGGTGGAAGGGAAACCAAGTGTGGTACTTGAGAGTAGAAGTAAAAGCCATGGTGGGTTCAGTTCTTCGGCTGAGTTGGAATTTTCAAGACACATCCATGGAAAGAGATAGGGATGTTGGCTGGGTTTAGGCCTTTGCAGGCTAAGCAAGTAATTTTGTTTTTTTAAGGTATCATTTTCATGGTTCTGATCCAGCCCATCGAATTAACCGGATAATTTACAGACCCGGGTTTTGATCCGAGCAGGGTAGTTAAAAAGAAATCCTCATTTTTTTTTATCAAAATAATTTATCTTAAAATCATTTTTTAAAGAAAAAAAATAACATGTTTTGAGTTTTCCCCCAACAAGTTCTATATTCAAATTAAATGTAAATGGTCTGTATAAACTATAAACCTAATTAATTCTGATGTATGAAAAATAGTTTAGATATAAAAGATCCAAAATTTATTATTCCTTTCTAGGTATGAGAATAGAAGTTCTTGTTTAGCAATGCTTTGAGCAGCTAAAATCATGGCAAAATGCTCAAGTCGTAGAATGAGCTTGTTCATATTGCTCAAGAACATGGATTGATCATCAGTCTTGTATGCTTCAACATTTTTGCCATTTAGTAAAAAAGAAATAATATCTAGGTTTAGTTCATCAACATTTGGCAACGGAATTTTCACAGTACACACTACACTTACTAGAGGGAGCATGGCTAAAGCTATCAATGCTTTGAAGACCATGTTGTTAAATATTGCAGGTCCAAGAATATCGGGGGAGGGATAGTAGGGTTACACATTTCATGCACTAAAATGTTTAAAGAAACCGTGTGAATGCACCCGCAGTCTATAATATAGGCCTCCAATTGTTACAGCTTACACCTAGAAACCCCAATTTTGGGGGAGTGAAAAGAATTATGAAAGAGGATTGAAAATGGAGGAGAGATCATGCCACAGAGAACGTTTCCATGACACCCCAGGGATCTCTTTTCCAGCTCCAGATTTATCGGAATCATGCATATGTACAGCAACAAAAGCTGAATTATAATCTCTTTGTTGCAGGTTGGATGACCATCTAAAGAGCTGTAGCTGTATCTGTTGCGTAGCAGCCAAGAACGCGAAGAAAACTAGCAAATTCCTGGATGAAGATGGACAAGATTTAGAATAAATTTGGTTTCAGTTGACAAGTTCTGGCATTTGGTTTCTAGGACATGCGAAAAAACAAATAGGCAGCACGTCAGAGAGTAGATTCAAAAAGCAGGATAATATGAAGTAGAAGCAAGGAGAAGAAAGGGTTTCGCTTCTTCAACAAGGATGAGTTTTCTCAGATGTGTCAGGAAATTTTACACTCGCTGACCTGCAAATGTGCCAAGGCGTGCTGAGCCCGAGGTTCTGCCATGGAAGCTTCAAAGTCGACGTAGAAAAGGTAATCAAAGTACCTGTTGCCAGAAATACATCATTACTGTTACACATCCTCCAAAAATCAAGAAATGATATCTTCATCTGAAACTATACAAGTTGCAGAGAAGTTGAGGAACAAATGAGACTCGACTCTTCAAAAAGTAGGTTCAGTCGAGTGCAAGTCTTTTGGATGCAAAACTTACGATGCAAACATAAATGGAGACGAGCACCGTCTTTTCAGCACCGATTTGAGCAAGGGAAAGTCTCAATGATGAAAAGATTAAAAAAAAAAAACACTTACTTGGCACTTCCCTTGTTAGAATCATCAACAACCCTTAATGGACGCTTTCTTTGTGGGCGACTCTCTATCTGGAAGTTGTAAAAGAGAGAGAACAGTTGGTTTTTGGATACAGCTTCAGACAAAATGATCTTAACTAAAACAATTACCTTTATCAAGTTAATGTCCCTCGAAGCAAACACCGCCAGTGCTTTGAACAGCATGCCAGGACCTTCCTCGAGAGTGAAAACAATGCTTGTCTAAGATGGGAAAAATCATGACTCGGAATCAAATGTTTATAGAAAGATTTATTTTGATATGTCAACGGAAAGTACACAGGACTGGGAGACAGATATTAATACCTTATGGGGCCTGTCAGTTCCAGGAATTATAGGTTCTCTTGCAAATATCAAAAAGCGGGTAATATTATCATCATCATCCTGACATATGTGGAAGTGAAGAAAATCAGAACACTATCAATCCGAACTCCTCTGAGACTAGATCCCAAACACATCAGTCAAATTTGCACAGCATATTTGGTGGCTTTAGAAGCATAAACCAGAGTGAATGTAATGAATCTCAAAGCATGTTTTCCAACTTCATAAAACTAATCATTAAGATTTTCTGAGAACGTCAATGAGTGAGCGTCTTTAGAGGTTGTGGCTTAACAAACATGTTGACTAGCACATATTTCCAATTGGCATTCTCCACAAGAGAGATTTTTTCAGCCAATTCCACATCCAGCAGCAACCCCATTAACATGTACAAGAACACATGAGTGACTAGTTCAGAATCTAATCAAGATGTTGCCTCAGATAGCTTGAACAAGTAGGTCCTGGCAAATTTATCTGGTAAAGCCATTTGGCAAGAACCAAGCAACCTGGGATAGAATCCCATACTCATACTAGGGAAGGGAGAGGGGGGTAACTAAAATGCCAATGGACCAACTGGTACAAAGGAGCTACAGTAACATCTTTTACTTTGCTTTGCAGATTATCGCATCTGTGGAGACAAGGTTACAATGTTTGGCTATTTTTGTCAATAAATGACCAAGCAGGTCAGGTTAATAACCAAGGTTACATAGATGCATGTGATAACAATTTAAATTATTTTTCCAGTATGAGGAAGGTATTTAATTTGAAAATTCATGTGATAAACTGTCGTGGGAAACTTAAAGGAGAAGTCTTGCCTGGATTTTTTCCAATAGAATGTTGAGGCCATAGATGTCTGCCGCACGAGCACTAGCGATCACACCAGTACCTCTTTCACCACTTGCTGCGACCATCTATCCCCGAACATTTTTACATTTAGTACATAGACAGTCTATAGCATGATTCAAGCTTGGTCAAAACAAGATGAAAAGATCTGAAAACTACCTGAGCAGCACCTGCAGTATCATCAGCACTAACTCTGACAACACCTAGTTTGGACAATGTCATGTCACATTGTTCGAATGCCTACAAGTTAGAATATTTTTTTAATAGAGCATCATATAAGTTTTTGAATTTAGCCAAAAAGTCGAAGCATAACCAGTAGGCAACATATGGATTTTAGAGATCAAATGCTTGAAATGTCGGGAGCAAAAGTTCAGAAAGTAATTAGATCACGCTGCCAGGACTCTACTGTGGCTGGATTAGCACTAGTCAATAGGTGTTGTACAAGTTTAGATATGATCACCTTAATGAAATCAGTTTCAAAGTTTTCAGTAATAAATGAAATTTCACAAGCACTTTGACTACATGTTGATGGATCTCATGGTGCACATCAGTAAATGTTTTCTAAAACAAACCAAAGTTACCTCAAAACACTCATTGGAGGCCATCTCCCAATCCAAATCAAACTACCAATAAATTCCAGAATACAAATTTCACAAGCACTTTGACTACATATGGATATATCTCATTGTGTACATCAGTAAATGTTTTCTAAAACAAACCACTCATTGAAGGGCATCTCCCATTCGAAATCAAACCACCAATAAAATCCAGCATACAAATTTTGGCTTTCTAAATTATTTAGTATCACTTACTTTAGTGATCCGACAATTATTAGTTATATTAGTACAAGGGAAAAAAAAAAAAAGGGTAATGAAATGACATAACATTTTCTGCAAATTCAAAATTTTATTTGTAATCTGATGCACTCCTCAAGGCAAATTATGTTATTGCATTCCATAGAACAAACATTCTGCAGAAGATTACCACGATTTACTGTCTCATACAAGCAGCACACACCATTGTCAGAAAATTAATCAGGAAACTGGGTGTTTAGCTCCCTCATCTAACTTTCATGTGGGATCTATTTTTAAAAACAATATGCTGACCCCATTAAACAATATGTAAGAGAGGAGAGTAGTGCTCAGAGTTTGCACGACCTTGTGTTAAATTATTTTTCCCATTCCAGTGCTCATTCCATACCACAATCTTCAGTGTTTTGTGAATTTGAAACCACACACACACACAAAAAAAAAAAAAAAAAAAAAGACAACGGATTAAAATGCAAGAAATAAAGCACTAACCTGGGGGTGGCTCAAAACACGTTTCAATTCCTCCTTCTGCACACCAGGCAATCCCAAAAGGCAATGGTTAACAATCATCTGCACCTCCCCTACTATATGCAGCCTATGGCGAAGGAGTAAATCATAATTGCGGTGGATGCTGCCGCCCACTGAATTTTCAATGGGGAGGACTGCTTTATCCACTAACCAGAGTTCAACTGCCTGTTCAATCGAGCAAATAAGAATATTGGTGACAATCTGAAAATCATTTGTAGATTAGTTCAGAAAAGAAAAGTGATACATAGGAATTATTTGAACCTTGAAAGCAGCTTCAAACTCTTCACAGGGGACAGTTTCACACTTTGGATATGCTTTGAGCGCAGCAGCCTCACCGTAGGCACCTGGCATCCCCTAAAATGGGCACCAGACCAGCTTAAGAATAGCATAAAAGGCATAGATGTTTGAGTGAGGAATATTCAAGTTCTTACCTGAAATGCAACCCGTACTTTTGCACCATTTCCAGGGGGAGAAGAAAGATATGTAACAGATAACGGCTCTGCAACACATAGAAAAAACGCAAAACAGATCAATCAACAATTGTTAGAGTTCAGGAAATCGGCACCAGCTTAATAAATTTGCTTTCTCATTATTGTACAGTGGATTATTAGTGCTTGGTCGACCTTAACAGGCAACATGATAATTATCCGCCATGTGGTTGAAGCTTACGAATCAGAACAAGATTTAGAAACACACCATTGATTCCATCAGCTCAAAAAGATGAATTCATTCCATAATCCCATCTATAGCCACAATAGCAATTGCTAAAAAACTCAAAAACTACAAAATAGAATAGAAAATCAATCTGCGTTGCCAGCCAATTGATTTAGAAACACACCATTGATTCCATCAGCTCAAAAAGATGAATTCATTCCATAATCCCATCTATAGCCACAATAGCAATTGCTAAAAAACTCAAAAACTAAAAAATAGAATAGAAAATCAATCTGCGTTGCCAGCCAATTGATTATGTTTCGGTTTCCAAGTTCAAACCAAATTGATTGTTAAACTACAGACACATATTAAATACTAATCCATCAGGGAAGCAAGGTCTTGTTTTATACTAAAGCAGGCTGTTTCGCAATCCAATTTGACAAAAAGCTAGTGATTTTAAAACATCAATTCACTATATAAAAATCCAATAGGAATAAACACAGTTTAACTACAAAGAAAAACAGTGAATGAATACGCAATAACTCACTAGGAAGAAGGTTCAAATCCTTGTGAAACCCCTTGGACTGAGTGTTCTGAACCTGATCAATTGCCTCAGAAGTCTCCAACTGGGGAGTTAAAGGCTTCTCATCTTCAACAGGAGTGATAGCTCTTTGAGCCAAAAGACTCACACAACAACATTCCCATTTAGGGAGCCTCTCACGATCCCAATTGCACCTCAAATCCACACATCTCCTTAACCCCAAATCTGACACACCTACATTATAATGAGGCCTTAAAGGGTTAGCCCAGATGTGAGAAGCATCCCTTAAAGCCATTAAAAAGTGAGAAGGACTGCAACTTTCACAACGTAAATGCAAATGCAAACCAAAAAAGAACTAACATAACAAAACACCCCCACCAGCAAGGCTATTAAGAAAACATAAGAGAAGAGTTGGTGGTGATAGGGTTGTTGGAAGTGTGTTTTGGTGAAATCTCCTACAACATTGTCAAGGAAACTCAACTCTATAGACCCCACCAACCCAAAGAACCATTCAAGTAAAACCCTTAATTCAATAGTCTCTAAAATCAAAAAAGAAGTAATCTTTTTCTTTTTTTCTTTTATAAATATATTATGACACAGAATTGGTCTCTTTAAGGGATAGTTAGTGAGGTAGGTGAGCCTGAAAGTTGGCTACACGGTTTCTCAGCTTCTATGGGCGCACACACACAAAAAAAAGAAGCACAAAGCATTGAATGAGAAACTTTTAGTTAAATGTGTGTAGTCGGCTTTCTCTATCTTCAGTTATATATGTGTACTGCGATGTGCATTTACAAAGACTAAACCTTTTACAGGTATTAACAAAGAAGAGGGAGAGGGAGGTTGTTTTCTCTTGTAGGGTAGGCCTTATTTCTGTCCCTGTAGATTCAAT
Source organism: Salix arbutifolia (assembly GCA_025169955.1). Taxonomy (NCBI): domain Eukaryota; kingdom Viridiplantae; phylum Streptophyta; class Magnoliopsida; order Malpighiales; family Salicaceae; genus Salix; species Salix arbutifolia. The sequence continues at coordinate 570,418 of CM045905.1, forward strand.
ACCTTAAATAGCTTCTTTCTTTTTTTGGGTTTTCCATTTTTCTTAGTGTTTTCTTATGAAATATAGTTATGTTTTAATAGAGATTTGAGAGGAAAGAATGGGAGATAAAACAAGAAAAAATATTAAAATAACATGAAGAAATGTGATTCGTTAATAGTTGTTTGGTGGTAAAGGGTTTTAATTAAAAACTTTGAAAATTGTAAGATTGGGATATATATATATATATATATATAGTATACTTTCTTCTTCTTCAATATTTATAATCATTTCACAATTATCAATATTTTAAACCATGATAATTAGATTGTTTTATGATTAATAATTAAAGTAATTAAATTCAGTTTAACTCATTACCGTCTCAAGATAAGAAAGATTTGAGAAGTTGAGTCCTAATAAGCCCTAAAGCAAGTAGGTAATTCTAGATTTTGTGGTAGTTTGGGTCGTGGTGTTTGCTCCTTCGATGTATAAATTTCTTTGAAAAGTAATTTTACAAAGAATAAAATTGAAATTTACTTAAAAAAACATATATGTTTGGTTGACTTGTCCACATCACTGTGGAAATGGGAGAAGTTATATTGTTTTTCTTATGGGAGGAATGACTTTTCGGAATGTCCACAAAACTAATTGACTTGTGGGGGAGGAGCAATGCCTAATGTCTTAAGAAGAGTAGTAGTAATGCCATAGTTTAATACAATATATAATGTATATTACTATGCTATCATCTCCAGTTAATTTATATACATAAAATAAGTTACCAACCACATGCATTTTGTCAAAGTTCAAACGTTTTATCTTGTAATATTTTATTGTAAGCAGAATTTCTCCTTCTGGATTGCATGGTGGAGCCGCCCGTGCTTCCAGCAGATGAAGATCTTAGGATTGCTGCCACTGTTTATCCTGCAGGCCTGAAAAGCCTGCAATAACCATACATTCTGCAAACCAAAACGGCGAGGTTTGAGCAGAATCTTCTTAGAAAAGAGCAAATCTATATGCGAAGGCCAGACAACAAATGGAGTACGAGGTAAACAAGGACATGAAACAGGTCTGCCGATCATGTGTAGATTCTTTACTCCACACTGAGCTGGCTATTTGTCCTTTGAAACCCTACTGCTGTCACTGGATTGGTAGAATGTTTGGAAAGTTGGTGAAAGATGGTCAGTTGACAATAACCAGTTAGCTAACTATACGAGAGTCAATAAAATAAATAACTAAATAATAGAGTGGGATTTCAAAAAAAAACTCAAAGTAACAAATAATACGTGCTTTCTTAAGTAAAGTAAGGCAAAACCCTATCACATTTGTTTATCAATTGCAAGAAATATATAAATTTTAGCAATTGGTATTCAATTATTAATTTTAATTATCATAATTCTTGTTTGTAATCTAATACTATCTCATACATACAAATATATATATATATATATATATATGATTTTCTATAACATGCATAAGTCAATGCTGAATATGGTGTTTATAATAAGTCCCTTGAATAGTTACATTGAGCATTTATCATTTTGCAAGGAATTGACTTATTTGATTACTCGAGTTTGATCAAATTATTTTTTACTTGATTTTTTTTTTAACTTAGTTCAGGTCAGGTTTATAAGGAAATTAATAATACCAAGTATTCCACTACAACTAAGAGTCTTAAATAGAAACCATGGATCTTAGGTTCTAATAAAAGTGCAAATAAATCCTACATATTGAGCATATATTTCATTTTTACTTTTTTGTAGGAAGATTAAACAATTTTTTCTTGGGTTTGACTTGATTTTCACAATCATACTATGAATTTGATTTGTTTGTGATAGTAAAGTCAAAAGTATATTTTGTAAGTTAATTATCAAAATTATTTTTAAATCATTGGATTATTTATTGGTTTACAGGAGAAAGCTAAAATTAATATTGGCGATAACAATTAGGTTTGAATGAGGAAAGAAATTCTTTCTGCTTTTTCATATCATATAATTGAGTTTCATTATTTATTTTAAAAAAATATAGGATATATATGAAATATATATTTGTGAAGATATTTTAAACTTAGTCTAAATATCTATGTGGTGATGATTCTTTAAAATACATATGAGAGGTAGAGATAGAATGAAGATAAAAAAGGTTTTACAAGTTTAAATTTGCCCTTCTTTTTTTTTTTCTTTCTAGACATGTACCTTTATAGTTTTTTTAAACTTGTTCATCAATTTATAAGATAGTGTTTGGTTATGGTCTCAAGTCGAAAGTGAACAAGATAGTAAAGACAAGTGAGATCAAAAAAATGAGTTTAAGACAGAATTATATTTAGTAGTGATGTATAAGACAAAATGATTTTTCATGTATCATGTTTGATTATATATGTATTGTTGTCAAACCTATATATTTTTTAAAAAATAATCTCATTATTTTAATTTATCGAGTATTAAAATTAATAATATTATAATAACACTAATTATAAAATCAGGACTTACTTGACAGATTGATTTAAGGTTTGAAGTAATCCGAGTTTATGAAAAAATAAAGGAAGGATTGACTCGACCTTATCCAGTTAAAAACCCAGGTCAACTTGGGATGGTAATAACAATTTTTATCCTAACATTGACTTGGGTTAACCCTCTTGGTCTATGACAAGGGTATTGCCTCAGGTTAACCCCCGAGTCAAGTTTTAATACTATGATAATTATTACTCTTGTTGTTATATTGACCCGGGTCAACTTAGGTTGATCCTCCTAACATGTGACTTGGGTATTATCTTAGGTCAATTATCAAGTATAGTTTTACTACTATTGAAATAAAAATTACTCGTTACCCGGTCTTATAATATATTAAAATAAACTATTATCTTATGTTAACTTGGGTCAATGGTCAAACCCACTTGTGACCACGTTAATGATCAAAGTCACTCGTTACCCGGTCCTTGCCTCGGATTGACTCTCAAATCAAGTTTAAAACTATAATAATTATTATTTTTATTTTTATATTGACTCGAGTCAACCTAACTCGTGACTTAGGCCTCGATCAATGTCTAATAAGACTAATATCCTTGGCTTTGCCCTGGATTCACCCCGGGTTGAATTTTAAAATTATGATAATAATCATTTATATCATTACATGTCTTATAATATATTTAAAACCCATCCACATATACTTGAGATATTCTCTGACGGGGAAAATCATAGTCAGTGCATCTAGATTCCTTTGATTATATCAAATACTGCATCATTTTTTACCCTATCTGCCAATCATCCCACAACATGATTCGTCTACTGGTCCATCTACAGGAGAATCTGTGGGAGGATATGATATCATAGAATGACAGGATTTTCAATAAAAATAATGGATGGCTTTGTCACAGGTTTTCTTACCAACCCAGATGTTTCTTCAAGTAGCTGAATCGATCCTCAAGCTAATTTTACTATCCAGGAAAGGATGTTGCAACAAGTGCTACACCTAACCAAATCTTACTTTCTCGATGAGGTAGGTGTTGAAAAGTTTATGGTAAAAAGAAGTTGACAACAATTTCTCCAAGGAAAGTGATGGGAGGACTTCTTGCTAAGACAAAGCAGAGAATGATGATTACGAGCTAGCTTGTCAATGCAGATTACCGAAGATGAAGCGACGCCACTTTACCCGTTACATTGCATTTGTTGAGAGGGGAATTTAGGGTAATTTTTTTTCCTGTTTTCACACTGAAATCTCTCTCTAACCACTCCTGACTTTAGGTAATTCATTGTATATTATCACTTAATCGTGACTTTTCTTGTTCTGTGCATGGCCGTGTGTGATTCTGGAGGCTGAAAGTCTCACGTTGGTCAAGTAATGTGTGTTCTCGTGGGTAAAACATATCTTTAGTTTATAGCATTTTTATTACACTTGCTGACCACGGCGATTCACCAACCTCATCCATCACCTTGCCAAGTTTTAAATTAAACTATATAGTAATTGATTTAATATGGTTTTGGTAAACTCCAATCAAAATATAATATGCTTTAAAAAATCATTTGAAAAAAATATTGTTCTCCATGGACTTGTCCTCTTTCTTCAATCTGCTTTCTGCACTTCCTTCTCCTTCATATGAAATCCTGCTGGAATCCGACAAGCAACTGAACAAAGCCATTGATAAGGAGCTCAGAAGTCGAGCTATGGACCGAGCTGGTTTAAACACTTTGCTGGACAACATTGGCTACTTGCCTGGACCCACGTGTTAAATGGCATGCTGGGTTCAGATTTGACAAGGAAAGAAACATCTCGCATTTGGCAGTGGTCAATTCGAGGGTGGTCGAGATTTCATTGTCTCATAATTTCCATAAGGATCACCGAAGTTGAAGATATTAATTCACCAGTGTCATGAATTTCGCTTCCAAGCTTTTGGACTCCATAAATTACCAAGCAATAAAGAAGGGTGGCACAAGAGAAACTTCAATGAGAGATTGATCTCTACAAGGGCCATAGATTTTGTTCATTACAAGGCCCATTTCTTATGTTGAATGTTAGGGTTCAAAATATATTTGTGGACACCAGCTGGGCCTAATCTGAGGCCTTGAGAAAACACACAATATTGGCCCCACAAGCCCATATCTTTAGTCCTTCATAAAGAACATCTCTTCACATGCAGAAATTAAAGAAAAAGTGGGATAATTAATATAGCAGTAATCTAATTTCTAAGTTACACCGAGACCACTGTTATCTTTGAGACGGGAGAGTCAATTACTGCAAGTTCATCAGCCAAAACCTTAACGGCGTTGAGATTTTACAAATTACAATGGAGGAGAAGAATCCTGCACAACTCAACTCACACAACAGTACTCATAATTTTCTAATTTATAAAAATCTTTAGTTTAGATAAATTTTAATACTAGTTGTTTTTGTGATAGAAAATGATATTTTTTCTGCCTCTAATAATATAAGATTAATTAGTTCATACAAGACTTCATCGTTTTGAAATATAATATAGTATATCATTACCAATTTTATACAACTTATTTTTGTTTTATTGTTTTAAACTATGGTTTAATTTAAAATTAGAATTAAGATTTATATATGTAAGAAAAACTAAAATTAAGATATTTTAAAACTTTGGCGTGACCGAGGTCCCTCCAAAACATAACATAGGTCCGCCCTTGCTTATGTTTGAAATAGATTTTGAGAATTATAAAATTTATTTGACCTGAGATTGTTTAAATACATTATTTATCCAACTTGCCCTCGACTTCAAAATACTTCGTTACACACCGCTGGCTCTTTGAGGTCACACATGCACGTCCTTTTATATGATTTAATTAAATTCTCGACACAACCCTAGTAAGAAGATAATCAGAAAAAATAAAAATAAAGTAGCTTGTATATATATATATATATATAAAGGTGCAACCACTACACAACAACCTTCTACCACATGCAAGAACTACACGTATACTCTTTAGCGTTACCCAAGAGCCAGGAGAAAAATGTCAAATGAAACAAAAACAATTTATTTTTTTATTTGTCAATTTGTACAAAGGGCTTGCTGAGAAGTGTTGACAATTTAATTGACGCACAAACAAAGATAAAAGATAGATCATTAATCGATTAATATAATCAACAAACATCAATAAATAAATAAACTTTCTTCTTCCAATAATAAACTACACAAAAATTAGCAGTTATATTTGGTTCGAACCTAATTTTTTTTAACACAACTGCTTGACTAGATTGAAGAATACAAGTAAATTCATGGTGTTCAGATAATAACTAGTATGGTTTTACTAGTGACTAATTGTATTTATTTAAAAGAGAAAAATAAATATAAAAAAAGAACAAGATTCTAAGATGAGATATTTTTATTATTTTTATGGAGTATAAGCTTTATCTTCTTCTTTTTTACTAATAGAATACTACCATAAGATTTTCTGGAAAATACTAGAAATCATGTATTTATACATGTATGAATGTGTGTATAATTGGTTGGATGTAATGTACCTACCCCGATGTCCAGCCAGGACATGGTGGTGAACACAACTACTTCAGGTTAAGGTTTTCTAAAGGAACATGAGCAGAAAGAGTTAAGGTTAGTTGGATTCCAAAGATAGTTTTCTTCATGACAAGGAAAGAAGAAACAAGTGAGTTGGAAAGTCTTTTTTTAAGCATAGATTGGAGCTAAAGACAGCCTATCAACAAGTGGCTTCTTTTCCTTTTCGATAGCTCAAAAGTGCCTGAGCCCTCGATCATTTTCCATTAACTCTTCCCTCAAGTTTTCTCAATCTAAGCCAAGGCTGATCACCACAAGGTAAACCTTGCCTCTTTCCCTTTCACCCACCAAATTAAATATGATATCTTCATCTTCTCTTTGGTTGTGTTCTTGTCAATGTGTAATGTGTTTGTGTCTTGGATCTGTATCTATTTTGACGTGCAGAACTCTTGTAAAAATAGCAGAAATACTTGGTCTCTTCATGCATCTGAATATGATCTCTAGTTGCTGATAAAGAATGGCTTTTCTTCTCCATGATTTTCTTGAAAAATTCTCTTGATGTTTTGACTCTCGTGTTTATGTGGGTTAATTGGATCTGTACTTTTCTTGTGAGGTATGCGAATACAAGTTACTAAACATTGGCGTTGTTGTTAGATTCTTGGCTTAATCGAAGCAGAACAAGAAACGATGGCAAGTGAGGCTCCCAGCTGGGCAGATCAATGGGGTTCAGGAGGCATTGGTTCCATGGAAGAAGACAATTACGCAACCAAGCAAGATCCCACCAACGAGAAGAAGTCAGATTCCAAAGGGGGATTAAACAAAGCCAAAACAGCTGCTATGTCCGGGGCACAAAAGCTCAAGAGTGGAGCATCCAGCAGCTTCAAATGGGTCAAAAGTAAATGCCAGAAAAAATAATCTCCGACAAGATCTATATGTAATCAAACTAGCCTCGTGTTATAATAGCAACAACAGATGATTTCTGGCAGATTATGTTGTGGGATGCTATTAATGCTTCCTTTGTCTTCCCTCTTTTTTATCGCATGTTTATTTGTCTAGGAGGTTGTTTGAATGAATGCTGGCTGGCTCACAGAATAAACAGATCATCAACCAGTGCAAACACATCCTGGGATTGCAGGATCCAATTGCATCGTGTTAGCTTTTGCGATTAAAGTTTGAGAAAGTGATGTTTATAAAAAGTCTAAAGTAGAATCCAAGATGTGAATTGATTGATAAAACACTTTCAATTATTGCCACACCACACTGTCCCACAGAGCACACCAACTATATTTTAGAGTAAAAGTTATTAAGCTGTAGTAACAGCTAGGAAATGGAGGCTGTAAGATGCCCTTTACACTACAGAAGGCCAAATGAACAGCTCATTCTGGTTGACATGAGCAGGCAACTTCTGAACATTCCAGCCCAAATAAAAAACAAAAACAGAAAAAGATTTACAACCCGTTCAATAGCATGGAAACACATTGGTGTATAGCTTCTATTGTATGAAGGAAAAATCTTCCACGTTAAAGGGTATAGATCTTATTAATAACAAAACCAAGGACGAAACAAGTCAAAAGAAGCCATACAAGAATCTCTTTTCATTGCTTCAAGGAGAATCGAGAGAACAAGTTTCACTTCGTATATTTGCACCTCAAGCCAAGACCATGTTATCCATTGATTTCCATGTCATCAATCAAACAACTTCCATTATCCACTCAATGGCATGATCAAGACTAAAGGGAATAGATAAAAAAAAAAAAAGTCAGCGTATGCTGAATGCTAAGAATATACTTCTTCCAGGATTCATTTATACAGATTGATGACATAATCTAGTGCAATCCAAAGGTATTCTCCCCACTGTATGTCATGTAAAGAAAACCATCTTCATCCTTGTTTTCCTCGTAGATTGCGGACATCAATGAAGCTGGAAAAAATAAAGACAGAAAAATTACCATCGTAACTCAGAACATTGACTTACAGATCGAAAATTACAGAGCACTACTCACCGGTAGAAGGCAGGGTGTTTTTTACAAAGACAAATATAGCCTTCTCAGGACTGAGCTTGATCCTTTTCCGGACAACATAAACAAATTGACCCACAGTCAAATCAGCTGGCACGAGATATCTGAATTTACAACAACAGTATCAAATTAGAACGAAATGAGTATGGAGTAAGAATTGAAATCCCCTTTCTGGTGTACAAAACTTGAGTCAGCAGGGAGTCATTACTGCTGCTAAATACTCAAATTGTTAATTGAATACATACATAGAGGTTTCAAAAAGTCATAATAGGCAACAAAATGTTCTTGCTAAGAAAAAAAGAAATTAACCAGTTATCAAAAAAGATCATAAAAATCAACTAATATCTAACTAGAGCTCCTTCAAATAAGATGAGTTCGTCCTGCAACTTAAAACAGGAAAGAATATGAAAGAAAATAGAACTGACTTCTTCTTATCAATGTCAGGGATGTCACTCCTTTCGGCCCTTTCCACAATCACCTGCACAGCGCACCACATGCCAGTTAGAAGGAAGTGTATTTTCAGAATGACTAGAGCATATAGAATCTTGATTGCAATCTGATGTTCTTACAGGTACTCTATCAGGATATTTCTCTCTGATGCGAGAAGCTTCTGCTAGCCTCCTCTCTGAAGAATGTTCAAATTTTAGATACAAGGCAGACAGATTCATATACTATCAACATGTTGACTTTGTTTTCGACATACATGGTTAAGATAAAATAGCACACCATAACCAAATTAGAGTGCTACAACATCAATAGAAACCATATGAACCTCATATTTAATTTGGATTTACAAAAACGAACTTGCTATAAAATGTTCAGGAAAAAAAGAGAGTAAAATTCATTTGTTTCCTTAAGAAATGCAGCAAATTAAGTACACAATCAACGCCACCGCATTCAGATCTCACCCTAAAGTTCATTCCTTCCATGTCATCAAAGAAAAATATATATGAAACGGTAGATGAAATTCACGGGATGTCCCAAGTCTCAACTACACCAAACAATGAAATTTGCCAGATGGCCTGATCACGTTAGCCCATTGCAAAATCTCGAGTCTCGTACCAAAAATAAAAATTCATCTAATCTCTGCATATCAAATTGTATTTAAGCCCAAGATTTCCAGAAGTTTATATTCTCCTTTACGTATCAAACTAAACTCTCACCAGGCCCACAATCTCATTCAAAAATTAAACCTCTCGTATCTTCATTATCAAACTAAAGAGCTAGCCAAGAAGAAAGTACAGCATGATCAAGCCCCCCACCGAAAAAAAATCATCAAAGGAGTAACTTCAAGCTTTTTTTCCTTTTTCTTTTTTCAAATGAAATAACTCAAATCAAAGGCTACATGATTTTCCACAACTCCTCGAATAATCCAATAAACACGAGATTGTGACTGGGAAAACAAAAACATGGGTTTTAACAAATCAATCGAAATAGAAACGAAACAAAACTAACCCAAAGTATGATCTAGCTTGAATGAACTTCTAGCCATGGTGGTGGTATCGAGATTGGAACTTTTATAATCCACTGCAAATTTCAAGCACCAAAACATCATTAAAATCTTCTATTTCACTAAGATACCACAAAAAAGGATTCAAAACTTTTATCAAACATAATCAACCAACTGCATAAAGTTTCATTCTTTTTATAAAAAATAATGAATCCAGATAAAGTTTCAAACTTCACAACATACCTAACAAGAAATAACAAAAATAAATTGAAGGTGACTTGGGTTTTGATTTTGATTGATCGATCGAAGTGAAGGTAAAGAAAAGACAAATGGTAGGGCGAGGGAGAGGGAGAGGTTACTTGTCAGGGTTTTACTTTGATGCCAACAAGAAACCTATTGGTTTTGTACAAGGAGTGTCTTTGGTGATTGTATTGGATCACAAACAGTACTTGGGTTGCCTACTTGTCAAGAAAGAAATCTGGTTTGAGTCAGCAATTTTGATGGTGCATGCTGGTTGGGCTTGGGTTAGCCAACTAGGCATGCATGATACATTCAGGGTCCAGAGAATTCCATTGGTTAAGATCAAAGTTGTAAAATCCGTTCCGGATCTCGTTCTGGTTTTTTATTTGGAGCGGAACGTTACGGTTTTGGTGTATTCCGGTGTTCCGTTCCAGTTTTGTACTGTTCATATTTATTTAATTATATATATGAAAAAATAAAATATTAATTTAACAAGTATAATTTAAATTCAAGATAAATGAACTTTAAATTATACAATACAAACATAATCTCAAAATTAGAAACATCTTTAAAATTCCAAAATATTATGAAAGTAAAATGTTCTAAAATAAAAGAAAAATACATCAAACATCTTCTACATCATTAATATAAAAATATTAGAATTTCTTATTATGCATCCCAAAAAAAATAGTAAATACCATAGTAAGATAATTACAAAGAGAATAGTACTGAAAATCATATTTTCAAAAAGAAAAGAAAAAAACAGATTTTGAAAAAAAAATAAGTAAAATTCGGAACACAATATGATATAAATAAAAAATCATAAAATCGTAAGTAAAATATTTCTAAATACAATACTATAAAACTTCATTAGTTAAGGTTCATATATAATTCAAAATAATTTAAAAATACATTACAAAATAATTTAAAAATAAAAAACAAAACAATTACTGATTTTCAAGAGTGATTCCATGATATATATATATATATATATATATAATTGTTATTTTTTTTTATAAAATCAACACAACAATTTTATTTTTTTATAATATATATTTTTTATAATTTTTTAATATATATTAAAAAAATTATATATATATATATATATAATTTGTCCAGCATTCGGACAAATTCAATTTGAATTTGTCCGAATGCTGGGACAAATTCAAATTATTGAATTTGTCCGATGTGGGAGTCCCACATCGGACAAATTCACTCCACTCTCCCCACTTCTCCTTTATAAATACTCTTCCCTCTACTCTCCTTAGTCCTTGTCCCACATCGATTAAACACAACTCCAATCTCAACTCTTCTCCATTAAATAAGCTTCAGTCTCCAAACTTTAGTTCAGACTTCAGTGTCTCCATTCTTCAGTCCGAAACGGAACGCCCGGAATAAAACCGAGGTGTTCCGGCCGGAATTGGGCCGGAATTTCCAGAACGGACCAGAATTATAACCGGGACAAAAACGACCTCGTTTTGTCCCGGTTTTATAAATGGAACGGGGTGTTTCGGCTGTTCCGGCCGGAACGGAACGGATTTAATAACTTTGGTTAAGATAACTAGGCTTCTCTCCATAATCGAACTATATACGGTTTAATTTGATGATTATATTGGATTTAAATTTAATGAAAGCATGTGAAAGGATAGTTTTCACGAATAAGTTAATGATGATTTCAATGATATACATCAAGTTCCACGATTTAGGTTTAATAACAAAACCTTGCATGATGGTATTAATTTTTAAGGTCCTTTTTATTTTTATTTTAAAAAAAAAGTGTTAAATGTTGCAACTTCATCATTTGAATAGCAACCAAAAGTAAAATGTATATTAATGCTCTTATGAACCAGTTCAATCCCAAACAGTGTTATTTTGAACTGGATTGACTCTCAATTTGATTCAATATAAAATGCAACTAGGCTTAGGTTTTGAATTGATGTACCAGTAGGTTGTCCCATAAAAAATTTAATAATGTATTGAGTCATTTTTTTTTTTTACTTTTAAAGTAAGAAGGAGATCATAGAAGTCGCTCAGAAGAAATGCGTGATGACAAAAGATTTGTTATCTACACAATAGATCTCGAGTTCAAGCTAAGTTGTGCAATCATTTTAAAAGTTCAGAACAACTAAGATTTTATTTGTTTACCTGAACCCACAAATTTTTTTTTTCCGAGGGTGAGGTTTCTTCGCATAAAAAAAACATAGTACTCACATTCGAATATTTCTTTTTATGGGACAAGAAGTTTAATTTGATTAAACCTGAAATTAGTATTTAAGAAAATTTATTAAGTTTCTTTAAATACATCATATGAATACATGACTGCTTTTTCAAAATTATCCGAAGACAACTTAGTATCTATTGACAAAGAATCCGACCTTATGGTACTTTTTATCTTTAAATACATCGTATATTTTGTAGTGAAGTTGACTCGGCTAAAAGAACTAACATGATAACAAGCAAAACGGATTCCCAAAGAAATGTTACAATAGAAATTCTATTAACTTTAGGCCAACAAAATAATTGTGTTGGTCACAAATTCATACTTCTATGGAATCCCACTCCTAATCAAGCACAGTTTTGGGTTAATCAGCATAAATTTGGGCTGCTCAAGATCGATACTGGTGGCTACATGAACGATTGAGCAACAAAATGCTATCCTTCTTGTACCTATCAACATTGCCCGAGAAATCACATTAAAATTCACTGCTACAGAGAATTTGGAGTTAATTTTATAGGATTAGGAATGTGCATTCATGGTCTCAAATTGTCCGTTGCCATCCTTCTCGCACCTAACACCATTGAATGTTGAACAGTATACAAACAAAAACTTAGCCTCAGTCCAGTCCACTTCACCAGAAAATATAGAGAAATGAAGTGAAACCATCCAAAATTTCATCTCAACGTATAAATTTGTATCCTAACGTTCCATGGCCTCGACGTACGTCTGCTACATCTCTTCTTCTCTCTTCATAAAGTCTCCAATTTAGTCTTGTTCTGGGGACACACCAGATACCAAGAAGAGTTGTGGATGTGGTCCATCTAGTAGCACCAATAAAGAGCATCTTCCAACCACTGAGCCCTGCATAAATCTCTCTCTCTCTTCTTTATTAGAGTTCCTCTCTGTGGTTCCTTAATTGTGGTCACAGTAAGTTGGAATATGGATCTGTGTTATTCTCCATCATCATCAACAAGGAGGGCACAGCAGTGGAGACCATGATCAGACTCCTTCAAGCTTGAGGAAAAGATGACTGCTTATGGCCAGAGAACAAATTAAGGTGGCTGGTACTGCTTGTCTATTGATTGCATCATTCGACAACTTTAGGGCTACAAAACCATCATGGAGGTTGAAGAAACATCAAAGAATATCTCCCAAGGAAATCAACCATTTCTATAAATGAATCGTGGGGTTAATTTGCTCATTTATATTCTCTTTCGTATGTTAGATTAAGGCTCCTAATTATCAATATGATCATGATTTTTGGGTGGAAATGATCACGGTATGTACGTGTACATGTATAGTAGGGTTTTGTGCACCAAGATGGAGATGGAATAGGTTGCAGGGTTTTTTCACGTGAAAACATTGATTAAAGTGGGGCTTGTTTATTTATTTATTAGTTTTTACTGCGAGGGAAAGCTAGGAAAAGACAGGCATTAATTCACATGGGAAGAAGGACAGCTGTTCTTTCGGGTATAGACACGGGCCGATTTTTGGTAGGATTTGAAAGGCATAATAGGGTTTGGTTTTGATTATTGGCTATGCACTTTCTGCCGATGTAATCCCACCAGGTCAATTGAAACCCTATTTTTGTTTGGGTTTAACTGAATTTTAAGGTTTCATATGTTCATAAATTTGGAAATAAAGTAGGGTTTGGAAAAAAGAATTACACAAGACAATGCAACACAATAGACTTTCACTTGCATTGATGCTTGATGTGTACATACAATAAGGGGGGGATCCTAACTTAACATAAAGGTACTCATCTAATTTTAACTTAGACTAGATTTTAAATTAAATTAGATAAGAATTGATCTGATATGATTTAATTTACCTAGCAGTTCAATTCATGATCTATTCAAATCTTGGTTTGATTTTTTTTAAAAAAATAATCTTGAAACAATGTTGTTTAGAATTCATTCCAGAGTTAACTCGTTCATAACTAAGTCTTGAACTAAGTCATACTTTTCAACTTTGATAACTTTTACTAGAGTATAGAAGTTGAGAGGAGCTTCAAAAGAAGAACTTGAACTCTTAGACTTTTTAACAAATCCGAGAAGCTCACCTTCATTAAACAATAGGTAGATTGATTTTAAGCATCGAGAATTATTACTAATTTAATTATCATACAAAGCTATTGCTCTACGAGTAGTATCCCAAAATATAATAGCTTAGCAAACATAACATAGTTGAAATTTGCACTGTGGAAAGATGATAGGTTCTCACTTTTGTGCTTCTTCATCTCCTCCTCCTCCTCCTCCTCCTTAATTAATCAACAAGAACTCCACCAAAACAAAGTGGGACACATCAATATTCAAAAGCCCTTTCTGTTTCAAATCGTTTTAGAAACATTGAAATAAAAAGAAAAATTGTGCAGGGAGATCAGTAAAGATGATCTTTGCTTATTTCAAATATCATAGCTAACCATGGTCTTGCTCAAGTGTTAATTTGTTTCCTCTCGACACTGTCCCTGCTTTAAATGTTAGGGGAACATGCTCCAAACATTCAAATCTTTATAGAACATGGGTTCTGACGCTAGTAAGATGTGAATTTAATGCATACATCAAGCTTTGGTATACTATCAATTTAGGGCCGATATTGCCCTTAAACCTTAATGTTCAAGGGTAAGGGATTTTAGTGTTTGGACTTGTTCAAGAAATATAAGTTTCCAAGATACATGTCGTGATGATAAAAGGTTTGAGCTCTGGATTGCAGGTCTTGAATTCAAGTTAGTGTATGCGCACTTTATAAGAGTCTGGAACAGTCGGAGTTTTATTAGTTTTCCCGGACCAACAAAGCGTGCATAGAAGATAAGGTTTCCTCCCATAAAAAAATCTTGTTCAAAAAATATAATATATAGAGCTCAAATCTAGGGTATATATACAGAATATGGATCCAATTAACATATGATTCCTTGATTGTGTTAAGAAAAACTTGAATAATTAAATCCCTTTGTCATTGTCAATATCGAACACTTGTCCCATTCAAAATATTGGGTTCTCAAAGGAGACAATTTTCGCTAATGTCGCATCCTTCCCTTGCCCAACGACACCATATTTAATACCTAAGATCTCTCATAGAGGCTACAATGGACATACGACATTAATTAATTTCCACCAAATTTTCTGGTTATTTTTAGGATTACCGTTTTGATATTTCTTGATAGTGTTCTTTTATATAAAAACATAATATGTGTTTTTATATTAATTTATTAAAAAAATAAAAAATGTTTTTTTAAAAAAGTATAATTTAAAAATCTAGAAAAATATAGTTCACAAATAACATCTTAGATCTCATATATATACAAGTATTTCGTATTCTCAAATATCCCATGTAAAAGATCAATCAAGGCTAACTTTACATATCACAATCTATATATAACTTACAAGATTATATATAGCTCAAATCCCACCGATAGTAAGAACACAAAAACGATTATAATTGTGCTTTCAATCTTAAAACACTAACATATGGCATAAGTGGATGCATTACCATAATCAAACCTTATTAGCACTCGGGCATGAGTCCAAATTTTAGCTGCGGGGTCTAAGTTGTGTAGTTGAATTTACTCCTAATAAATGCGCAGGGTTCACTCAGGAGCATGACCTTAATTCATGTCTACTATAATTATGCTCATAGATGGTCGTTGATGACTTGTGCAACAACAACAATAATAATAAAAAAAAGACAAAAATTCAAACTTTACCTCGTACTTTCCAAGTTAAGTCACTAGTTACTCTCTAAATAATAATAAAAAATCCCTTAACTACCACTCAACAACATCAATCGAGTCATTAATAGTTTTTATTCCAATATCATTTGCTTAGAAAGACATGAATCCGAGGGGAACAAATTAAGTCCTAACAAAGGATACAGTCTCCAAAGTTTCATGTGTAAAGATTTTACTATTTGCATTAGTGGTTCGTGCTTCTGCACATGCCTTTTGAGGGACACAATTCATTCATCACATTCCTTGCCTTTTTCAATTTGTAAAAAAAAAAAAAAAACCCTTGAAAACATGAAAAGAAAAATCATGTTTGTAAAATCTTATCTGCTGAATTTAAATCAATAATTAGATTTTATTTAAAATTGTGAATAACTTCTAAGCCATGTATTTGAACAAACAACCATTGTTCATTACGAGATTTGAATTCAAAAACATGGATTGTACGTTTCGACATAAACAGAATGGAAGCCATATGAAGAGATCGATCATCAAACTTCACTATTATTTTCCCCGCAGAATCAAGGCATCGTGTACCCGGCCCTTACTTTCCTTCAAGAACAAGTTTTCATGTTTTTAGTATTTTCAAACCAACTTTGCCACCAATTTGTCAAGTAAAACATCAACAAGCTAGACTACACATAGCCTATAAAACTTAACCACCCAACAGATTACCTTTGCTTTGCTTTGCTTTTTCAAATTCAAAATAATGACCGGTGGCACCATGCCGGTGCCAACATGCCCTCTCCTCCAAGCTCTCTTTTTCAAGTCATAAATACAAATTGAAAGCTCGAGGGACCTCAGTGTGCTTTTTGCATTGTTTCTTTAAGCTTTAAATTTAATATACTCACCTTCCTTTTTGTTGTTGGGTTGGTAGGAAATTAATTGCGAACTTCTTCTAGCTTATACATGAGATCCCTTCTTCCATCCCTTTCTCTATCTCCTCACAGACGCAGCCATACACATTAAGCAATGAATCGCAATCTCAGTCGTAGAACATTTCTTCACCTCGCAGAAAACAAACCCCATTTTCTTTTCCTTCACTTCTTTCTTTCCCCCTGCACATCCTTCGATTCTTCCATGTCTCTACGCAGTAAGTTTTTTTATTCACTTGAAAGCTTCCTTGAAGAAGCCCTTAATTCTTTTGCCATTCATTTCACTTGACACAATCTCTTTATTCCTTGATACTTGATTATCGTCTTTCTTGGAGATATTTAGGGTTTTATGGTGCATGTGATTGTGTTTTTTTTACTGTATAAACAAAACTTCATTCATATGTGTTCATTTTTAAAAAATTATATGATTGTTTAGAGAAAACGAGATATTGGTACGGTTCAATCAGAAAGTAATGCTCCCATAAATATAGAGTACTATTGTTTGATTGAGCCGTGCCAATATCACGTATACTCATGTCCCTCACGAAGGAGCAAGCTGGTACATATTTGGAAGGTATGATTTTTATTAATTTCTGATCTTTTCTTCAAGTTATTTCCTTCAAGTTATTGCCTTCTCTCCAATAAATACATTCTCATGTCTATATTTCACTGTCCCAGGAGATGCAGTGTGATTTAAAGGGCAAATCAGTTGTTTGAGCATTGATTAAACTTGTTGTCTTTAGTAATTAAAACTTTTCCTTCATCGTTTTATCTTACAATTGTTGTTTCTCTGTTTTTGTTACAGAGAAGATATCAAAGCTAGATCTCTAATTAATGATTATCATTAATGTTTTTACTTACAACATCTTATCATGCTATTGGAACCATGTTTCCATGCAGAAATTAAATTAATTTACCAACCCAATACTGTAAACTTGATCGGAGAAGCCTCTGGATTTTTTTTTAATCTCTTATTACCAATATACTACTGTGTTTCCTTTGGCTTTAATGAAGTAAAGATCATGGAACAACCAATTGAACTAACTACTTGTTTAGGTGGAAGGTAAGAAAGAACTCTTATAGTTGTCTTTGAAAAGTACTTCCACTTTTTTTGAAAAGGTATTAGTAGGTGACAAAGATTCAATCTCCTTTATTGTTGTCTTCTCATTATTTTAAAGCTCCAATCATAACAACTTTCCAAATGTGTGAGAGACATTATGTGCCTGTTTGGAAGTGTGGTTGCGGTTGTTTTTTAAAGTGTTTTTCGTTCAAAAATATATTAAAATTGTTTTTTTATTTTTTTAAATCACTTTTGACATCTGCACATCAAAATTATCTAAAAACATTAAATTTTATTAATTTAAACTTAAAAATAAAAATAAAAAATTTTCAAATTTTTTCGAAAAGCACTCCCAAACACTCCCTATGATGCCAGAAATTGAAGAATTATATAATGTTTTTTCATCTTTTCAATTTCCTTGTAAACCCATCTAATCCTTCATGTTTAATTTGTAAAAATATTTTAATTGAAATCTTGTTTGTATAGTAGATTTTATGTGACAAAGATTTTTTTTTTAATTTTCCAAATAATATATCACTTGTAAACAATAAATTACTTAGAGATTGAGGTATATGCATGACCCACAAAAAAGTTACAAAAACAAGAGAAAATATATTTTTGTGGTTGATTTTTGTGCATAAATGGATTGTACCCAACTTCAAACTTAACCACAAAAGCAAACACATTTTGTTGTTTTTAATTAAAAAAATGTTTTTTTTATATTATTTTGTTGTTTTTATATCAGCAATAAATTTTAAAAAATAAAATAATATTATTTTTATGTATTTTCAAACAAAAAATACTTTAAAATAATAGCTATTACTGTATAAAAAAATGTATTGTATGTATATGAAACGTTTCCCCTTTTTGTTTTCTCATAAAGGGAAAAATGGATAAAATCTTAAACATATAGAGGTTTGGATGTGAAATCAACGAGTCATGTGCTATTTATTCCTCCCAAAATATCTGTCCTCGGTGAGTTCATGAAGACTATCATCAGCTTCTTGATGGTTTGTATTATATTGGGTTATAAATGTCAGACCTGATTTGATTTGCGGATTAACTTGAAAAAAATAAAGATTTTTTAGGTTATTGGATGAACTTATGAGTCGCTATTTCAATTATTTTTATTAAAACATTATTATTTTTATTTTGTTTCCTTGATGTTGATCCAGTAATTTATAAGTTGACCTAGTTGTTAGAATCAGTCCTAAGATTGATTGGGAAAAGAGCTTGAATAATTAGAGTTAGCTCACAAGTCATTGGCTAAATTATCTATATTAAAATATCATTTTATTTATAAAAACAAATCTTGGTTTTGATCCCACTAAGTCAATCACGTCTCTAAAAACTTGTCAAGTCAATCAAGTTTTATTGGATGAATATTTGACCCAACTTATCTCGAAATTTAATCCAGGTCATAACTTAATCAGGTTATCGAGTCTTGAATTTCTTGGATCAGCCTCTCAAATTAGGTAAGGTTAAACAACTACGTGTGTAACGCATGCCAATTGAGTGGACTCCAGGCATCCTTGAATGTTACTCGGAATAATATTTGGAAGGGATCATAGAATTCTATCTATGATGCATGCTTCCAACACTTTGAAGACTCGACTGCCACCCATGGCGTGTTATTAATCATTCAAATCTTATGAGCGCATGATCAGGGTCCAGGGAGGTGAAAATTGTCACCACAGAACTTCCCAGATCACCTATGGCGACAAAATACTGTATTTGATTGTCACTATAGACTTTGAAAATGTGCCCTACAAAATTTTTGTAAGATCATCACCAAAAGTCATTGCCATGAACTGGTTCCCTGACAGAGACTTGTGGCTCATTCAATGCAGGTCTTACTGATTTGATGCTTCTACTCCCTAGTTTCTCATCGTCGACATATGGGGTTAATGTTCTTGGGAGTTCTACTTTCAGTTTCCTGAGTCAATATGATCCATCAGACTTTTCATCACTTTCTCTATCACTGTCTTCTTTAAATTTAAGGTCAAAGACCATTCATTATCAACGACAACTGAGGTTCTTAACATGGGTCGAAAAGGAGATGAAAATAAGGGGAAGGAAAGACAATGGGGGCATCCAACTGTTATTCTAGGTTATTGTGGGCTGGTGATGGAATTTGATTCGTCCATCCTGGTCCTTGATAGTTTATCAAACAAACAAGGGTCGCTGGCTTGTTGATGTAGCATCAAAATTTCGAAGCTGGATCTCATCATTTGACCTGGAAGCTATTTTATTGTCATTGCCAGTGGCCATCTCACTGTAAAGATATTATGATCTCACTCAGATCCTTCATGTTCTACAGAATGGCGCTGAAGCTTGAAAATAAGAGGGGTATTATAAAGTGAGAAACATTAGCAATCATGAAGCAAGGAAAAACTCATCAAGGATTTTTTACACTGATGTATATTGTATAGATCTATAAAGAAAAAGCTGTTCGTAAAGATTTTGTAACATACTGTTTTGTTAGTAGTCACGGCAGAGAACCAACAAAACAGCCCTCCAACCAATCAAAGAATTTGTTCCAGCCTCTTCTTTTAATGTCTTGCCACTATCTGGGGCTGGTCTCCTATGGAGAAGGGCCCTTAAAGCAGCAAGAATCTCCATTCTCTTTGTTGGGAAAAGAACTCAATAATAGAGCAATAATTTAGCGGATTACCAATCAAGTCCCAAACCTTTTTCTTCTTTGTGCAATCAAATTATGGGATCAAACAATCAACAAGATAATGCAAATAATCAAACACATCAACACCAAGATTTTTACGTGGAAAACCCAATACGGGAAAAAACCACGGGACCGTAGTCCGCTTAAAACTTCCACTATCAACAATAATGGGTTCACAATATTCTTCCTCAGATTCAACTAAGGGCTATAACATATATGATCAAGAACAACCTATTCTTGGAATACAACAAGATTAAAGAGAACAAAGTTTGAGAAAAGGCTCACAATACTGACAGCCATGTTTTCTGTCAAAACGGACAACTTCCACAACTCCAATCTTCAATCCAACCGTTCAGAATGAAGATTAATGTGTCTAAAAGCCTCTGTCTAAATCTTAACTCGATCCAACGGTTAACGAGCTGGAAATCAAAGAAAGAAGATGGATTATTAAGCAGCCACCACTTTTTCTTTTTCCCGGATCACTTTTCTCTTTTTGTCTCTTGTTAAGTATAAAACCCTAATCCCACTTTTTAAGTGATGTGGCAGCCCCTTTTTAATTTAAATGTGGTGACACCACCATCACATGGTGCGGGACCACACAACACTCTTTCACCTGTAACTCTATAATTTCTATCTGTATATAGTACACACAGCTCTACAACCTACTCCCACAAGTTGCCCATTCTGAGTTTTGGGGGGATGGTATCCTGATCTCTTAGAAGCTTGCATGCTCTAGAGCATTTACATCTTCACCACATGTCTTGTGAACCTCCACCATTCTCTCAACGGGCCTGCAAATCCCGCTACATTTCCAATCAAATGAAGCGGCACAGACACTTCCAAGCTGAGCCTTCCACTCACAATCTGCCGTAGCGAATCACATCATCATCTTTGTAAGAAGTGTTTATATCTATGCTATATTCTCACTCTTTAAATTAATCAATATATGCAGTTCGGTAAAAGAATGAATGGAAGCTTGTAAGAATTCTGAATAAGTCTGTTTATAACTATAAGAGATTACAGGAAAAACCTTTAAAATTAACACTGTAATAAGCTCAAAGAAGAAAGAAGCAAATTGCCAATTTGGATCTGCTGAGTTTTACAGAATGAACATCTGTCCGCAGAGGGCAAAATCTTTTTACAGGTATTCAGGTTTTGCTTTCGCCTTTTCGCCAACCGACCAGAGTAGATTTCGCATACGAAAACCAAATGAATAATATATAAACATATACTGCTAGAAGTGTAAAATTTACCTGGTGGGGTACCACAACAGATTCTCTTATCGTCAACGTGCTCCACATCTAAGCCGATAAACCAAGATCCCAGAGAAACATCTTCATTGACATATTTATGCAATATATGCCTGGATATGAAGATTAAAAGAAAATTGAAGTGCATATTTAGCAAAAAAATGTTCACAACCTGTAATGCTTGCGAATCAAATACATGAAGCCAGGATTAGAACCCCCTTTTCCAGATTCTTGGTAGCAAACTGGATGAGCTATCAATTTCAGCTCATCCAATCATTACTCACAAGAGACTTTAAGTTTTTCTGCAAGCCAAATAACTTGCATGAATGGAGGTAGACTTACTGGTTTTCATATATATAGGTCGCCAAATCCTTTGATATAGCATAAAGTTGTCCAGTAGCATGTCGGAAATACTTGTTTCCAGTTACTCCGAATTTCCAATACTCCGGTTCGTAATATTTCACTCCCCTGTTTCATGGAATTGTAAGAAACCCTACCTTACCAATGTTGAGCTAATTCAAACAGCTCAGACCACTGTGCATACCTTTTAGAAAGTACAGGACCAGACTTCATACAACCGACATAAACCTGACGTTTCTTTCGGTGTCCAGCTAAGATTGTGCCCAATGTTGCTATTTTCATTTCACAGCAGATGAGCACAGTGAGATTGGAGAAACAAGATATAAATGTACTTGGAAAATTCTTTTTACCTAAATTCACATGAACATCATCTTCAACTTTGATATAAAAGTCCGCATCCCACAAAGCAACCGCGGTGCTAAAGTAAGTCTTTGTCTTGGCTGATAGTTCCAGGTACCCCTCAACATGTTCCTGTTTCGACATTATTAAAAATCCTATCAGACATTTCATTATACCTACTTTCAACCATCAAGAGTGCGAAAGATGAATGTAACGGCTAAGTAATGAATAAAATGTAAAACCATTAAGAGGAGAGCATCACCAGTCTCAAAAAATCCCCATGCACCATTTCCTCTGCTTCAATAGCTTTGTCAAGAATGCCACCAGCAGTTGAACTGTGGAAAAAGCCATTTAATTAAATTTTCCTCTTTAAACTCATACTCCACAACTATACAATATACCAACATCTAGCATGATTCTATATGTATCATCCACGTGACATTGCGATTGTTTTATCTAGACGTTTTTCAAATCTCTCTAGATTTCTTGCTTTTTAAAAAAAAAAAAAACTGCTTTCATTACTGCATCAGTCTTAAAATCTTTTTACAGTGATATAATCAAATTTCTACTACCTTTCAGTGCTAGAGCCACAAATTATACATACAGTCCAGTAGAAGAAAGATGGCAAGTGGTACACTTTTAAGAAAATCAAGCCCGACGCAAACAACACTAGCTGCAAGATAGGTATAAAATCTTACCTGTGACCTATAACAAAGCGTATGACTATACCCTTCTCCTTCACCAATTTCTTTCTTGCCTCACCTAGTTAAGGATTCAAAATATAAACTCATGAGTCATTCTCTAACTGCAAGTTGGCAACTGGAGTGGCATAAAACTTTTCAGCCAATTCACCTTGTGGCATCCAAGTTGCACGAACAGAATCCCTCCGTTTCCGACTGCTGAAAGCTGTATTGATTCCAATTACCATGAAGTATTTTCTTTTCGTGTTTCCTGACGCAGTACCGCCACTTACCAAAGATTGCTGCGCTGCCTTAGCAGCTGCTAGTTTCATCTCTATATTTGAAATCTTAGAATCCAGGGCACTGCATTCAGAATAATACAGCAACAGGATTCGCGTTTAGGTCGATGAAAGGGTAACACCGTCGTATCTGTGGAACTCAACATAATGTATCAGCAGATCTTACCTGATATCATACTGAGTATTTGAAATTTGCCCTACACTGTTCTTGGATGTTTGATTTTCAACCTTCTGATAGTGGCAAAAGATTGAAGCAAATACTATAACTAGCAAGTCAATTGCAATAGCATAATTGAGAAGCATAGCTGAAATCTGTTCATACGAAAGCCGAAAGTGCAGAAAAAATGACTTCAAGAAACAAGCACACTGCAAATTCTAACCCTTGTTTGACAAATATGACAGTTGTGGAAAAGAAAGTCCATGGATAACATGCAACAATAGATTCCTCCATCCGGTTAGCATTCACAAATCACAAGTTATATATATTTGAAGAGAACTGCTTTTATGATATGAAAATCCATAGCTAAATTAAACAATAAAAAATTCTTATTCCTAGAAATTATGGATCAACCACTGAAAATGTAGTAGCTTATGAGTCAGAATAAATGTTGCCACATCTTTATTCAAAATACTGTCCACCAAGGTCTTGGAATAATAAGATAGAGAGTCAGGAACAAGAATTACAATGCTCTTCCATCATACTTGAAATTAGAAATCTTTTGATTGAATGTGCCAAGCGAAGATTATATTACATGAAAAATTATTAATAGCCATATTAAACATGAAATTAAGCTTTTAATTCTAGGAATTCATTCATTGACCACCAGCTATCCACACTTCATTCTGAATTACCTCAACGCCACATAGCGCAACACGAAATTAAGCTTGTCCATATTTCTTAAAATAAAAGCCTGGTATGCACTTACTGGCTTCTGATTACAGTCCTCGGATTCTAAATTTGTTCTTTCAGGTTCTGTCCATATCCTGGTACAAGATTTCTTGATTACATTAAAGCAGTCAAAGCCGCCAAAAAAACAAACTTATAACAATTAAAACTTCAAAGACTGCCAAAATATATTAAACGAATCTTGCTAGCAATTGGCACCAGCACTAGTGCAATATAGAATTATCAATTATATGGCCCAAAACAGCTAACATTCTTCGCATTTCACTTCAAAAATACTTTTAAATTTTTTTGAAAATTTGTAATTTTAATTTTAAATTAAAAAAAATTAATGCTTTTAGATTATTTTGATATATTCATATTAAAAAAAATCATTTTAATATATTTTTAAACAAAAAATACTTTAAAAAACAACCTTAATCAAAATCAAAAGCAATAGAAAAAGAAACATTAGACACAAGTTTAAGTGAAAGAAATAAAAAAAGAAACGACAGCACACGTTTACAGCCTCTGTTTCCTAAGTTAAGATAGTGTCGGTGGAGACATGTTTGCCACAAAAAAAAAAAAAAAAAAAAAAGGATCAGCATGGCTACCATTTGATTCCACGATATCCAAAAATCAAGAGCAGAAGAGTAAAGCACAACACAATTTGTTCTGAAACATTCAAGTTCTTCTCATCTTATGACATTTAACTAAAAAATCAATGAGAACACTTCAAATTAAAACTCCAAGAAATCGGTCAAAGAGGCTTCCCTTCAACAGCATACACCAATCAAAGACCCTTTTCAATTTCTCAATCACAAATCACATATTTCTCATAATTAATTGATACCCGTTAGAGTAAAAATGCAATCATACAATCAAAGCAAACTCCAAAGCCTACAACTTTGAAGAAAGAAATAGGAATTAGGAACTCATTAATCAAAGCTTGTCAAACTTGCCTGGTAGTGAATAATATCCCAGCAAAGAAGCTGCTGAAACAAAGCAAAAGAGCCAAATTTCTTGACACCACTGCATTCCTTGAACCCATCTCTCCTCCTCCAACTCCTACTCTACCCTTCACTGACATTTTTGTTTTACTCTTTAACCTCCACTCAAAAAAAAAAAAAAAATCCAATCTTTACCAGAAACTATAATTCTAAATCCAACTTAGACACAACCCAGAATTTGCATTGGTTTAAAAAACAAATGAAAAAGTGGTGTTGTAGATGTGTTTATGTTTATGCAATGACACGCAGTCCACACATTTTTCTACCTCCACAAAAGGGAGCAGAGACATAGAGGGAGAGAATGGCTTGGCGAAAAGTCCCTGTTACCAGCAACCACTCTTATTAATATACAGTCTCAAAAATTACTTAACCGTTCTCTTTACAGTATGTTTCTGTTTGTCACCACCATTGATGTACTTATGATGTTATATGTTTCAAGACTACAATTACAATGTTGTCTTTTACTTTTTGGAACTAAATTAATCTCTGTAGACTACACTAATAACAGTAACAGTTTCACTTTCATAGGATAAGTACTTTCTTTCTTAATCAATTCATAGGGTTAGTGCTTAGAGCTTTGATTCTTGGTCTTGATAGTTTACGGTTCATTACTTCATTTAGGGGGAACCCAGATGGATTTGGATGATATCAAATTGGAAAGGTAATTTTGTTTTTTTGAACAGAATCTAGGTTCAAAATCGATATCAAAAAGAAAAGCACGAAACCTTTCATAATCTAAGTCGTATATCATTTGCGTGAAACAAAAGTAAAATAAAGTCAACAGGCTTAATAATTATATGAAAAAGAAAAATTTTCAACAAACAAATTAATAACATAACGAAAAAAAGGTTGGTCCGAGTGTAAAAAATAAAAATAAGAAAAAAAAATGAAAATAAAAATCTAATATCGCTGGCTTTGTTTTGAAAACAGACAAGGCTGGGAAGCGAATTGGGCTTACTGCAAATATTTAGGCAAAATTGGTTGTGGGCTACCTCTTCTCATCTCTCAAGCATTAAAAAAGATACCATTTGCCTCTTTCAAAAAAAAGAATTTTTTTGTATATATAGCAGTTGAACTAGAACATAATACATATAGGACACTACCATGACAAAAAGATGTAACATGGGCTGTTTTGTCTCTGCTAGCTCATGTTAATTATAGCTGTAAGAAGAAACACACATCATGGCTTCGATAATAACTTTATTTTCCGGTTTAATAAGAGATATTTTTTAATTAACTTGCACGTTAATTCAGACTAAATACCTCAATTCGAACGATCTTTAAATTTACTTTTTTTACGTTGTTCGAATATCTTTAATAGAATAAACTTTCTTGATCGTCAGGTTCTCCTCTTGAAGAAATTAAAGAGGAGGAGGAGAATATTTTCAATGGTAAATGAAGGAACACGAGCACAAACTAGCACCTTCCACCTTCAAACGATGCATCAATGGAAGGATAAAATCAAGGGGCCGGCACCAAGTTAGGGTGTTGTACCTTTGAGCAATCGAGTATCCATTCGAGCAGAAGTTTTAGTGTTTTTTTGATGAAGTAAAATGACAAATGATGAAAGCCCTTTCGCAACACTGGCGTATGGGTGCTGCAACTTTAGTTTCCCAAGGTGTAAAAGAAGATATGGAAACGATATTTGAGATAGAACTTAAGATCACGATGCAATATTGAATCCAAAGTTCTAGTGAATTCATACTCAAGAACCACTTGTTTATTTATAATTAGGAACACTTTTGTGTGGATTCATGGCAATGGCAAAAAAGATTTTTTTTTTTTAAAAAAAAAAAGAGTGGTCCTTGAAAGAACTGGAGGGTGCTCAACATGTGAAAGGTAGAGGTGGGAATTGAAAGGAATGGAAATTTTTGCTAAGAATCGATATTTCCTTCGGCAAAAGGTGTTAAAAGGTTTTGCGTGTTCTGGTTGAGCTGTGGGGATCTATAAATTATAAATGCTGTTGAAATATTGTTCCACATTTTGATACCATTGTTGGCATGCAAGAATCTGTCCAAGGACAATGAGCAGGACGATTATCTTCTAAAACTTTATGCAACTGTTATTGATAGCAGAATATTTGCCTTCCTTATATAAATTATTGTACCGTTATTAGCATAACCTTTGCTTTCCTTATTTAGATTAGTGTACCGTTAGTAGCATATATATTAGCAGATATTCGGGATCTTTAGCTATTGTATAGGATCGTGATTTCCTTACTCATGTATATATATACCTTCTGTATTACAGTAAATAAGAGAACAGAGCAACACATTTTTTCCATAATTCACATGGTATCAGAGCAGGTTCTCTGCATATTTCTCTAAGTTTTTTTTTCTGATCATGTCAAACACAGACAACCAAAACGCAGACAGCCAAGCATCTGGCCAGACAGCCTCTCCTTTAACACCTCCATCTACTACAGATATATCCTCACCATATTTCCTTCATTCTGCAGATCATCCAGGTTCCATTCTAGTCTCCACTCTTCTCAATGGTGATAATTATCCCACCTGGAAGAGAGCCATGAAAATGGCTTTGAATGCCAAAAACAAATTGGCCTTTGTTAATGGTACTCTCTCCAAGCCAACATCCTCTGCAGCAGAAACTCAAATATGGGAACGTTGCAGTGACATGGTCTTATCATGGATCCTTAACTCCATTGATAAATCCATAGTTAACAGTTTAATTTACCATGCATGTCCCCGAGATGTGTGGCTCGATCTTGAGGATCGATTCTCTCAAAGCAACAATCCAAGGTTATTCAAACTAAAGCGCGACATTGCTACTCTCACCCAAGGCTCCATGTCTATCTCTGCATATTTTACTACACTTAAAGGCCATTGGGATGAACTGGCCGTACTCACTCCCACACCACAATGCACCTGTGGCATCTTAACAGAATTAAATCGTATGCAAGATACTGAACGTGTTTTTCAGTTTTTAATGGGGTTACATGACTCTTATGCTTCGATTCGAAGCCAAATTTTGGCCATGGATCCTTTACCTCCTGTTAACAAGGTGTATTCTACCTTGCATCAAGAAGAGAAACAACGTCTTCTTCATATTCCCAACATTCCAACTGATTCTGCTGCTATGGTGGTTCCCCGTCACCTATCTCAACGTTTTGATAGTAAAGGGCGAGGACGTGGTCGCCCAAAATGCGATTATTGTGACCGTGATGGTCATTGGAGAGCCCACTGTTACAAACTTAATGGATTTCCCAACAACAGGTCTCAATCTCGTGGAGCAATTTCTGGTCCATCAAAGACAGCAAATAACGTCATTGGTTCCTCAAAGACTGAAAATACCGTGACTGGTTCTTCAACCTCTTCTGAGATCACTATCCCTGGCCTCACAAGTGATCAATACAATCGTCTCTTGGAATTTTTATCGCCCACGAACATTAATTCTGCCAACTTTGCTGGTAACCTCGTCTCTTGTCACTCTGCATCTGTTTCTAACAGTGAATGGATTATTGATTCCGGAGCTTCGGATCATATGACTTCGAATCTTTCATCTCTTGATAATACTCAACCACTTAATCAATCATGCCCTATTACACTTCCAAATGGTGACATAGTCTCTATCACACATACTGGCACATTGCGTATTTCTCCTGAAATCTCTCTTCCTAATGTTTTATATGTTCCATCTTTTAAATTCAATCTATTGTCCATCAGCAAAATCACTCGTACTCTCAACTGTGTTGCAATATTTTTTTCTGATTTTTGTGTTTTTCAGGACCTATCCACGAGGAAGCTGATTGGAACGGGTGAAGTTCGGGATGGACTTTATCACTACAAACCATTTTCTGCCTCCGTTTTACATTCTCAACGCATTCCTGACTCTACTCTTTGGCATCAAAGACTTGGTCACCCCTCTATCTCAAGTATTCCAAAAACTTTAAAAATTACAAAATCACATTTGCCTTGTGATGTTTGTGCTAGAGCAAAACACACTCGGCTACCTTTCCTTTTGAATTCAAATAAGAGTACTTTTTGCTTTGATCGTATTTATTGTGATATATGGGGTGGTTATCCTACCGCTTCACATACAGGTGCCCACTATTTCTTAACAATCGTGGACGATTACACACGTACTACATGGGTCTATCTCATGCGTATGAAATCGGAAACTTTTTCTTGCCTTACAAATTTTTGCGCAATGGTTAAAAATCAATTCAATTGCACTATTAAGCATGTGCGCACTGATAATGGACAAGAATTTCTATCTAATAAAATCCAAACTTTTTTTCATGACCATGGCATTCTTCACGAACGCACATGTGTGGATACACCTCAACAAAATGGTGTTGCCGAACGTAAACATCGCCACCTTCTTAATGTGGCCCGGTGTTTACGTTTTCAAGCCCACCTTCCCATTTCTTTTTGGGGTGAATGCATTCTCACGGCCACTTATTTGATAAATCGCACCCCTTCACCCCGCCTTAATCATAAATCACCCTATGAACTTCTTTTTCAAAAACAACCTTCATATACACATTTACGAGTATTTGGGTGTTTATGCTATGCCCAAACCACTCGCCAAAATCGCGATAAATTTTCTCCTCGTGCTCTACGATGTGTTTTCTTAGGCTACCCCATCAATCATAAGGCTTATCGCGTCTACGACCTTGACCATAAAAAAATCTTCATTTCACGTGATGTTACGTTTGAAGAAAATATTTTTCCTTATCATCACATGAATCCTACTCCTGAACCTTCGTCGGTCATTCCCCTGCCTATTCCTGAAATTCCACACTACAATATTCTTGAACAGCCCACTCCATCCTCCTCACTTCCCAACCCTGAACAGCCCACTCAATCATCCTCACTTTCCAATCCTGAACAGCCCACTCCATCCTCCTCACTTCCCTCCTCGCATGAAATCACTTCCACATCGTCTATTCCACCGATTCCCACACGACCGAAACGTGTTGTAACCCGTCCCACTTACTTGGATGACTATATCTGTCATCCCTTCCAAAAGTCATCCACGGCTTCACACGTTTCACGCCCTTCCTCAGGTACAGTTCACTGCCTTTCATCTTTTTTATCTTATCAACGTTTTACTAATAAACATCTTGCTTTTCTCTCTGCTCTCTCTCATCACCCTGATCCCACCTCCTATTCTGAAGCTGTTCGTCACCCTCACTGGCGTGACGCCATGGCAGCTGAAATACAAGCCTTAGAAGAAAACAATACTTGGACCCTTCAACCTCTTCCATCCGGCAAAACACCAATTGGTTGTAAATGGGTGTTTAAAACAAAATTTCGAGCCGATGGATCCATAGAGCGACATAAAGCTCGCTTAGTGGCCAAGGGATATACTCAGGTAGAAGGTTTGGATTACCATGACACTTTTTCTCCTGTTGCTAAACTCGTTACTGTTAGATGTGTTCTTGCAGTTGCAGCAGCTCGCCATTGGCATCTTTTTCAGCTGGACGTCCACAATGCTTTCCTCCATGGTGACCTTGATGAAGACGTTTATATGACCCCCCCACCAGGCTTTTTCAAAAACATGGATACTCGTGTTTGTCATCTTCAGAAATCCCTCTACGGCCTCAAACAGGCCTCTCGCAACTGGTTCTCCAAGTTATCCTCTGTTTTACTTGTTGCGGGTTTTAATCAATCACAGGCGGATCACTCTCTCTTCACTCGCCTTCGAGGACAATCTTTTACTCTTATCCTTATTTATGTTGATGATATTCTCTTGGCAGGAAATGATCTCACTGACATCAACACTTTCAAAGCCATGCTTGCTCAACAATTTAAGATCAAGGATCTCGGCACACTCAAATATTTCCTTGGCCTTGAAATTGCTCGATCTCCAGATGGCATATTCCTTAATCAAAGCAAATATGCTCTTGACATTCTTAATGATAGTGGTCATCTTGGTGCTCGGCCCTCCTTTTTTCCAATGGAACAACATCTCAAACTCAACAATACTGATGGTGATCTGCTTTTCGACCCCAGCATTTTCCGCCGCCTTGTTGGACGTTTGATATACCTCACTATCTCTCGTCCTGACATTGTGTTCTCTGTCAACCTTTTGAGCCAGTTTATGCATCAACCACGACAGTCCCATTATAATGTTGTTGTCCGTGTTCTTCGTTACATCAAGGCCTCTCCAGGCCAAGGTTTATATTTTCCTACTATCAATACTCTCCAAGTATCAGCCTATTCTGATTCGGATTGGGCCAGTTGCCCACTCACTCGTCGCTCCACGACTGGTTTCTTCATTCAGCTTGGCACCAGTCCTATTTCCTGGCGCACTAAAAAGCAACATACAGTCTCTCGTTCGTCCGCTGAAGCTGAATATCGGGCTCTTGCTTCCACCACTTGTGAACTCACGTGGCTTAAAACACTCTTACATGATCTTGGTGTCCACCATTCCCAGCCTATGCTTTTACATTGTGACAACCAATCAGCTCTACACATTGCTCAGAATCCTGTTTTTCATGAACGAACCAAACATATCGAAATTGATTGTCATGTCGTTCGTGAAAAATTAAAAGCCGGCCTGATCTCCACCAAGCACGTTCCTAGTGACAGTCAGCTGGCAGACATCTTCACAAAAGCCTTAGGGCAAGCACCTTTTCAAGCATTATCACGCAAGTTGGGCATTACGGATCTCCATGCTCCAACTTGAGGGGGAGTATTGACAGCAGAATATTTGCCTTCCTTATATAAATTATTGTACCGTTATTAGCATAACCTTTGCTTTCCTTATTTAGATTAGTGTACCGTTAGTAGCATATATATTAGCAGATATTCGGGATCTTTAGCTATTGTATAGGATCGTGATTTCCTTACTCATGTATATATATACCTTCTGTATTACAGTAAATAAGAGAACAGAGCAACACATTTTTTCCATAATTCACAACTGTGGTGGCTCCTTTGATCCGACTGAAATGGATTTTAGAAATACTCGATGGTCGAGTTACACAAATCCTGAACTCTTCCCGATCATTGAAGTGATCAAGACTGACCGTTTGGGAAAGCGGCGCGGGTGAAGCCGCAGCCGCAGCCGCGCCCCCGTTTCGGCTGCACGTTCGAGACAGAATGCCAAATGATTATCAAATAATACACTGGAGAAAAGAGAGTTCAAGCACTAGAATTTGCATGCCAAGATGCAAACACTAGAGGAAGCCCAAGTAGTTAATCCACCAAACCAACTTGCATGCAGGTCTCCCATTTGTCCAGCTAACGACACAAACCAATTTATAAATCTTCTGGTAGGTCTAGCTACTTGCATGAGGGCTAAACAGCTAGGAAGGTGACAATGGCTTGAATTCTTTATCAAAATTTAGCTTGATCCACTGTAATTTTTCAAGATGCAATGCCCTAATCTTCCAAACTCATCTAGCAAATGCGAGTAAATGACTAAATCA
This sequence comes from Salix arbutifolia, assembly GCA_025169955.1. Taxonomy (NCBI): domain Eukaryota; kingdom Viridiplantae; phylum Streptophyta; class Magnoliopsida; order Malpighiales; family Salicaceae; genus Salix; species Salix arbutifolia. The sequence goes on from CM045905.1 coordinate 602,838, forward strand.
GAGTCATAAAGGACACGAGCAGAATTTAAGTAATAAGAGAAGGCATGAAACAGGTGTAAAGCACGAGCAGCAAAAAGCAAAGATTAAACTAATCCCTTTTTCATATATCCTCTTTCGAATCTCACTGCATTACTCAAAACACGAAATTCTACCAAGTTACCGGGCAAAATCTCAGAGGCTGCCAAAGGTTTTTTACATTTTTCCTCTCTACAACAAAGAGGTCAGCTCTGACTTCTACTTCATCACCAGTACATGACTCACATCATAATGGATTTGATAATTAATATAAGCAACAGCTAAAGAAAGAGTGCTTCATGGGATCATGGGACCCTCTTTAACCAGATGACAAAATTGATGATGGTGATGATTTGATGGCGGTGATGAACTAGATTATTATGATGACTAGAGGGAGGAGATGACAGGAAAGGTGGTTTTGGAGAGTGGTTTTAACAACACATATTTTACTCCAGAAAACCAGTTCTTGTCAAAATAGCATTTCTTACTTTACTAAGATCTCTCCCTTTGAGTGTCCTTCCAACCCCTTCACACACAGAGAAAGAAGATATTTGACTCCTTGCAAGCTTCCTAGCTAGCCACTCATGTGGAGGCACTATGTCATCTTCTTCATAATCGTTATCATTAACTTCACCATTGACACGGCCATCTCCATCGCCATAAGCAGTACCATTATGATCATCAACCCATGAACCCAAAATATCCCTCGAATCTTTCCCATAAATCTTTGACCAATCAGGGATGTTCACCGGAGCTGATGACTGTACTTTGCCTCCATGGTTTGAAGCTGTTGGCTTTGCTGGTGGAATCATTCTTGGAGCAGTACCAGGTAGATGCCATGCAGAAGAAATAGAAGAACCTGAAGAAGGGTACTTTGAGTTCGAACTTGAATCCCCCATCTCCTTCATGACTGACCAAACATCTTCTTCTTCAAAATCACCATCTCTCATTGATCTCCTTCCATAGCCACCACCAGCACTACCTCCCTTCCCCAGGACACCACACCAATCTGCCATAACTACTAAAAATGACAAGAAGAGGAATCGAAGTCGGTGTTTCAGAAATCAAAACAGAGAGGAAGAGAGGTCTCTGAGAAAATAATAAATGAAGGCCGCTCCAATCAATATAAATAAACGAGGTACAAGGAGGTTTCTTTTTCTTTGTTTTATTGGGGTTTAACTATTAGCTAGTAGTGCTGCTGTTTTTGTTTGGTTTTGGTGTCACTGTAAAAAATACTTTAAATTAAAACTATATTAAACTAGTATTTTATTTTATTTTTTAATATTAGTGAATTTAAAAATATCCCGTACGTTTTTTAGTAAAAAAAAAAACCATTTAAAAAAGAAAAACAGGTTGCAAGCAAAATCACTCACTGGAGATCAAATAAAACCTAGCATTTCTAGTGATGGGAATAGAAAGGAGGAATCTTTGTTTAAGAAAAACACCCTCCATTGACATCGAACTTGGACACCAGCACTCGCAGCAGCCAAGGAAAGGAAAAGGACGACAACCAGAAATGTTGAACTTAATTGATGAACGTAAGAAGAAGAATTCCAATAAATTAACACATCCTCATCCTCCTCTCGTAAGAGATTGTTCGGAGTGCTGCCAACTAAGTAGCTGGCATGGAAAAATTTAACATTTTTAAATGTTTTAATACGATGATAACTAAAATAAAAAATAATAAAATTTTGATATATTCGTCAAGAAAAACGAATCCCCACTAGCGAAGAAACTATTTTTATAGTTTTTGACGGCCAACTACAATAAAATCTATTTCCGTTTCATTGTGTCTACATACATCAACCAATAACTTAGCCAGAGAAAACAAACAGTTTAAAGCAAAAGAAAATAGATAGAAAAACAATGATGGGCTTTGATTAGATTCTTGGTTGCCACCCAATAATACCTTCTTTTGTAACCTCATATAAATGGCCACTCCAGAGGCGAGAGGTGGCTTTAGTGCCGGTTTATAAGATATTAAAAAAAAAAAAAAAAAAAAATATTTTTTGATTTTTTTTCAAAAAATATTTTTAACATTTGGTAGTACAAGAAATCGAAACGCCCACAGAAACGAATAGCAGCAGCCAGTACTAGAAGGTTGCTTTGATGGCTACGATTGCAAAACCACTCCAACAAAAGTCTTTAGTTTACCACCTATTACAAGACTGGTCCGGTCTATTACGAGTACTAGTGCGGATTTTTTATATACAATTTGATGAATAAAAATATATGCATATATAGCACAAAAGAAATGGTTATTTAAATAAAGATTTTATTTCCTTTTCAAATAATTTGGGTTGACCCTGTACTATTTGTTTTTAATAAAAAAAACATATATATATTTTTCAAAAAATAATAATTACTAGCGAAATATATATATATATATATGTCGAAGATACGTGTTTTGAGAGGGTACTGAACCTGGATAGATTGAAAGAGACTTGACGAGAAAATGAGAGAGAAATCAGACAATGAGATAGGACATAACTGTTTTTCATCTTCGTCTTTTATACATGTTATTGTTAAATTGATTCATGGATTCCGCTTTGACTGAAGATGCATTCGTGATTGCAGAAAATGAAAATAAATTATTATAAACTTCAAAATATTATATTAAAAGAGCTTGAAAATAATACAAACTCTGAGGTTTTCATCGGATTTGTTAAACCTGGGATATATATATATATATATATACATACCAGTATAATCGAAGTAGTGCTGTGTGTTTGTATAGCATGATGGTGCATGCACGAAACACTAAGCATTTGAGTAAACATATTTAGTATTATCACCATTGTTGTAAGCAATGAAAAGGCTGGATTCTGATTGGGAAAGATGGTGAAAGCTGATTGGATAGAGCAGAGTCACAGATCTCGGTAAGACCTTATCCTCTCTAAATACTCGATGGGAGTAATCTCCTTACGCGGTTTCTCAGGGTGCGCACTGCTTGTATGAGAAACTGTGAAGCTGCCTGCAAGCTTTCATGGCGTACACTGCTGCCTTGGAAGGACGAACGAGGGAGACTTGTATAAGCATTCTTCTTCGCTTCCGTTTGGCTTCTTCCAGTTGAAAATGTTTTTTAAAATTTTAAAAAAATTATTTTTAATATCCGTAAATCAAAACAAAAACTGACGCTTAAAGAGAATCTCAAAAAATTTCAAAGGTGATGTCAAGCAGTATTATGTGTTTGATTTTATGGTATAAAAATGTATTTTAAAGTATTTCTAATATTAACACATTGAAATTATTAAATATAATCGATTCAATGTTTTTTCGAGCTAGACACTCTGGAAACGCATTGGTGTATGATTTCACACAACAATCGGAACCAAACTAGTCACAGCTTCAAAAGCTGTTTGCATTTGCCCCCATAAACTTACTTTTTATCTTCCCTTGTAGTAAAAACGTTTTTTAAAAAAGAAACTATGATCTATTATTTATCTTAAACCTTACTGCTGAAGCCAGAAATGTCAAGCACACACTTAGGGCTCGTTACTCAAAACAAACATAACCCTAGGTGGCTGCTGTTAATCTATTATTGCTTTTGTTGCCTTGAAATACGTGGCGAGGTGGTGGGCTCTTCACTGTTACTCAAACTTGTACTCTCACGGCCTAATAAGATAAACACAAGATGAAGGGCTAGGCTATATGTTTACGATTATGCTCGTAATTCTGTGACTTGATGATGGTTTGCTCTAGTTTTTGGTGTTTAGGGTTTGCTAGGGCACTTATGGTTAGGTCAGGGCCAGGGAGGTAGGTGTCTTCTCAACTCAAATCAGAAGGATCGGTAGGTAATGACCCATGAGATGTGTGTCGGTCAACGCTTTCATTTGGTTTCATTGCAAGGATGTGAATTCCAGCTAGAAAATTATACTTCCCATGAAGTTAGTTGCCTATTTTAAGTCACCATTAGATCTTAAATTTGACTCGATATGGGATTCCACTCAAAAATACTTGATACTTAGATAAGATATTTGCTGAAATACGGTTAATCTAGTTGAGTTTCTAATAATCTAGTTGAGTTGATCAATTCAGCTAGGTTAACACTATTTTTTAAAAATAATAAAATGATTTTATTTCAATAAAAACAATTGATCGAGGTTTATTTTGATGAAAAAAAATTGAAAAAAAAATTATTTTAATATATTCTCATATATATCATGCTTTTTTTAATATCATAAGAGTATCTTGACCTCGTATTTGTGGTATAATCATTAATTAGCGATTAGAGATCCCACTAATTATTTCTGGTCATTGCATTATACACAAATCAGAGCACTAATTAAATCTCGTGCAGTCCATATCTCCATCATAAACAGTGCATTATCCTGTTCTAGTTCCATTTTCAAGATGATCTGGTTTCATGATCCAGGAAGATTGTAGCATTAACCTATGATACTAGCAAGTGAGCTGCCAATGGAAGATTTTTTTTAATGAAGAGCTCATGAGGTTGAAGTTCAACCCTACTTTAGAATTTAGGTGGAATTGTTCTGAAAAACACATATTTTTTATGGTATTAATGCATGATGTAAGTCAGTCGAACATTAAAAATGATAACATCCTGGAATATATTTGATAATATCAATTGTTGTTTTAATTTTAGAATCATTTATAATACTATTCATCACCTAACCCAACTTGGATCTCTCATCATTTTTGCAAGAAAAAAATCAATTATATTTTATAAAAATATAAATCTCCTTGAATTGTTCGGAATAGAGGATATATTCTATATTTAAATTAAAAATAACTAAAATTCAAAACAATAAAAAAAATAAACACAAGTTTACATGTTAATATAAAAACATCTATAAACACACAATGAAATTTAAATTAAGAAACTAAAATGTAGAATCTATATCTAAAACTATTAACAAAAATAAAAGTTTAGACTTTCTTTGGGGGCATTTTCAGATTTTTCAAGTTTGTATTTACATTATAAAAAACGAGTAGAGGGGTAAATTGATATTATAGATGAATTAAAAATTATTAAATTTTAAAATCTGCTTGGTGTATAGTAGTCGTTCAGAAGCATGTGGAAGGTATTCGTCATCCTTCCACGGAGCATGAAATGTCACACGTGAGGGAATAATTATCTCTCGTCTTGTTATTAGATTCTCCACGTCATCTTCTTCTTTTAATGAATTGCCGCTAGAGCTGTTTTCTCTCTCTCTTTTCAATCAACAATTTAGGGTTCTCCTCTTAGTTAGGGATATTTTAACACCAATACTTATTCTTTTAATTTATTTTTATTTTTGTTATTGTTTTTTTTTAATTTCACCATTTAATCTGTTTTTTTTCCAATTTAATCCTAGTTCTTTTTTTCTTCATTTTCACTTAATTCTTTTATAAACTTTTAGTTGTTCTCAATAACATAATTTCATTCAAATATATTGTTTGTTTGTTTTTCTAAAAACAATACTCCTCATTTTTTGGGTGGTATCTTCTTTTAATAAAATGATTTTTTTTAATTTAGCCCTTTAATCCAAAATAGCCAATCTTTCTTTTTTTTCAAATTTGATCCGTATTATTTTGATAGCTATTTTTTTTAATATTGATTTTTTTTTCAATTTTATCTGACATTTGATTTTTGTTATGTTTGAGATTCATTTTCCCCTAGATTTGATGCTTCTAATCAAATGATCCAGGTCACGAGTTTTATGAGCCAATACAAGTTTTTATTTTTTTTATGGACTTAATTTTCCTTTTCTATCTCATTACCTAGTATTTTTTATATATATATATATAAAAATAAGCCTCATGGTTTTCTTTGTTTTTTTTATAGAGTTATCATGATTTCATGACATTTTTCCTTGTAGTTATTTTTTTGTTGGGATCCTTTTATGTTATTAATATTTTAATCGTATCTTTCAATATTTTTTTTTTGTTGAGAATTGATCTTTATAGTTTTTTTTCTTATTTGACGCTTCCAATCAAATGGCTAGAGGCACAAGTTTCATGATCTAACAAGGGTTGATATAATTTTTTTTCCCATATCATAATTTGAAATTGATTTCTTTTAAGGATTTCCTCCATTCTTTTATGTTTGACTATCTAGTTATCATAGCTTGACTCGTATGCTTGGTGGATTGAGCTTGAAGGGCTTCTCCAATTTATTGTTTTTGGTCAAATAACTCATGTGCATGAGCTTAATAAATTAATACAGGTTGACATTATTATTTTTTTACCTATCTTGCAGTGAATCACAAGTCACATAGCTAGTTATACGAATAAATGGAAACCCACAATTATTGTTGCTTTATTTTTATTTTTAATTTTAATGAAGAATTTCTATTCCAAGTATAACTCCGTACCCTTCTGGTATCGTGCCAGCCTCGTGACTGGCCACACCACCACCACCACCACCAAACCATACTTTTAATAATCAATTACGGCATAACATGCTTCGGTTATTGGGATTATGAGTTGAATGTGGGATCCAAGTAAGAGACTTTTTTAATCTCCAAAAACCAACTTATCAAAAGCTTATCAATCATTATATAAAAGAATCCATTCCCTGCCATCCAAAAGGGATCTTAGCAGGTCTCGATGATATGATAAGCGAACCACACCTTCATTTCCTTCTTTTTACATGGGGGATTATTTGTTTAAGATCCAGTGGTGATCAATTTGAGAGGCTTGACCCTAGGGTTTTAGATGGATTATTGTGCCCTTTTCTGATTCAAACCTCTTGTAGATGTTATGCCTTTTCTTCCGTGCATTACTGATTGTGATTCTAACCTCCGATAAATTATTAAATTAGCTTAATCGCTTGAGTTAACCTTTCATTTCAAGATAATATTTAAAAAACAATAAAATGAAAATTAAACTAGGCATTGACTTGCTCACAGGGTGATATCAGGTCATCTGTATTTTCATCATGTTAGGAAGATGTACTTTTTATTTTTGATGCAATAAAACACCACTCCTGAACCCAAATAAACAAGTAAAATACTAGTTATTTCAAGTGTTCTTAGACAAGCCAAGAATCCATTGGAAGGATTTATTTTTTCCAGTGACAAAAGTTGCGCACTGAATTTGCACCTAACAATTCAAATATTAGTCCTAGTCCCCACTAGCACCTCGCGGTCCGCAGACAAGTCATAAAGCAATCATATCCACCGGTCTCTGGTCCCTTCAATGCCAGCCAAAGATGAAGCAACTTTGGTGGCTGATATGGCAAACTTGGTGGCTTGTTGGTCTGGAAACTTGTACTTGATAACTGGGGCCCTTTTGGGGTGGGCATGTGCGAAGTTACAGTCAATTCCCTCAAGTTGTCGACAGTGACATTCCTCAATCTCCACAGTTTGAAATCAAGTGGTAACCTAAACGCACTGGGAAGACATGAACTTTCCTAGAAAAAATGTCGAGCTGGTGCTTTTCATGTGAAAGAGATGCATTGGCCTGTGCAGGCTACATGGCTCTCAATCTCAAACCTTTAGGTGCAGAATCTTCGTTCCCACAAATGTAATTATATGACTTGTGTGACGTGTCAGTTGTCTGGTAATTAAATGCAGAAACAAAGGCGTCTCAAGTCAGGAACTCGAACCCCAGTGACAGCAGAAGGGTTTGGGTTTGTTGACGACAGACCACCCAAGCCACGACCAGGATGGATGCTGAATTCTGGAAAAAAGAAACCTCTGGGAAAAAAGAAACCTTTTGGAGATGCTAATGAATATTGACTAATAATATCAGTGATCAATGGTACATATAAGTGTAGCCAATGGTTTTGTGCTACACAAAAATGGACGGTCCATTTCGAGCTCTTACACTGATATGACCTAGCATATTATTTGAAGTGGGCAACTTAATGAAAGAAATTATGCTGTGGAATGATAAAAAAAAAAAAAATTCAAAGCAAGGTGTGCCACTAAACATGTACAAACTAGGGTACCGGATTGAGTTGTATACTGGTCTCTTGGCCTACTGGTTTCTTGTTTTCACTTGCGTGCTGAATGGTAAAGCTCCACGTAATCGAGGGCAGGCTTGTTCCACGACCAGTCTTGCTCCATCACCTTTTTACATAAGGAGTTAAACCAATCCCGGCCGTCGTACCAGGCTGAGATTGCCCTGAAAGATTCATCGGAAAATACATATTACTGAACAAAATATATTCAGAAAGCAAGCTTGCATATGCAAGCGAGAAAGGCAAAGAGGGATCGGCGTCATTTTAACATTTTACAGCATCCCCATCAAAAACTTGAATCATTTCTTCTTCAAATGTTCAAGAACGAAGATAAAGTTCTAGTACAAAAATATGATGGCAAAAGAAGTTTTCCGTGACGAGGAAATTTATGGGAAAAGAACCAAAAGAATTGTTAATTGGCTTGCTTATGCACTCCAGGCACGACTCGTCAGTAGCATATGTTAAATGGTATGACATCTTCACATTAAGATCATCTCAGGGCACGATAGTTCACAGTGTTTTCAAGTATGTGGGTATTAAATTGCACTGATGATACCCTCCTATCCAAGATTTTCCACTGGGGAAACATTGGAGATAATTTGAGTGTGTTTAAATATTTTTTTTTTAGATTCAAGGAAATCTCACCCCCCGGAAAGCGTACTTTGTGGTCCCGGGTGAGCAAGTAAAACCTCGGCCGTCCCAGACTCTTACAAGAGGTGCATGCCTTGACTCGAACTCGAGAACTGCCATGCAGATCTCAAGCCCTTTGCCATCACGCCACGCCTCTTAGGGACGCGTGTTTAAACATGCAGTTCACTAAAGAAGATAAACACCCACTCACCTATTTAGAGCATAATCAACACCAGCAGGGTCAGCTCCATCAAAGGTAAATCCATTTGGTTCAAGACCCTGTGCTTTGGCTCTTTCTTTGTCATGGTCAACATCAAACACAGTGTCGAAAAGCCCTAAAGAAGAAATAGCATGAAAATGGACTTCTTAGTGTACTTTAATTGCTGGTACTAGCTTGAGAAGTGCACTAAAAAACTTGTAAGCAGTAAAATTGTCAAGAAGCACCAGTCACAAAGGATTTGACTAGGAAAGTAGAGGTTAATTTCAAGTCTACCAGATGCCAAAAAAGAAAAGTGGGTCTAGAGTCTAGACAAAGTTTAAAATGGAAATTCTTCTTATATTTAAAGAATAGTTCATTGCAGTTCATTTTTCTTCTTTTTTTGGAAAAAAAAAACTATAATAGATATTTTGTCAATGTAAAAGAAAGATAGGTGCTCACCTCCAGTTTTTCGAACAACAGCTATTGAACCATATCTCATAGCAGTGAGTTGGGTCAGTCCACAAGGCTCAAAAATAGATGGGACTAGAATGAAATCGGCACCCGCATATATCTATCAAACAAAAAAGAAGATTTTCCTGGTCAAATTGCAAAAGGCAGAGGTAAGTTCATTGAAATTAAAATTGAATGTGAAGATCCAGTAGAATACCAAGTGTGAAAGAGGCTCATCATAAGTCAAACAAAGGCGAGCACGGTCACTGTGACTAGAATGCAGGTGGTTGGCCAAATTCACAAAATCATTCTGGATACGGGGATCTGGAGCTGAACCAAGCAATACAACCTATACACATTTCATTTCATAGAAATGGTGAGATATTATTATGCTTCAACATATGCGTCGTTCAAACCTGCAGATGACTTAAGACCTACAATGGACTTCCATAATTATTTTGTTGGCATTCAGATCATAACTGTGATGATATCATTGCTGAATCACAATAACAGAAACACAAGGAAAGATAGAAGAGGAATAAGTTGGGGCTGGGTGGGTGGCGAAGCATCAGCCAGATGACACGGCAGTCAGGAGGCTTCAGGCCACTCCCAACACTGCTCTGTGCTGGAAGGAAACCTTGATGGATTACAGTACTTGTAACTTTTTTTTCTTTAAATAAGTGATGGGTCAAGTGTTGAGATCATGTCCTACATTAAAGAAGTCTACACTGCCAAACAGGAAATTGGCCAAATTCTCAACTGTTAACAATCCAATAACCAAGCAATACTCTGCAAAGCATAGCTCCCATTTAAATCGAAAAAAGTGGCATGAATTTAATGGTTTTTCACTATGCAATACTATGCCACTACTCAAGAGAAGTGTTATTGTCTCGGTGTGTCTAAATCTGCCAACAGAACCGAAACATCTGCTGCTAGCATTGCACTTTAATGATTGGGAAATAGCTGGCAGAGAAGATATTTGCTGAAAATCATTCCTATGGGCTGATAAAATAATTCACAATAAGAATTTGATAAAAAGGACATCAGATAGAAAAAGAACCTGCCCATTGCGCTCTAAGGCGCGCCCAATTGCATGCTTGATGAGATGGATTCCCTTTTGATGTGTCAAACGAGTAATTATTCCTACCAGAGGAAGATCAGCCCTTTTCAAACCAAGCCTTTGTTGCAAAGCATCCTTGGCAGCTCGTTTTCCTTCAACAACATTGTCGGAAGTATATGGTACCTGGAATAATAGATATTAGCTGCTATTGTTTGGCGGAAGCAATCTGAAGCTCCAAAGAAGATTACAATTCAAGAACCATCAGTCAATAAAATTCAAAATGATATGGTAATCCACTTACAGGAATGTATGTATCATTATAAGGGTCCCATATATCAGGGTCAATTCCATTTAGGATGCCATGGAACTTGTGGAGATGAGAAGCAACTAAGGGATTTCCTGAAATCTCCCTTGAATATGTGGGAGATACCTGCAAAAACAACAACGAAAAAAAGTTGACCTCAGGAGCTACCGCAGAAATCATAAAAGAGTGAAAATATTATAAAAAAAACTGATTGAAAAACTAAAAAACACAAAAGAAAGAACAACAATTACTTACAGTTGTAGCCTTGTCAGAATATGCCATAGCTTTGCCAATGTTGTTTGCCCCAAATTCAAGATTATGAATCGTGAAGACTACCCGAGATTTACTAAGACCATAGTGCATATAATGGTCCTTAAACAACCATGCAACCGGAGCGCTAGACCAATCATGGCAATGGATAATATCCTGGAAGTGTAAAGCACTGATTAATACATTTCTTAGAAAGGAAGAAAAGAATTAGATTCAATAAGCATATTCAGGAGGAGGCTGGTTGGTTTGGTCAGATAGATATCATAGATTAACAAACATTGTCACAAACAGTTGCCCAACCAGCAGCAAAAGCTGGTTTTGAAAGTTGGGCATGGAGAATAAATTCCTGAAATCCATTCTTGTACACATAATTAATTGTGTTTTTCCTATCACTATGTTTATACATGGACTTTATTAGGGTGCAGTCAATGAATCTCATCAAAACTTCTTATGCATGAGGTAAAATTTACCCCCATGCAAAAGAGAGATTCCAAGAACTAGTAACCATTTTAACAAAATAACTGCTTGATGCTGAATCAAATCATTCAACTCACAGGATGAAATCCACTTTGGTGTAAAAATTCAAGGGCTGCATGGCAAAAGAAACCAAATCTTTCCCCATCATTCTTGCAGCCATATATGCAACCTGCCCAAAACATTCTGCAAGAAAATAATGCATCAAGAGACCATATCAGACATGTTGTTATATGAAGTGATGGTTATGGTGGAACTATATGTATAAGCAGGCAACGCTTTGAGGGTACAGTAGAGCACAAAAGTTACCCATTTTGAGGCTCCAAGAAATAGACAGAAAGGCCTTCCACCTTCCCAAACCATACTTTTATTTCAGTCCCACCCCAGGAATAGCTTCTCTGGTAGTGCAAGTCTTTCACCTGTTTCAGAGAGAACATTTAAAGATTAAATAGAAGCAGAGCTTCATGTAAAACAGAATAACAAGATGCAAAACCTACTATTTAGTTTCATACTGTCATTTTAATTCTTACTGGACAGATAACTTTTCTTATTTAAAGACACATGATACTGTAATAGAAGTGCATGGATCGGCACTCTGATGCTTATTTTATTTGAAAAGTGGGGGTGGGTACCCCTACCCTTGCTAGCGAACGGCAGCATTCGGATACTTAAATCATCAACATCATATGAAGGACTCACACTTCAACAATCTCTATTAATGGACCTCCAACAGACAGGTGTACGACCAAGGGTAGGACAAAAAAACACACGAAGGATGAATAGCACAAAATCTTCAATTTGTGGAGGCTGCAATGAGCTTACATGGCTAACCTTCAAACAGTCATACTTTGGAAGAATGATGTCCACACTGTGGTTTAAATCTTGAACTGCACGGGAGAGACTAGTCACAACATCACCAAGTCCACCAACCTGCAAGAGATTTATCATAGAATAGTTGTCCAAGTAAACAATAAAGAACAAAAAACGAAAAAAGAAAGAAAAGGAAGTAGTATGCTATTTAAAGACAAGTTGCTAAATGGTGTAATCTAGCCAACGGAGTTCAATCATTTTTCTGTTGTGAGAAGTTATGCTAGGAAACAAGACTCCGTCCCCTATTCTACCAGTAGAAAAATATTGTTCATGACTCAAAGTATGCCTTTCATATGAAATGATAACCCAATGTCATCATTTCTTTAAGCTCCAAAACGAGGAAATCCATCAGCACCAAAATTTGGTTCTTATTCAGATAGAAAATGTTTCTAGCTTTTCTCTTACAATAATAGATGTTTAATTGTTTCAAAATTTCAACAATCTTAAACCACTCTATTTTGATTTAAGGATAAAATATGCAAGGATCAGTTCTCCCATGCACTCTGCACCCTACTGCCATGTGGAAATGACCCTTCTTATCAATTCTTGCTCCATGTACTGGCAAAATATTTTCTGATTGGTAATCAAAAGGCAACAAAGAAAAACAATATATGGTTATTTAAGTTCATGTGGACTGCAATGGTTGTCCTCTGTAGCATAATTAAGGAGTGGACACTGAAATTCCTAATATCGACTGCCGGAATTTTAAAATGATAAAAAAAACCACAAATGCCAGCAAGGCGAAAAGATCTATGCCAAATAAGCAAGGATTAGATAATGCTGACAAGAAGATTAATGTGTGTAGCATATCTTACAGACACACACACACACAGGCCATAAACAATCTAATTACAAGAAAACCAGGTCCTGGGAAGGAAGGTGCTATACTGTTAATACCAATAGTCAAGCAACTTCTAGGTGGCAATCAATGGCTAGTGGGACAAATGTGTACATAGGTGACTTCCAAAGGAAGTAGAATCCTTTGGATGAAAATTCTTGGGGACCAAGAAATTTGCTGTGAAGGAGAGTGGGAGGGGATGCAAAAATTTGGCTGGCAGGTGGGTTCCAGACGAGGGTGTACAAATATATTTTTATCAAAGGTTTGCAGGGGGGGGGGGGAGAAAAGAAAAGAAAAGGAAGGTTTGTAAGTATTAAGACATTCACTTCTGGTATTTAAAGGCTCTTTTCATACCTTAAATACATGTTAGCACCTTAACATGTTCCTTTCAATTATTTGGGTTTTTGATGAGTGAGGTGTCAAGAAAATTGAATGGTTTGGTGGCCTATAACTCCCATGTCTTAATGATAGAGAATAGATACCATTGTGGTTAAAAGGCTCCAGTCCAAACACTTTGGATTCAGTCTAGAAAATTAATATCGCTATTTGCTCCTGATTTTTTAAAAAAAGACCTTATATTCAATGAAAGAAAAGGAGAGAGAACAAGTCAGGAGTAGATGTAATAGAGACAAAACAGAGAAATCAAGAATGCCATGAAGGATGCTAGGCGAAGGTGGAAGAGGAGATGTTAGAAGTGAAAGGGATAGTTCACACTTTATACGTAATGGTTAGACTTTTATTTATACAAGTACCTTGAATTATGTGGATATGATTTTATCCTTTTAACTTTTTCTCACACTAGCTTATAAATATTTATTTTTTACCACAATCCTCATATTGAATTTTATTCTTACAGTTGGTCATAAATAAATAAATACTAATTAATTATAATGGCTAAAATACTTAAAAAACAATGAATTTATTTCTTTGACAATAATGTAACTTCCAAACCCTGTAGCACCAACAGTATCATACTCGTTGTGCATTAAAATTACCTTTGCGATTGGCGCCATTTCAACAGAAATATGAACAATGTGCATTGGAGGTTCTTTTGCAATTCCTCCAGACACTGGTATGTGATAATCCATGCCTTCTCTATTGTCAAAAATTCCACCATCTTCCTTCTCGGAGAATACAAAATCCATCATGTAAGCATCCAGTGGAACCTTTACTGCAAAAACCACACAAAATGAAACCTTTTTTTTCCTGAAAAAATACACAATCGCTTAGTGAGTATGTGATCTGTACTGACATGATATGCCATCATCCTTTACACATTTAAACTTGCATATAAATGATCGACTTGCCTACTTAAGGGATAATGAGCTAAAAAGTATGCTGAAAAGAAATTCCTTGGCATCAGATATGAAGGAAATTAAACCCAATGCAAGTCATCTGTGATCTGTATGACACTGCTTACAATGTCCATGACAAGAAAAATCCAGAGTGAGTCGTCAACAGCAAAGATGATATAAACACCAATATATGAATGGTAAGTAAATTGCAAAGATGAAAAATAATTCTTATCACACATAAGAGAACAAAGAATGAAAGCTAGAACAAAAGGTTTACCAGTGGCTTTGACATGAGGGCCATTATTTGCAGGCAACATTTTCTGAGGTGGCAATGGACCCTTGCGGTGGGTCCAACGGTTGAATGACCCTCTGAACCACACTTCAGGTTTACCATTCAGAATGGTGTTAGTAGGATTATAGAAAACTGTCACGGTGCCTCCAGCCTGAACATCAAGAGGTTCAGTATACACTATATGCTTTTGTGACAGCAGAAACCTTTTCAAAGTTCGTTCCTTTGTTTCAGCTTTAATACGTGCTGTTTTCTCAGCCTGAGACAAGAGAAAGCATAGAGGAAGAAGGACTTAGAAAACTTAAAATTCATTAAGTTACACTATGGCGAGATTTCATAAAATTTAACAAAAAAATAAGTCCAAAGAAGGATGGAGAACAGACAACCACTTTTAACTCTTAAAGAATTCCACTAATGCAACTTGTTAAGAAGATAACATGCACTGAGAGTAACCAGCTGACAGAAAGTTAAGTGGCTGTTCTATGTGTTCAGTATGTGAGCCAAGATTACTAACAGGCCACAAAACATGTGGTACAAATTTCAGCCATGCTTATGTTGTGTGTGACTCAAAGATAACCAATCACGCTTTTATAAGTACCAGAGCACAAAATCTTGATCGTTTTATTATAATTCTAGTACTTCGAATGTAGCATCATGTCAACTGACCTTGGCACGTATAGCCTCCTCTCTTAACCTCCTCTCTTCCTGAAGTTTCCTATATATTTGGTGTTCTTCCTCAACCCAATACAATTCTTCAGGAATACCATTTGGGACACTAGAATGGAAATCTTGGCGATGATTGTTATCATACATTGTGGCACTCTGAGGTGGACCGTTAGCAAAGACCCAATCCAGGATAAAGGCTCGATCAGGTACAACAACTGCAAAAGACATTGTTGAACCAAAACTTTCTATGATACAACAAGGATAAACAACCAAAGCAGGAATCATGAAGGGCAAGGTAGACTCAGACATAGATCATCCTTCTTGTGCCAGCTTTAAGAAGGTGCAACCAGGCCCACCAAAAGAGATGAAGAGAAGAATCATGCAGTAATAATTCATAAAAGAAGAATATCTATCCGGGACCTTTTCTATTTATCAAAAATAAATAACATTGCCACATCTTCTTTCTTCCAATGTCCCTAAAAGGTACCATGCCAGATTGAAAAATCATGATAATCAAAAACAAATTGTTTGTGTGACCATAAGGCTCAGTAGACATTGTAAAGGGAGAGAAAGCACCATTACTACATTAAAGAAGATATATTCAAGCATACCATTAGCATACCACCAATCACCATCCTTTCTGTCAGAGCTGACAAGCCTCTCAACAATAGACAATCCATCCTTCCAATTATTATGCCCCCCATGAATCCAAAGGTCGTTAGCTTGGGCTAGAGGACCTGAGCTTTTGTTATAATATAACTTGATCAAGTCCTCACCTTTGAACTCACTAGGTTCAACGTGCCAAACATTATTGAAGGAGCTTGCAGCCTTTTTCATCAGTTCTTGCAATGCTCCTCTCCTTTTTTCAATTTCTGCCCTTGCCTGTGCTCTATCAGCTTCACTCGCAGCCTTCTCTGCTTCTCTTCGCCTCTGCTCTTCTGCTAATCTTTCCTTCTCAGCTTGTTCCTTCGCAAGTTTCTCCAGTTCCCGATGTTTTTCCTCAAGCAAGAAATCATAAAATGCAAATGCATCCATTCCACCTTCCACAAGTATGTAGAAATCCTTCGTGTCATTGTTGTCATAGACATCTTGCCCATTGAAGAACACGAAGTCCATCTTATATGCTTCTTTCGGGACATGAACCTGGCAAGACCACCAATCCCCTTCGAGATGGGTCTTGCTCAACCTAAAGGTAAAAGATTTCCAACTCCAGTCATTGAATGCTCCCATAATCAAAATATCTGGTTCGTCACTCAAGGTTGAGAGACTTCTATTAAGGAACACTTCTATGTCTTCATCGGGTTTCACCATCTGTGGATAGACAAACAATTTGTTACCCTTGGAGAAGTTTTCCTCGGCAAGAATCACAATTTCTTGCTTACGCATTTTTTCTTCAGCAAGCCTATCAATTTCTTGTTTACGCAATTTTTCATTCATTTCCAACTTCAATTTTATTTGTAGAGAATCATCTTCAGTCTTTCTCTCATCAATTGAAATGCTCTTCTCTTTCACGATACCATCATTCTCCAAGCCATCATTTTGGCTTCCCTCTAAAGCAATTTTATCCTCTGGTAGAGTCGCATCCTCACCAGCTCTGCTGATAGTTCCATTTTCAACCACTTGATTACTTTTAGCAACAGCCACCATTTTACTCATCAAAGATACTTCCTCTACTATCTTTTCTTCATCAACTTTCTTATCCTCAGAATGTTCAATTGCCTGTTCTTCCTCACCCTGTATTTCTAGTGTTTGCTTATTGGCCTCTGTACTCTCACTAGATTTTGGGGTAATTGAACCCTCTTTCTCTCCATTGTTTTCTAAATCTCTCTTCTGGGTGCTTGTTCCAACAGGAGCTTTTGGCGTGAATCCCTTCGGGGAAGAGCCTCTAGGCCTAGCATTTGACATTTTTCTCTGTCTCCTCTTAGAAAAATCTGCGTATAAATGCAAGTTCAAATTCTAAACTAACTAAAATTGATCACTAAGCATTTAAAACCTAAATCTTACTATTATATTATATCTCCTTTTTTCCTATGAAATCCATAGAGCAAAAAACAAAAAGAGCAACATACCTGCAGTTGCAGTGATTCGAAATGAAACCCCACTTGATGGAGACTCCTTCCTCAATGAAATAAGCTAAAACCAAACACAGCAAAGTAAAAAATTCAGTATCCTATAGAATCGCACAATACAGTTTACTTGCATTCATCTGCTTACGATGAATTTATTCTCAGTCACAGATTCAAAATTATAATCACAGTCACCACAATGAACGAAAAAGCCAATGGGATCCCAATAATTAACAAAATCATTACAATCAGCAGCACAAAAAGAAAAAAAATCATAATCACGTATCAAAACAATCAAAATCCCAAAAAACAAAAACCTTTAAAAACCAGCAGCAACCATCATTGAACAGAAACATCCAACTTGAACCAGAACCAAAAAGGCTCAAATTTTTCATTCCAGAAACAACAAAACCAATAACACTTCCATCAAAGCAAACACATGACACTAAAAAACAGGAACTAAATGAGCCCATGAATCAATTCAGAGTAAAAAAGACACTTACACTTGAAAGCTGTCCACCATTTCTTTCATTAAAAACACCTATTCTACTACAACTCAATGGACTTTGTACTTGCAAAGCCACTTCCATGGCTTTCTATTTTCAGAAGAAGAAAAAACAGGTATTTTTTTGTGCGCGCAAATCCCACTTTAAAGTTTCAATCTCACACCACAACTGAACTTATAGTTTTTAATTTATTATTCCTTAAAAAACTACACAGTACTGTTAATTTTTGTGCCAAGTTCTATCGGGCTACGGGTAGAGCCACCCTAGTGGCTCTAGGTGGGCCCAGCTGCATCGAACAACCTGACCTTCAATCGGTTAACCCGATCCTTTTTATATATTTTCATATATATCTCTATAAATAAAATATTTTTTACCGTGTTTTATATAATGTATATATCTCTATAAGTATTTAGGATATTTATATTAAATATATTATACCTTAGATGTTTATAAGATGTTTATATAAAATATATTAAAATTTAGATATTTTTAAAATATTTATCTAAAAAAATCTCTTATAAGCAGTATAAAAAGTAATTTTTCTAAACTTCATATCTATAAGAGAACAAGACTTAAACAAGACATAAGACCATAAAGTCTAGAGTATACTGTTTATCCTCTGTCCACACAAATTCAAGTCACCCCCCCTAATAACTGTACAAATTCAATATTAACTTGAGTATTAGAGTGTTTTTCTTGCTAGCGATGCCAGACTGATCACATTTTTCGAGTCTAATTTTATCAGCTTAAGAAAAACTCCAATCTTTATCATGAGGTTTTTTCCAGCCTCATCACTAATCAATTGATCAAGACTCATTCTTTTCTATTCTTCCAATAAAATTATGCATGTTCTTGAAACTATTTAAATATTTAAAAAAAAAAACACTCTCTGATAAATAGTACTTCAAAAATCATAGAATCTCGGCCATAAGTGTTAAAAATGTTGCTCTATGTTTTACAAGGACAGTGATCTAAAGTGTGGGCTATTTTTAGACGGTTAATAGATTTTGAAAAATCGGGTCAATGATGGTGAAGATGAGTTTGATGAGAGGGTTTGTTGCAGGGTTGTATGCGGTGAAATGATGCTAGAGATGATCTAAAACTTTTTTGGGATTTTCTTTTGAAGGGGTTAAATTTTTGAGAGGCTGTTAAGTGTATGATAGGCTTAGATGGCTCCAGAATCAGAGAAAGAATTAACCCATCAAATGGGGACATGCCATGTTAGCGAATCACTTTCTGATTTGTGTGAGTTAGAGTATCTTCAATGACTGCCTTGTGTGAGTTGCAACATCCATCAAATTGAACAAAATTATAATCCCAGTAACCACAATGAACGAAAAAGCCAATGGGATCCCAATAATTAACAAAAACATTACAATCAGCAGCACAAAAAGAAGAAGAAAATGATAATCACATAGCAAAACAATCAAATCCCAGAAAACAAAACCTTTAAAACATCAACAGCAACCATATTCAGAGTAAAAAAGACACTTACAGTTGAAAGCTGTCCACTTCGAACAAGAGGGAAAACCCCCACAAGAAGAGGTTTAATCTCCCTTCTACTACAGCTCAATGGACTTTGTACTTGGAAAGCCATTTCCATGGCTTTCTATTTTCAGAAACAAAACAGAATGTTTTTGTGCGAGCAAAACCCCCTTCAAAGTTTCAATTTTTCACTCCAGAACTGAACTTATAGCTGCTGATCCATCGATCAAGGCTCAATCTTTTCTATTCTTCCAATAAAATCATGCATGTTCTTATAGCTATTTAAATATTTTTTGAAAAAAAAACATACTCTCTGACAAATAGTACTTCAAGAGTATAGAATCTCGGCCATGAGTGTTAAAAATGTCGCTCTATGTTTTACAAGGACATGATGTAAAATGTGGGTTGGTTTTAGACCGTTGATAGATTTGAGAAATTGGGTCAATGATAGATTGATGGCGAAGATGAGTTTGATGAGAGGGTTTGTTGCGGGGCTGGATGTGGTGAAGTGATGCTAGAGATAATCTAAAACTTTTAGGGGATTTTCTTATGAAGGGGCCAGTCAGGCTTTTGAGAGGCTGCTAGTGTATGATAGGCTTAGATGGCTCCAGAAATCGACCCATCAAATGGGGACAGCCATGTTTGCAAATCACTTTGTGACTTGTGTGAGTTCGAGCATTTTCAATGATTGCCTCGTGCGCATAGCAACATTCAACGAATTGTTGAAATAATTTTTTGAATAATATAAATATAATTTTTTATATACATTCCAATAAAAAAATTATTTTAACAATGTATTTATATTTTAATATATATTTAATATTGATAAAAAATTTAAACAAACTACTAGGGAAAGTTTAATTGATAAAAGAAAAAATCTTTAAATATTTAATATATTGATTCTTTTGATATATATATATATATATATATATATGCATGACTTTTTTCTTATTGAAATTGCAAAATCAGGAAAGAGAAACTAAAAAAAATATATTTTTATTATTTTTTGTTTTTATTTTAGTTCTTCCATAAAAAAAAAATGCTCTTAGAGACTGGCCATATTTGTAAAGAAGAAAAGAAAACATCTTGACTATGAAATATAGCAACTTCCTTAAAAATGAATATAAAATATATTTAGCAGTTAGTTAATTTATTGCATTGAAAAAAGAAAAAGAAAAAACTAGTCCATTGGCATGTGCCACACCACATGATAAATCATACTTTTAAAACACCCATACAAAAAAAAAAATTGAATTAATCTGTATCAATCTAGGTTAAATATTTAAATTTGTGGGATCGTGAGACGACAACCTTATAAAAAAAATTAAAATAAATAATGATATTCAATCCCTAAAAAAACTAATATTAAAGGATGCGATTTGAAGTTAAAATATTCAATTCACTAAAAGTTAAATGCATGGAAGATGTGATTCGTGGACACATGTCCTTGACCACGAGTGCCTATCCACCCCTTCTTTCTTGTTTGAATTCCAACGCCTCTTCAAGATTCCTCGAATGATAGAATTTGTATTCCACTCCGGGGGATCTTATTTTTATTCAAGTTATTGAAATATTTTAAACGTGGTTATATAACGCTATTATTTTAATCAAAATAAATCATATTCTTTTTAGATATTATCAAATAGCATTATTTTATTTTATTAAAGTTTTC
This sequence comes from Salix arbutifolia, assembly GCA_025169955.1. Classification (NCBI taxonomy): domain Eukaryota; kingdom Viridiplantae; phylum Streptophyta; class Magnoliopsida; order Malpighiales; family Salicaceae; genus Salix; species Salix arbutifolia. The sequence goes on from CM045905.1 coordinate 623,836, forward strand.
TTGAAATGATACGTTTAAATAGCTGATTGGTGGAAGACGTGTTCAAGGCTGATTTATGAGTCAAGACAAGGATTTTCGATGATTAAAAAATGTGTTTTGCTTTGACTTTTAAAAAAAATTGACAAATTAATTTTTTTTATATTTTTATATTATTTTTATATTTTCATATACTGATTAAAAATAATTTTTTAAAAAATAAAAAATATATTATTTTAATATATTTAAAAAAAATTAAAAATAACTATCATCACAGTCTAACCTAAACAGTCACTAATTCATTAACTGGATCTATGAGAAAATCATTGAAGGCCGAGTTGATCAAAAAACAATTCTAGTGGGATAATGATGAATATTTTTAAATTTTAATGTGAAAGGGCATACCTCGACTTGCACCATGATGACTATTTATCAATTTTATTATTATTGTTGGGGAAAAAAGATGTGACAGGTTCGATTTTTTTAGAGTTTGCAACTGTTGATGGCGATTACCTTTGGTTTCGATGATAATCATTGATTTATTGCTTTAGATATTTCCTTTTCCCGTGATGACGTGGGACCGTTTTCAAAAATAAAATTTATTTAATTATGTTAAAATTAAATGTATACTTATAGGTGATTAAAATAGTTAAATAACATATATTTTATTGGGAAAAAATTTATTTTTATTTTCGTATTAATTTCATTTTTTTCTTACAAAATATATCAAATTAAGGAAGAAAAATAGAAAATACATGTCTCCATAGATTAAAAAAAAAAAATTCTAAAATATCATTGTTAGAAACCCTTATTTTCAATATTATCAAACTATACATGTATAAATATAAAAATTTATTATTATAATTTTAAAACTCAGCTTGGAGGTCGATCTAGTTTAAAGCATGAGTCACGAGTTAGGTTGATCTAAGTCAACATAAAAATAAAAATATTAATTATTATAATTTTAAAACTCAAATTGGGGTTGAGGAATAAGGCTCGGATAATGGGTCGGGGTTGACCATTCATTTGAGCCAACCAAAGAATAAAAATGATTATTATTGTAGTTTTAAACTTGACTTAAAGGTTGATGAAGGGCAAAGTAAGAGTTACAAGTTGAGAGGGTCAATAAAAATACAATATTTATTATTATAATTTTAAAACCCAACTTTAAAGTTGACTTGGGGTAAGGACTGGATCACGAGTCAAAAAGATTAATGATTCGGGTTAATGTAAGAATAGAATAATTATTTATTATAATTTTAAAACTCAACTCGGTGTTTGACTAGGACAAGCCCTATGTCATATGCTAAGAGGCTTAACCAGAGTTGACTCGATTCAACATATACATCAAAATGATTATTATTATAGTTTTAAATTCTGATTCAGTAGTCAAACTAAAACAATGAATGAGTCATGGTTCAGGGCTCAAATCACGAATCGAGAAGGTCACTTGGGTTGCTCGAGTTTACATAGAAATAAAAAAAAAATATTGTTATAATTTTAAAACTTGAGTCAGGAGTTGACGTAAGACAAGACTTGAGTCGGTAATTGAGAAGGTCAACTAGGATTGACTTGAGTGAATATATATTTTTATAATTATTATCATAGTTTAAAACCCGAGTGAGAAGTCAACTTGAGGTAAGACCAAGATCACGGGGAGAATCAACTTGGGTTGATCTATTTTTTTTTAAAAAAAGCAAAACAACCTTGTTTTAATTATTATTTTTCGAAAATCAACTAATTTTTTATGAGGTTAGGTTAAGTTAATTCTTCTTCCATTTTTTTAAACTGGACCATTCCAAACTTAGTAGATTTTCATGTCAACGCGTTAGGCGAATCCGGTTTAAATAACTATGATTGTTATCATATTATTGATTTCAACACACATTATAAACTAAAGTAAGAAAATAATATCTAATTATTTTTTAAATATATAAGTTTGACAAATAATTCCTATTAAGAATAAAATAATTATTTTTATATTTTATCTCTTCTTATCCACCATAACTAAACATGATAAAAGGACAATCACTCCACATTTTATATTATTATCAAATAAATTTTTATCTCTATTTGTTTTTTTTCTTTTTTTCTCTGTATTAACTGTTTATATCTTTTTTTGTCTTAAAGCAATTTCCACACTATCTTACAAACTGAAACATGAAGAATTTAAGCTTAGCATCGAAATATAAAATTTAAAAATTACAGGGAACAAATAAAATAGTGAGCTATCTATTTTTTTTTTATCATAAATATAACATAACATATTTCTTCTGTTTTTTAGAGTTAACTAGTTAGATTATTAGCACTACGTTGCGGGCTGAGTTAATAAATTTTATAATTATTGGGATTAAAGCAATTAATAGGTTTTGCTAGTTAAAAAATAAAATATAAAAGCTATACATGCAAAATTTGATATAAAACACATCCTATTATAACAACAGCAATATCGAAGTCTTAACATCTAAGAATATCATTAATATTACTACTAAAATAATAAAAATTATCAAATTACCCGAGGAAAAAGAACTAAAAAACATTAATAAAAGAGGAAGCAAGAAAAAAACTCATTTTTTATTTTTTATTATTATTATTAATGTGTTAATAATGAAAAAAATAAAATTAAATCAAAGAATAAAAAACCCTAAAAACTTTAACAAAAGAGCAAACAAAAAAGTAAAATAAAAATAAAAATTATTATCTGAAAAAAATCATTTGACTTGAAAATAAAAATAAAAACTAATAAAAAAAACTAAAAGAAAGAACAAAGGGAAAAAAATATCAATTTTCAAATAATCGTAAATACTAACTAAAATTTAAGAACAATATTTTTCAAAGAAGAGAAAATAATAAAAATTAAAAATCAAAGCTAAGAGCGCGCGCGCGCCCACACACACACACATATAAACATGGACAAAAATAACGACTATTTCAGAAATATAAAAAAATAAAAAAATAAAAAGTATAAGGGCCGAAATGAAAACCAAATATATTATCAATTTCAATCAAATGATAAAATTGAAAAAATTAAACCTTCTGTACCGAAAATATTAAGGGATTGAAAATCAAACCCAAAATTAAAAGAATAAGGACTGAAATGAAAATACAATATATAATTAATTTCAAACGAAGAACACAATTGAAACAAATCAAAACTTACATAACAAAAACAAAGACCATACAACACAATTAAAAAATAAGGAACTGAAATGAAACAACCAAAAAACAGGGGGAGGGGGCAAAAAAGTTCAACCGACCACCATCATGTTTCTGACTACAGTGTGATGACACGCGTCACACCATGAGAAAGAGGACATGACGACGCATCAACTGAGACGTCAGATGAATATTTTTCACCACCGTACAACGTCGCTCGAGCCGCTCGACTGGAGCGTCACGAAGAAAACTGTCGGTGCATGTGTCAGAAGCACACACAGTGTTCGCAGGAGAATAATAATAAAAATAGTAAATTACCGGAACACCCCTATCACCAACTCTTCGATTTTGTTTTATTAGGGGGAAAATGTGAAATATTCGAAACACCCCCACAGGCAAACCTTGATTTTTGTCTTATTGGAGGATAAAAAAGTTATTTTACTGTGCAATGAAATGTGAAATTACCGTGACACCCCACCGATAACTCTTGGTTTTTGTCTTATATAAAGTAAAATAATTATTTTACTGTGCTAAAAAATATAAAAAATCACAAAAATTAGGACCAGACCATCAAACTAAACAAAAACTACTATTACAATCCATAGTGAAAACACTTACAATACAAACGAAAAGACTGGGCTATTTAGTACATACTATAATAATAAATTAATTAGAGTATCCACTTTTATGCTGGATTATGAGACAAAGAGCACTACTTTTATCATGTAACTCAAAATCTATTAAGTTTTGTATTGAAAAACAAACTAAAATTAATGAAAATATGAATTATGTGAGCATTAAGTTTGTATTTGAGAATATGGTTGTGATTAATTTTAAAATTATTTTTCATTCAAAAATATATTAAAATTATATATATTTTTTTAACAAAATATTTTTAAAATCAGCACATCAAAATAATTTTAAAATATTAAAAAAATAATTTTAAAAAACAAAACAAAATAAAGATTTTCAATTTTTTTTGAAAAACATTTTAAAATCACAGTTTCAAATACCCCATGAGAGTGACAATGGAGATTGGTGGATGGGACATTCACATGGCTGATTGGCGGAAGGCTGATTTATGAGACAAGACATTCCTTGAAATGCCAAAAGTTTCGCAAATGATTGAGGATGAGAGATGGGTGTAGCCTCCAGCAAGATCAAAACTATCATGTTTATTTTTCAAGGATTTTCGATGATGATGTCATTGACTGGATCTATGAGAAAATCATTAAAGGCCGAGTCATATAAAAGAGATCATTTTGTGGGATGATGATGAATATTTATAAATGTTCATGTGAAAGGGTATACCTAGACTTGCACCATGTGATGTTGGAGTAAATCCTCAATTATTATTGGAAAAAAAGAGGTGTGGGAGGTTCGAATTTTTTAGAGTTTGCAACTGTTGATGGTGATTACCTTTGGTTTCGATGATAATAATTGATATATTGCTCTAGAAATTTCATCTTCCGTGGGACAGTTGTCAAAAATAATTTTTATTTAATTATGTTACAATTAAAATGTATACTTATAGGAAATTAAAATATTTAAATTCTTTTAAAAAACATATATTTTATTGGAAATTTTTTATTTTCGTATTAATTTAACTTTTTTCTTACAAAATATATCAAATTAAGGAAGAAAATACATGTCTCCATAGACAATATTTTTTTTATTTCTAAATTATCGAGAAACCCTTAATTTCAAAATTATCAAACTAATATATGTATGAATAAAAATGGTTATTATTATGATTTTAAAACTTAACTTGGAGGTCGATCCAGTTCAAGACCCGAGTCACGAGTGGGGTTGACTCGAGTCAGCATAAGAATAAAAATGATTATTATAATTTTAAAACTTGAATTGGGGTTGACTAGGAACAAGGCTCGGGTAATGGGACGGGTTGACCACTAACTCGAGTCAACCAAAATAAAAATATTTATTATCATAGTTTTAAAACTTTATTAAAAAGTCTATCAGGGGCAAGGCCCGAGTCACAAGTTGAGAGGATCAATATAAAAATAAAAATATTTATTATTATAAATTTAAAACCCAACTTTAAGGTTGACTTGGGTAATGACTAAATCACGATTAAAAAAGATTAACTACGGTTGATTCGGGTTAATGTAAGAATAAAAAATATTATTATTTTAAAATTCAACTCGGTGTTTGACCAGAACAAGCCCTGTGTCATGTGATAAGAGCCTTAACTAGAGTCGACTCGATTCAACATATAGTTCAAAATAATTATTATCATAATTATAAAACTCGCTTAAGTAGTCAAACTAAGACAATGGATGAGTCATGGCTCAGGACTCAAATCACAAATCAAGAAAGTCACTTGGGTTAACTTGAGTTAATATAAAAATAAAAATAATTATTATTACAGTTTAAAACTCGAAGTTAGAAGTTAATTTGAGACAAGACCTATATCGCGAGTTAGAATGATCAACTTGTGTATTTTTTTAATCAAAACAACCTTGTTTTGGCCAATTTTTGCTTTAAAATTACTGATTTTTAACCGGGTTAGATTGGGTTAACCCTTCTTCCATTTTTTTTTAAATTAACTCACTCCAAGCTCCAAGTTACAAGGTTTCCATGTCAACCCGTTAGGCCAATCTGGTTTAAAATAACTATAATTATTATAATAATATTGATTTCAACCCATATAAATGAAAGTAAAAATACAATGTCTTATTAATTTTTAAATATATAAGTTTGGCAAATAAAGGGTAAAATAAACTTTTTTTTATATTTTATTCACTCTTATCCACCATAACTAAATACAATAAAACTCTACATTTTAAAATAAAATTTATCTTTATTTGTTTTTGTCTTTTTTCTATGTATTAACTGTTTCTATCTTTTCTTTTTATTTTTGTCTTAAAGCAATTTCCAAACAGTAACTAACAAACTGAGACATGAAGAATTTAAGCTTAGCATCGAAATATAAAATTTAAAAATTACAGGGAACAGCTAAAATAGTGAGCTATCCATTTTTCATATTTCTTCTTTTTTTAGAGTTAATAAATTAATTCAGAGTATCCAGAAAAATATGTGGGGGCCTCTTTTGCCTAAATTACTTCCACGAAAGTGGTTGGATGAACTTTCAACGCAAACTTTTTCCATTGACAAAGTCAGTCCCCTGCGCGTAATAGCAAGACATCTCCTGTTCTTCATAAAACCTTCAAGTCAAGCTTAGCCCAGTGATAAAAGAAAAAGAAGAAGAAACTCTGTTACTCGGAATCCAAACATTTCATTCTTTGTTCTTAAACTAATCCTGCTTCAATGTCAAAACCAATGTTGCTTATGCATTTATCTTCTTTCCTGGTTGCTCATTTTCTCGTATCAGGTATGGCAAATTCTATACTGAACTACACGTTGAAAGAACTTATAGCTTACACATTTCATCCACAATTCATAGATGTGTTCTTTGACATGCGTACATGTCCATCACAGGAAACGCAATTGTATACAAGTCCATCAAAGGAAACGGTACAGTTGTTTCTTCAGGACCAACCGAATCTCCGCCATCAAAACCTGTGATACGAAACGTGACAGTTGTTTCTTCACCGCCATCAACACCTGTGATAAGATACGTGACAGTTGCTTCTTCACCGACACCTGTGATAAGAAACGTGACAGTTGCTTCTTCACCGCCATCAACACCTATCACAAACGTGACAGTTGCTTCGTCACCGCCACCTGTGATAAGAAACGTGACAGTTGTTTCTTCACCGCCATCAACACCTGTGACAAGAAACGTGACAGTCGTTTCTTCAGGACCTACCGAATCTCCGCCACCACAAGAACCAAGCCCTTCCCCACCACCACAAGGTAAAAAACCACCAAGCCCTTCGCCACCAGGGATCCCAGAACCAGGGCCTTCTCCAAAAATAAGGTCTAAGGCACCAATTATAGCAGGAGTTATAGGTGGTGTTCTTCTGGTCATTTCCTTAGTGGTGATTCTTATTTTGAGGGGAAAAAGGCGTGGGCAGTCTGGACAAGCTGAGCAGGATGTGGAAGGTGATCATATAAAGCAAGTTCCAGGAATGCCTGTCAGTTTTTCATACCAAGAACTATACGTTGCAACTGATAATTTCAAGGACAGACTTGGAAGAGGAGGCTTCGGGTCTGTATACAAAGGAAAATTGGCAGATGGAACACAAATTGCCGTGAAGAGGTTGGAGAGATTAGGCCAAGGAGTGAGTGCTTTTTTAGCAGAAGCTGAGGCAATTGGAGGTCTGCACCATTTTAACTTGGTGAGGCTGATTGGATTTTGCGCAGAGAAATCCTCTAGGCTTTTGGTTTTTGAGTATTTGAGCAATGGATCGCTGGATAATTGGGTTTTTATGAATGTCCAAAGATATTTCCTTGATTGGAAGACCAGGAAGAAGATTATACTCGACATAGCTAAAGGGCTGGCTTATCTTCATGAAGACTGCCGACAAACCATAATACATCTTGATGTAAAACCGCAGAACATTCTTTTGGATTCAAATTTCCATGCCAAAATCGCTGATTTTGGGTTATCCAAGCTAATCGATAGAGATATGAGCCAAGTTCAAATCTCAATGAGAGGAACCCCGGGATATCTTGCTCCAGAATGGCGGCAACCTCTAGGTCGTATTACGGTAAAAGTTGACATATATAGCTTCGGGATTGTCCTCCTTGAGATAGTCTGTGCACGCAGAAATGTAGACGAATCACAACCAGAATCTGCCTTTCATTTGCTTACAATGTTGCAGAAGAAAGCTGGTCAAGATAGAGTAATAGACATTGTGGAAAATTTAGATGCATACAAGCAGAGTGAAAGAGAAGAAATAACGAGGATGATAAAGGTTGCTGCTTGGTGTTTGCAAGATGACCCAGAACGAAGACCTCTCATGTCAACGGTTTTAAAAGTGCTGGAGGGTGTAATGGAGGTGGATTCAAACCTCGATTATCGGTTTTCGCATGCAATGATATCTTCTCCAGCCGGTAACAACCATATTTCTTCAGCGCCGCCTCAAGCATCCGTTCTTTCGAATCCTAGATGATGTAGTTGTGAGACTCTTTTCTGGAAGAAATAAAATCCTTCTGCTTCTTATCAATTTTCCATGCCATCGTAAGCTAACCACAGCTTTCTAGCTCTTGCCTTGCAAGGATCACATGTCTCAATTAGTTTTCCATTGTACTGAGTATAGTTTTCAGAATTTTGAACATTTGATTATTCAAAGTCGTTGCATTTTGGCTAGGTACTATGAGGGTTTTTCAGATGTGTGGATGTAATGTTTGAGATGGGTTTCACCTGCCTCACATTTTTTAGTATTCTTTTAAAATTGCCACATATAACTGATATTTAAGCTGGTTTCTCTTTGAAAGTGATTGATTTTCTAGAAATTAGTTGAATTGGTTTGGTAGGCAAAATACAATTCCAGTTTGATTTTCTTATATTAGTCCAGGACGTTAAATCTACAAATAGACTTGTAATCCAACATTATTAAGTAATGACATAACCTATATTTCAGGTTTCCCTTTTTTCTTTTGAAAAAAGAAGAAGAAAGACCAACAACTTGGCAAAAATAGACTCGAAGGGTCTCAAATTTGTAGAGAAAGCAAGCTGGAGTTTTAAAATAAAATTAAGAGCCCAATCATGCCCCGGTGTACCAAAAAATGAAGAGGTAAAGGATATTCAAGGTTAACTTAAATGATTATTGAGCAAATTTGCATAAAAGTTAAGTCAAAAGACTTAACTAGATTTTTAATATGCTAATTTCACGGGCCAAATTAAAGGTTTAATAATTAATTTGGGTTAAATTAAAAGATTAATTAGGTGTAAGTTCTTAAATAAAATTTGAATGGGTCAAACTATTTTAATGTGGACTTAATTGGTGAAATAGAGAGATGAGCCAAAGTTCAACTCTCAATGAGAGGAACCCCTGGATATCTTGCTCCAGAATGGCATCAAGCATGAGATCGCATCACAGTAAAAGTTGACGCACACAGCTCTGGAATTGTTCTACTGGAAGTAGCTTGTGAACGCAAAAGCATTGATCTCTCGCAACCAGAGTCTGCCTTCCATTTGCTTAGAATGTTGCAGAACAAAGCTGAATACATTTTGGAATTTTCAGACGAATACATGCAGAGTGATAGAGACGAAATTATCAGGATGATAAAGATTGCTGCTTGGTGCTTGCAAGATGATCCAGAAAAAGGCCTCTCATGTCAGCAGTTGTAAAGGTGATGGAGGGTGTAATGGAGGTAGATTCAAACCTAGTGTGTAGGTTTTCCCATGCACTGGCACGGTGGCACCACCTCCTGTTGTTGATGACTATATTATTTCAGCACCGGCACCGGCACCGGCACCAGTTTTTTCTAATCCTAGATGATGTTGCAAAGATCTTTCATTTTTGCCAGAAAAATAAATTATCAAACTTGTCATCACCTAAACTAGTCTAGTCTCTACCATGTCATTTTAACCAATGCATAAGTTGTTTTGAGTCACTGATTTATGTAGTAACGTTCATATATTAAGATTTGAGGATAATTTGAAGGTGTAACCAATTATCAAGGAGCGGAGGTAACATAAATGTGGAAACCACCTTCCAACTGAACTGGACAGAATATATTCGTTAGCTACATGATCAATATGATATGAGGTTGAAAGGAGAGGTCAATTCAGAATATGAAAACGCTTGCAACTGCTGTAAATGACTTTAGCTTCATTGGTTACAAAGAGACATGGAGGTGGAAGGACCAAACATTAATTGATTATGGAATCTGCTATTTGAAAGAAGGTTTTGGATGTAAAATAATTCAATTGAAATTTTTTTCAGGGGAGTTCTCAGAGCTTCTAAAATGTGAACAAGTCAATAATAATCTGAAATTATCAGAAGAGCTGAAAATTATTTGTTCTTTGGGCTAATTACCGGAAAGCCCCTCACCCTCAGTCGTGTGTTTTGTCCTTTTCTAGGGACAAAATGGTTAATGCACTATTCAATGAAATATTAAACAAATAAAAAACCGGTCAGACGAACCGGGCCGGACCGGATCGAAAATGGTCAATTACCGCTGAACCCCTGAAACCGATGGCTTTTTTTTTGGTCTTTTTCGAGGGTTTTTTCGTTAATACACTGTTCATAGGCTGGAAAAAAAAGATGGACGTGCGCGCGCGACGCACCGGAATAAATTGCACATGAATAGTGTCACTGAATCTAGAGCTACAGTGTATCGCCGGAGAAACGCCGCGACCGCCCCAGTGTCTTTTAGATATATAACGAGCGAATTTGCCCGCTCTGCCGGGCCTTTTTATATATGTAGAAAATTGATTGATTTTATAAATGTTGTATTTTGTTATTTTAATATTTAATTGGTAAAACTATAATTGATAAAATCTGTTAAAAATGATTTTTTTCAACTACAAAATGATAGAATATTGCTATTGCTAAAAAACTTTTGATAAAATTTGTTAGAAAATTTACTAAGAAGGTGAAATGATTTGTTAGAAACTTGTTGTCACGGAAACTCTGGTTAAAAAAAAACACAAAAAAAAAACACAAAAAAAAAACGGTTTAAAAAAAAAGACTTGAACATGACGGTTAGTAAAAAATAAAAAAAAATGTGAAAAAAGGTAATCATTTATTAAAAGAACAAAAAAAAAGAGTATAAAATAGAAATTTAAATTAAAAGCTAAAGCCAAAGTTATATTTATAAGATTTATTAATCATATTATTATATTAAATGTATTCAAGAATACCGATATTAATTATTTTTTTGCAAGAAATCGTAGGTCATTTTTCTCTCTCTATATATATTTTTAGGCGATAATATTCAATAAATATTAAAACATATACTCAGTCCTACATACTTTATAGTGTAATCGAAATGGGAAGTGGGTCGTAGATTTTTTAATTGTAGATAATTAAGGTAAATTTGTCAAAAAAAATATATGAATTGCCTTTTTCCTCTTGTAATATTAGATCTGACACATTGTAAATAAAAATATTGTAATTTGTTTTTAGAAATAAACCTCAAGTTTTTTGCGTGCTATAATTACTTATCTGTCGTCTAAAAAAACAGTGTAATCGAAACAGGAAGTGACTCGAATATTTTTTAATTGTAGATAATGTAGATAAATTTGTCATTTTTTTAGTTGTATTTTTTGTCCAGTAATATTAGATATGAAATATTAAAAACCAAAATATTATAAATATTTTTTAAGAAATAAACTTTAAAAAACAGAGCACAAAATTAAAATTCGAAGACTTTGTTTTTTAAAAGATTTATTTTTTGTATTATTATATGAAATGTATTACACTGTTGAAAAAAAAAAGGTAGACGTGCGCTGCGATGCATCGGAGCAAATTGCCAATGAATAGTGACTATGAGTCACGGGCTATAGTAGAAAACCGAGTTGTTTTAGCTCGTTAGGTAATAAAAGAAAATAATAATGAGACCAGGGATTATTCGCGGTGCGCTTAGTTGGCTAGGAAAAAAAATATACTTGGGAAAAAAGAACCGTGGTGCGCGTAAGCTGACCTGGACACCTCGGTTAAGAAAAAAAATGTATAAGTAGCAAATCAAAATAGGGAAAAAAATATAAAAACAAAGTTGATTAAGAGATTAGTCGTGGTGCACGTAAGTTGGTTTGGACACTTTAGTTATTTAAAAAAAAATCTTGTTTTTTGGAAAAAAAATAAAAACAACAACCAGTTCTTAAAAAAATTCATTTTTTTTAACCAATTTTTTTTTTTGCAAAAAAATAAAAACAACAACTAGTTATTAAAAAAAATCATTTTTTAACAAAAAAACGTTTTAAAAAATACAGTTCTTAAAAAAAAACAAATGAGATTTGTAAAAAAACACAACAAAAACCAGTTATTAAAAAAAAATTAAACAATAAACAATTTTTTTTACAAAATTTTTTCTTTCTCAGTTCTTAAAAAAAATAAATCACATTTTGGTGTCTGAGCAGTTTGAACTCGCGCGCGCCTGTGTTGGCAGTGTGCGGACAACCGCTCGGCCAAAACTTCTGATCTGTCATTTCCACCATAAAAGAGTCTTTGTGTAAAAAAAAATTATAAAAAAAAATGGATCCGGAGATTAGTCGTGGTGCACGTAAGTTGCCCTGGACACTTTAGTTATTAAAATTTTTTTTTTTTTGTAAAAAAATAAAAACAACAACCAGTTATCAATTTTTTTTTTTAACAAAAAATACAAATAGTTTTTTTTGTAAAAATATAAAAACAACAACCAGAAAAAAAACATTTTTTAAAAAAATAGTTTTTTTATAAAAAAGAAAATCAGATTTGTAATAAAAAACAACAACCAGTTATTAAGAAAAAACATTTTTTTAAAAAAAGAAACCATTTTTTTTAAAAAAAATTAAAAACAAAATTCATTTTCAAAAAAACTTTTTTTTAAAAAAAAAACAGTTATTTAAAAAAAAAACGATTTCAAAAAAAAAAATTCATTTTCAAAAAAACGTTTTTTTTATTTTAAAAAACTGTTATTTAAAAAAAATAAAAAAACAGTTATTTAAAAAAAAACGAAATGAAATCACAATTGGTGGCCGAGCGTCTCGAACTTGCGCGGGCCTGTGTTGGCAGCGCGCCGACAATCGCTTGGCCAAACCCTCTCATGTGTCCATTTTCACCATAAAAAATACAAAAAGAGTCCTGGCGTAAAAAAAAAAGGCACATACACCCGCGATTCACCGTGACAAATTGCCAGTCCACAGTGACAATGAGTCACGATGAACAGTAGGAAGAAGGACAACCTGTTTTTGCCAGTCCATAGTGGCAATGAGTCACGGTGAACAGTAGAAAGAAGGACGACCTGTTTGAGTTTTTAGGTAATAAATTAATGCAGTGTATCCAGAAAAGTATGTGGGGACCTCATTTGCCTTAATTATTTCTACGAAAGTGGTTGGATGCCCTTGGATGAACTTTAAACACAAACCTTTTCCGTTGACAAAGTCAGTCCCCTGCGCGTAATAGATATTCCTGTTCTTCATAAAACCTTCAAGTTAAGCTTAGGCCAGTGAAAAAAAGAAAAAGAAACTCTGTTACTCGGAATCCAAACATTTCATTCTTTGTTCTTAAACTAATCCTGCTTCAATGTCAAAACCAATGTTGCTTATGCATTTATCTTCTTTCCTGGTTGCTCATTTTCTCGTATCAGGTATGGCAAATTCTATACTGAACTACACGTTGAAAGAACTTATAGCTTACACATTTCATCCACAATTCATAGATGTGTTCTTTGACATGCGTACATGTCCATCACAGGAAACGCAATTGTATACAAGTCCATCAAAGGAAACGGTACAGTTGTTTCTTCAGGACCAACCGAATCTCCGCCATCAACAACTGTGATACGAAACGTGACAGTTGTTTCTTCACCGCCATCAACACCTGTGATAAGATACGTGACAGTTGTTTCTTTACCGACACCTGTGATAAGAAACGTGACAGTTGTTTCTTCAACGCCATCAACACCTATCACAAACGTGACAGTTGCTCTTCACCGCCACCTGTGATAAGAAACGTGACAGTCGTTTCTAATAACTATAATTATTATAATAATATTGATTTCAACCCATATAAATGAAAGTAAAAATATAATGTCTTATTAATTTTTAAATATATAAGTTTGACAAATAAAGGGTAAAATAAACTTTTTTTTATATTTTATTCACTCTTATCCACCATAACTAAATACAATAAAACTCTACATTTTAAAATAAAATTTATCTTTATTTGTTTTTGTCTTTTTTCTATGTATTAACTGTTTCTATCTTCTTCTTTTTTTGTCTTAAAGCAATTTTCAAACAGTAACTAACAAACTGAGACATGAAGAATTTAGGGTGTGTTTGACACAGACTTTGTTTTTGTGGTTGAGGTTTTAAAAAAACTGTTTTATAAAAAGCACTTTAGCTGCGGTTCAAAATAAGTTTTGAAGTGTGTGGTTAAAACTGCTTTTGAGTTTGAGATTAATGAAAAGTAGTTTCATGTGTTTGGTTACCAAACTTTTCATATTGTTTTTAACTTGAAAAATTATTTTAAATATATATATATATATTAAATATTTAATAATTATAATAATAAAATATAATTAATAATTCAAGTAAATTAAACACTTGTTTTTTATATTAATAAACATGTATTATGTAAAAATTATTTATATTTTAATTAATTTTTAGATTATTTTAATATTAAAAATATATTTTTATAAGAAAATATAATAAATAATGATATATTTTTATATTTTAAAAATATATAAAATATATTTGTTATATATATATACCCCCAGCAGGCTTCCCGCCATTTAATCCCCACCCCCAGGCATCAAAAACCAAGAAAAGCAGGAAATTCCTGCTTTTCTTGCAATGCTTTTGGAGTCAAATGTCATGTGGAACTCATGCCACAAACCTGTTTTTTGTCATGTAACCAAACATTGATTAACGTTTTTTGAATCCATTTTTTTTAAACCAAAAATAAAAAAGTTCTTCCAAACAACCACTTAAGCTTAGCATCGAAATATAAAATTTAAAAATTACAGGGAACAGATAAAATAGTGAGCTATCCATTTTTCATATCCACACAAAAATATGTGGGGGCCTCATTTGCCTTAATTATTTCCACGAAAGTGGTTGGATGCCCTTGGATGAACTTTGAACGCGAACTTTTCCATTGTCAAGAAAGTCAGTCCCCTGCGCGTAATAGACATCTCCTGTTCTTCATCAAACCTTCAAGTCAAGCTTAAGCCCAGTGAAGTAAAGAAAAAGAAACTCTGTTACTCGGAATCCAAACATTTCATTCTTTGTTCTTAAACTAATCCTGCTTCAATGTCACAACCAATGTTGCTTATGCATTTATCTTCTTTCCTGGTTGCTCATCATTTACTCGTATCAGGTATGGCAAATTCTATACTGAACTACACGTTGAAAGAAATTATAGCTTACACATTTCATCCACAATTCATAGATGTGTTCTTTGACATGCGTACATGTCCATCACAGGAAACGCAATTGTATACAAGTCCATCAAAGGAAACGGTACAGTTGTTTCTTCAGGACCAACCGAATCTCCGCCATCAACAACTGTGATACGAAACGTGACAGTTGTTTCTTCACCGCCATCAACACCTGTGATAAGAAACGTGACAGTTGTTTCTTCAACAAACTTGTCAACACCTGTGATAAGAAACGTGACAGTTGTTTCTTCAACAAACGTGACAGTTGTTTCTTCAGGACCTACCGAATCTCCGCCACCACAAGAACCAAGCCCTTCCCCACCACCACAAGTTAAAAAACCACCAAGCCCTTCGCCACCAGGGATCCCAGAACCAGGGCCTTCTCCAAAAATAAGGTCTAAGGCACCAATTATAGCAGGAGTTATAGGTGGTGTTCTTCTGGTCATTTCCTTAGTGGTGATTCTTATTTTGAGGGGAAAAAGGCGTGGGCAGTCTGGACAAGCTGAGCAGGATGTGGAAGGTGATCATATAAAGCAAGTTCCAGGAATGCCTGTCAGTTTTTCATACCAAGAACTATACGTTGCAACTGATAATTTCAAGGACAGACTTGGAAGAGGAGGCTTCGGGTCTGTATACAAAGGAAAATTGGCAGATGGAACACAAATTGCCGTGAAGAGGTTGGAGAGATTAGGCCAAGGAGTGAGTGCTTTTTTAGCTGAAGCTGAGGCAATTGGAAGTCTGCACCATTTTAACTTGGTGAGGCTGATTGGATTTTGCGCAGAGAAATCCTCTAGGCTTTTGGTTTTTGAGTATTTGAGCAATGGATCGCTGGATAATTGGGTTTTTATGAATGTCCAAAGATCTTTCCTTGATTGGAAGACCAGGAAGAAGATTATACTCGACATAGCTAAAGGGCTGGCTTATCTTCATGAAGACTGCCGACAAACCATAATACATCTTGATGTAAAACCGCAGAACATTCTTTTGGATTCGAATTTCCATGCCAAAATCGCTGATTTTGGGTTATCCAAGCTAATCGATAGAGATATGAGCCAAGTTCAAATCTCAATGAGAGGAACCCCGGGATATCTTGCTCCAGAATGGCGGCAACCACTAGGTCGTATTACGGTAAAAGTTGACATATATAGCTTCGGGATTGTCCTCCTTGAAATAGTCTGTGCACGCAGAAATGTAGACGAATCACAACCAGAATCTGCCTTCCATTTGCTTACAATGTTGCAGAAGAAAGCTGATCAAGATAGAGTAATAGACATTGTGGAAAATTTAGATGCATACAAGCAGAGTGAAAGAGAAGAAATAACCAGGATGATAAAGGTTGCTGCTTGGTGTTTGCAAGATGACCCAGAACGAAGACCTCTCATGTCAACGGTTTTAAAAGTGTTGGAGGGTGTAATGGAGGTGGATTCAAACCTCAATTATCGGTTTTCGCATGCAATGATATCTTCTCCGGCCGGTAACCGCCATACTTCTTTAGCACCGATTCAAGCATCCGTTCTTTCCAATCCTAGATGATGTACTTGTAAAACTCTCTCTTCTGGAAGAAATAAAATCCTTCTGCTTCTGATCACTTTTCCATGCCATCGTAAGCTAACCACAGCTTTCTAGCACTTGCCTTGCAAGGACCACATGTCTCAATTAGTTTTCCGGTGTACTGATTATAGTTTTCAGAATTTTTAATTATTCAAAGTCGTTGCATTTTGACTAGGTACTATGAGAGTTTTTCAGATGTGTGGATGAAATGTTTGAGATGCGTTTCACCCTTATTTATCAATACCGTTCTATTTCGGTTGAAACTGCTAAAATGTTTCTTATTAATTAAAAAAATAAGACAAAAAAATATTGTTTTTATTTCAGTTTAAATTCCAGTCCATTCTGGATTTTTTGCTATATACTGGCCGAAACATTCCAGAAACGTTTTGGCCATTCCGTTTCGGTCAAATAGTGTTTTTTTAAAATAATAAATAATTTTATAATATCAATCATATTTTTTAATCCAATCGTTAGATTAAGATGAAATTTTACGAGTAGTCTCTTAACATATTTATATATATTATGTTAACATTTCAAAACAATCAGAGAATATAATGACTTTGTAAGATTGATGATGATATTCTCTTAATATTATACATGTTCATAATGTTGTTTAGAAATATCATTTTATCAAAAAAATTTAGATTAAATTGCATAATTCTAAATAATTTTAATTTTGGATTTGAACTAAATGTTTTTTGAATTAATATATTTAATTATATATACACACATAAACAATACAATATTTTATTATATATATAAATTACAATATCAATATATATATATATATATATATATTAAATTATATTGAATTTGAATTATGTTTATTAAATTAATATATATATATATATATAATTAATTAATTAATTATATATGAACATTTTGATTTCACTGACCTAGTCAAGGTAAATAATTTACAATGTTGCTTCATGCTTTATATTTATATACACATCATTTTATCTCGTTTCTTATTTATCTAATGTGAGATTATTTTGGATGAAAAAGTGCTTAACAAAGTGACAAACCGAACCATCCACCCATGGATACAAATGAACCGTGTGTATATATATATCAAAATCACAAATGAACCAAAATCAAAACAATAAAAATTAAAAAAATATATACTGTAAAAAAATAAAATTGTTGTCAACTTTAATTTATAAAAAATAAAAAATATATTTATTTTTTTTCTTTTAAGTTTTTTCATATATAGAATTAATTAATTAATTATATATAAACAGTACAACCCTGAAACGCTCCAAAATAGAAACATTATGTACCAATAGAAAAAACAAAACGCCAACCAAAACAATATTAATAACCTTGGTTTCACCTGCCTCACATTTTTAAGCATTCTTTTAAAATTGCCACATATAACTGATATTTAAGCTGGTTTCTCTTTGGAAGTACATTGATTTTCTAGAACTTCGTTGAATTGGTTTAGTAGGCAAAATACAATTCCAGTTTGATTTTCTTATATTACGTTAAATCTACAAATAGACTTGTAATCCAACATTATTAAGTAATGTCATAACCTATATTTTAGGTTTCCCTTCAAATTTACTTTTTTTCTTTTGAAAATAATAATAAAAAGACTAACAACTTGAAAAAAATAGACTCGAAGGGTCTCAAATGTATAGAGAGAGCAAGCTGGAGTTTTAAAATAAAATTAAGAGCACAATCATGCCTCGTTGTACCAAAAAATGAAGAGATAAAGGATAATCAAGGTTAAATTAAATGATTATTTAATAAATTTGCATAAGAGTTAAGTCTTTATTTGCATAAGAGTTAAGTCAAAAGACTTAACTGGATTTTTAATATGCTAATTTCATGGGCCAAATTAAAGGTTTAATAATTAATTTGGGTTAAATTAAAAGATTAATTAGGTGTAAGTTCTTAAATAAAATTTGAATGGGTCAAACTATTTTTATTGTGGACTTAATTGGTGAAATAGAGAGATGAGCCAAAGTTCAACTCTCAATGAGAGGAACCCCTGGATATCTTGCTCCAGAATGGCATCAAGCATGAGATCGCATCACAGTAAAAGTTGACGCACACAGCTTTGGAATTGTTCTACTGGAAGTAGCTTGTGAACGCAAAAGCATTGATCTCTCGCAACCAGAGTCTGCCTTCCATTTGCTTAGAATGTTGCAGAACAAAGCTGAATACATTTTGGAATTTTCAGACGAATATGCAGAGTGATAGAGACGAAATTATCAGGATGATAAAGATTGCTGCTTGGTGTTTGCAAGATGATCCAGAAAAAGGCCTCTCATGTCAGCAGTTGTAAAGGTGATGGAGGGTGTAATGGAGGTAGATTCAAACCTAGTGTGTAGGTTTTCACATGCACTGGCACGGTGGCGCCACCTCCTGTTGTTGATGACTATATTATTTCAGCACCGGCACCGGCATCAGTTTTTTGTAATCCTAGATGATGTTGCAAAGATCTTTCATTTTTGCCAGCAAAATAAATTATCAAACTTGTCATCACCTAAACTAGTCTAGTCTCTACCATGTCATTTTAACCAATGCATAAGTTGTTTTGAGTGACTGATTTATGTAGTAACGTTCATATATTAAGATTTGAGGATAATTTGAAGGTGTAACCAATTATCAAGGAGCGGAGGTAACATAAATGTGGAGACCAACTTCCAACTGAACTGGACAGAATATATTCGTTAGCTACATGATCAATATGATATGAGGTTGAAAGGAGAGGTCAATTCAGAATATGAAAACGCTTGCAACTGATGTAAATGACTTTAGCTTCATTGGTTACAAAGAGACATGGAGGTGGAAGGACAAAACATTAATTGATTATGGAATCTGCTATTTGAAAGAAGGTTTTGGATGTAAAATAATTCAATTGAATTTTTTTTCAGGGGAGTTCTTAGAGCTTCTAAAATGTGAACAAGTCAATAATAATCTGAAATTATCAGAAGAGCTGAAAATTATTTGTTCTTTGGGCTGCCAGATTTAATAGCGAGGACTCAAAAACTTGCCTGTCAATTGCTTTCTGAGTGCTGACTTTCTGAAAGCATTTAAAATCTAAATGATTTGCACAAGTTACTCTCCCATTAAACCAATCACAAGGCTCGCAATAATTCTTTGGAAAACTAAGATGCATCTTAGTGTGAACAGATGAGCAACAGCAGTTCTTTGGAATTTACAGCTTGAACTCAAAGATTTAGCAGTCTTGTCTGAGCTCAATGGATCTTACAGTCATTTGGCGTTATGAAGCCTGAGGAAAATGGGAGTTAAAGAAGCAAGAAGCCCTTGTGATTAAATCAAATTACAACGAGGACGAAGATCTGCAGAAACATTCTATACATATAGTGGAACAAACATAGACTAAGACAGGGCATCCCTTTAATGAAACCTCTAAAAAGGACAAGTAGTATAGATATCAGAGGAAAAGAAGCTGAAGCACAGAGATCAACAAGCAGAATGCTCCTGTTACAAAATACATTGCATATCTCATTTGCACATAATTTTTATACGCGATTTATAGAATTATAAAGGGAGGGGGGGGGGGGGGGGGGGGGGGGGGGGGGGAGCATCGTATCTCATAACTCTTACAACAGGAATATTTGAATGAATAAGCAATCATCCTTGAATTTTACCTACAAAGATGCAGAATTCTGGAGGGGGCTAGCATGATTAGACTAAAGCATCGGCACCAGCAACAATCTCCAATATTTCTCCAGTAATCTTGGCCTGACGCTGCCTATTGTAAACCCTGGAAAGGGTCTTCTTCAATTCTGATGCATTATCAGTAGCATTGCTCATAGCACTCATCCTAGCAGCAAGCTCACTAGCTAGTGATTCTTGCAATGCCTTCAAAATCTGGCTGTTCAAATATAAAGGCAACAAGGCATCAAGAATCTGAACTGGGTCCTGCTCAAACTGTAAAATTGGTGAGAAATCTGTTGTTGCAGTCCTACTAACACCTCTCTCCACAGTCAATTTCCCTTCTCTTGTTGTCAGCCTGAAGAACTCATCCTCAGCTGCATCAATGCACACCCCATTCACATCACAAATCTCTCCTTTTGGTGATAATGGAAGCAAGGTATGTATAACAGGTTCAGACTTAACAAGCGACACGAATTTTGTGTACAGAAGTTCCACTTTATCAACCTCCTCACTTATAAACAGTGAAAAGACATCATCTGCTATTGTTTGAGCTTCTTTAGCTGTAGGGAGACCACCTTTTTCAAGAAACCTATCAACTGGAATATAGGGCCTACGAAGAAAATAAGTGTTACCCTTCTTTCCAACACTAATAATAGTATAGTCAATTCCAAGCTGCTTCAAGTCTGCAATTCTTGCTTCTGCTTTCTTGATTAAATAATTATTGAAACCCCCACAAAGTCCTCTATCACCAGTAACAACAACCAGAGCAACTTTCTTAACAGGCCTAACTTTAGTTAAAGGGGCATCAATATCATCAGTCTGAAGCTGTTCATTGATGTTATAAAGAACTTCAACGAGAGTTTCAGAGAAAGGCCTACCATTAACAACAGCTTCCTGTGCTCTCCTCACTTTAGCAGCAGCAACAAGCTTCATAGCCTCAGTGATCTTCTGCGTGTTCTTCACTGATTCTATACGGGTCCTAAGCTCACGAAGACCACAGTGAATTGGGGTCACAGAAGAGGATCTTGAAGGGCTGTTTGCAGCAGGTGAGCTTGGAAGCTGAAAAGGGCTGAGAGAAGAGCGGAAGGAAAGTGAAATGGTGTCAGAAAGAGAAGGTTTTGAGGACACCAACATTGTCAGATTCGAGCAAGACATCGTGGTGATGAACTTGTTGGGGCTCTAGCCAGGCAACCACAAGAGGAGAAGAAAAGGGAAAGAGGGATTTTTGGCAATGGTGAGGAGCTGTTTTTTGTGATTGGCTTATCTTTTTCTTGTTTATGCGTTTATGGTATGGAGGAAAAGATAGGAGAAATGAGTGGAGGGAAAGGAAGAGAGTGGATGAGGTTTTGTGATAAGGATTTTGACCGTTGGGAGATTGCTTGAGATATCAAATCATTAACTAGATATGGATTTTGTTTGTCATCAAATCATTTTCTACGAAACTCTTAAGTCTAATACGAGGTTAAGAATGATTATGGTGGTATTTAATTCATTTTTTGTGACAAATTAAATTACTAATAACCTGATGGGGGTAGCAGTGGCCAGCAGTCACTTCAGATGCCACACATTATTGAAAGAGTATATGCTGCTATGCGACTAGGATGCTTTTGAAGCAAGAAATATTAACTTCAACCCACCATGTGATCCACCTCTATGGCAATTCAACTAGCCATAAGAGATTTTTTTTTATCTATCTATTTAGATGCATTCTTATTAACAAACTCACTGAAACACACTAAAATGATATCAACACCATCTCAATTCCCCGAATAAACAAATTAAGTATTAAATATAAAGCTTAAAGTATGGAGAAAACATTATTTCCACACTATTAGCAATATGGATTACAATGGTAATATATGTTGTGTGTTTTTCATCTTGGCTATCTTTTGTCTTATTTTTTTTAATTTAATCTTTATTTTAAAAATTATTGTCTTAAAGTTTTTTGTTTTTTTAAAAAATTATGTTATATTTTTACTAGTAGTTCAATTAGAACTTATTAAATTGATTAATTCACTTGAGATCAATTCTTTTACGGTTTGATTGAAAACTCGATGTACACGAGGAATCTGGTAAACAAATTTCAAGGTCGAACCATTTGATTAGATTTGATGATTCTACCAAAAATAATCTTTATACTCCCAATAATTTTTTAAAAAGATTAGTCTGATCAATCGTATAGCACAAAATTTTATTACTAGTATCTAATTGCAACACAATATTTAACAAGATATTATCTCTCCAGCAAGAAAAATATACTTTCTATCCAATAGAATTTCAATCTTTTATCTGCCATGGATAATAAAACTTGGAAAGAAAAACCAATTTGAAAATTTTAAAGAAAACCAAAATTCCATCAAGCTAGAAAACAGTACATCAGGAAGGACCAGGTCCTCAAATATCTCGAACAGCCTCTGCAAGCAAACCTGCTCCTTTACAAGAGTTGAAGGCAATGGAAGAGGCAACTCTATTACATCACAGTACATTGGACAAGCAGCTACTGAATTAATACAACAGTTTTGCTACAAAATTATTAACTTTAACATTACCCTTTAATTTACTCATGGAATATACCAGAAAATATCTACATAATAAATGGAAAGGGTCAAGAAGAAAAATCCTCCTAACTTTGCTAGCAGGTGTTAAATGCCATGGATCCTGAGGTAAGAGATTGGCAAGGCAGAAAGTAGATGCCAATCAAATTTCTCTGCACTTGTAGTCCAGCCTCGCCAAGAGATTCTCAATTGTCTATTTCAGCAAGTTCCAAGGAGCACAAATTGTTACCTCAGGTTCATCAACTAGCTGCTCGAATTATTGAAAAAGCAGCAATCAACCTAACTTATCTTGATCGATCTGTCATTTTCAGCTGCTGTTCCAGTGCCTGAATTTGTATTTTTCCGGCAAGTACGCTTCCTTGGTTACCTCAGTGCTGAAAAAACAAGAAGACCCAGACAAATTTACTGTGCCATGTCAAAAACATCCTTCTGTGTTTCAACTTTTGCGCCCAGTGTAGTCTTCTTGCACAATCTGTTGGGACGACATGAAGATGAATTTTTGGCAGCTTGGCATTCATTAATTTCACCCTTTCCATGCACTGGCTTCGTTTTTGGAGAGTCGACAGGCGCATGTGAATCTAAACTTAAGCAGGAGCTACTTGTAGTCTCCTTCCTTAAGCTTGTCAGACTCAACTTTAATAAAGGACTTCCCTTTTGGAGGATAGAAGGTTTGCCATGAGAATGAACAGGGCTCCTCAACTCACAACGTTGATTACCATAATTTCAGCACCAGCAACTTCTTCTTGCGTTGGAAAACTTTGGGAATCCTGTTTACAAGTAATTAAAAAAGGGAAGTTGGACAAAATTTAGTACAACCGAGGCTGGACAAAACCCCGAACAGCAACATCAGTCAACAAGGAAACATAGGAATACCCCCACTGCATTAGATTTAACCAAAAAAAAAAAGAGCTGTAGGAGATTGGGGGGGACATGCAAAATGATCTACTAGCTCAACGTCAAAACCAGATAAATTTAGAGAGCAATTATAAGCAAGATTACTCCAGAGGTACAATTCTAATTTTCAATGGTTATACAGTAGAGCCAACATTCCTAAATTTCTGAGAAAGCATACCAGTGGTTACTCGGGGGAATAAAATACTCAGCAGGATGCAAATGTATGCTGGACAATAAGAAGAGAAAAAATATGAGAAAAAAAGGCAACTCCAACTACAGTCGATGAGTTTGTGGGTGTGATCATATCTTGGTTTGGTGAAACAGGGGACCTGGAAAGAGTTGAATTATGAGAAAAGTTTACACAGCCAACCAAAAAGGTAAAACATTTAAAAGTTAGGATAAATCAATGCTGGTGAAGGGAAATTTGCCAAATGAGTTCCTTGAAGCCCAACGTTCATTGGATCAGCTGGCACAAATGGTGGATCAGGGTCATCTCAGCCAATGGATAGTGGACTATGTTAGAAATAGTGAGTTTTGCATTTAAGATAATAGGATTTAGTCAAAGTTTTTGAATTTTCGAAATTTACTGTTCTTTAAAGGTTTTTTCTCAAAATCTATTTTGTTCTAATAATCTCTCAAGTTTGTTGAGAGTTTTATGTTCTTAATTCATTATCTTGTAAGCCTATATGTAGGCATTTCGAATTCAATAAATTTCAAGGATTTGATCCCAGTTTCAGTTTTGTGTTCTTCAGGAATTCTGCAAATTTTGTTCCTTAATTCAAACAGTAATTGTTTAGAACAGTCACTGTTCAGATCATAAAAATTCAACAGATTATGAGTTCCGCTCATCAAATACAGCATTAATTAAAGGCTCTAGAAAGTATTAAAGCGGTGATACAAATACTACAACAAGGCCTACAATCAGGAACACAAGTATTGGACAATGGTCTCCAGTCTCATTTCACAAAAACGCAGATACAAGTGTATTGATCAGGGGCCTACCAAAACAAAAATTAAGAACCTAACCTACCTATGAGTTGCTTACTACAGACCAAAAGATATGGAGCCCCTATTTTCTTTAGCAATTAGTAGTAATAGGCATGAAAATGGCACGGCTTTTTAGTTTAATTCTGGCAGCAGTTACTACAGTTCTTGCACAATCTGTAAAAAGGACTCCATTTGCAACAGCTGGAGGGGGAGGTTTATGTGGAAACAGAGCTGGACTGAACAGTGGAAAAAATCGCTGAGCTAACTTGCTAATATTCTTTGGGACTAATGCAATTGATTTCTTCTTGGTACTTTCAACAATGGAAGCAGCCAACGTCTTCTTGAGTGGTTGTTGACCAGGTGAGGATGGCACTGTATAGGCAGCAGGGGGGATGTTTCCTCTCATAACTTCACCATTGCCTCACCTAATAACAGAGAACGAGGAAGGTAGAAGAGTGGTTCCTTTTCATTCCATATTTCATAACTTGAATTCAGAAAACGCTGCGGATACTCCTGGACAGCTTTCAAAATTAATCATCCATGTATACTTTGAATGCAACAACATGAAAACAATTGCAAGAGAACTACATACTGCTATAAACATCATCCATGTATCTTCCAACTAAATCAAGGGCGGCTACATCCAGAATTCATACTATTGGACGAAAGGCATCCAAATCAAGTCAGCAAAGATTAATCCCTGAACCAGAGAGGGCAAGTTGTTGCCAGGAAGAATAAAGAATGGGAAGAGAGAATACTTTAACAAGTAGTTGAACATGTTCATGCATCCAACAATGTAACTGGTCTATTTTCTGTGGTGTAAGCCCATTTATTAAACCACCACTTTCTGCAGAAGACACGTAGCCAGGAGCAGTCTTAGGTGCCAAAGCTTTCTCATTGACAGTAGGAAAAGGAGGAGGAAACCCATCAGGAAAAACTGGTAAAAGAGTACCTAGCCCTTGTCCTCTTACAAATAACATTCTCGTCATCATCCACATCCAATGCAACCTTTCTCACCCCACTCCCCTTTTCTCACTCATTCCCATCTTCCACATTCGACCCCACTTGCAACAACAACCTCCTCACCAGGACTCAAATCTCCGACATCATTCTCTTGCACCTCACCTCCTTCACACCCTCCTCCAAACCTTCAACTTCAGAACTCAAACTAGGGATGACTAACTTCCATGAAATATGCATACTTACTAAACCTGTCAGCTGCCACAAATATAACCTCCCTTTTTCATGTTTTGGTAGGCCCTCCATAAAACGCATACTAAAATCAATGAATGGGGCTTTCGGTAGTAGCCCTGGGGTGACCCTGTTTTTTTTTTAAAATTTATTGACAGATAAGGCGTTCCCTGGCAATAACAGTAGCCCCTGATTGGCCTCCCACTGTTGATTCATGATACAAGACAAGAATTTTAGTCTGTAGAGGTATATCATTCCCAACCATGATCTTTCTTTTTTAACACAATAGTTGATTGATCCATGAGTAATGGGGATGAAAAGCAGGATCTGTTCGTAACTCCTGAATTAGAGTTTGCATAACAATATCAATTACCCTATACCCTTTAATTTCTTCCATAAGTGTCGTCGGATAGTAGAAGTTGGTAAGGTACTTAGCTCATCACCATACGAGACTCTTGATATTACATCGACAACCACATCGTCCTCACTCTTCTTGAATTTAATTTCATAATCAAAGCCAAGTAGTGCAGCTAACCACACATGTTGTGATGGACATGTCATCTCTGCACTATTACATATTTAAGAACAATATGATTAGTGTGGATTTTGAAACAAAAGGGTATAATTATGTTTAAGGTTTTGTAGTCAATGCATAGTCTCTATGACCTATCTTTTTTATTTATAAGGACCACTGTAGAAACAAAAAGGCTATAATTATGTTAAATGATTCTTGAATCTAACATTTCCTTGACCATCCTCTCACAATAACATCCTTTTAATAACATGACCTCATGTTCAAGGGGCCAAAGCCTTAAGCTTAGAAGCTGGTTGGGGGTTGTATCGTCGTTTCTCTATTTTTTTTATATTTTAAATGAATTTTTTAATAATTTTTTTAAAATAAAAAAAATATTATTTTAAAAAATATTATTAAAAAAATAATTATTTTTAACATCAACACATGAAAATGATCTAAAAACATTAAAAAATACAATGTTTGGATAGTGTTTGTTTTGTCCGTATTTATTCATTTATGCTTTTAGATTATTATTTTTTCTATTCATTTTTTGTAGGGGTTTTATTTTTATTAGGTTCCATTTTGAAATTTTAATTTATGTTGGTGATAATTTTAAAATTAATATTGCTCATTTTTTCCCCTTGTTCTTTTTTTTTGTGTGTGTGTTCTCTGTTATTTTATTTGTTTTTCGGATCAAATAATTTTATTGTTTGCGCAATAATAGTGATAATTTTTTTATTGTTAAAATCTTTTGATTTTTATTTTATTTTTTGGGGTAATTTAATGATTTTAATTATTTGTGCAATAATGTTGATAATAATTTTAACTGTTATAGTAATAAAAATGACGGTAATGTAGGGATGAATTTTCAATTTATGTTTTTGTTTTTTTGTGAATAGAAAATTAACTATTTATGTGTTATTTGATTATTGCAGGTCTTTTCACAATTTATATTTTGTTTTTAAATCTGATTTTAATTGAATTATAAAATGAACTAATCTTAATACAATGAATTCAATAATTCAAATATCCGAATCTTCTTACTTTTTTTTAATGATAATGATAATTTTATACTAGTTATTTCATTAAAATCTAATAAATAAATAAATTTATATTGGTTTAAATTTCATATATTTTATAGAAAACTTGCACTTTATAGAAATTCTGTATAGATTTATTATTTTGATTAAATTTATATTATAACAAAAAATATACACACAATTAATATTTTTTTATATTAAAAAAATGGAATCACCCGTAACAAGGCACGAGAGCATTAGCTAGTATTTAAATAAATGGTATTAGTTTCTAAGAGTAAGTCAAATCTATCTATCTATCTATATATAAAATAGATCTATAAAAAAATAGGTAGGAGAGATATTTTCTAGCTAGGGTCGTTGTTGCTTTCGTACTGTTGGTACTTATTGGAAAAGTCCTTTAGCTTGCTCTTCCTCATATACTAAGGGAATTTGTTTCTAATTGTTTTTTTTAATAAACAAATCTACTATATTAAAAATATTTTTAATTATAAATATATTAAAATAATATTTTTAGATTTTTAAATATATCAAAATTATCCAAAAATATTTTAAAAAATATAAATTTAATGTTTTTTAGATAAAAAAAATTAAAAACAAAAAATATAATGTATTCACTAGAAGATAAGCCACGACATTTATTAGTGCTAAGGTCTTTTCCTTTGCTTATCCTTTTGTTAATATGTTGGTCATTGCTGTTTTGGTGGAGCCATGACATTAAATGTCTATTTGTTTGATAGTGTGATTGTAAAAAATATATTAAAATAATATATATTTTTTTATTTTTTTTAAATTATTTTTGATATCAACATATAAAAATGATGTAAAAATATCAAAAAATTAATTTAAAATAAATAATACAAATATTTTTTTTTAAATATTTTTAAAATATAATATCAAAATCTCGTTGATTTTAGATTTGATGTAAAAGCTAAAAGCGTCAAGATTGACCCCTTTACATTGCTTTGAATTTTTGTATTTAATACAAGTGGGATATTCTGACAAACACTCCCTCGGTTTTTTATCTTGTGGAGTGAGCTGCAAGATTTTCAGGGAGCTTGAATATCTTAATAATTTTTTTGATTTTGCCGATGTTATTTTTTAAAGTATTTTTTGTTTAAAAATATATTAAAATGATATTTTTTTAAATTATTTTTGATATTATCACATGAAAATATTTAAAAATACTAAATTTTTTAATTTAAAATAAAAAATAAAATAATTTTTTTATTTTTTTAAAAAAACACTTTTAAAATGCAATCAAATCCATTGCTTTTGCCATATCTTCTTGACAGCTAGTCTATTTCACAAACAGTAGTTTCAGACAATTCTATCTTTTGAAAACTGAAACAATTTCTACCGTCAATTGCGAGAGATTATGGCCAATTGGAGCACCTTCATATTGCATGTGCCAGCGATGATCCATGTTATTGTTAACCCTAGCTACTACTTATCTTAAGTCTAAAGAAAGAATGTATATAATTACTGATAAATCATTGGTAATAAAGTAAGAGATTTCCGTCTCCAAAACATCATGACTCATCATGGGGGTCTTGAAATAATATAGCAGAATATATATGGACGGGGATGAACTCCACGGCTGTCCCCCAACCCAAGAGGTCATGCTGAAATATGCATAAGATCAAAAAGTAGCAGTCAGAAAACAGCGAAGGACTCCATCAAGCTGAATAATTTACAGGCCACGATGTAGACATAAACATTGAAGATGACAGGGTTGGCAAGCTTCATTGATAAAAACAAGAGGATAAATCTCTTGGATACTTCATGTTTCATTCATTTCGAGACAAAACACAAGAAGCCAAGCCAACAAACAATGATATATCACAACGAATTATCCATGTTTGAAAGCTACCAGTCTTTTTTCAACAACCAAATGATGCTCATGGCTATAAATCCACTTCTTCTTGCATTCTCTTCTCCTACACCTCCATGACTTGCAAAGACTTCTTATTAGAAAATGGCAGACTCGGGTCACACCTCAAATTACACAAATCAAGATACCAAGGGTCACTTTTCTTTTCCTTTCCTTTTCTTAGGGTCACCTAGCTACTATACTATGGTCTCGTTTTCTGACATGGATTGTTTTGTTTCAGATGCAAAGAGCAGTGCTAACCAGGATTCCAACCTGCAGGATTTCTCTGAAGATGAAGTGAGTCTCATTGCTAGAATGTTTCGCTTGGTTGGGAAAAGGTTTGGTTTGTGCATCTTTTCCATTACGAATTACTGATCTTCTAGCGTAAAAAGTTTTCAAGTTCTTTGGATTGTCATGTGCATCTGTAGGTGGTCACTAATTGCTGGGAGAATACCAGGAAGAACAGCAGAGGAGATTGAGAATTATTGGACTTCAAAGAATAGATCATCAAAACAAAGATGACTATCATTAAACTTGCTGATGGTACAGTACTGCATGCATGGCTCTGATAGAGAATTGAGCTCTGCCTTCCATGGATAAAGCCAGCAATTAAATAGTATTTTACAGCAACTACAGTTCATACGTTTTTCTTAGTTCCCAATTCCTCAATTGGAGTTGAGGAAAAGCTAGCTCGGGGGGTAATATGTGCGTGATTTCAGAGGGAAATAAACAGCAAATATTTATGTGTAATCATTGTAAGATTCCACTAGTTTGATTCCCGTGATATTTCGTGGGGTGAAACATTTTTTTTCTTTAAAATTTAAGATTAGATTTCTAAAACTGAATTTTGATTATCAAATCAAGCATTGAACTTAATTATAAAACTTATTTTTAACACTAATGTATTTGGATGATGAAATCCTCGTAAGTATTTATATAGATGCCCTGTATTTATACATGTCAAAAGAGACAGATAAATTCATTCTAATCTGGTGCGAAATTTAGTTGAATGAGAGAATGTTAAAAGGAAAACTTGGATGCTTATAAAATTTTAAAAATAATCTAGTCTTAACTTGTTAATAGGTTTTACTCATAAATCAAGTGTTTATATTTGATTCTTTTTAACTAAGATTTAGATTAATCGAAATTATATTCAAGATTTTTTATTATGTTATATATATATATAAAAATGGATTCCATTTTAAGTTAATAAATAATTTAATTATTATATCTATATTATCAACTTTTTTTTAAATTGTGTCCAACATTAGAGACTCGAGTCATCATAAGAATAAAAATATTTATCATCAAAGTTTTGAAACATGAATTCGGGTAAACCCAAGGCAAAGCCCAAGTCATGAATCAGGTTGACAATACAAATATTTATTATTATAGTTTTAAAACTCAATTTAAGGATCAATCTAGGGCCAAGCTCAAGTCATTGATCGAGATGGTCAACCCGGGTTAACCCGAAGTAACGTAAGAATACAAATGATTATTGTCAGTCTTAAAACTTAACTTGAAGTCCAACTGGGCTAAATTTGAGTCATAAGATGAGAGGGTCAATCCATATTGATCTGAGTCAATATAAAAATAAAATTAGTTATTGTCATAGTCTTAAAACTTAACTTAAAGGTCGATCCAACACAAAACTTGGATAGTGGGTTGGAAGGGTCAACTTGATTTGACCAAAGTAATAATAATAAAACTAAGCAACCTTGTTATGATTTTTTTTTAAAAAAGAGTTAATGGATATTGACCTATGTTTTATCTAGGGTTGATCATTGTACATGAACTTGAGTTCTTCTCTATTTTTCTTAACCTTGACTAGCTTAAGCCAGGTAGGCTAGGTTTGTCTAATTCTGCCTAACATAGAATAAAGATAAATTATTTAGTCAAGTCTAAAACACACCAAACATCAGATATGACAATTATTTATCCATTTCAGTCCAACCAATATTTTTTAGCATATCAAACACCACCTAACTATTATTTGTTCCATAAAAAATTCTACAGGTGATGATGTCATGAAAAAATCTTTTATATAAAATGGGTCTTACATGGTTGGTGCTTTGTGTTGGGTTAACTTGGTTAATAGGCTAGGCCACTGCCTATAAATTTTGCTGGAAAAAAAACACGTTTTCCAATAGACTTGAAACTCTTTAATGCTTAAGTTAGTAGATCTATAAATAGAAGAAAAATATGCAAGAAGAGAAAATATAAAATAAAAGGTTAGAGAATGCATATCCATGTCTGGCCTAAAAACTATTGATCTAGCCTGATTTGGTTTGACTTTTATTGGTATAGATCTGGTTAGCTTTCAATGTATTAAGAGTGGTTATGAATGTTGGCTAGAAAGGTTATGGCTTGTAAGCTTAACCTTGTTATGGCTTCATTACCTGGTCTGTGGATGTATTTATAAATTCAAATCTAGAATTTTATAACAAAGAAGGAGATCATATCAATAATAGAGAAATTGGTGTTCAATTTTAATTGTTAGGTTGATCATTCATGGGAGGATAAAATAGTGTTTTATCAATGTTGTACATGCTTTTTTGTATAGAAAAAAATCATTGTTTAGGCAAGGTTACTTGTTGGTTGATATATCACATCACGTGCGTCATAACTATTTCTGGGTTATTCCCTAAAATCTACTCAAAATAAAATAAAAATAACAAAAATAAAATAAAAGGGGTTAATGTGGTAAAACAATCAAGTTGAAAATTTTGGACTCATTCGAGACCTCATGATACCTTTATTGTAACCAAAAATACAGATTCAATGCCAAAATAATTTTTTTGGATAAATATGGGTAAAAATTGAGTTGAAAGACATAATTATATTTTTTATAGGTTAATTTGATTTAATAGTGGGCCAATTTAAAGTATTATTATGTTTAGAAATTAATTTAGGGTCCAATTGAAAGATTTAATTAAGTGCAATCACTTAATTATACTTTAAATTAGTCAAATTAATTTTATTAAGGGCTTAATTGATGAAAAATCAAGTTCAAGAGCCTAATTTGGTTTCAATTAAGAAGATTAGAATTTTCGGAGACCAAATCTTTTTTTTTTCAAGTCAAATGTTTGTTGTCAGGGGCAAAGTCAAAGACAATTGAAAGTTTAATGGACAATTATGGGTCAAATTGCATAAATCTGAGACCAATAACCGAAGTAAAAAACACGCGTAAATTTATGGATGCTATTAAAGTTTTGATGGGGACAAAATTGCATAAATTTAAAAGTTTAAGGTCAATTAAGATCACAATTAGAACAATTATAAATCAAGAGATCAAAATGCATTTGTTTCTTTTTGCAAGATTTATAGGTGTGACTGCACTGTTTAGTAGTAGTCTGAACAGTGCAGTCACATGTTGTAGAAGAAGAGACAACTCATCGCTGCTCGCAACGAGTAGTCAAAGAATGACCTCTCTTCTTCTATAAATAATAAAGAAAAAACTGGAACAAGAGGGAGGGGAAACAAAAAAAAATAGGATGAAGGAGCAGAGAAAGTGAAATGAAGAGAAACAAAAAAAAAAGCCACAAGGAAAACTACGAGTAACCTGAAAATCACCCAAAGCAGTTCTCGTTTTCTTCTTCCCTATCATTGACAGAACAACTACCTAATCTGAATAAAAAAAAACAAAAAAAATATTTTGTTTTTGTGCATACAACCGAATCCAAAAAACATTCTAAACATATTTTTCATAAAAAAAAACTCGCATAATTTCTTATGTTTTAAAACAAAAAATGAGATATTGTAACCAATTTATACTTATCCGTTAGAGTTCAGCCAAAATATTAAAAATATTTCAACAATCATTTTGTTTATTTTTTTGCTGTAAACTTTAATTATCAGGATGTTAAATTACATTATAAAGTATACTTATAGGTATTAAAATGATAACAAATACAATGCTAAAATTTAGATTTTAGAACGGTTGAGTTTTTGATCCAATGCGGTATAGACTTTCGCATGAAAAGAGAGATATTTTGAGCCTTAGAAAAATCAACGAATAAAAAACCTAACTTAGAAAAACAATCAAACAACAAAGCTTATCTAAGGGAGGGTGCATTAGGAGTGATGTGTTTTCCCCTTACACAACAAGTTCTCTTACCTAGACTTTTGCAGACCATTAGGTTTCCTAGTAACGTTAATATTAGGTGGTGACTCCTAAGAATTATAATCATAATTTTATAATAATAAGAAAACTCATTTCCCACGTGTCGTCTTCCCTCTCCGAGGAGGACAGTGCGTGAAGATGAGCAAAAAATCAGTCATCGCGATAATGTATACTATTAGTGTAAAATTGGTGATGAACAATGTTATTATATAGAAAAATAGTGATTATTTTATATAGAAAAACTCTCACTGTGTAAAAGAAACTGCATGCATGAAAAATTGGTGATGAAATATTTTTTTTAATAAAAAAGTTGTGTTATGGAAAATCCTTCTAGGGAATGAATGAAAGTAGAAAAATAAAGAGTTGAATTAAAACAAAATGGGTGAGGGAGAACCTGAAATAACAAAGGCCATCTATCCGAAGGAGGACTGTTTCCATTACTTTGAACATGTGTAAGTAAAACTTTTGGATTAATTTCTACCTTAAAAAAATGTTGGACTTAGAACTAGTTGATCACAGTCCCTCTTGGATCATAACAACGTTTAGATTTGCAGCAAATAACAATAGGACACATCTAATCCTTGGTAGAGACATCTAAATTCAGTTCCACCAAGGAAATGAAGTGCCTGTTTGGGAATGAATGTAGTTTCGGTTGATTTTAAAAGTATTTTTCGTTTAGAAATACATCAAAATGATTATTTTTTATATTTTAAAAATTTATTTTTTTTTAAAAATTCTTTTGAAATGCAGTGTCAAACGACAACAAAGAAGAGGTGAATCTCAGAATTCTCCTTGTAGAGGGAAATAATAACCTCAATGTAATGTCTGATGTATTTGGAGCAGCTCTATCACTTCGAAGCTGCTCTAACTCCATATTTGGGCCATCAAGATTTGGGCGTGCATCTAAAATAAGCATAAAAACATGTTTTGAGGCAGCCATCTGGGAGGCTGGCCGCACTCCCAAACGAACTGCAAGTAACTGACTAGGCCCAAACCCTAAATATCGAAAGCCTAAAACACCCTAACCTGAAAAGTCCCTAAAACCCTCCCCTCCTCCTTCTTCGACAGAGAAGGAGCTTAGTTCATCTTCTCCAGACACAAACACGGAACAGAGAAAACCATGGAGTTTGAGAAGAGAAAAGCAGCAACGTTGAGCGCCCTAGCATCCTCCAAGACAGATAAATCACCAAAAGGAACGCTAGACACACACATAATCCCTCTCATCTACACCATCAACTCCCACCCTTCTTACTTCACCACAAGTTCCTGCTCCGGCCGTATCTCTATCCTCTCCCAACCGAAACGGACATCAACACCACCCACCAGTAAGAAGAAAGCTCGTGGAGGATCCTGGCTCTACATCTCCCACGACCTGGCCAATCCCAACTCTCTCCTCCCCCTCCTCTTCCCCACTGAGCCACCCTCTGAGTCGACCGAGTTTCCCACTGAGTCTGCCAGTTCAGCAGATGGGCCCTCCGAGTCAGCAACTGGGTCGGTAACCGAGTTGGTGCTCCGGTTCGAGCCATTGATTATTGCTGTGGAGTGTAAAGACATTGAAGCTGCACAGTGTTTGGTGTCTTTTGCTATAAGGAGTGGGTTTAGAGAGTCAGGGATTACAAGTGCTAATAACAAGAGGGTTATTGCGGGGATCAGGTGTTCTATAAGAATGGAGGTTCCTTTAGGTGATAGTGATAGGATTTTGGTGTCAGAAGAGTATGTGAAGTTTCTTGTTGACTTGGCTAATCAGAAAATGGAAGCTAACTGGAAGAGAACTCAAGGGTTTTTGAGTGGTTTGATAGACAATGGGTTTCAGACGCATGCAGTTTCAGAGAATGGTGAGTGTCGAGATGGGGATGATGATCAATCGGAGAGAACAGAAAATGGGGATGCTCATATTGGTAATCTTTATTAATTTGTTGAGTTTTATATAGCTTATATTTCTTGAGTTATTGTGAAAATACAGACTGACTTCGAAAGCTTGTGTATTCAATAGAACACGTGTCAAAGTTTCTGACTTTGAAAGTGTAATAGAATATATATTTTTTGTCTATTGTATTGATTGTAGCATATTCTTGCAATTCTGAATTTAGCTATCTTTCTGTGTAAGTGGTTGGAATGTTATAATGTTTTGTTACATGGTGATGCATATTGTAGATGTCTGATGTGTGGGATTTTTACAGATCATATACGTGTGATTGCAGGAGACTTTTCGTTTTAATATTACAGCAAAGTTTGAGTCTTTGAATCATTGGAATTGACAGGGATGGTAGGAGGAGGAGAAAAAGCTGCTGATTGCAGCTTACCTGTTTCTTCGATCCTAGTTGCTGGTGAACCTATAGAGAAGCTTTTGCTTTGGGGTCACTCTACTTGTGTATTGGATAATGATAGCTGTAAAAGTGTTCTGGTATTTGGTGGTTTTGGAGGGATTGGAAGGCATGCTCGAAGAAATGATTGTTTTCTGCTTGATCCATTCAGTGGCAAGTTAAAGGCAACTGATGTTGAGGGTGCACCATCTCCACGATTGGGTCACACAGCTTCTTTGGTTGGTGATTTAGTTTTTATTATTGGAGGCAGAGCTGATCCTTCTAACATTCTGAATGATGTATGGGTTCTAAATACAGCTAATATGGAATGGAAGCTGATACAATGCACTGGCAGTGTTTTCTCTCCAAGGTGAAGTGTTGAGCACATTTATATTACTTTCTTCAGTTCACATTTTAGTCTCCCATTTCGTTTTTCCCTTTTGATATGTAATGACAGGTGTTCATAAATGTTTGTCAAAGAAGTAGAAGAGTGTATGCCATCTTGCAAAACAACTGTTGATTTT
This sequence comes from Salix arbutifolia, assembly GCA_025169955.1. Classification (NCBI taxonomy): domain Eukaryota; kingdom Viridiplantae; phylum Streptophyta; class Magnoliopsida; order Malpighiales; family Salicaceae; genus Salix; species Salix arbutifolia. The sequence continues at coordinate 660,111 of CM045905.1, forward strand.
GCTCACCTGTCTTTGCATCTTTAAAGTCTCTTATAATGGGTTCCTTAGAATGAATGTCATATTTGTGTTTTTGAATTCCTTATGTATGTTTTGCAGGCATCGGCATGCAGCAGCAGCAGTTGGCTCAAACATATATGTATATGGTGGGCTTAACAACAATGATACAATCTTATCATCCTTGCATGTTCTTAACACTGGAGATCTGCAATGGAAAGAAGTTTCGAGTGATGGGGAACAACCATGTGCTCGCCATTCTCACTCAATGTTGGCATATGGGTCTAAAGTATTTGTGTTTGGAGGATACAATGGCGAGAAAGCTCTTGGAGATTTATACAGTTTTGATGTCCAAACATGCACGTGGGAGTTAGAAAAGACAGCTGGAAGAAATCCACATGCTAGATTTTCCCACTCAATGTTTGTCTATAAGGATTTTCTTGGAGTCATTGGTGGTTGCCCTGTTGGACAACATTTCCAAGAGTTGGCATTGCTTGATCTGCAGTTCAATATATGGAAACAAATAACACTTGATTATATTGGCAAAGAGTTGCTTGTGCGAACTACAGCCAATGTTGTTGGTGATGATCTTGTTATCATTGGGGGTGGTGCAGCTTGTTATGCATTTGGAACAAAATTCAGCAAGCCATTTAAAGTCAACTTGCTTCCACTGGTACCTTTAGGTGACGAACTTATGGCAACAGAGAAAAATGCCAATGCTAGTGTTTCTCATGCTGAAAATGCAGAGGTCTTAACTCAGAGTCCTGTCTTGAACTCTGAGGCTGAGAAACATCAGTTGGTTTCTTATAATCCGGTACTACAACTTGAAAAGAAGTATGCGAAAATGGGGAAAGACATATTGAAGAATTTTGGATGGTTAGATCTTGGGAGGAAGGTTTATACTAAGGAGGATGGATTATATATTTGTTTTCCTATCACTGAAAAGTTCTCTGCCATGTTTCTGGAAATGCAAGATCAGTATGTGGATGCTTTTGAAGAGGGGAATGATACTTATGTATGCAAACCATTTACAGGAGGAGGAGTCTTTTTAAATGAGGTGTCCTGTTCAATAGCCTTGAACTTCCTCAAGAAATGTGGTGCCACTAATTTAGCAAATGAGGTTGGTGAAGTTAGAAAATCTTCCAAATCTCCCTTTCAAACAATGAATGAATCAATTGCCTTGTTGATAAAGCAGAAAGACCTAGCAGAAACACTATTAGAGGAGCTGCCAAACAGGTTAGTTTGTCTGGAACTTTATATCTTTGGCGTCTGTTGTTGTGCTGAAGTTCTGTAAGTTGAGATCACGCCCATTTGTTACTGAGTAATACACTTGTTGAGATTGCTGCTCAACTTTTTTTATATCATTCACCCTGATAACTTCTCTCTACATGCAGATGGGAGCGACTTGGGGATATTGTGGTGCTTCCAGCAACATCCTTCAAGGATCCAATCTGGGACTCAATCAGCGAGGAGCTTTGGCCTATCGTGGCCAAATCACTTAAGGCTCGCCGTGTTGCTCGCCAAGTATGATAGAACGTGAAATATTTATAAACTGGAGTTGATATTTTGCTTGCTTACTGATGTTTTTTTATTTTATTTTGTAATGTGTCTTATTTAATAACTTGTTATTGCCAAGCTCATACATTTCTTTGAGCCATGATTCTCCAACATCGAAAGTATGAATTTTTCTACACGAGTTTAGAAATGTTGGCATTGATGTATGATTTGTATCATCACACTTTAGTGTAGTTACTTTCATTGCTAAAAGGATCTCTATGCATAATCATCAGGCAGCATCTTGCTATTGCATCTAGTTATACATACTTTCTTTTGTTAGTTTGCTGTATAAGCATAATTCTTGCATGTCTATGTGCAAAGGACTGAATATTATGGCTATTTTAGTGCATACTGCTATTGTTATGTATCTTCATATTTCCCAGTGTGTTTTATTAATCGTATGCAATTACTTTGATATGCTCATAAACAATATGCCATAAAAACTTCTTGAATTTCAATTGGATAAAGGTTTTCTTAAGCGTACAAATTTTTTGAAAGTATTGTTGATTCATGATTCATTCTGTGAATCTGATGGTATTTTAGGGGCGAGTTGCATCCACTGGAACAAGGGACAGTACTTTGGAGATTCTGATAGGAGATAATGGGTGGGTTGATCATAGAGAAAATGGAATTCTCTATTCCTTCAATGCTACAAAGTGCATGTTCTCCTGGGGCAATCTTTCTGAGAAGCTTCGTATGGGAAATCTGGAGTGCAAAGATGAAGTTATAGTGGATTTATTTGCTGGAATAGGATATTTCACGTTACCATTTCTTGTTAGGTACTATGTGATTTATCTTAGTGCATGTTTGGCGCTACATTTCAAAAGTGTTTTTTTTTTAAATATTTTTTATTTTATTTTTTGCTTTAAATTAATTTGTTTTGGTGTTTTTAGATCATTTTGATGTGTTGATGTTAAGAATGATTTTTTTAAAATAAGAAAACATTTTGATATATTTCTAAATGAAAACACTTTGAAAAGCAACCTCAACCACACTCCCAAACAGATTCTTAGTCTGCGTACAAACTCAATTCAATTTGTAATACCTTTCTCTCATTGAAAATCTGATTGTTTCAAATTCATTTGGTCTTTTACTTATCAATGTCCGGAGAAGTAAAAATCTGGGAATATAATTTCAAAGGTTTGATGATTGGTTTTAGCCTTGAACACCTCCTAAGTTCAACTTCGATAAAAATGGTGGAAGTTATTCATGAAATGCACTGTTTTGTAGTTTAGTTCAATTTTACCAATTTATTAAGCCTACTTTTCATTGTTTCACTTTTGTTTGTATTTGATTTTGAGTTTTAATGATGTGCTGATTAGGGCCAAAGCAAAACTGGTTTGTGCTTGTGAATGGAATCCTCATGCTGTTGAGGCACTCAGACGTAATCTTGAATTAAATTCAGTCTCTGATCGGTGTATTGTACTCGAAGGAGATAATAGGATGACAGCTCCCAAGGTACATTCTGCTCTGGTCATTGTTAATGTTTTACCTGCAAATTTCTCAAGTTTTCTGGGTTTGTCTATGCAGAATGCCTTTTTTATTTGTAGTTGTTGCGAAAGGGGCGTGTCTTAGATTTTTGGTTACTAAAGTTCTTGCTCTTTGTGCTGCTTCTCTGGTGGGAGTTGACTTGGTGTGTTTGTCTACTTTCTTGATTTATATTGAAGCATACACCTAACTTTTAGGTCACCTGGCTTGATACTTTGATACGTTGGATGCAATCCAATGTGGTTCCATAATGTACATTTTTTTTCTTTTTAATCATGTCAATAACAGACATCCTCCCACGATAAGATGCGCATCAGTTACTAGGTGGCTGTACTTTTACTTGTTAATCTAGTTTCTTTATTGCAGGGAATTGCTAACCGAGTTTGTCTTGGTCTTCTTCCGACAAGTGAGGACAGTTGGGCTACTGCTGTTAGGGCATTAAGGTGATTTTATCCTAACGTTATACACTGCTCATCTCTCAATGATCTAAACATGAAACTTTCATACCGAGTTTATTTTTAGCTCTAAACTTTAATCGCCACAAAATGTTTAAACATCCTTCGAGATTTAAGCCACATTAGCAGTTAAAGTTTTTCCATGGGGCTTGTCCACTCTGGTTTGACCTTTCTGAGCCTATACTAAAGTGCCTGCCTTCTCTCCCTTCTGAAGTTATCACTAATAATGCAGGAGTGAGGGTGGGATGTTACATGTGCATGGGAATGTGAAGGACTCACAGGAGTCTTTGTGGACCGCACATCTTCTGAAATCTATCGATGAAATCGCCAGATCCGAAGGTATGGTCTTCTGGACTCGGGTCTCGTTCTGAAGTTCATTTTACAGGAGTATGCAATGCCAAGGATGTCAAGGTTCAGTCTTAATATGCTGCTTATCTGCAGGTCGTCGTTGGGAGGTTTCAATAGAACATGTCGAACGAGTAAAATGGTACGCCCCTCACATCCGCCACCTAGTTGCAGATGTGAGGTGCAGCAGCTTCTAAGATAACACTAGAAACACTGTCCTCATTCAGGACAACAAATTATTCTCCTGCCAGGAAAGTGGCAGTATTTGGAAGATGCCACATGACAAGCTCCATGTTGATCACCCTATGGTAATCCCCCTATTACAAGATGTGGGGTTTAGAGCTCCAGGAGTTCAAAAGAGTTCTGAAACATCATGTGGATGCTGGAGAGATTAGCAGCTCAAACATTCTTGCAGTCTCAAATTTTTTAGAGATCTGTCGAAGAATGCAACACTTTAGAAAAGGTATTTGCGATGTAAACTTCCATGCATATTTTTGAGACTGAGACAATGAGTGTGGTGCCTGTGGACTAGTTTCCATACGACAACTTTGGGCCTGTTTGGGAGAGTGGTTGCGGTAGCTTTTGAAAGTGTTTTTCATGTTGAAATATATCAAAATGATGTTTTTTTTTAATTTTTTAAAAATTATTTTTGATATCAGCATAACATATCAAAATGATCTAAAAACACCAAAACATATTCATTTAAAATGAAAAAAAAAAAGAAAAAGAAAGCATTTCAAACGCTCTCTTTATTTAACAGTTAACTTTGTTCATGGTGTATTATGATTACCCTCCCCTCCCTCCTCATACTTTATTCTGTTCGAGGAGTGAATTACACGAAGGGAGAGCTTAGAATTCTCTATATTTTCATGGCAGGCTTGGTGTTCTGTACTCTATTATTAAACGAACAGGGCCACACCTTTGGCAGCCATTGATGATGAATATTTTCTGGCTCCACTGGATGTAGAAAAATCACAAGTGCTTGGATGTCAGAGAGCTTCTATGTACTCACATGATGTAAAGCTTACTTGCGATGGCGGGGTCTTTTTGTTACTTGGGAGTTTGTTTTAAGTTTTATGTGTTTTTCAAAAACTTTAATGTCAGGGTGGCCCATGGCCTATGAACTAAACTTTTCCTCGACCCCCCCATGCCCTGTCCCCAGCTACAGCAGAGATGACTGTGATTCCTGAATCACATACAACCAAAGAATCCAAAATAATGCCCTTTCAATTTTTTCTTATAATTATTTTTTTAAATACTTAAATAGTATTATTTTGGATTTAAATACTTAACTTGAATTTTGAGTTAAATCATGGAGTAAAATGGGTTTCATCATTTTGATATGTAGAGCGCAAAGCATCATATACACAGTATGCTGCCTATATATTTTTAATTTTGGAAATTTCCAATCAGAGGCTTTCTAAGGCTATACTGGTTTTAAAATAGGATAGGGTAGGCCCACATGTCTCGTATTCAAGAGAAATAAAGGGTCCCTCACATTTCGTGGATCCTGAGGCAAATGTTGATGGAATTCATGCACAGAAATAAAGAGCCATTGACTGTTTTATTTTATTTTTACTGTTTAGGGTTCTAAAAAATCTCTCGCTTGTTGGGATTAATTAGTACTCTGCCGTCCACAATTTCCTGTATGTTGGTAGTGTAATAGATGTTTTTTTAAAGTATTTTGTATTTAAAAAATATTTTTGAAATTAACATATCAAACCAATTTGGAAATACTAAAAAAATTAATTTAAAATATATTTTAAAAAAACAATTATGAGATTAATGCTAATAATTAACAAAATTATCATGATAAAACTGAATTCACCATTGTAACAGAGGTAGATCATTCTCGTCGAGAAATCACTTCATCTAAAAACTTAAGTTATTAAATGAGATTCTAAAATATAATATATAATGTTATCTAAAATATATCGTCAAGTAAAAGTCTTTTGAATTTGAAACTTGCATGGACTGACACTATATCTTATCATCAAATAAAAAAAAGTGGTGGTATTCAAACTCACAACTGATTGATCAATAAAACTCTAATACTATTTTAAAACTTAAATGATTAAAAAAGATTTTATGATATAATTTATATTATTCTCTAAATATTTTGAATAAATTGTAATAAGATATATTTAGATTGAAATACTCGACAAAACAAATAACTCATTCCCACAATACTTGTACTTGACTGTTATATCAGATATAAATAAGAGATACAGAATGGGGTTGCATAAAGTAATTTTTATTTTATTTTTAAATAGAAAGCACATCCTATATGAGTAGATAAGGTTGAGTAGACATCCACGGCGACAAGTCAGAGGACCCCAGAAGCTCATTATGAGTCACCACCATTACCAGGTACCGGAAGCTTTAGTGTCGGTGGCCATTTTGGTGGGGCTGCTGCTCCAGTTATTTGCGTCGTCCATTTTGGCTCTTCTAAAATTCATCACAAGAAGACATCACAAACCTTCTTTTGAGATTTTTTCTTCTTTTTCCCCTAAAGTAAATCCATCTCCTTCCTGGTGTTTTACGCTGTTTTTTAAAAATGTTTTTTTTTTAAATTATTTTTATTTTTATTTTTAGATTATTTTAATATATTAATATAAAAATAATTTTTAAAAGCAATATTAATAATGAGAAAATGGAAGCCATCCGGCTTCTTTCCCACGAGCCACGTAGTGGGGTCCTGCTAAGTTGCTTGACCACTTGGCTAATGTTTAATTTCAAAGCAGTCTTATTCAAGATCATAAAAGTTCTGATGCAGAGTGTGGCTGGTGTAAAAATAATTGTTTAAAAAAATAATAATTATTTTTAACATTAATATATTAAAATAATATAAGAACACTAAAAAAATTAAAAATAAATTCTTTTTTAATTTTTTTTAAAAACTACTTTTGAAACGGCACTGTATATTATTGAATTCATGTCTTGCAAAGCAAAGAAAATACTATGAATGGAATAAAAAAAACTTATTCGAAAGATCTCGTACTTGCTGGTCCATGATGAGCACTGGTACAACCTTGCTTGAAACAACACAAATATTCTCATCATCATATTCCATCTGTAATCAGCAGCATTCGCAACCTTCCCTGTGAAGTTTGAATGAGTTGGGTTTAAACAAAAATTATTTTCTCACCCCTACCCTAAAAAGTAATAATAGCTATACTTTTTGGGCATCCCCACTTGAAAGTGAGAGGGCGTGGAGCTTTATCTTTAATTTTATTTTTAAATTAATATCTCTAGTATTTTTAAATTATTTGGATGGATTAATGTCTAAACTAATTTTTGAAAAATATTATTTTATAAATCAGTACAACAACAATGAGGCTTGTTTGTTTTTAAAAATAATTTTGAAAAATATTAGTTTTTATTTTATTATTTTTACTTTAAATTAATTTTTTTAATATTTTAACATGCTAATATTAAAAATAAATTTATAATTATAAAGAAAATATTATTTTAATATAAAAATTAATAATTACGGTCTTAGCTTCTTTCACAAGTAAAATATTTTCAAATTCAATTATATTTTTGAACATCTAGTATTAATTACTACCCCACCTTCTTGTCTTGTCTGTCATTTGTAATTCTATCGAGGGTCCCCTTTTGCGTGTAAGCTTAAGAAAACACAACTTTTCTTGTTTTATTTGATGTTGAAGCGTCAATTAGAATTAAAATAATTTTTATGTAAATATTATAGATAATTTATCAAATCATTTTAATATATTTTAAAAAATTCAATAAATTCTCCTTTGTTTTATATTGATTTACTTTGTATTAAAAAGCAACAGTATTACAAGTTAGTGTTTAATATTACAGCAATAATTATTGTTTTTAATATTAATATATCAAAACAATTAAAAAAACATAATCTAATACAAGAACAACCAGATCTTCTTACTGAGAAACAAATAGTAAATATAAATGTATATATATATATATTAAAGTAATTATATATAAATGGATGATCTACTTTATAAAAGAAAGGGAGAAAATTAATATCGTTACAAAAACGGGTGTGTGTACGTGGAGCACATGCATGTCTAGTTCCTTGTCCGATTATCTGTTTCTCATATCAACTTGTAATAAATAAATAAATAAATAAAAAGACCAAATCTTCTACATTGCGTGCAATTTAGCGAGTTTGTTGAAATCTATACTATGCTTACTTCGAGATCATAAATTCACACTACAAATAAATAAATAAAGTAATACTCCGATCGTCCAGCTTCCAAGTAAATTAATGGCTCGAAATTCGTTAAAAATAAAATAATGGCTCAGAATTCTAAACTGGAATTTAATTTAATCTACTTAATTATGCATCCTCTGTAACGAAATATTATGAAAATCTTATGGTAGAACCAAGTAAATGACAAATCGTAGACAAAGTAGCATATTTTATTTTTTAAAATTTATTTTTGATATCAACACTTGAAAATAATTTAAAAATAATAAATATTTTTAATTTAAAATGAAAAATAAAATTTTTTTATTTTTTATTTTTTTCATATATATTTAAAATGTAGTGTCAAACTAAATCTTAGTATAAATTTTGAAAACTAATAATCAATTAGGGAAATAAAATCTTCAACATCAAATAATAAAACTATGTTTATTTGGATCTGTTTTGTTTACCAGAAAATGGCAGTGACTTCGTTCAGCATCTTCAATTATAAATAGCGCTCAAAAACAAAAATTTCCCAACGTTCAACACAAAAAGATAATAAAATACTATCCAGCAGCAGTAAGAATCAGACTCATAAAGCCAAAGTGATAAATTTATCACAACTGGCTCTTATTTTAATCGAAAATCTATCCATCATTTCTTTATTTAAGAGGTTGTCCCAAGGAGGTTCAAAGCAAGGTCAGTGACCTAGTGAAGCAACAAAAAATGGGTGCTAAAGCTCTCTTCTTCTTCGCTCTCTTATCCTTCTCAGCTGTGTCGGTCAGGCAAGCTTTTGCAGAAAATGAAGAAGACCCTGGTCTTGTCATGAACTTTTACAAGGATACATGCCCTCAGGCTGAGGACATTATCAAAGAACAAGTTAAACTTCTCTACAAGAGACACAAAAACACTGCATTTTCATGGCTGAGAAACATCTTCCATGACTGTGCTGTTCAGGTAATTAGGTTTTGCTTTACCCCCCCTTCTTTTTTCGCTTCGATTTTGTTAGTTCCTGATGATCATGCATGTCTTGTTTTGTAGTCATGTGATGCCTCACTGCTGCTGGACTCAACAAGGAGGACCTTGTCCGAGAAGGAGACAGACAGGAGCTTTGGCCTCAGGAACTTTAGATACCTTGACGAGATCAAAGAAGCTGTCGAAAGGGAGTGTCCTGGAGTTGTTTCCTGCGCTGATATTCTTGTCCTGTCTGGTAGAGATGGCATTGTTTCGGTACTTCCCTGATTTGAACGTCTTCAGTACTCTTGTCCTTGATTCTTTAAAGCGATCCTCCCAATATCCTCTCTTTTCGGTCTAGAAGTGGGCATGTTTTAGACAGATTTGGGCTCTCTTGTAGTTTGCATGCCAGCTTTTGCTGAATATGGTGTCTCCAGTGTCAGTTATTTTCCCTTTCAGGTCACTTCGACAGGCTTTCTCAGGATCTTAGATGCTCTATTTCTGCCAGGATGTCTAATTTTTAGTCTACTGTAGCTTGTATGTAGAATGATTGCTGAAATTTGTCCTGGAATTCAGTAAGTGTTAAGATGGAGGTTTAATGTGGCCTGAAATTTTCTTGATCTCAGCTAGGAGGACCTCACATCCCTCTCAAAACTGGAAGAAGAGATGGCAGGAAGAGCAGAGCAGATGTGATCGAGGAGTATCTGCCAGACCACAACGAAAGCATATCCGTTGTTCTTGACAGGTTTGCTTCCATGGGAATCGACACCCCTGGTCTGGTTGCCTTGCTAGGTATATATTTTAACATATAAACCTCGAATGATAGCTTAATAGAACACGAATCCAAGTTTCTCTCGTACTAATTAATGTTTTTGTCTTAATTTCCAACAGGAGCTCACAGTGTCGGGAGAACCCACTGTGTGAAGCTGGTGCACCGTTTGTACCCGGAAGTTGACCCGGCACTGAACCCTGACCATGTCGAGCACATGCTCTACAAGTGCCCTGATGCAATCCCAGACCCTAAAGCCGTACAGTATGTGAGAAATGACCGGGGCACCCCCATGGTTCTAGACAACAACTACTACAGAAACATTCTGGACAACAAGGGATTGTTGCTAGTCGATCACCAGCTAGCCACCGACAAGAGGACTAAGCCGTACGTGAAGAAGATGGCCAAGAGCCAGGATTACTTCTTCAAGGAGTTTTCCAGGGCCATCACCCTTCTTTCTGAGAACAACCCTCTCACCGGCACCAAGGGCGAGATCAGAAAGCAGTGCACCGTCGCCAACAAGCACCACTAGAAACTTTGATTTGCCGCATGTCAAACCCAAGCACTTCTCTTCCTTGTTTATAACGAGGGAGAAGAGTCGTAGATTTGCAGAATAAGATGTTTTCTTTAGAAATGGGAGCTGTTACTTCTATTTAGCGGCAATTAAGATAGTTGTGGTATCTATGTTGGTAAACTGCACTGTTTTTAGCCTCTGGTTAGGCCTGCTCCTCTAGTTGCTGTGAGATTAATGTTGGTGGTGGCGGGCTTGGTGGGATGCGTGTATAGATGGATGGATGGTGTGTGATGATGCATGTATTTTGAAATTATAATAAGTTAATTGATGATTCCGAGTTTCTATCACAGAGGTTCACATTGATGGCCGCTGCCTATTTGAGTAACTTTTTTTTTAATAATAGCTGTCCGGTCAGTTTATATGTATTATAATTAATCTTTAAATTCACTGAACATCTTTGAGCCGGTAAAATCCACTGAACATTTTTGGATATATTGAATATCCTGCGAAGTCTAATGAGCCAATAAGAGACGATAAAATACCAAGAGATTGATGAAGAATTTGGTTTCAATTTTGCTATAAATTAGTGATATTTTTTTTATTAATATTAGTCATTTAATTCTATTATTTAGTGATGTGTTTTGATTGTTTTTTCTACTTTTAGTTTAAATCTTATATAAGATAAGATTAGTTTAAGAGTTTATGTTTGATTAGAATTTTTCTTGTAATGTTTTGATTTTTTCTATAAATACATTAGAGGAATGATAAAAAAAATAGATCTTGGATTTTATGCCTTGATCTCTATAATTAATTGTTCTTTGTTTTTAGTCGAGAGCTAAAAATATTTCAATTAAAAAAATAGATACTTCTACTTTCCAACAATTCTACATTCCAACAATTGATATAAAATTCTACATTTCAACAATTGATATAAAAGATGCACGTGGCGAGGCTTGAATACTACACCCGGCCTAAGACCCCACTTGCAAACTGAATTGGGAACCCCACTTGCAAATTGAATTGGGATTTAGTGAAGCACTGCTCCCATCCCCCCACAATGCATAGCTCTAGGTGACATTAAGCAAGAAGATGGTTAAAATAAGAAAAAGGCAAATAAAGAATTAAGAGAGAGCGAAAGGAGGCAGAGGAAAAAGGAAGGGCTAGATTCCCTTATCTAAGAAACTTGTTTGTTTATGGATTTTTATGGACCAGATGTCTCTATTTTGTTAGGTAAAAATTATGGATCACGAAGTAGTGTAGGGTAGTGAAGAGGTGTGGGTCTCAGCCTCAGACACACTTGGAGAGAAAGGAAGTGAGCCTTGCGAGAGTGCGGTAGGAAATGATGGCCTCTGCTTTCTTTACTTTCTCTTTGTTCTTTGGTGGGATTTTCAAGTGGTTTCATTTCATAAATTCATATACGTGTAGCATCATGTTGAAAACTATTTTAAAAATAACTCTACCGACACACACAAGTTGAAAAACAATTTTTTTTATATTATTAAAATAACAAGAAAGAAATTTGAAGGTAACTATGAAGAAGAGAAAAAATCCGAAACAAAGAGTTTAATTTGAGCATAAATTTACTTACATTTTTACTGTTTTTCAAAAATGTTTTGGAAAAAAATTGATTTTTAAAAAAAAATTATTTTGATGTTTTAATGTTAAAAATAATTTTTAACAAATATCTTTGATACATTTTTATTTTTTAAAATTACTTTTTTTATGTTTTTAAATTATTATAATGTAATGATATTAAAAATAATTTTAAAAAAATATTATTTTGATATATTTTATAACAAAAAAAACATTTTAAAAAACAATTTTATCACACTGCATCAATGCCAAGCAATATAACTAGATTTTCCTCAACACTAAACTTTCTGAATGCATCTATCCAAAGTTTGCTTTCGTGGGAGGCAGCGGATTCTCTATTTCAGAGTTTTTTGAGTGAGATTTTGTTGCAGTTCATATTGATTAATACTGTATGATAATGAGAATCGAGAGTCCTGTAACACTCTGTAATTGCGGGATTGTATATTTTTTAGTCTCCCCAGTAGTTACCATAGATAGAGTCAATACTTCCTAGACTTTAGGAAGAAGATTGCTGTAGTCCCGGAACGTAAGGAACAAGAATATTGTACATGAAGCTATTAAAAGGCTAGAATATGGAATAAGAAAGATGAATTCTTCTCTCTAACCTGTGAACATTATTTCTTCAGATTTGCCGATAAAAAACACATTTGATGCTAAAATATCAGTTTAATAGAGTTGGTTTTTTTTATCTGTCGCTATGATCAAACACGTTGCTGTCTGTTCTGAATCTGGTTCTTTTTGTTAGATTTTAATGATATTAGCTTTGAAGATATGAAGATAAGAAGATTTAGTTGTAGTCTTTTAATTAGTTTTGATTACTATTTCTAATAGGATTTATCATAAATCCTATCCTTATCCAATAACCTTTCCTAGTCTATTAAGAGTTCTAGTTTATTTCAATTTCTAGTTTTTGTAAGTCTATAAATAGACAAAGTTTCAAGTGAATAAATTGAATGAATGAATGTGATTCATTCCAATATTTATGATTTTCAGGTTCTTCAGGATTTCTTGTCTTTCTATATTTTTAATCTCAACAATAATTGTTCTAAACAGTTACTGTACAGATTCAAGATTTCCAACACTTTTGCTCTAAGACAATGATTTTCACAAGATAAATATCCCGTTCATTTAGATATTGTTCAATGATGCAGTGACTAAGCTGCAGCATTTCACTATAAACTGCCATGGAAGAATTACAACGAGTTGAGTTGCATACCAGCTGTGCAAGAGAAGACAAAAACTGCACAACTCTGCAACTTCCTACGATAAGATTATTTCCTAGAAGTTTTAGATGGTTTCATTTAAGACATATAAATATTGCTACCGATCCAATAGTTTCAGCTTAGTAATGCGTCTTTTGTTTCTGTACTGCTTGAGCTGCTATCAGAGTCAGAATCAGATTCCTTCAGGGTCACTTCATTCTTCTCATTCTTTTCTGGCACTTTGGGAATCAGAGAGCACAAAGAAGGATGGCTGTGATAAGGCTGATGGTGTATGGAGATGTAGTTTGCAGTGGATGGAAAAGGTCGATAACCATATGCGCTGGCATAAGGACTTGAAGGAAATGCATTTGGTGCTGACCAATATATCATAGGCATGAAACTATTTGGTGGGAACATAGGATATGGGGTTTGGTTATGGTAAGAGACATTAGGACTGTTAATTACTTGGCTTGGGACTGATGGAGTCTCAGGTGGAGCTTGATACGGGATGGACTGGAATGCTGCCATTGCATGAGCTTGCATTAAGGAATATCCCATATGCCCAAACGGGGTGGGAGGTGCGGAGGTTGATGGAACAGACTCTGGAGTTGATGATCCTGGTAGATTAGGAGGCTTACTTGAGGGGTTTGATTGTTTCTTACCCTTTGATTTTGTTGAAGTTGTTTTCCCTGTTAACTTCTTTGACCCTAGACTGGCCTGCCAAAGAGCAAGAAAGCAACGAAATCAGATTTAAGTAGTTGAATTCTTAAGAGAAGATCACCGAAGAGATGGGATGATCTTACTATATCACAAGTCTTTTCCTGTGGAAGAATCAACTCCTCTCCTTCAGCATCCTCATCAGACCTGCAAGAGATTATGTGAGTAATGTTCTCGAAGATGAATAGTTTAAGAGTCGGTAGGTGTTGAGCAAAGAACATGTATAAACAAGAGATAAGTTTATTAATCTTCATAAATCCTCAGTCCTGACGTTATCCTGAAGTCCTTCCTAATGAATCAGAAGAGATGGTTCATTGTTCATGACCATCTCAATCAATGTTTTTTTTTTTTTTTTTTATTCAAGAAAACCCCACCCCTGAAAGAGCACTTTGTGGGTCTAGGTGAGCCAGTAAAACCCCGGCTGTCCCAGACTCTTACAAGAGGTGCATGCCCTGACTCGAACTCGAAACCTGTTATGCAGATCTCAAGCTTTTTATCATCAGGCCACGCCACGCACCTGGAGACATCTCAATAAATGTTGCTAATTCTCATCTGCAACTTTACAGTGGATAATATACAAAAGACTGCCATAATTCTATATATATGATACACAAGAACAGAAGCTCAGTGAACGTGGTTCAATATGTAGCCTTAAGCTTCAATCTTCGAGCATTCATCTACCTGTAGTATTTTTGCAGCAAGTCCAAGCTCCGGTATTTGGTTTCTCTTTGTACAACGTCATCAGGAAAGCCAGCCATGAATAAAAGTGTGATTCCCAAGGCCTTGAAGAAGAAACTCCCACTGCGTATGTTAACTAGCATTGCCATTCGGCACATAAGTGGCCCGAAAGACTTGAGCTTGTTTCGTCCCATCCGCTGCCTGACATATCTGAAACGAAATGATCATGCAGATATCCTTAGATCTGTTAGATTTTAATCAGATTAGCTTTGAACTTAAGAAGATAAGAAGATTTAGTTGTAGTCTTTTAATTTAGTTAAAATTACTATTCATAATAGGTTTTATCAACAAACTTATTATTTATCCAATAACCTCTCCTAGTCTATTGAGAGTTCCGGTTTATTTCAATTTCTAGTTTTTGTAAGAAATTTAAATTGAATAAATTGAATGAATGAATGTGATTCATTCCAATATTTATAATTTTATTTTGTTCTTCGATTTCTATCAATCCCAGAATTTAATCTGAACAGTAACTGTTCTTAACAGCTACTGTGCAGATCAAAGATTTCCAACAAGATCAGGTTACAAGAAGACACAGCTCGATAAGAACCTGGCAGAAACGCTGGAAGAGAACTACTTACTCATTTTGAGGAAGATTTCTTGTCCTACCACCGTACTTAATGCAAAGAAAAAGGCATGATGGGCAACTAGGATCTGATCGGCGCATGGCCTTCTCTTCCTCGAGTATCTGAACTGGACACAGCGCTGGATTCCGCCGATTTGGATAAAATATTTTCCTTTGAATCCCTGGATTCTCATATAGCACATACTCCTGACAACAAATTACTTCCAATTACTGATTTTTGTTGTTGATTTACATAGAAACAATTGTAGAGATGGAGAGCTAACATGGTCTATTACAAGTAATGAAATGCTTCTAATAAAAACAGGATGAAGTACTAATTCTGAAACCATAAGCACTCTCATTGTGTAGTCTTTATCTTTTTAGCAAATATTCTGATATCATTTTATGGAGGAGAAAAACTGCAGATTTCAGAATAGAATCGCTTACCCCTGGATCTTTAGGTGACACGTAAGGTTCGCCCTTCCGTAGAACGCTAAAATGATTGAAGTCTAATTCATAAATATCATCACAGCCATGCCTTATACCTAGATAGGCAAACACTATGATTTTTCTTATGGTGTGGGACTGAGCATTTCTCAACAGAAGGACTTCAGACTCTAGTATCCTCTTTACTTCCTTGGGGCAGAAAGCTATCTTCGGAGGCTTTCTAAGCAATGATCCACTTCCAGGTCGAGTTTGACAAGCCTCCTTAGGTGCAAAATCATCTGTTTCTGTCTTGCGAGATATTTTAATTTCTCTATTGTCATGATTTCGATCTTCATTTCTTGCTTGGTTTAGATGTTGAAATGTTTGCTCACTATGTCCACCAAGGGAACTTTCAAAGCATGATAACTTTGTTGCCTCACAAACACTATCTTCATGAAGATTTTCTTTTAGTTCAATAGATCCCACATGGACAAAATCCATTTGTCCATTATTGTGGTCAGTTTTATTATCAACTTCTACACACTCATCTTCTTCATCTGTATCGTCTGCATCATTGCAATCTGCAGCAGAGTCATCACTTTTCAGTTTTTCAATCTGCGAAAACTGAGTCTCATCCATGCTCATCCAATTGACCAAGCAGTCTTCAAGATTTGCATCTTTTGGAGGAATGTTGAATGGAATCTCATGATTTATCTGTGAAACTATCCCAAAATCGACTGTATTTCCATTTTGAACATCATTTTGGACCACTTCTAATTTCTGTCTTTTGAACCTCTTAAGCCTTCTTTCTGTTGCATTGACAGAGCTTCCCTGAGAGTGAACAAAAGACTGCCCATTAAAATTTATCTCTCATAACATTAGAGCACAAGAGAATTAATTTAACAGTAGAAACTTATTGATATATTAATCCATTAGTTATAAATTTCTTCTGTAAGAGTTCCAGGATCATTGATCAAAGATAGATAGTTTCACAGAAAAATGCTCAAAAACAAGTGAGGCTGATCATCAGAAACAGGAAAAATAGAATTTATTAAATTAAGAGAAGCTCCTAAGTCCTAAACTATCATCAACCATCCATTCACAAAGACTTGTTTCATACTTAAACTAGAAAACTAATGATTATTCAAAAATGGAAAAGAACATGAAGCATCTTTGACATTCAAAAGACTCAAAAATGAGATTGGTGATCATACTTGTCTCTGTGTGCTTAAGAACCCCTTGTGATCTCTTTCTTGTATTTGAGCTTCAAGGGCTGATATTTTCTCCATAAGCTCGGCATTCTTTTCTCTTTCCCTTCGCAGTTCTGAAGATATCTCTGCAATAACATTGGCAGTATTCCCTTCTTCCACTTCTTGCTCTATTGAACACAATGCAGAAGCATTGACCAAGCTAGCACATGATTGAACCTCCACCATTGAACCCGAACAGTATAAGAAGTCTATATACTTTCCAAGACTTGTAGCCTAGAAATATTTCTCAGAGAAATAGTGAGATACCCACCAATCAAAAACACTTAGAAATGGTTCAAAGATCAGGACTTCAAGAAGAGAAACATTTTTAAATGCAAAGCTACTTCTTGGACTGTTGAAGAACTACACTCTCAAAGAAAAACCTAGATAAACAAGGTGGTTTTGAGAGCAAACCATTGTCAAAAAAGGGTTCATTAATGTTTACAGATTGAGCAGCAAGTTGAACTGTGAAAGTTGAAGCAGAATGTTTGATATATAAACAACACAGGTGAATGGGAGACTTGGAAGAGAAAAAAGAGGAGTTTTTTCGGCCTTTTGATTCTCTGTTTTGGTTTTGTAAAAGCAAAATAGAGTGGCGAGAGGTGAGGCATCCAATACCACTTGCATTCTCTCTTTCTCACACTCCTTTTGTTTCTTAAAGTTTTTTTGGGTACTCAAAATCATGAGCAAAACCATTCTTTTAGTTTAGAGGTTGGTGGAGTTGAAGAAACCAGGTCACGTGAAAGAAATTCTTCGGACAAATGTTAGCATTTGTCTCTGATGGGATTTTAAGAATAATTTTATATAACACTTTCGAGATAAAGATAAAAGAGTTTGTTATAAATTGGAAATGCTAATATTTAAGAACACTTATAACACAAAAAAGAACTTCACTCGCTAAAAGTCTATTGTAACCCTTTATATAAAAGAAAACACTAATTGTACCTAATAAGAAAATATTCCCTTCAATTAGAAAAAAAACTAGAAAAACATAATGATAGAAAATATAAAAATAAATAAAACTAATTAAGAAAAATATTATTTAAAAAAAAATTATGCTTGCATCACTCTCTAATACATCTCCTTAGGCCCACCACAATCTTATATTTAATTTTAATAGTAAAATAATTTAATCTCGTGATCGTTTTATCATTAAATCTTTTTTGATACCATTTAGAGAGATGTTTCAATTCATCATCTTAAACCAGTAGACGGGACTATAAAATCACTCGGACAGTCTTGGCTTAATAACTTGTGTTTGATTGGATCAATAAACCTAGTCTTGATCAACATTGGCCATAGGATTCCTTTTCATTCGATCTTAAATTTCATCGACCAAAGTCATTAACATTTACAAGAAGGCACTTACTCTTAAAATAGCAGGTCTCCATATATTAAAAGAGTACTGTATTTTACCAACACACCACTTTGTTTAAGATGGTGCGTTGTGCTTTCTTGTCTTTGTCTTAGGGTTCATGGCCTCATTTTATAGTCTTTGATCGAGAAAATTATCTCTTAGTTTATTGGAAACAGTTTGCAATTCTGATATAATTAATTCAGTAATGCCCTGTTATACAAGTGGTGTGTGTTTGTGTGCCCCGTTTTTATGCAAGCTAGGAGCATCCTAGGCGTTCATCACGCTACTGATTAGATAGTTAAGTTATAACTCTTCCTGCAGGTTAACATGTTTAGCGAAATAATTTAATTATATCTCAACTACTGTTAACTAGACTAGAGCATGCTGTCAATGGACAATGTGGGCAGCCATTGATTGTTCTCACCACACTCCATTTAGGGTTTGTTGATATTACAATTGCTATTGTGTTTGAAATTTAAAAAAAAAGTAGTTTCATGAAAAGTATTTTTATTTACGATTTATAACTGAAATTGAAGTGTTTGATTAAAATTATGGTTGAGTTTGAAATTTAATGAAAAACAGTTTCATGTATTTGATTATCATGTTTATTAAATTGATATCAACTTGTAAAATTATTTTAAGATGAACAAGATCGATGTTCTTTCTATCATTAGCCCCATAATTTATAGGTTTTATAACAATGTTGCATGTAGATATATATACAAGTTGTCCATCATTAAGAGCTGTGCCCTAATTATCAATGAATAAATGAGAATGGACATGGACTAATGATTATAAATACTGCAAAATGAAAAGATCTATCTGCTGCTTGTCTTTACAGGTGAGTCCATGAACCTTTTCCCCATGTATAAAGGCAAAAAAGAAATAGTGTGCACACGTGCATATAATTTTCTAACCCTAGTTTTTGCAATATACAAATCACCTCACGTGGAAAGGTTACCTAAATGCTTGTCTCTAATGAAATTTTGTGTCAGGAGAATATGGAGCTTAAAAACCTTGGATACCTATCCTTCTAATTTTAAATTATGGCCACCTTCTTTATTTATTATAATTAAGACACTAACCAGCCCCTCCGAGCCTGAAATTCTTAGTGATCGAGGGAGATGAACACGAGAAAGTTGGTCTAATGATTTTGGGGGTCGCTCAATTCATGGTTAAATGAGGTTTGGGTCCATGTATTTTTCATTTCTTTTACCAAGTCCTTCGTTTTTATAAAAAAAAAATTAATCCTACTCTTAAATTATAATTCTGCTCACCAGTCCTTCCTGAAAGATTATGATTTGAGAGAATTGTCTTCCTTGATTTATTATCACAGTGTTGCATGTTTATATATTACACAGAGATAGTATTTACAATTACTAAGAGCACTAGTAGATAAGTTCTAACAGACAGAAGAGTTAGATTGCAGCTCTAACAGAGGAGTCCTCATGCATAACGTCTGTGGCAGAGTCCTCATGCACTACGTCTGGTGTAATTCTTCTAACAGCCCCTCTCAAGCTCATGGGGAGGGTGTGAATCATGAGCTTGTCTCTGAGTGTAAGAAATCGAGCAGTGGTCAGCCCTTTTGTAAATATATCTGCCAGTTGAGCATTTGTGTGAATGTATTGGGCTGTGATGTCTTTGGCAGCAATCTTTTCGCGGATGAAATGATAATCAATTTCTATGTGCTTTGTCCTTGCGTGGAAGACAGGATTTGATGCTAATGCAAGAGCACCCATGTTGTCAACCCAGAGAGTTGGTGTGACTGTAATTGGAAGGTGCAGTTCTTTACATAGCATTCGAATCCAGTAAAGTTCGGCAGTTGTGACAGCCAAGGAGCGATACTCAGCCTCAGTACTTGATCTCGCAACAACTGATTGCTTATTTGCTGCCCATGAAATCAAGCAGGGTCCTAGGAAGATGCCATAGCCAGTAGTTGATCGCCTGTCGTCTGGACTCCCAGCCCAGTCAGAGTCACAATAGCCATTTATGTGCAGGGAACCCTTTGTAAAGTGAAGGCCATGTTCAACTGTTGATTTAAGATATCTTAGTACCCGTTTTGCTGCCGTGAGGTGTGTAGTAGTAGGAGCATGTAAAAATTGGCAGAGTTGATTCACACTAAACACAATGTCTGGTCTCGTTAATGTGCAGTATTGTAATGCGCCAACTATATGTCGATAAAGTGATATGTCTTCAAGTGGATCACCTTCAAATTTCGACATCTTCTTGCCAGACACACATGGTGTTTGATTCGGCTTGGCACCAATCATATTCACTCGATGTAATAAATCCACAATGTATTTTGATTGATGTAGATGAATACCTTCTGTATTTCGATGAACATGAATTCCCAAGAAGTAAGATAGTGGTCCCAAGTCTTTCATTGAAAATGCTTGCTGTAATTTGGCAATGAGTGCAGAGATGGCAGGTTGTGTATTACTTGCAACAATGATATCATCGACATAAATAAGGACATAAATTCGCATATGATCTTGAAGGAACACAAATAATGATGTATCCACAGTTGAGTTCTGAAAACCAAGCTCAAGAAGAACTTGTGAGAGACGTTGGAACCATGCCCGAGGGGCTTGTTTCAATCCATAGAGGGATTTGTGTAAACAACAAACATAATCAGGATGAGATGGGCTGACAAATCCTTGTGGTTGTTCCATAAAAACCTGTTCAGTCAACTTGCCATGTAAAAAAGCATTAGAAACATCTAGTTGTTGAATAATCCAATCATAGTGAACCGCAAGAGCAAGTATGAGACGTATAGTGGCAGGTTTAATAACTGGACTAAATGTTTCCGTGTAATCAATTCCATCTTTTTGTTCAAACCCCTTTGCCACTAATCTTGCCTTATACCGATCAATTGTCCCATCTGATTTCTGTTTCAGTTTATACACCCACTTGTTGTGTATAACTGTTTTGTGGGGTGGCCGTGGACATAATGTCCAAGTGCAATTAGATTGCAGGGCATCATACTCTGCTGTCATAGCATCTCTCCAATTTGGGTCTTTTGAGGCTTGTGTGAAGGTGGTCGGCTCAGGTGGAATATGAACTGTATGCAGGGCTTTTAGTGGATGTTTAGTGGAGTGATAAAGCTGAAAGTCAGGGAGTTGTTTGGGTTTGGATGATCCTGTAATGCTGCGTGTGATCATCCTTTGTGGAGCAGGGAAAGTGACCTGTGCAGGTTGATGAATTATGGGGGACAAAGGCTGTGTGGAAATTGGAGGTATTGGTGATGGCAATGTTGACTGATCTTGAAGGAGGAACACTTCATCAATTGGACTTACAGAATGCTGATGTAATGAAGGTGAGGGAATTGATTGAGCAATAGATGGTGAGGGAGCAGGTTCTGTCGAATTGAATGGGGAAGCAGAAGTAACAGATGCTGAAGTGTTGGAATTGAATTGTCTGCTTGTGGATGCAGGAACACCAGAAATTAGAGGAGTGGAGAGAAACGTACCAGTTATTTCTGTTTGAGAAGCAGGAGAGGAAGAATTCTGTTGTGGGGGAGTTGCTGAAGATATATCCTTTGCTAGGAATACACACTCATCAAATGTGACATGTCGCGAAATATAGATCCTATTAGTCAAAGGATCTAGGCACCTGTAACCCTTAGAATTAGAGCAATAACCCAAGAAAATACAGTGTTTACTGCGAAAGGCTAGTTTATGGTCATTATATGGACGCAACAATGGATAACATGCGCAACCAAAAACTTTTAAGATTGAATAATCTGGTTCGACAGTAAATAATTTGGTGTATGGGTTATTATTTGCCAATGTTATTGTGGGTAATCTGTTGATGAGGTAAATGGTGGTGAGAAAAGCATCAACCCAATATGTTTTCGGCAAATGTGAGTGAGCAAGAAGGGCTAGACCAGTTTCTACAACGTGACGATGTTTTCGTTCCGCTACACCGTTTTGTTCAAATGTGTATGGACAAGAAACTCTATGAGCAATGCCATTAGTTTCAAGGAAAGTCTTAAATTTAGAAGAAATAAATTCACCACCCCCATCGGTTTGTAGTTGTTTAATTTTATGGGACAGTAAATTTTCAACTAGGCATTTGAACTTAACAAAGCAAGCAAGGACATCTGATTTTTGTTTTAGTGGAAATAGCCAAGTAAACCGAGAAAAATCATCCACAAATAACACATAATACTTGCAACCATTTAATGATAGTACTGGTGAAGTCCAGATGTCTGAATGTAGAAGTTCCAAGGGAAATTGCGAAATGCGATTAGAATTTTTAAATGGAAGTTTGTGACTTTTCGCTAATTGACATGGCTCGCAGAGTGAAATTGGATGCTGTAAATTTGACACAGGTAATCTAGAGTGATTGAGCAAGTGTTTGAAGACAGTGGTCGATGGATGACCAAGTCTATTGTGCCAAATTATAGCTGGAGCTTTGACACCTAGGAAGGCAACTGGAGTGCGATTTGAAGAGAATTGATTTAGGTACATTGGGTATAGACCAGCTTTACTCGGCCCCTTTAGCAGAATTCTTCCCGTCTGCATATCCTTCACAAGAAAATAACTGGAAGTGAGTTTGAAATAGCAGTCATTATCAGCACAAAATTTTTGAATAGACAATAAATTAGCAGAGGCTGAAGGGCAATGAAGAATATTATTCAAACGAAGTGTAGATGTGGGTGTTTGGATAAGTGTGGAACCAGTATTTGAGATTTTCAAGCCACCACCATTGCCAACAGTCACTGATTCTTCACCTTGATACGGTTGCTGTAGAGCCAAATTGTCGATAGCAGAGGTAATGTGGCTGTTAGCACCACTATCAGCAAACCATGGTTCATTGTCTTCGAAATTTTGATTCTGTGTTGCTTCATTGTCCTATGGATTTTGAGTATGTGCAGCCATTGCAGCCAATCGAGACGGTGGATGTCGTCCTTGATATGCAAAATCCATTCGATGATAGCAGTCTAGAGCTTGATGATTTGGCCTATTGCAGATTTGACACACAATTCGATTCTTGTTAAAAATCGTGGACTGAGGCTGTTCATCATACCTGGGGAATGCTGGTGAATTTCTGGGAAAATCTGGGGAATTTCTAGAAAATTCTGGGGAATTTCTAGAAAATTCTGGGGAATTTCTGGGGTATTTCCCAGAAACCATACTGGTATTGTTACCATTTCGTGAAGCATGCTGTGTGCGATGAGGATACGATGATTGCGGCATGCGAGTAGAGTTTCTTGGTTGGCCATATCTCTGCTTTTTGTTGTATCCAGATGATCCATGGTACTGATTAAACAATGCAAATTGGCCAGCCTCAGGTGGAACGGTTTTAGCTTGGTTTTCTAGCAGAGTTTCATAGCTTAGCAGTTCCGATTGGAAATCATAAAATGAGAGGGGATGATCTCGTGTTGCAAATGAGAAAGAAGTGATGAATGAAGTATACTCAGTATTGAGACCTCCAATGATGTAAGATATAAGGTCATCATCATCAATAGACTTGCCTACAGCAGCAAGTTGATTAGCATAACTTTTGGCAGCTTGAACATAATCTGCACAGGACTTGTTACCTTGCTGAATATTCTGAAGTTGTCTCTTCAGGTGTGTGATGCGTGATCGATTCTGAGCAGCAAATCGATTAGCCAATAAATCCCATACTTCCTTTGAGGTGTTTAAACCGAAGACTGTGGGTAGAATAGATTCTGATAAAGTAGCATTTAACCAGCTAAGAATATACTGGTCTTTCTTGGTCCATAAGACAAAATTTGGATCCAGTTTAGATGTAGGTTGTCCATTCGTATCAACAAGGAATTTTGGAGGACAAGTTTCTGAACCATCAACAATACTGAGAAGATCATTGCTTCTTAATACGGGAAGAAATTGTGACACCCAACCGAGATAATTAGAGCCATCTAACTTGACAGAAATAAGATGATTGATGTTGGGAAAAATAAAGGGAACAGAGGCGTCTGTGCTGGAAGAGGCCATGAAGGGACAGAAAAAAAAAATAAAGGTGTTAGCCTAAGGGCTCTGATACCATGAAAGATTATGATTTGGGAGAATTGTCTTCCTTGATTTATTATCACAGTGTTGCATGTTTATATATTACACAGAGATAGTATTTACAATTACTAAGAGCACTAGTAGATAAGTTCTAACAGACAGAAGAGTTAGATTGCAGCTCTAACAGAGGAGTCTTCATGCATAACGTCTGTGGCAGAGTCCTCATGCACTACGTCTGGTGTAATTCTTCTAACACTTCCATCATCAACGTTAACGGTGTTATTTGATGCTAACTTTGAAACATGCTTTATTATATTTGGAAAGAATTTATAAAAAATAGAAGGTAGACATAATATTTCTGTCCCATTTATTTTCATGGAAACCAAGCTATCACAAACCTCAAACCCAAATCTTATGCATTTCCTTAAAAAAAAAATCCAATCTTTAATATTGGTTTCTGTTTTTTTTAACTATTTGAGTTTTCATAATTCATTTTTTTTATTTCATAATGTTTTAATTTTAATAAACATCGAATTGTAAATCAAGGAAAGACAAAAAATGGTGGGGCTTTTTTCCCTTCAATTGTTTTGTTTTTGGTTTGTTACTTCATTTTTTTTGCTTAAAGAATTTTCTATATTTTCAATCCATTTCTTATCTTTTATGATTTTTTTCAAATATAGAAAGTATATTCTGAAGAAGATTTCAAAGTTAATGGTCAAATAACATCATAAGTGACGAAGAGACCAACACCATGGACGGATTACTAGCTAGTACAAAAGTTGGATTAAGAAGTTAGAAAGATAAAGGACATGGTCAAGAAAAAAACCTACAGTAGAGGGACCCCAACCCCTCGATTAATTAACAGGCTTTAATTTTTCATTTATGAAAGGTGTGCCTGTGAAGGGAACTGAGAAGCAGCTCCCTTTAATTTGTTGGCTTTTCTTGTTTAGATTACAGTACAATAATTGAGATAACCTTAAAGGGCAAGGCAAGTTGATGTTAGATTATATTTTGTTTTCCTAGTAAATTGTGTTTTACAAGGTTATCGATGTTAATTTCCGATGCTCACTATTTATTAGTTTCACATGGTGTCTGGTTCGAGTTTTCCTACCTTCGAAATGAGGAAATATTTAAGGTTTTATAAGTAACTTGTCCCCCTTTTCTCCCCTCACTTTTTTTTTATTAATGACGGAATTTCTTCATTTTTGTAATTCATCCCCAAATTAGGAGGTTTAGGTTATGCAAAGGGAAACCATTAAACTAAAATAAAACATGAACTAATAAAACATGAACAAATTTACTTGTAACTAGATCATACTCAGTCTAAACCTAATAAGATCAAGACCGCAAGTTCTTAAAACAAAAACAAAACAATATTATTTTAATAAAATTTATTAACTAATATTGATATGATGATTGAGGTATTTATTTAAGAGTTATTATTAAATCCAATTTTTTTTTTTGTTGTAATTCTGTATTAAATGGAATAAAAATTAACAAAAGTTTAATGTCTCCAATACCTTCTTAAATGAAAATCATTTAACTTAAAACTTGCACAGTCATATCATTATCATGAATTTATTTTAATCAAATAGAACGAAAATAATAAAAACCAAACTTGACGTCATTTAGTAAACTAGAACTCTAATATTATATAAAGAATATTTTAATCTAAAAACCTAATCTATTAGTTAAATGATACTTCAGAATATAATTTATATTATCCTTTTAATACGTTATGAAATTAGTGTGGCTGTATTTGGTTGCCTAAATTAATTTTGACAGTTCCTGTGTTAGATAGCGAGCAGATGCCACCATTTTCTTAAATTAGCTGGCAAGCATGGTGTGAGGTAAGGTACACAAGGGAGCATGTTCTTCAAGAAAAACCAAGCATCCTGCTAAACGAATCCAAGAAAAGCAGAAGAGTCAACAGTGTTCTTCAGGAAGATTAGTTGCTGATAATTGAATAGTTTTATCTTCTGTAAAGGAGAGCTTATCCTGCGTTTCTATTATTTGAGAGAGTTGTGTAAATAACTCCATAGAGTTAAATAATAAACATCATTCAAAATCTTTTACGAACAGCACCTTAAATTGCAGATTTTATTTTGCTGTAAACACTCGGATCACAGGGGAAACTGCAGATATTCCCTGGCCTCAATTGCAGACCAGAACTCATTGCTTCTGAAGTGATAAAATTGTTCTCCTTTTATCTCTTCCCACGTGACATCAAGTGTAAGTCTA
This sequence comes from Salix arbutifolia, assembly GCA_025169955.1. Lineage (NCBI taxonomy): Eukaryota > Viridiplantae > Streptophyta > Magnoliopsida > Malpighiales > Salicaceae > Salix > Salix arbutifolia. The sequence goes on from CM045905.1 coordinate 686,431, forward strand.
TCACAGAAATCTGATGGCTTGGTGGTGATTGATTAATGTCACCAATGTGTTTGTAAGACCCACATGAGAATAAATTCTCACTGCTATGCAAGGAACGACGAAAACAGGCAGCAAAGCACTCCCAGTTGACATATCACTAGTGTTTATTCGTTATCCACCATAAATTTTCGAAAGAGTGCAGCTTGTCGAGGGAAAAAACAAGTGAAAAATGAACCAGAAAATGGAACAAACAAGTTACTAGATATGCACAAACGTTACAACGCAAATCCAAGCAATCCAAACTTGTCCTCAGAGTGCTGGTTTTTGGATTCAAAATGGCATAATGGATAGTGTATTTCTGCATTCTCAGTGAGATTGTTTTAGTTCTAGTTAGCTCTTAAGTGATAGTTCTGCTCTCACCTTTAGAATTAATAGAGGCTCAGTGCATGCAGAGTTCCCACTTATCATTGCACAGAATTCATGGTTGATCCTCCCATCCTGCTCATTCCCAAGAAATTATTATTTACCAACACTGTTATTATGATAAAAGTTTCAAAAAGTTCGAATTATGATGACCACTTACATTATCTGCATCGACCTCGGCGATTAATACAGGCTCGGTGCCTGTGGAGTTCCACTTCTCATCATTGCACAGAATTCTTCATAGTTGATCCTCCCATCCTGTTCATTCCCAAGAAATTATTATTAACCATTACCACTATTATAATAAAAGTTCAAATCATGACGACCACTTACATTATCTGCATCCACCTCGGCAATTATTTCCTTAATGCTGGATTCATCTCCCATTCCGTACTCCTTCATTGCCAACTCTAATTCATCCCTTGTTACATACCTGTCATGAAATTTATAACAATGAACTTTTCTTGATTCATCAGCAACACCGCCTTAAATAAGGCTGCAAAAAGCATAGGTTTCCAGCACTGACAGAATCTATTTTTCCCCTTGTAATCATAAAATAGATAAAGAGTTCTTAGACTTCCTTTGACATGTATAATTTTTTTATCAGTAATCACATTTAAGTACAAAAAGCAAGGGAGAAAGTACAGATCGCACTCATTTTTGCATTCTACTAGTTGAAACTGATCAAACACTGGAAAGTTATAAATCCATGGTTTCCAAACAAGAAATGTGGCTATTTTGAACAGGGGAATAAGAACTCACCCACTGCTGTCCTTATCAAAGTACAGAAATGCTTTGTACAGGTGTTCATCTCTTTCCAACTTATATCTATGCATGGTGGCAGAGATAAACTCAATGTAGTCAATACTTCCATTTCCATCCACATCGGCCTGAACGCATTCAGGCTACATGAGAAAGAGGCACCAGACATAACCAGAAAATTCAGTGGTGTTAGGTCCCTCTATTACTTACAGCTTCCACGAGGTTCTTGACTTCAGCTTCAGAGAGCTTTGACCCAAGTTGAGCGAAACCTGTCTTCAGTTCTTCATAGGTGATGGTGCCACTCTTGTCGGTGTCCATGTTTGTGAACATTGCTTTAAGACCTTTAATTTCTTCTTCAGAAAGATTTTCAGCAATGACCTATGGGATTTCCAAAGTATACATTGTTATGAGCAGAAGACCAAAAACAATCCAATATTCCAATGTAGACTCTAATCACTCATAACTTGGAAAATATATCTTAAAATTTCTGCTGCCATTTAGAAACAAAATACTCCTTGCACTTTTTTCAACTTCAAAAACAATTGCAGGATGGTAGTCCGTTAAATGTGTCCAATCTTGGGAGATGGTTGCTACATTTTTACATCGGGAATACAATAAGAACATTTTAAGGTCAAGAGAACGAAAAAAACTAGAAAACTTTCATTTACCCATTACTGTTACCACCTATAGTTTACATGTTATCCAATCCCATTGAAATATACAAATACATATACTATGGGGGAGAAAGTATGTCCAGTGCCTAGGGTCTCCAAACTCTGTCTAAAACAGAAATCAGATGTAAAGATCCAAGGCATTGGGTGACCAATTGTGTCATTAGGTGGTGTATAACTACAGAAGCAGAAGATATGAACATATACATATGCTGAACACTGATAAATGAAATGCCAAAAGCTACAAAAACTCTTCTTGATATATTTATATAGTTTTTGCAAAAGAACTTCTACATACAATCAACAAAGTTCATTCAACCATACCACTTGTAGACACATAAGCAAATACTTTGTAGAGGACAACCATTAATCATAACACAGATCTTCAGAAAGAATCATAAGAACAATAAGGGCATATCAGATAAATTAAAAATTTACCTTCAAAGCAAGCTTCATCAGCTTATTCATTGCCCTGAATTGTTTCATTCTAGTGAGAACAGCGCTGTCTATCGGTTTGTCAGCACCTCCATCCTTAATCCATGGATGCTCTAACCACGCATATTGATTGATGTAAAGCACAAAAGCATGCAAATGCAGCACGAAAGTCAGATGCAATACCAGAAACTAACCAAAAAATAAAGCTTCTTACCAAGAACTTGGGCAGAAGTGATTCGCTTTTTAGGATCCTGAGTCAACATCCTCCTGACCAGGTCTTTTGCACTGTCTGTTATTGAAGGCCATGGTTGACTTTCAAAGTCAATGTCTCCTTGTAAAATGGCATCAAATATTCCCCTTTCATTCTCTACAACATAAATTTAGTAAATTAAATTACTTTAAAGTGGAAATCTAAAGAAATTTATAAAAGAGATTTTTTAAACAAATAACATTTGGCCAAAACTTGTTTTTACCAGCCCAAAAAGGAGGTACACCACTGAGTAGAATATAAAAGATAACTCCGGCACTCCAAATGTCTATTTCCTTTCCATAACTGCCCCGCAGTACTTCAGGAGCAACATAATACGCACTACCAACTATATCATGGTAAACTTTCCCTTCAAAATGGTTTGGAAAAGCTCAGTCAACAAAATAGTTGGCGGTCAATTTAATGTTTCTAAGAACAAGTTGAGATAATCCTAAAACTTGAATGGAGTTACAAAAGAGCAGCAAAGGTAGAAATTCAACAACAACTCACAAAAAGATCATACAAACATGTAAAATGAATGGAAGAACTGATGTAATTTTTTGTCAATTGCTGGTTCCACAACAGCTTATCACACTTCTTAAGACTAGTCCACCCTGCTCTATTTATACACTTATCATCTCAATTTAGATGAGACATACAAGGTTAAAGAAGAAATGGAAAAAGACCACTGGCACTACCGAAAATAAATTCACTTGTATACCAAACCCGTGAGCTTGATCAGCTGCAGAGACAGAAAAACAGGAGTCTTGTTTCTCACCATGTAACGCTCAACAAGAAAAGGCACTCAATCCAGCAAATAGGATTTATAAACTGACCCAATTCTCTGTTTGTAGTTGCACATTCTAATAGAAAATATTCAATTCTATCACTTAACACCAAATTCAACTCCTCTTTTCTACTCCTCGAACCAATTCGAAACCAGAATTTGAACAACTCCAACGATGTTATGCAGAATAGTTCTGAAATTCACAAAACTACAGAGCCCAAACCTTATACAACACATCAGGTTTTAACACAATTCTCAAACAGCTCAGCGTAAGGCAACATCACGTATCTTATATAACCAATAACTGAACTAAAATGAAAATCGTAAAGAGGATTTAAGAAATTAACCTTCCTCAATAAACACAGACAGTCCAAAATCAGTTGCCTTCAGAGAAGCATCCTCATCTTTAGTAGACAGCAAGAAATTCTCAGGTTTGAGATCTCTATGCATCACACCCATGAAATGACAAGCATGCACCACATTCACTATCTCCCTGCAAATCTTAGCAGCATCTCTCTCTGAATAATGCCCTTTTGCAATAATCCTATCAAAAAGCTCCCCGCCTGCACAAAGCTCCATAACAAGATGCGCAGATTGCGTATCCTCATAAACCCCTCTAAATTCCACAGTATTTGGCTGCCCTGACAAGTGTTGCATAATATGAACCTCTCTTTTTATATCATCTTTATCTTTCTTAGTCACTAACTTCCTCTTCAAAATTGACTTGCAAGCGTAACTATGACCAGTAGAATTCTCGGTGCACAAATAAGTAATACCAAACTGACCTCTACCCAACTCTTCACTAAGTGCATAGTGTTGCTCGATATCTTCAAAAGGCTTTCCTAGTATAGTATCAACCTTTGGAACTGGCCTTGTTGGGGTTTGTTGCTGTGTCTGTTGAGGTCTTGCTGCTGGGGTTTGTGTCTGAATTTGAGGGGCTACGGCCTCTTGTTGGCTTTGATGATATTGAGGTTGTTGTTGCTGATCTGTTTGCCTATGATAACCAGTTGTTGATGGTCTATAAGTACAACCATTAACATCTGGTCTTGGTGCTTTTTCTTTGCTAATAAAACAACCCATCTCAAGATTTGAAACTTTTTCCAAGAAAAGGTGTCAAAGATTGAGACTTTGGATAAAAAAATAAAAAATAGTAGTCAAGAATTAAACTTCGAGAGAATTTGAGCAAAACCCCGACCAAGTTTTGCGCTTTGAATGCCGAGTCTTTAGAGAGACGCAACACATGTTAATGTGTTTTCTTGGAAGTTCGCTTCAAAGCTACCATGAGTTAAGTAGTCCTTCAATAATTTTGTGTTTATATTATATCAGGTTAGATAGAAAGGCTGGACCTCTAAAGAAAAAGGAATTTAAGGAGGTTTATATGTATAATTAATATTAATAATTAATTTAATTTTAAATATTTCATATTTTACACTTTATTCAAGTGATTGTATCTTGGAGTATTAAATATGAGATATTTTCATTTAAAAAAATAAGATGTTTTTTTTTGTGAGAATTTTTTTTACTAACTTGGAGTTTTCTCTATATAATTGTTTTTAAATTATAAAATTATGAGTAATTACAAAAAGGTTGTACCAGAATTTCTACTAGCACAATTAGCATTTAATACTATTGGAGTATTATGGTTCTTGTATGCAAATATTTTGTTTTTGTAGAACTTTTCTTTTGTTCAACAATAATGTGAATGTATAATTTGTTTGACTTTTTTTTATATGTTAAAGAATAATATAAATCATATTTTGTGATCTTATTTAATATTTTAAATTTTTAGATGAGATGATTCTTTAACATGATATTAAAACCTTGTTGACTCAACAATCATAAGTTCAAATCATATCACTCTCATTCAATTTAATAAAAATTAAGCACAAGATAATGAGGGATTGTACAAGTTTCAGACGCAAATGGTTTTTACTTTTTTTTTTGGTAAAGATCAGGGCATGCGCCCTTCTAAATTAAACGAGGAATAGTAGACCCAATGAGATCATAATACAACAAGGAATAAAGTCCTGACGGTGGGTCGGTTATAATATCCGCCCTCCTATCTAATAGCTCATTAGTTAGCCCCAAGTTTGCCAACCAATAGGCCACATAATTAGCCTCCCTGTAAACATGGAAAATTTTAACCTCCCACTCCCTACCCAGCAACCCTCTAATTTGCATGATCAAATTATAGTTTCTATCTACTCTCACAGTATCCCCCTTAATAATCCCAACTACGATCTTGGAATCAGATTCTAAAACCACTTTCCTAAACCCTTTATCCCATGTCATGAGTAGCCCCACATGGATAGCCTATAATTCTGCAGTCACAGACGAACAAAAACCAATATTTCTTGCAAACCCACCGATCCACGACCCCATATGATCTCTAATCACTCCTCCCACCCCGGCTGTCCCTGGGTTACCTTTACTGCATCCATCCACGTTAAGTTTGATCCACTCTTCCTCGGGATACTTCCATCCTATATGTTCAACATTCGTATCTCCATTCCGATCAGCATACCCACTCCTCTGTATCCTCTCACTATCTTCAACCATCCTCTTAATCGCAAGAACAGTCCCATACCAATTGCCTTGGTCTTCGCCAAAAATTCTATTACATCTCTCTTTTCAATGTGCCACACAACTATACCAAAAGAAAATCATGTTCATAATTGTGATGTTGTTAACAAAGAAAACGAGTTCGTTAAAAAAAAAATCATGTTCATAATTGTGATGTTGTTAACAAAGGATTACGGGGTATACTTATGGAAATAGTTCTTGAATTACAATGATATTGGTTAATTTTAAACCATTTTTTATTATTTCTTATGATATTGTTTCTAAAAAACATAAAAGGTTCCCATAAATAAACACGAATCTATTTTTACAAATTAATTAAAACTAATTAGTTCCTTGAAATCAAAACTCAAGGAAGTAAAAAAACTATTTCCGTTAATTTAATTTAGAACCTGGAGAAAGAAAAAACAAAAGAAATTAAGTAATAATGATTTATACCATAAAATTAGGGTATCTAAAATATTTTACCTGATATGAAACCTAGCCCTATAGTCACGCCCATGAAGGTCGAAAGAAAATTCTCTTTTATGTGTTTATCAGTGCATTTATTTCTGCTTTTCAATGTTTTTATAAAATATTAAATTAAAGTTTTTAAAATTAATTGTTATCCCTGTAAAAGTTGCGTGTGGAAAATATATATAAGAAAAGATGAAATCCCAGACAAAGACATCGCAATATTCTAATCTAACCTGCTTTTTCTGCCTGTCATTTCCCATCTCTCACCAATTTTATAGATGATAATAACTATCTGTGGCGCTCTCTCTCTCTCTATATATATATAAATAAATTATTTATTAAATTTTAAATATTCAATAGATATTTATTATCTATTATTATTTATTAATCAATAATAAATAAAATAGTTAATATATATTTGAAATGTGTATATATATATATTAAATGATAAGATAATAATTATTCATATATATGTTTTTATATCAATATTAAGGTATTATATTGTATTAAAAAATATAAATACTCTACAAATATATTTATATAATATAAATATATATTTCAAGTTAGGTTAAATAAAATCTAGATCAAATTTGGCAATATCTATATTAATACCTAACATCAATATAGGTCAAATCAAATCAATATCCATCCATCATCATGCTGATATTAAGTTACCATCCCTGAAAACAAGTCATAACTAGCTAGGAAGCTACCTCTTGTCTTGTCTTATCTTATATTTGCTAATTGAGAAATTTATGGCTTAATCCCTTTCATTTCTTTTTCTTTTTTCTTTCCATAAATCAAGACTTTTATGGAGCTTTAACACTTGTGAATCTAGCATACTCTTCAAGTCATCCTAAAAAAAAGACGATAAATATAAGAAAGATAAAAATATATTTGGTTGAGGGAATGGAAATAAAAATATAAAATAAATTCGTATATAGAATAATTTTAACATAATTTTTATCTTTTTAAAATAAAATAAAAAACATAAAAAGGTACAGTTGGATAAAACACTACCTTGCTCTATAAATAATGAAAAACAATGCAGACCAGAAGATAAGAAGATGCATTTTCTGCCATCATTACAAGGAAGACTAAGGTTTGTTATTTTCATTTGCTTTTTCATGCCGTGTGGAGCATAATTGCGTTTTGTCCACTCAATTTTGTGATTGTTCTTTTTTGTTCTCAACTGGGTCGACAACGGCTAAAGCTGCGTGGTGGGATTATTATTATTATTTTTTTAAAAATATGTTTGAAGTTCCTTTCAAAACAAGTGACTTTATTAAAAAAAAAAAACTTTAAAACAACATTTATTATGACAATGCCTAAAATCAAAGATGAACTTGACAGCAGAAAATAAGACATACCCTTAATCCCCACAACTATTCTCCATCAGAGATGCTTTTGTATCTCCAAATTCAAGAAAATATCAATAATAAAGATTTTGATCACACTCTTCTTCTTGATCTAAGTACAGCTGCAAGGCATGAAACTAGCGATCATGAATTAAAAAATTAAAGAAAAACACAATTATAAAATAATAATAGATAATTGTTTGAACATAAAAAAAGAGAATAGATAATACTTGTACTTGAAAATTATAAACCTCAACTTACATGTCCCTTTATGTAAGACTCGAAGATCCATTGTACGAAGAACAGCTAAGTTGTTGGAGGGAAGATTACTTTTCTGGAGATTCCAACCACTAACTAATTATTACTTTATTGATGTGAAAGGGAAATGATCGGATACATGTACACTCATTCAGGTAGGTATATAACCCCGATTATAATTAAATTGTTAGAAGATAATATAAATTAAATTTTAGAGTTTTACTTGGAACTTGAGTTGGTAATTAGTGATAATTCTTCGAAAAATGCATGTTGACCAAATGGTAATCAGTTTAAATCTCAAGGGGCACTTTATAGACTAATATAAATATCTTATAACCTTACGAAACAACCTCCTCAGTTAGTAGCCATATTATATAATATTGACTTGCAGAGTGTGGGAAACTGAAGCACAAATTAATTAAGGCCCGGAAAAGTAGGTGAGAGTAGGAAATGTGGAAGCTTGAGGAGGCAGACGGCCATGATCCATGGCTGGTTAGCACCAATAATTTTGCTGGAAGACATGTCTGGAAATTCGATCCTGATCTTGGAACCCCGGAGGAACATGCAGAAGTAGAAAAAGCTCGAGAGAAATTTTCTCAGAACCGATCTCATGTCAAAGCAAGCAGTGATGTTCTCAAGAATTTGCAGGTGATGTCTCTAACTTTCCTGTGATATTATACACGCATGCAGAAACTCGATCTCCTGTCAGGTGATCATAAAGCAAAACCAGACCTGAGTTGAGTTGAGTTGAGTTGAGTTGAGTGTGTATGCATGCTCCATGCTTCATCTCTAGAGCTTCCATTTCATGTCAGATTATATTGAAAAGTAATACCTTTCTTCTTTAATTCAAGCAATGGCTGTTTCCAGCTGGTTGAGTAGTTCAATGTATATATATATATATATTCAGGTTTAACTTACGTGCCCAACTAAGATCATTAATTACCATAGATACTCCTGATCATGAACTTGTCCAGCAGATTTCATCGATCTTATCATTTATTGTGTTTTCATTGAGCTCGAAAATGCAGCTTATCAGAGAAAATGGGATTGATCTGAGTATACCATCAGTGAGACTGGGAGACGGAGAGGAAATAACCTGTGAAAAAGCAGAAATGGCGTTGAGGAAAGCTGTTCGCTTCACTTCAGCATTACAAGCAAGGGATGGGCACTGGCCTTCCGAATTTTCAGCCCTTCTGTTCTTAGATCCTTTTTTGGTACGTCCTGATTTAAGAATGCTGTTCGTACAGTTTAATATATTTCTCAACGAATTAAAAAAAACACCTTAAAAATTCCCAAAGCAATCTTTAAATATATAATGTCTTCAGGTGTTCGTCTACTTCCTGCCAAACGGGCACTAAGTCGTCTGATCAAGGATCAAGTTGGCTAAATGAATTCCAGCCACTTGATCAGAGTTTAGAATAGGCTTGCTCATGATAGATTACGGTCATGGATGAGTTTTGTTTGATTTGATTGTGACCATCGGATCCATAATAGAAAAAACCCATCACCATGTGGCGACCAAAACCTAACCCGAAAGAAACAGTCATCACCATCCATCAACGCCAGCAATTCCCCTCAATCCGGCAGCAAATTCATCCACCTAATGGCTTTTCTTCATTTCAAATAGACGGTCGAAAACGCACCCCAACACCTTTCCTTGCAATGTCCATCGCGGCAACTGACAACCTCGAACCCAATCGTCAAAAGAGGTCACGTCTCCTAAGAGGTCATGTCTGCCGGAAACAAAACAAACTGAAATAACAAGATTAATTCTATCATTACGGTCAATACCAAATGAAAGCTAAGCTATCTTACGGTCAATCACTCAATTGAAAAAACTCACGCTGGAACTCACGGCTGGAAATCACGCTGGAACAAAACAATGAAAGAAACAGAGGCTTTTGTGATGCTTAACTCACTTAATCATTGTCTGATTTTCTTATTATTTATAGAGGTAAATATAAAAGGTTACGTCCTAAAATACATCACAACTATTACATGAAAAGTTATGTCCACTAAAAGGTTATGTCCCAAAAGAGGTCACGTCTCCTAAGAGGTCACGTCTGCTGGAAACAAAACAAACTGAAATAACAAGATTAATTCTATCATTCTCCTCTTTAAGCTTGTTGTTCTTTATTGATGTTCAGTACACCAATCTTTCCTCTCATCTCCTGAAACTTTATCCTTCCCAGTGACTTCGTTAAGATATCAGCAAGCTGGTCCTCGGTACGAACATGCTGAATTTCAACCAATCCCGATGTCACACAATCTCTTATGTAATGAAAACGAGTGTCAATATGTTTACTCCTCTCATGATGAACTGAGTTCTTGGTTAGAGCAATTGCGGATTGATTATCCATTTTTAGCACCACTTTCTTAGGTTCAGCCTTTAACAATTCTCCTAACAATCGACTCAGCCACACACCTTGACACGCTGCCGCACAACCAGCAATATATTCTGCTTCGCATGAAGATAACGCCACTATTTTCTGCTTTTGTGAACACCAACTGATCGGATTTGCCCCAAGAAAAAATATCAATCCTGAAGTGCTTTTTCTGTCATTATTGTCACCAGCCAGATCACTGTCCGAGAACCCGATCAGCTCCAAATCTCCTTCTTTCTTCTCATACACAAAACCAAAGTTCAATGTTCCCTTTACGTACCTCAGTATGTGCTTTACTGCTGCCATGTGTTCCAATGTGGGTTTCTCCATAAATCGACTTACCATTCCAACAGCAAACGCCAAGTCTGGACGTGTGTGCAGCAAGTATCTCAAACTGCCAACGATACTTCGATACAAAGTTACATCTACAGGAGGTTCAAGGCTGTCCTTGTTCAATTTCAGACGAGGCTCCATAGGAATCTGTGTTGAGTTACAGTCCTTCATCCCACATTTCTCCAGCACCTTCTTTGCAAAACCCGATTGCTTTAAGGTGATTCTTGTTGGAGTCTGGCACACTTCAATTCCCAAATAATAGCTAAGCAACCCAAGATCACTCATTCTAAATAGCCCTTTCATCTGAGACTTGAATTTGTCAATGTCTCGAATACATCCTCCAGTGATAATTAAATCGTCTACGTATACTCCAACAGTTAAATTTCCTTCCTTTCTCGTGTACACCGCATGTTCTAGAAGACACCTCTCAAAACCGAGTGCTTTCAACGACTTATCCAACTTGGAATTCCATGCTCTAGGCGCTTGTCGCAAACCGTACAAGGCTTTATACAGTTTCAGCACCTTATACTCTTCTCCTTTTATCTCAAAACCCGGTGGCTGCAGAACATACACATCCTCCTCCAAATCACCGTTAAGGAAAGCGGATTTTACATACATGTGATGCACTTGCCACCCTTTTTGTGCAGCGATTGATATCAACAACCGTACAGTTTCCAATCGAGCAACAGGAGCAAAAACTTCATCAAAATCTATCCCGTGCTTTTGAACATATCCCTTTGCTACTAACCTCGTCTTGTGTTTGATTATTCTCCCTTGAGTATCTTTCTTCAATTTAAACACCCACTTTAAACCAATTGGCTTTTGATTTTCTGGTAAAGCAACTAACCTCCATGTTGCATTCTCCTGTATGCTGGAAATTTCTTCTTCCATAGCCTTTCTCCATGCTGAATCGGTTCTTGCTTCTTCATAACTCGTGGGCTCCTCCTCTCCTAGCAAACATAGCCCCGCATAATCCAATTCAGTAGGAATAGTTTTGTCGTACAAACTGTTTAGGTCTCGTTTCCCTCTTGGTCCCACTTCTGATGCCTCTGGATGGATGAATTCGGATGCCCTCTGCTCAACAGGAAACGACACTGGAGTTTGTGTATTTCCAGAACCGAATTCATCTGCTCTGTTGCTACCAGCAGATGTACTCTCAGGCTCGCCAGATTGATAGAACCCTGGCTGTGGAGACGCCATATCAGGATACAGCATCTCTTCCTCAATTCGTTGATGGGCAACATCACTTGAAACTGCAACAGGAAAATAAAGAACAGTAAAGATATCCTTTGCTGGTCTAGGTTCTGTAGCCGATGAATCAGTCCAGTCCCACTTCTTTTCTTCATCAAACACGGCATCACGAGTCACTACCACCTGTTTTGTCTTTGGATCAAACATCCAATAACCCTTGGTATTCAAATCATACCCAATAAACACCATAGGTTTGCTTCGATCTGCTAGTTTCGGAAGGTGAGGTGTGACATTCTTCACGTGAGCAATACATCCAAAAATTCGCAAGTGTTCAACCCTTGGCTTTCGATTGTAGTAGGCTTCATAGGGTGTCTTGTTAACTAGACTCTTAGTTGGTGCTCTGTTCAGCAAGTAAATTGCCGTTGACACCGCTTCTCCCTAAAATTCACCGGGAACACTTTTACTTTTCAGCAAACTTCTTGCCATGCCAACCACTGTCTGATTTCTCCGTTCCACGACACCATTTTGCTGCGGAGAATAAGGTGCAGTAAGGTAGTGTTTAATACCATTTAATTCGCAAAAGCCCTTGAACTCATTTGATGTGAATTCACCACCACGGTCACTTCGAAAAGCTTTCAACTTACACCCCTTCTCCATTTCAGCTGCAGCTTTGATCCTTTTAAAACTTTCGAACGCCTCGGCTTTGCTTGAGATCAGAACCTGCCACATAAACCTTGTGCAATCATCGACAATTAGCATAAAATAACGCTTTCCCCCATTCGTAGTCGGTGTGATTGGCCCGCACAAGTCTATATGCCACAACTCAAGAGGGTACTCGGCTCTGAAGTTTGATTCAACAGGGAATGGTTTTCGTTGTTGTTTTCCAATCAAACATCCATCACAAATGCGATCTTCATGATCTATCAAGGGCATGCCATGCACCATTCCATTTTTACCCATGATTTTTAAAGCATGAAAATTCACATGTCCATACCTTGCGTGCCAGATCCATGCTCCTTCTTTGCTTCTCGCCAGGAGGCATTCGGGTAGAGCTGGTGCTATGTTAAGCACATATAACCGGTTGCTTGACCTCTTCACTTTTGCTAGTAGCCTTTGTAATCTGTCCAAAATAGTCATAACACCTCCTTCAATCACAACCTTGCATCCGTTCTCATCCAACTGGCCAAGGCTTATTATGTTGCTCTTCAACATTGGGATGTAGTAGACATTAGTAAGTATTCGATGTTCACCTGTGAAGTCTTCAAACAAAACCGAACCTCTTCCTTGGATTTTTACAGTCGAGCCATCCCCAAATTTGACTGACCCTGTAATAGTCATGTCAATTTCAGCAAATTTTTCAATACATCCGGTCATGTGGTTACTTGCGCCGGTATCTAAATACCAAGCCTTCTCTCGGGTGCCTTTAATCTTTGGCACCACCTTGTCTTCGTGCAGTAACACATACTCGTTCTGTATTGAGTGGCTGATAACACAAGTTTCGGCCATCAGTAGTGCCGGTTCATCATCGGTTTGTGTTGTAACAAAATTAGCCCTCTCTCTTCGGTTTGGCTTGGAACAATCTTTTGCGAAGTGTCCAAATTCATTACAATTGAAACACTTAACCTTGGATTTGTCAAAGTTTCATGGCTTTCGGTCTTCGTTAGTGCGTCCACCATTTCCTCGACCTCCACCATATCCACGCCCACGACCATGTCCTCTCCAGTGACGTCCTCCTCTTTTGGTACTGCCCGAGCCTTCATCCTTCTTCCCTTTTGAGTATTTAGCTTCCCATTCGGCTTGGGTGAATAGCAACTGCTCTCCTGTACTCTCTGTATGAGATCGCCCCTTCAATCCCTCTTCAAATGTTCTCAAACGCCCAATAGCTTCTGAAACCGACATCGTGTCTACATCTCCAAACTGCTCAATTGTCCCAATGATTTGAAGAAATCGATCTGGAACCGAACTGAACAGCTTTTCAACAACTTCGCTTTCTTCAAGTTTCGCGCCAAGTGATCGGATCTCACCAACCAAGGCAGTCAACTTCATTGAATACTCATTTACGGTTTCTGAATCTTGCATATGCACCTTGTACAATTGTCGTTTCAGTACTTGTACACGTGCCTTCTTGACACGATCTTCGCCAATTCGCATCTCCCTGAGTGCGTCCCAAGCCTCCTTTGCCGTCTGCTTCTCCGCGATTGCCATCATTACATCATCTGGCACGGCTTGAGAAATTGCTACCATGGCGCCTTGATCTTTGTCTTCGTCTGTGTCTGCACCTTCGATCACTGACCATACTCCTAGCGAACGCAAGATTATCTTCATCTTGACAGCCCATATGTCGTAGTTCGTTTCACTTAACGTTGGATAATGGATCGGGATTGAGGCTCCTCTTGCCGTCGGTTTGACGACTGCAAGCGTCTGAGATTGATCTTCTTCAACATCGGCCATTGCTTCGACAACCTTGACTCTGATACCAAATGAAAGCTAAGCTATCTTACGGTCAATCACTCAATTGAAAAAACTCACGCTGGAACTCACGGCTGGAAATCACGCTGGAACAAAACAATGAAAGAAACAGAGGCTTTTGTGATGCTTAACTCACTTAATCATTGTCTGATTTTCTTATTATTTATAGAGGCAAATATGAAAGGTTACGTCCTAAAATACATCACAACTATTACATGAAAAGTTATGTCCACTAAAAGGTTATGTCCCAAAAGAGGTCACGTCTGCTGGAAACAAAACAAACTGAAATAACAAGATTAATTCTATCAGATAGACCCCAAATGAACCAGTAGAGAGAGACATGTAGCTGAAAAAAGAAAGAGAGAGAGGGGGGGGGATTGGAAGGCTAGATCCTCCTTCCTCAAAATATTATAAAATTATATATTGAATATCAAGTAAGCACTAGCTCCCAATTATATTATAAAAGATTAGGATCTAAGAAGGGATTATTATAATTCATTAAGTGATGGCATTGTTTTTGGTACATCGAAAAAAAACCTAGGAATTAAGTAAGTGATGGCTAAGTGTTTGAAATGCAGGTTATTGCTCTGGAGATTACTGGAACCCTAAACACAATCCTCTCATCTGAACATAAAAGGGAAATGGTTCGACACATCTATAATCATCAAGTAAGCACATGATATCATGTTTTAGGGTTTGAAGCTTGTCCACGAAGGATAGTTGATCAGAGGGGGCTAGTTCTTCCACTCTCTCTCTCTCTCTCTCTCTCTCTCTCTCTCTCTCTCTATATATATATATATATATATATATATATATATATATATATATATATATATATATATATATATATATATATATAGACACACACAGACACTGACAATTAGGACTGCTTGATTTGCAGAATGTTATACACACACACACACACACACACACACACACAGACACTAGCAATTAGGATTGCTTGATTTGCAGAATGACGATGGGGGATGGGGCTTCCACGTTGAAAGCCAGAGCATAATGCTATGCACAGCACTTAACTATGTGTCCTTGCGTTTGCTCGGAGAAGAACCTGAAGGAGGCAAAGATGGAGCTGTGGCGAAGGCCCGTAAATGGATACTTGATCATGGAGGTGTAACAATGATATCCACCTGGGGAAAATATTTTCTTGCGGTAAATAATCAGCAAATAGACTCAACCTGATTACCTCCATCTCTATATCATGACTATATTTATGCAGCTAGTCAAATCTTTGAATTTATTTATTTTCCAATAAAACTAAGCATTGAGATATTTATTGATTCTGTAGTTGATTGGATTATATGAGTGGTGTGGCTGCAATCCAGTGCCTCCGGAATGTTTGCTTCTCCCATCGTTCCTTCCTTTCAATCCAGGTAAAGAAGGTTTGGACTGCAGCTATATATTGTACGTGAGAAATTGTAATGGTAAACTCCAATAGAAAATTCAGTATCTTTCTAAAAAATGAACCCAGTTCATCGGACAAAAAAACCCATAATAGTTTAGTACAGTATTGGACCAGGATCATATAATAATCTTTGTAAATTAAAATTACAATGCCCATCTTGGTACGACAATTATTCTAACTATTCAAAAGTGTGAAAAATTGAATATGATGCTACAAAAATACCCTTCACCATATCTTAAGGAGATTAAACACTCTACATTTTCTCGAATATTGATTGCTTTATGCATCTTCTCCCTTTGATTGATTCATTAATTGATCACTCACACAATGCAGGAAACTTATGGTGTTACTTTCGCACGGTTTACATTCCCTTGGCTTACTTGTATGGTAAGAAATTTGTGGCACCAATCACCGATCTCGTTATATCACTAAGAGAAGAACTCTACATTGAACCATATGGTGAAGTAGATTGGACTACAGCTCGCAATTCGTGTTTGAAGGTAATTAATTTGTCACTGTTACTGCTTTCCCCTCCTTATTTGATCACTGTCTTGTTTAATATAACATTTCAAATTTGGAATATTAATATAATTAAAATAAATAATGATTGAATAAAATTTGATCTAAAAAAATTTACGGTTGACATTGTGAAATCCAAGACCCACATGCATGTGCTTTTAATATGTTTACTTTTAGTTTATAATAATATTGAAAATTTGAAAAATCATAAATAAACCTTAATAAAGTAGCAAGGTGTAGCCCACATGCATGTGCTTGCCTTGGCTCGGGTGCGGCTCCAGCTTGGATTTGAGTTTTTTTATTTTTTTTGCTAACCTATTTTGAATTTCAATCCGGGTTTATTATATAATAACTCTTTGAACCATTAATATTTATTTAAATAAAACTATAATCCGACAACTAAGTCATCTTTTCTAAGAGCTTATTGCATGTCTGGCTAAATGATCCACAACATGGTTCTTCTCTATATGAACCTGTTCAAAACACACATAAAAAAACCTATTGCATGCATTGGAAGTATCATTGAATTTAGCTACCAAGTGTCAAGGCTTTTTCCAAGTAATAGCACTGTAAGAATCTAACCCATTAATTTGTAGAAAAAATAAATAAATAAATGTTCCTTCATTATCTCTACTACATGCACTACCGATTATTTATTTAATTTAGCTAGTAGTGTTATTGGCTATAAAAACAAATGTCCAAGAGATCATAATGAATGTAAATTTTTTTTTATCAAAATTGTGCAGGTTCTATCATGACTTTCCCATCGATCATTATTGTGTTTTCATATCTTTTCAGAGATATATGTTTTACATAAAATATTTTACTTCGATTGGATTGTTATAAAAAAAATTATGAAGCATTTGAGAAATATTTTACGCATTAATTATGTCAAAAATAGATCAATTGAGGCTAAAAAGCTTGAATATTGTATTGATGTAGTGTAGAATATATACAATGAAACATATATCTCAGCATTAAGTACGTGAGATATTGTAGGCTACAATTTAGGAATTAATACAATTTGAATCTTCTAAATATAGTATTTGATAATTTACTGCCTAATATAATGCTTATGTTAACACTCCCTCTCAAGTTGGTGAGTACATATCATCAACACCCAACTTGTCAAGTGAGTTGTGGAATATTCTTCTAGATACTGCTTTCGTCAAAATATCTGCTAGTTGGTCTTCAGTCTTCACAAATGGAATCTGAATTATTTTTGCCTCTAGTTTTTCTTTGATGAAGTGACGATCTACTTCTACATGCTTAGTTCTATCATGTTATACTGGGTTGTGTGCGAGCGCTATAGCCGCTTTGTTGTCACAAAAAAGTCTCATTGCGTCAGTTGAAGGATAGCCAACTTCAATGAGCAATTTCCTTAGCCATAACATTTCACATATTCCTTTGGTCATGCCTTGAAATTCAGCCTCTGCACTGGATAATGCTACCACCTTTTGTTTCTTGCTTTTCCATGAAACCAAATTTCCCCCGACAAATGTAAAGTAACCCGATGTGGACCTTCTGTCAGTAATGCTTCCTGCCCAATCAGCATCAGTGTATCCTTCAATATTTAGGTGTTGATTTTTTGAAAACATGATGCCTTTTCCTGGAGATGATTTCAGATACCTGAGAATTCGGATTACTGCATTCATATGATCTTCACTCGGATTGTGCATAAACTGACTTACCAAACTTACTGCATAAGTTATATCAGGTCGTGTATGAGATAAATAGATTAGTTTCCCAACCAATCGTTGATATCTCTCCTTGTTGGTAGGAGTTTGATCTGCACCGTCCTTCAAGCCGTGATTCTGTACTATCGGAGTATCAACTGGCTTACAATCTAACATACCAGTTTCTGATAGTAGGTCCAATACATATTTCCTTTGTGAAAGGAAAATGTTTCCTGTTGATCTTGCCACCTTAATTCCCAGAAAATATTTCAACCCCCTAAGATCCTTCATTTCAAATTCAGATGCCAAATTCTTCTGGAGTCTAGAAATCTCTTCTGTATCATCTCCCGTGATTATCATATCATCAACATAAATTATTAGTGCAGTTACATACCCTTGTCTATGTTTCAGAAACAAGGTATGATTTGAGTTGCTTTGTTTGAATCCATATTTCTTCATTGCTGAAGTAAATCATCCAAACCATGCTCGCGGTGATTGTTTTAGTCCATATAACGCCTTCTGAAGTTTGCATACTGTCCTTTTTGCTGAGTTCGTGTTGTACCCTGGTGGAATATCCATGTATACTTCTTCCTCCAGGTCTCCATGAAGAAATGCATTCTTCACATCAAGTTGGTGTAGTGGCCAATCCTGATTAACTGCCAAGGATAGTAGAACTCGAACCGTGGTCAATTTGGCTACTGGAGAGAAAGTCTCTCGGTAGTCTATGCCATATGTTTGAGTAAATCCTTTTGCCACCAATCGTGCCTTGTATCTCTCAATAGTTCCATCTTCTTTATGCTTAATAGAGAACACCCATCTACATCCCACAATTTTTTTTCCTTCTGGTAATGGAACAAGATTCCATGTGTGATTTTTTTCCAATGCCTCCATTTCCATCATTATTGCCTGAGACCATTCTGGTGAGGATAATGCTTCCCGTATGTCTCCAGGAATATGTGTAGAAGAGAGTTGTTCGGCAAAAGTTTGCAAAGGTTGCGATAATTGGTGGGATGAAACATGATTAGCGATGGGATATCTCGGATTTCCTGCCACATACTCTAGGGAGTACTGTTTTGGAGGTTTCCTTCGATTGTGCCTGAAAGAGAGTTTATATCCAACAAAAGTATTGATTTCATTAGAGGATAAAGTTGGTTGTATCACCTCAGATATATTCTCAGAAGGAGTTTGGTCTTCAGGTACTGTCAAAGAGGAGTGGTCTTGTATTGCTGATTGTACGGGTGGCTCCACAGATGGGTCTTGTATTGCTGTCTGTATGGGTGGCTCCACAGATGTTTGGGGTTCTTCAAATTCCATATTTATCCATTTCTCACTTTCTAGAGATGTTTCCCCTTGGAAGGGAGAAATGGATAACGGTTCAGAAAAATAGTAGTCAGATTCCAAGAAAGTGACATCCATGCTAACATACATGCGCCGAGTAGGTGGATGATAACACTGATAACCTTTTTGATGTGTGCCGTATCCCAAGAACACACATCGGATGGTGCATGGATCAAGTTTGGTGCGCTGATTTTTATGAATGTGAACAAAGGCAATGCTCCCGAAGACCCGAGGGGCGAGCATCAATATAGATGGAAGAGGTCGGTATGTGGACAAAACTTGTAGTGGAGTTCGGAAGCTTAGGACCCTCGAAGGCATTCTATTCATAAGATATACTGCAGTAATAACAGCTTCATTCAACAGGTAGCGAGGCATATTTGCACCAATAAGAAGTGCACGAGCAATTTCTAGAATGTGCCGATTTTTCCGTTCAGCAATGCCATTTTGTTGAGGTGTTTGAACACAAGAAGTTTCATGTAATAGACCATGTGTTTGCAAGTACTGGTGGAAGAGGTGGTTATCATATTCCCTACCATTATCTGTGCGGAGAATCTGAATCTTACATGCAAATTGGGTTTGAACCATGGCATGAAACACCTTAAATATACTGAATACCTCATTTTTATTTTTCATTAAATAAAGCCAAGTCATTTGAGTACAATCATCAATAAAGGTGACAAACCAACGAATACCATATGGAGTAAAAATTGGTGAAGGTCCCCAAACATCAGAGTGTATAATAGTAAATGGTGTAGTACTTCGAGGAGGACTAAGGGGATATGGAACACGATGATTTTTAGCAAAAATGCATGTAGCACACTTAAAATCCAAATAATCCACATCTTGAAATAAATTGGGAAACAAATACTTTAGATAACTGAAAGACGGATGCCCTAACCGAACATGCCATAGCCAAATCTATTTCTGTCGAGTATCTGACACGCCTTGCATACTGTTTGCTTTACCGATTCTCATATCATCAACATAGTAGAGCCCCCCTCTTTTAGTACCACGACCAATTATCTCCTTGGTGAGAATATCCTGAAAAATACAAAAAGTTGGATACATTAGTACACAACAATTTAACTCCTCGGTGACTTGTCCAACTGACAGTAATTTGTTGGACAATGATGGAACAAGTAATGTGTTGGATAACGAAAGAGACGGAGAAATAGCAACTATTCCTGCTCCAGTAACTGGGTATGTCACCCCATTAGCATTAGCAATACAAGAGCGTTTAGGGATGGAAGTAATAATTAAGTCTTCCTCATCATGTGTCATATGATCTGTGGCACCCGAGTCAATGACCCAATCACTGCAGTCAGTATGATTGGTGCTAAGAAGGGCTATAGCACAGTTACCTGAATCACTGAGAGTAGAGGGACCTTCAAAGAGAAGGTTTGAAGAGTCTACCATTGGCTTAGCCGAGAGTGCAGATTCAGTGTTTACCAAGGCTGCTCGAGCTGTTTTGTTGCTTTTGTCATTAATTTCTTATTTTTAAAACTCTCCCACCAGTCTGGATACCCGTGTAATTTAAAGCATGTATCACGAGTATGCTTAGAATTATTGCAATGGGTGCACCCGATTTGGGTCTTGGGTTGACTGTAGTCCCGTGGGTATTTTCTATTTGGGCCAGATTGGTCCAGCCGCAGCCCATCTCTATTCAGCCCATATTGGTCAGGTCCCATTACCAGCCCATAGCCATTATCAGCCCCAAGCCCATCTCTGCTCAGCCCACCTCTATTCGGCCCGTAGGTAGTAATTTTCGGCCCATCTCTGCTCAGCCCATTCAGCCCGTATATATTACTTCTCGGCCCGTCCCTATTTTCAGCGTGCCTTCTTCCTCCTGCTCTACTGCCGTCATCCCGTCGCCCCCCTCTTCTTGCGATGAGACCCACTCCGGCATGTCCAAGCATCACAGACTGCCTGGAGTCTTCTTTTCGGACAAGGGCATAGGCTTGCTCCACCGTGGGTAGTGGCTACAGCTGGAGGACGTCGGCTCTCACATTATCCAACCGGTCATCCAACCTTTCTAAAAAGGTATACACCCTATCTTCTTGTTGTAGTTTGTTAAATTGTTCGATATCATGTGTACATAACATGGGATTGTGAAAATCAATTTCTCTCCACGGTCCTTGGAGACTGTTATAGTAGTTCTCTAGGGTTCCTCCGTGTTGTTGCATTTGGGTGATTTTCTTCTTCAATTCATAGATTTGAGATGTGTCTGACCCATCAAAATAGGTGGTAGCAATCGAATCCCACACTGATTTTGCAGTAGGAAATCTGATGAAGTTGCCGATCAAATGGGGTTCTATGGAGTTGATTATCCAACCTTTGACAATGGAGTTTTCGATTCTCCATTGTCTAAAAGTTGGGTCTGTGGGTGTGGGTGGAGATAAATCCCCATTGATAAACCCCAATTTCTCTTTTCCGGAGATATACATCTCCATGATCTGAGACCATATAACATAATTGGTACCATTCAATTTGATACCTATATGAGCAACTGGGTATTCAGTTTGGGGTGGAATTTGGGGTGGATTTTGTGGAATTTGGGGTGGATTCTGGGGTGGAATTTGTGGAATCTGAATAGGAGGTAGCATGGGTGTTGTCGGGTCTGTAGTCTCCATTGTACAGGAGAAGAGAAAAAGAAGAGAAAAAAAAAGGGTTTACAGCAGGATCTTCTGCTCTGATACCATGTCAAAAATAGATCAATTGAGGCTAAAAAGCTTGAATATTGTATTGATGTAGTGTAGAATATATACAATGAAACATATATCTCAGCATTAAGTAAGCATTAAGTACGTGAGATATTGTAGGCTACAATTTAGGAATTAATACAATTTGAATCTTCTAAATATAGTATTTGATAATTTACTGCCTAATATAATGCTTATGTTAACAAATTACAAACAAGCCGGTAGTTTAAAATTAAAATAATATGAAATTGTTTTGGATGCAGAAGGATTTATACAAGCCTCACTCTCTCATAGAAAATGTTTTAAGTAGTGTACTCTATTACTTGGTGGAGCCACTCTCTACACTTTGGCCTTTCTCGAAGCTAAGAGAGAAAGCACTGGCAAGAGCAATGAGGCTTATTCGATATGAAGATGAGCACACGGGATATTTGACTCACGCTTCTGTGGAAAAGGTATATCACTTCTGTGGATCTAACAATGAGGCTTATTTTCTTGATGAAATTAACTTCCATTGATTCAAAATGTTCGCATTAATCCCAATAAAATTATGTTTTCGGGCTTGACAACATTTGCAATGCTTTGGAAGCTCTATAAATAGGAATTAAATTAATCATCTAATTAATCATGAAGTCTGGTAACTTAAAAAATAATGTTACTCTTAATACAATGATTTAAAGTTGATCGAAGACGAAGAAGGTGGCTGGTAAACTTACAAAACAAGTCTCTTTGGTTAGGTAAGGATCCTTTGGAAATTAAGTTAGTAGATATATGAGGGAGCGGATATATATGAGTAGAGAAGATCAATTAAGTAATCAAATGGCTGTCTCAAATTCATAACTAATTAAATCAATCTTGGTTCACATATAAAAATTTCAGAGTTTGAACATGATCGCCAATTGGGCTGAGGATCCTGCTCAAGATGCACTCAAGCGACACCAAGCTACAGTCCCTGAGTACTTGTGGGTCGCTGAAGATGGAATGAAAGTGCAGGTAATCTGATCTCATCCACATTTATTAGAATATTTTTTTCCAACATCGAAGAATTGCTGAATATTAAATGTGCTAATTAAGATTTTTTTTTTTGGGGGGGGGGGCATAGAATTTGGGTTCCCAACTGTGGGATTGTGTTTTTGTTACTCAAGCAATTATTGCAAGCAATCTCACTGATGAATATGGCTCAACTCTCCGAAAAGCCTTCAATTTCATCAAGCTTTCACAGGTTAAATTTCTGTCCTGCTGGTTTTATAAACCACATAACTTGGTATGCTAACCTTGTTTCATATATATTTATATCAGCATTATCTAATAATTAATGTAAAAATATGTATGTATTTGGTTTCCCATATTTCTTTTTGTTGAGTAAATTATTTATGTGAATAAATATCTATGAAAATGATAGAATCCGTAAACTGGTTTGGTTCAAGGCCATTTAAGTTAATTCATTAACTTTCTAAGAAAAAAGTTTAATTTGTATAAACATTAAATTAACGAATATAGATTTAATTTATCTATTAATTGGATATCTATCATTGTATTGTTTTTTTTTGGTTTCAATACGAAATCATAGATCCGGAAAAACCCATCGGGAGATTTTCAGAGTACTTATCATAAAATTTGTAAAGGAGCATGGACTTTTTCTGTCAAAGATCAAGGTTGGCAAGTCTCAGACTGCACATCAGAGGCACTAAAGGTATTTCTAATATTGAGCAACACCTTATAATTATTGTTGTTATTTTCCGCGTAACACAAATGATTAACAAATATTGCAGGCTTTACTCTTGTTATCACAGATGCCAGCAGACATTGTTGGCGACACACTTGAAGTGGATCAACAGTTATATGAAGCAGTGGATTTCCTTCTTACATACCAGGTGAAATTGAGTGCACTTGACTTGTCCTGTTAGATTTCAGTGTATGATATCTCATGTCTATGTATAAGGTCTTTGTTTCATGCCCTAAATTAACTGTGTTTGATCCTAGAGCGAAAATGGTGGGTTTTCAGCTTGGGAGCCAGCAACATCACCACAATGGATGGAGGTGATTGCTCGCTTACAATATATATATATATATATATATATATATATATATAACACAACATTCTTTGAAACCAGAAAAAATAATTCTCTCTACTCTTCTTTTTTCTTAGATGTTGAATCCTACAGAATTATTTGGTGGTGTCATGGTGGAAACCGAGTATGAACTTATCCACTTCTTCCTTGCAAGCGCATAACAGATATGAAAAATGAGAAATATATATTGACATTAGTCATTTAATTTGGTGGGTTTAGATATGTTGAGTGCACAGCATCGATCATTCAAGCTCTTGCTTTGTTTACTCACTTGCATCCCGAACACCAAAGGAAAGAAATAGAAACATCGATTGCTAAAGCAACACATTACATCGAAAATGCACAGATGGCCGATGGTTCCTGGTACAGTGTTTTTCCTCTCACACCCAATTACGTGTTGAAGCTATGAATTTGATACAAAAATTGTTGATTTGTGCCCCTATAACTTTCTACCAACAGGTATGGAAACTGGGGGATTTGCTACACATATGCAGCATATCTCGTGCTACGTGGACTGGCAGCGGTTGGAAAGACACGTCGCAACAGCAAAGCTGTGTGCATAGGCTGTGATTTTCTACTCTCAAAACAGCTCGAGTCAGGAGGCTGGGGAGAGAGCTATCTTTCTTGCCGAAACTTGGTAAATCTTCTTACTTTTAATTGAATGTTTTTGGTGATTAATTGTAATTAGCTTAGAAAGAAAGATATTACATAGTTATTATTTTCTTCTTTGGTAATTCAGGAATACACACCGCTAGAAGGAAACATATCAAATTTAGTACAAACCGCGTGGACAATGATGGGTTTAATTCATGCAGGGCAGGTTAGACATCAGAACATAAATATTGTAGTTTCAAAAATTATTTATTAATACTATTACGAAACAATATAGTAATATGGATGATAGAGTATATATAAAGTTTGAAGCAATTATAACACTGTAACCTCGATATGATCAGATCAATATCTAATGTATATTTATATTTCTTAAACAGGCTGAAAGGGATGCAACACCTTTACATCAAGCAGCAAGATTATTGATCAATTCACAGCTTGAAAGTGGTGAATTTCCTCAGCAGGTAATTAGAATTTAACAATAATTTGCATATGAAAAAGTTTTTTTGTAGTTATGTCCTTTGTTATTGGATCTTATTTTTTACTGAAACTATACATGTCCTCATCACTTAAATTAGGTACTAAGCAGAACATCAACAAGTAACAGTAAATTTATCTGAAAGATGAAGCTAATAGTTCAATATATATAGCTAGATCTTCATGCTCTTGATAGTATATATTTCATTTAATGGGAATTTCCATCCAGATGGATATAATTCATGAATCTTTTGTTCAAATATTTACTTTCACTAGTTTGATTGATAATGAAAGGACCTGAAATCAAAATGTTTTATGCTAATCTTTTGATATATATATTCTCCGTCAACTCTAATGCTTTTCCTTTATTTGTACTTAACCACAAAGTATTCTTCAATATTACAGGAAATCACAGGGGCCTCTTTGAAAACCTCTATGTTACATTTTGCCTCCTATAGGAACATATACCCACTCTGGGCTTTGGGTGAATACCGTAAGCATGTGCTGCTGCCTAAGAAAAACACTTAGGTTACATTTGGCTGGTGTGGAAGTGATGAGCGAAGAACAATAGCATGGTATTTCGGAAATAAATTCTAACAATAAAACTCTATCGAATATCCTTTTTAAAAGATTTTGGAGTTCAAAATAAATGTTTGTTTGCGAGTTAATCGATCAACAGTTATCACTTCATTTCATCAAATACCTTTGTATGGAATCAAAGATAATTGGTTTGTTATTTTTAAGCTTTCCAAGTGACAATTTCCTTCTTTTTTTCTTGACATTGTTATTTAAATTTATGTTCATCCCGTTTGAGGATTTGAAATTTTATAGTTCAGGAGATAGTTTAAGGTTTTAGTATTTATATAATCATACATAAAATGATACATTTTATTTTAACAAAATAACATGTATCGGTCCGATAAAAGTAAGATACTAAAAAGCATTCATAATATATCTATAACGTGTATAATTAGAGTACAAAGCATCAAAAATCCAGATCAACTTCAGAAAAGTAAGGTTTACAAGAATCAAGAGCATATTTGTGTTAGGTGAGAAGATTATGTATAAAAGTGGGTTTAACTTCAATTTTAAAGAAATAATAAAATGATCCAAGATCTGAAAGCTTAAAATATAAGCTTGGTAAGAAAATCAATTTAGTGAGTGAAATCAAATTACTCCCAATGAGCAAAATATTATCAATATAAACAAGTATATTGAAGATATCACCACCCACAGAGAGGATAAATAAAAATTTAAAAGCATGAAAACTAATGAAAAGAAGAGAGTCAATTAAATGATTATATCATACTTCAGGGATTATTTAAAACCACACAAAGAATTATACAAGCAACATATATGAGAGGAGAGAAAAAGATGAACAAAACCATATGGTTATTCCATATATATTTCTTCTTAAAGTGTCCTATTTAATAAGGTATTATGAATATTGAGCTAATGGATCTTCCAAACATAAAAGAATACAATAATAAGCACAATTTGAATAGCAATTGGTTAATTGGTTTTACTATAGGACTAAATGATTTTAAATAATCAATACCTTTTTTATGTCAATCCTTTAGCAACCAAACAAGTTTTATATCACTCAACACTTCGATCAATTCACCTTTTAATTTTATAAACTCATCAGTTACCAACAATATTTATAAAAGGATGAGTGGGAATTAAAAACCATATACCATTAGAATGTAGACCATCAATTTCCTCCTTCATGGTTAGGAAGTGGTTGGACTCTTGAAAAGAAAGAGGAATCAAGACTGGCTTTTTTAAGTTATCATAAATAGAGAACTATAAGATGTTGTCATGGGACTAGGGAATAGAATGCTTATTAGAAACAAAAACATAAAGGAGAGAAAGTTGAAAAAGATCAACCATAAAGTTTAATCTATGCAGTGACATAATAGGAATGGATGACGAGGATGAGGTTGAAATTGTAATAGGTCAAGGAGTTCCTTTAGAAGCATAAAAAACATGTGTACAAGATAAGGCATAACCCATACCTATACAATAATTAGCAGGAGAATATATAACCCAAATAAAAGGAGAATAACAAATAAATTTACAAAGAGTAGTGAAAAGATCAAGATTATGAATATTGTGATAGTAAAGGACTGGAAAACATAAACACCTAAAAATATAAAAAGAAGATGAAAAACATAAACATTCAAAAATACAAAGGAAAGGACATTCAAATGGTGATTTACCATATAAGACAAAAGTAGACATATGATTAATTAAATACACAGACATTTAAAAATCATAACCATAAAATTCTAAAAGTGTTTTACATTGATCAAGAATGGGATAAATTTCAATGATACGTCATATCTATATTGAAAATTTTGAAAAGTAGTAAAAGCATCAAATTTGGAAACTAACAGGAAGAAAAAAAAACAATTTTACTTAGTATGAGCATCTATAAAATTAACAAAATAGCAAAAATATTTAGTGAAACACATATAAAAGGGTCCTCTAAAATCACTAAATATTAATTCAAGATGAGCAAAGGTTTTGTGATTTATAGGTTCTCTTTAGTCTTTACGATAAAAATTATGGTCTCACCAATTTATATTATTTTGATTGTTATTAAGGTTATTTTTTTAATATTTACATTTTAATTTTTGTTGGTGATCATTTGAAAATTGATATTTATTATTTTTTCTTTGTTTTTTTTTAAATTATTTTTATTTATTCTTTAAGTCGAATAACATTTTTAAATCTAATAATATTTATTTTTGTTTTGTCATTTATTGAGTTTTTTAATTGTTTTGTTGTTAATATTGTTAGATGTTGAAATTTCTAATTATTATAGATAAGGTATTCAAAATAATAATAATGATTATGTGAGACTAATTATATATTTTGATATTTATTTAATATTAGCACCTTAATATATATATATGTGTGTGTGTGTGTGTGTGTGTCACCTATTTATTATTTTCCAAAAATAATAATTTATTATCAGTATTCTAAAATATTTTTAATATAATAATATGAGGAATAAATCTTAAAAAATAAGAAATAATAATTTTTTTTAAACAATAATTAAGGTGTCATCGATAGTATGACCATTAATAATTAGAATATTAATTATTTATAATAATATTTATAATAATAACTATAATAATTATGACAAAAAATCATCGGTCAATGTTATTTTTGTGAAAAATAACTTCTGCGTCTTTTTTTATGTATGATATTTCAGATCTCATATCATGAAAAAAATAATAAAAAACCACATATAGACAAGACATGTAGAAAAATTATGCCAAATTATCTACAATAATAAAATAAAAAATTGTCTTGCATTTCGCCACAATCATCACCAAATTTTTTAACATGTAACAAAATTGTTAATGGTCCTAAATTTTTATATATATTATTTTTGGGACTTTTTCCTTAAAGAATAGGAGAGACTAATTATATATTGTGATATTATTTTCATATTAATGTCTTAAAATATATATAAAAAATTGAACTGACTTTTCTTTAAAAATCTCACATTAATTTAATCTCAGTGTTCTAAATTTTTTTAATATAATAATATGAAGAAAAAAATCTGAAAAAATAATATTTGAGAAATTTTAGAAGTTGTATTTTTGCTATCTGTCAAATAAATTATTCGACATATAGTTAAAACATGTCCAAAAAACAATTAATATGTTGCAGGCAACAACTAATATATCTTTAGTCAATTTGATCAAGTGGAGTTTTTCTATCTACCAATTACATTATAAACAAGGTAGTTAAAATAAAACCATTACTCAAATTGTTTATTGCATTAAACAAATTACTCGTCTGTGCTACAATTCAACGATTGTAATTTTACTATTTGCTAATGAAAGAATTCATGAAACAAATAAAATATACACAACAATGAATCAGTCTATTAAACGGAGCATGCAACTCATTTTAACAAAAAAAAATCGATTCTAATTATACAATCTACCAATTAAATAATTATCTAAACAATTTTAACAATAACAATATTCAATAACTTTTAGGCGAGGAAGAAAACTTGTTTTTAACAAATTCTATCAATTATAATTTAATTAATTAAATATTAAAATAATCAATTATAATACACATAAAATCATTCAGTATTCTAAATGAATAAAACCAGAGCACGTGGGCAAGTTCGCTAATATCTAGCTAGTAGTCGGAGGAGTAAAGATTACTTTACTGGAGACTCCAACCACTACTAATTATTTTATTGATGTGAAAGGGAAATGATCTGATACATTTATACTCATTCAAGGAGGTATAATTAAATTATCAGAAGATAATATAAGTTCAATTTTAAATAATATAACTTAAGAAGTTGGTAGGTGAAATAATTCTTCGAAAAATGCATGCTGACCACATGGTAATCAGTTTAAATCTCAATGGGCACTTTATAGACTAATATAAATATCTTATAACCTTACGAAACAACCTACTCGATCAGTTTGTAGCCATATTATTGACATGCACAGTGTGGTAAACTGAAGCACAAATTAAGGTCCGGAAAAGTAGGTGAGAGTAGGAAATGTGGAAGCTTGAGGAGGCAGAGGGCCATGATCCATGGCTGGTTAGCACCAATAATTTTGTTGGAAGACATGTCTGGAAATTCGATCCTGATCTTGGAACTCCGGAGGAACATGCAGAGGTAGAAAAAGCTCGAGAGAAATTCTCTCGGAACCGATCTCATGTCAAAGGAAGCAGTGATGTTCTCAAGAATTTGCAGGTGATGCATCTAACTTTCCTGTGATATTATACACGCATGCAGAAACTCGATCTCCTGTCAGGTGATCATAAAGCAAAACCAGACCTGAGTTGAGTTGAGTTGAGTTGAGTGTGTATGCATGCTCCATGCTTCATCTATAGAACTTCCATTTCATGTCAGATTATATTGAAAAGTAATACCTTTCTTCTTTAATTCAAGCAATGGCTGTTTCCAGCTGGTTGAGTAGTTCAATGGCTATATATATATATTCAAGTTTTACGTGCCCAACTAAGATCATTAATTACCATATATACTCCTTCTGATCATGAACTTGTCCGGCAGATTTCATCTTATCATTTATTGCGTTTTCATTGAGCTCGAAAATGCAGCTTATCAGAGAAAATGGGATTGATCTGAGTACACCATCAGTGAGACTGGGAGACGGAGAGGAAATAACCTGTGAAAAGGCTGAAATGGCGTTGAGGAAAGCTGTTCGCTTCACTTCAGCATTACAAGCAAGGGATGGGCACTGGCCTTCCGAATTTTCAGCCCTCCTGTTCTTGCAGCCTTTTTTGGTACGTCGTGATTTAAGAATGCTGTTCGTGCAGTTTTTTTTAATGTGAAAAATACTTTTTAAAAATTAAAAAATATAATTTTAATATATTTTTAAACCAAAAAAACACCCTAAAAACAACCTTTTCACCTTGCCCAAAACAATCTTTAAATATATAATGTCTTCAGGTGCTCGACCACTTCCTAGTTGGGTGCATTTTGCACGTGACATGTATGATCTGATTGTGATTTATATTGTACCAGCTTGGTGCGTCTTGCAAGTGATATGACTTGTCGGTATTCAATTTTTTTATTTTATTTTCAAAAATAATTAAAATTTAAAAAAACAATAAATCTCAAAAATATATTTTGAACGTATTTATATTGTTTTCGGCGTTTTTTTTTATAAAGAATTTAAAACAAAAGAGAAAAAAATATATATTTGATTTTTAGTTACTGTAAAGAGAGTACCAATTTGAAAATTAAAAACTCTCACCAAACGAACTATTTTTTTTAATTAAATATTTTGTAAAAAAATTATCTCATTTAAAAGCTCGGGCTATTAGACGAGATCTCAACATATAATTTATATTATTTTTTAATATATCTTCTCAAGTGAAAGTCTTTTTAGCTTGAAACTTGCACACAAATTCACGATATCTTTTGTTTGATTTTTATCAAATAAAATAAAAATTGTGAGATTTGAACACGTGACCGTTGAGCCAACAAAATTCTGATATCATATCGTAAAACCATCTCATCTAAAAATTCAAACTACTAGATAAGGTTCTAAAATATAATTTATATTATTGTATAACATAGTCTACAATTAATTTATTTAATTCAAATTTTCTTTTTGTCATGTCATGAATTGATGCTTTCACGCTGAAGAAGAGTTTTTTTTTTATATATATATATATATATATATATAAATTGGTGGTTGTACCTCACATAAAAAATAAATAAAAAACACTATAAACAAACTTTTATCTCTCCCCTATAATGGTGATTTTTTCTTAAGTCGTCCGATCAAGTTGGCTAAATGCACTGGTTTTTCCCCTTCAGAACAAGCATTAGATTTTGGCCCACGTCTAATAAGCCTCCATATTCACATTTATTCTGTACTTGAAAAAATAATTCATGTCAATAAATATTAATTAATACTGCACCTATTTTGTTTTACTGTATATGCTAATAGCTCATAATTTTCTTCATTTTTTCTTGTTATTTTTCCATATTATTTATCATTCCTTTTAAAAGTTAACTGCCTTACGTTTTCTACACTTAAATAATTAATTAAAACATATTAAGTTGAGCACTTCCTCAAAATATATTTTGAATATCAAGCAGCAGCCCCGAATTTATATTATAAAAGATTAAGATCTCAGAAGGGATTATTATAATTCATTAAGTGATGGCATTTTTTTTGGTACATCGAAAAAAGAGAGAGTAAGTGATGGCTAAGTGTTTGAAATGCAGGTTATCGCTCTGGAAATTACTGGAACCCTAAACACAATCCTCTCATCTGAACATAAAAGGGAAATGGTTCGATACATCTATAATCATCAAGTAAGTACATGATATCAACAGGAGAAAGCCCTGCTTCTCCAACGTGGAGACCACCGTACACTTCATGTTTTAGGGTTTGAAGCGATATGTATATAGACACACTCTCTATTCGAGTTATAGCATGCATTTCTTGTAAAATTATAGGATAACCAAAGTTTTACTAGCTCATGTGGATTTATTAAATACAGTTTCCCGAAATGGGGTTTCCTCGAATCCTAAAAAAAAAAATATAAACACACACACAGACACTAATAATTAGGATTGCTTGATTTGCAGAATGACGATGGGGGATGGGGCTTCCACGTTGAAAGCCAGAGCATAATGCTATGCACAGCACTTAACTATGTGTCCTTGCGTTTGCTCGGAGAAGAACCTGAAGGAGGCAAAGATGGAGCTGTGGCGAAGGCCCGTAAATGGATACTTGATCATGGAGGTGTAACAATGATATCCACCTGGGGAAAATATTTTCTTGCGGTAAATAATCAGCAAATAGACTCAACCTGATTACCTCCATCTCTATATCATGACTATATTTATGCAGCTAGTCAAATCTTTGAATTTATTTATTTTCCAATAAAACTAAGCATTGAGATATTTATTGATTCTGTAGTTGATTGGATTATATGAGTGGTCTGGCTGCAATCCAGTGCCTCCGGAATTTTTGCTTCTCCCATCGTTCCTTCCTTTCAATCCAGGTAAAGAAGGTTTGGACTGCAGCTATATATTGTACGTGAGAAATTGTAATGGTAAACTCCATTAGAAAATTCAGTATCTTTCTAAAAAATGAACCGGACAAAAAAACCCATTATAGTTTAGGTAAATTAAAATTACAATGCCCATCTTGGTACGACAATTATTCTTACTATTCAAAAGTGTGAAAATTTGAATAAAATGCTACAAAAATACCCTTCACCATATCTTAAGGAGATTAAACACTCTATATTTTCTCGAATATTGATTGCTTTATGCATCTTCTCCCTTTGATTCATTGATTAATTGATCACTCACACAATGCAGGAAACTTATGGTGTTACTTTCGCACGGTTTACATTCCCTTGGCTTACTTGTATGGTAAGAAATTTGTGGCACCAATCACCGATCTCGTTATATCACTAAGAGAAGAACTCTACATTGAACCATATGGTGAAGTAGATTGGACTAAAGCTCGCAATTCATGTTTGAAGGTAATTTGTCACTACTACTGTTTTCCCCTCATTTTTTTTTAAATCCGGATGTCCTGACCAGTTTACGTGCATCTCGACTAATCTCACGGGATTTGAAGTTAACGACCATGTAAGCTTTCAGTGGTTATCATATTAGCAACCAAATAACTCAAACCTGAGATCATAAAAAAAAAAACTTCTTAATCCCAAATTCTTACTACTAAACTATCTACGACCATGTTTTCCCCTCCTCATTTGATCACTATCATTCTTGCAGCAATCGTTAATATAACATTTCCAATTTGTTTTATTGAAATATTGTTAATGGGCACTTTTGAATACAAATTTAAAGTGGAAGTCAATTTTTTTTATGATTAAAATTTATTGGAAATTTAACATGGAATATTAATATAATTAAAATACCTTATGATTGAATAAAAAATTGATTTAAAAAAACTTACGGTTGACATTGTGAAATCGACTAACATTTTATATCCCATTTAGAAATAAAAGATGTTTTTTTTGTAGTTTATAATAATGAAAATTTGAAAAATCATAAATAAACCTTAATAAAGTAGCAAGGTGTAGCCCACATGCATGTGCTTGACTTGGCTCGGGTGGGGCTCTAGCTTGGCCCTCAAGCCCTCAGCTTGGATTTGAGTTTTTTTTTTTTTGCTAAACTATTTTGAACATAAATTTGGGTTTATTATATAATAACTCTTTGACCCATAAATATTTATTTTTTACCAGTTTATTTATGTATATCTAGCTAGCCCATCAATAAGGAATTTGAAGAGTTATTTCCTTCATCTTTGTGAACATTTCTTTCAAAGAACAAATATCTAGTTTTAAAGTTGAGAATTGTCAGGTTTTTATTTCTTTTTATGGCAAGTAAAAATTTAAGTTTTTCTACAGGTAAGTATTTTACACTTACACTAATTTTCTTTCATTTCTTTTTTACTTTTCTAAATAATAGTATTCAGTCTAGAATCTTTTATGCTTAATCTATTATACTATATTTTTTTAATATAAACTTAGTATCCAGGATAACGAGCTTTGATCTCTTCACTAGTTTAACTCAAGGTTGTCAATTTCATTGTGTTCCATCAAAAATGGGCAATATATCTCATTCTAGTTTAAAAACAAAACAAATCAGAACAAATTTTATCTCGTTCAGAATGTCGGTCTGTTATAAAAATAAAGAAATGCTCCTTCATGATCTTAGAGTACACTACCAATTATTGAAGGTCCTGGTTTGCCATTTAAAGATGCATCAATATTCCACATCAGCACACTTATAGGAGAGGATTATGAAGATCAAAACTCTATATTATATCATCCCAATTTGTTTCTTTCTTATTAAAAATCACATTATTGTGATCATTCCAAACAAACTAAACTATAACAAATATGAACATATTACTCTCTTTTTTTAGCATAAAGACTCCTAACATGTCATCCCATGATAAGAAAAACTCATCTAGAAATTAAAGTTTACATGGTCCTTAACTTTAGAATTCGTGGGATTAGTTGTGCACAAAATCGCTCGGACATTCACGTTAATAAATAAAATGAGTCACAGCTTTGTTAATAAATAAAATGAGTCACAGCTTTATTTATTTTCTGAACACAAAAATAGTTTAAATCATCAACTTGTAACATATTTCTTAAACACAAAGTGTTTTATAGGCAATTTATTCAAGATACAAAGCCAAAAATGTTGCATTTTGTTTAATCTTTCTGTTGCATTTTCTCCACCTTCTGTAGAACGTGTGTTTGTGATTACTGTGAGCAGCTAATAGGGTCCTGGTAGTGTTATTGGCTATAAGAAAATGTCTAAGAGATCATAATGAATGAAAAATTATTTTATCAAAATTAGATAACGTTCATTCGCACCCTAAGAGAATATTATCTCTTAGAATTTTAGTTCTCCAGCGAGCATGACTTTACTATCATTACTTCGATTGCATTGTTATAAAAAAAATTATGAAGCATTTGAGAAATATTTTCCAAACAAGCCGGTAGTTAATAATAAAATCAAATGAAATTGTTTTGGATGCAGAAGGATCTATACAAGCCTCACTCTCTCACAGAAAATGTTTTAAGTAGTGTACTCTATTACTTTGTGGAGCCACTCTCTACACTTTGGCCTTTCTCGAAGCTAAGACAGAAAGCACTGGCAAGAGCAATGAGGCTTATTCGATATGAAGATGAGCACACTGGATACTTGACTCACGCTTCTGTGGAAAAGGTAAGGGATATATATATATATATATATATATATAGACTATATATGCTGAAGGTTGATTTCTAGGTTTTTTTTTAAAAAAAAAATCAAGTTATTTTCTTGGTGAAAGTAACATCAATTGATTCAAAATGTTCGCATTAATCCCAATAAAATTATGCTTTCGGGCTTGACAACATTTGCAATGCTTGGGAAGCTCTATAAATAGGCATTAAATTAATCATCTAATTAATCATGAAGTCTGGTAACTGCAAAAAATAATGTTACTCTTAATACAATGATTTAAAGTTGATCGAAGACGAAAAAGGTGGCTGGTAAACTTACAAAACAAGTCTCTCTAGTTAGGTAAGGATCCTTTGGAAATTAAGTTAGTAAATATATGAGGGAGCGGATATATATGAGTAGAGAAGATCAATTAAGTAATTAAATGGCTGTCTCAAATTCATAACTAGTCATTTCATGCTTGGTTCACATATACAAATTTCAGAGTTTGAACATGATCGCCAATTGGGCTGAGGATCCTACTCAAGATGCACTCAAGCGTCACCAAGCTACAGTCCCTGAGAACTTGTGGGTTGCTGAAGATGGAATGAAAGTGAAGGTTCTCATCCACATTTATTAGAATATTTTTTTCCAACACCGAAGAATTGCTGAATATTAAATGTGCTAATTATAATTACTTTTTTTGGGGGGGGGGGGGGGACATAGAATTTGGGTTCCCAGCTGTGGGATTCTGTTTTTGTTACTCAAGCAATTATTGCAAGCAATCTCACTGATGAATATGGCTCAACTCTCCGGAAAGCCTTCAATTTCATCAAGCTTTCACAGGTTAAATTTCTGTCCTGCTGGTTTTATAAACCACATAACTTGGTATGCTAACCTTGTTTCATATATATTTATATTAGCATTGTCTAATAATTAATGTAATAATATGTACGTATTTGGTTTCTAATATTTCTTTTTGTGGAGTAAATTATTTATGTGAATAAATATCTATGAAAATGATAGAATCTGTAAACTGGTTTGGTTCAAGGCCATTTAAGTTAATTCATTAACTTTCTAAGAAAAAAGTTTAATTTGTATATACATTAAAATTAACGAATATAGATTTAATTCATCTATTAATTGGATATCTATCATTGTATTGTTTTTTTTTTGGTTTCAATACAAAATCATAGATCCGGAAAAACCCATCGGGAGATTTTCAGAGTACTTATCATAAAATTTGTAAAGGAGCATGGACTGTTTCTGTCAAAGATCAAGGTTGGCAAGTCTCAGACTGCACAGCTGAGGCACTAAAGGTATTTCTAATATGGAGCAACACCTTATAATTACCGTTGTTATTTTCCACGTAATACAAATGATTAACAAATATTGCAGACTTTACTCACTTTTTTTCTTTTTTTTTTATAACCGGGATCTTCGGGGAAACTTACGCACACCACAACTAATCTCCGGATCCACTGAAATTGCAGGCTTTACTCTTGTTATCACAGATGCCAGCAAACATTGTTGGCGACACAATTGAAGTGAATCAACAATTATATGAAGCAGTGGATTTCCTTCTTACCTTGCAGGTGAAATTGAGTGCACTTGACTTGACCTATTAGATTTCAGTGTATGATATGGCATGTCTATATATAAGGTCTTTGTTTCGTTCCCTAAATTAACTGTGTTTGATTCTAGAGCGAAAATGGAGGGTTTTCAGCTTGGGAGCCAGTAACATCACCACAATGGATGGAGGTGATCATTACTTACAATATATATATATATATATATATATATACACAACATTCTATGAAACAAGAAAAAGTAACTCTTTATTTTTCTTTTTTCTTAGATGTTGAATCCTACAGAATTATTTGGTGGTGTCATGGTGGAAACTGAGTATGAAATTATCCACTTCTTCCTTACATGAACTTTGGTTATTTTATTATATTTAGCGTGCATACACAAGTACTGCACATGCAAGCGCATAACAGATACGAAAAACGATGAGACATACATATTGACATTTTTCATATATGTTGTTAATTTGGTGGTTTTAGATATGTTGATTGCACAGCATCAATCATTCAAGCTCTTGCTTTGTTTACTCATTTGCATCCCGAACACCGAAGGAAAGAAATAGAAACGTCGGTTGTTAAAGCAACAAATTACGTCGAAAATGCGCAGATGGCCGATGGTTCCTGGTACAATATTTTTCCTCTCACACACAATTACGTGCTGAAGCTATGAATTTGATACAAAAATTGTTGATTTGTGCCCCTGTAACATTCTACGAACAGGTATGGAAACTGGGGGATTTGCTACACATATGCGACATATCTCGTGCTGCGTGCACTAGCAGCGGTTGGCAAGACATGTCGCAACAACGAAGCTGTGTGCAAAGGCTGTGATTTTTTACTCTCAAAGCAACTCGAGTCAGGAGGTTGGGGAGAGAGCTATCTTTCTTGCCGAAACTTGGTAAATCTTTTTACTTTTAATTGAGTGTTTTTGGTGATTAGTTGTAATTAGCTTAGAAAGAAAGATATTACATAGTTATCATTTTCTTCTTTGGCATTTCAGGAATACACACCGCTAGAAGGAAATAGATCAAATTTAGTACAAACCGCGTGGACAATGGTGGGTTTAATTCATGGAGGGCAGGTTAGACTTCAGAACATAAATATTGTAGTTTCAAAACTTTTTTATTAATACTATTACGAAATAATATAGTAATATGGATGATAGAGTTTATATAAAGTTTGAAGTAATATAATTATATATACTTTATTATAACACTGTAACCTCGTTATGAAATCAATATCTAATGTATATTTATATTTCTTAAACAGGTTGAAAGGGATGCAACACCTTTACATCAAGCAGCAAGATTATTGATCAATTCACAGCTTGAAAGTGGTGAATTTCCTCAGCAGGTAATTAGAATTTAACTATAATTTGCATATGAAGAAGTTTTTTGTAGTTATGTCCTCACTTAAATTAGGTTCTAAACAGAACATCCACAATTAACAGTTAATTTATGTGAAAGATAAAGATAAAAGTTCAATATATATAGCTAGATCTTCATGCACTTGATAATATATATTTCATTTAATGGGAATTTGCGTCCAGATGGATATAATTCATGAAACTTTAGTTCAAATATTTACTTTCACTAGTTTGATTGATAATGAAAGGACCTAAAATCGAAATGTTTTATGCTAATCTTTTGATATATATATTCTCCGTCAACTCTAATTCTTTTCCTTTGTCTGTACTTAACCACAAAGTATTCTTCAATATTACAGGAAATCACAGGGGCCTCTGTGAAAACCTCTATGTTACATTATGCTTCCTACAGGATCATATACCCACTTTGGGCTTTGGGTGAATACCGTAACCATGTGCTGCTGCCTAAGAAAAACACTTAGGTTACATTTGGTTGGTGTGGAAGTGATGAGCAAAGAACAATAGCATGGTATTTCGGAAATAAATTCTGACAATAAAACTTTATCGAATATCCTTTTTAAAAGATTTTAGAGTTCAAAATAAATGTTTGTTTGCGAGTTAATCGATCAACAGTTATCACTTCATTTCATCAAATACCTTTGTATGGAATCAAAGATAATTGGTTTGTTATTTTTAAGCTTTTCAGGTGACAATTTCCTTCATTTTTTCTTGACATTGTTATTTAAATTTATGTTCTTTATGCTCATCCCGTTTGAGGATTTGAAATTTTATAAGATGGTGGTAGTTCTCGAGATAGTTTAAAGGTT
The DNA here is from genome assembly GCA_025169955.1 of Salix arbutifolia. Classification (NCBI taxonomy): domain Eukaryota; kingdom Viridiplantae; phylum Streptophyta; class Magnoliopsida; order Malpighiales; family Salicaceae; genus Salix; species Salix arbutifolia. Next base: position 725,590 of record CM045905.1, read on the forward strand.
TTAGTATTAATATAATCATGCATAAAATGACATATTTTTAGACAGAAGGTTAGTATTAATATAATCAAATCATGTTTGTATTTTATAAAATATTAAAAGGTAAATTGGATACAATTAATATGTATCATAACTTGATCCATTAAATCCATGAGCACTCTAGATGGAATGTAGTTAAGATTAATATCTAATATTTTTCCCATCTTATATGCATGATTGTCTTTTTATATAGAAGCTTTGTATCTTCGTGAGTGAAAAATTAAGTCGTTTGTATAAAGATTTAAATTTTAAATATTATGATTTGAAAGAGATTGATAGTATTTAATAGTTAAAATCATTCATAATGAGGTGTGGTAATTTGGTGCATTCCAATATTAATCTATTACAATAAGATACTCGTCTCCTTGAGTGATTTAATAGAGAAATCATATTTTAAAAATCTTTCCTTATAAAATTTCAAAAAACTTTATTTAGAAACAACTACATCTTGCTTAAAAAACAATGATTTATCAGGTATTTTAAAATGTTGTAAGATTATAATTTATTTTAGATCAATATGATAGTAATGAAATTGTTGTTTTTTTCTAAAACAAGAGGGAAAAGAAAAGAAAAGGTTCTACCTATAAAAAAATATATATATTAATGAAATTAAGAAGAAAAAGAAGAAGAAACTGCAAGGCCTCAATATATATATATATATATATATATATATTAGGCTTAACACAGAGAATTGGGGTGATATATATCAGCTGTATGAACATGAGGTCAATAACAGACAAGGCCGGGTTGGCAATTTGGCATCAAGTCCACCGGGCTGGTGCAAAAATAAAAAAAGAAATTAGTTAATAAAAAAAAAGATGAATAATAAATTGTCTACATGTTATCACTGGAAATAAACCATATATATAATCAATCACAAGGTCATGTCACTTGCATGAATCACAAAGCAATCGGGAATTTGAGATCACTGATTTTGGTGATTTTTTTTTTATTAACTTAGAGTTTTCTTTATATAATTGTTTTTAAATTATAAAATTATGAGTAATTACAAAAAGGTTGTACCAAAACTTCTACTAGCACAATTAGCATTTAATACTATTGGAGTATTAAGGTTCTTGTATGCAAATATTTTGTTTTTGTAGAACTTTTCTTTTGTTTAACAATAATGTAGGTGTATAATTTGTTTGACTCTTTTCTACATGTTAGAGAATAATATAAATTATATCTTGGGATCTTATATATCAACTTAAAATTTTAGATGAGATGGTTCATTGACAAAGTATCAAAGCCATATTAACTCAGCAGTCACGAGTTTGAATCTCATCGCTCTTATTATATTTGATAAAAAATAAACATAAGATATTGAGAGATTGTACAAGTTTAGGTCCAAAGGATTTTCATTTGAAGAAGTGTGTTAGAGAATAATATAAATCATATTTTAGGATATCACCTAATTTCTTAAATTTTTAGGTGAATTGATTTATTGACATGATACTATAGCCTTGTTGACACAGCGATCACAAGTTCGAATTTCACCACTCTCATTCTATTTAATAAAAATTAAGCACAAGATAATGAGAGACTATGTAAGTTTCAAACTCAAATGGTTTTCACTTGAAGGAGTGTGTTAAAAAATAATATAAATTATATTATGGAATCTCATCTAACAACTTAAGTTTTTAGGTGAGATGGTTCTTTAATACTACCTACAAAGTGTACCATGTTATTTTTTTATGTATAAGCTTATTTTAAAAAATATTTTTTAACAAAATATATTAAAATAGTATCTTTTTAAAAAAATTAATATTATTGAAAAACATCTAAAAATATTAACTTAATATTTTTTGGATCAAAAATAATTTGAAAAAGTTGCATGTGGAAAATATATATAACAAAAGATGAAATCCCACTCAATGACATCACAATATTCTAACCAACCTAGTATGCTTTTTCTGCCTGTCATTTCCCATGTCTCTCACAAATTTTATAAATGATAATGATTATTTGTGGCTCTTGCTATCTCTATATATAAATTATTTAATAAATTTTGAATATTCAATAGATATTTATTATCTATTGTTATTTATTAATCAATAAAAAATAAAATAGTTAATATATATTTGAAATGTGTGTGTGTATATATATATATATTCAATGATAAAATATTATTCATATATATGTTTTTATATCAATATTAAGGTATTATATTGTATTAAAAAATATAAAAACTCTACAGATATATTTATATAATATAAATATATATTTCAAGTTAGGTTAAATAAAATCTAGATCAAATTTGGCAATATCTATATTATTTATCTTGATCAATAGCTAACATCAATTTAGGTCAAATCAAATCTAGATCAAATTTGGCAATATCTATATTATTCATCTTGATCAATACCTAACATCAATTTAGGTCAAATCAAATCAACATCCATCCATCATCATGATGATTTTAAGTTACCATCCCTGAAAACAAGTCATAACTAGCTAGGAAGCTACCTCTTGTCTTATATTTGCTGATATAATTGAGAAATTTATGGCTTAATCCCTTTCATTTGTTTTTCTTTTTTCTGTCCATAAATCAAGACTTGAATGGAGATATAACACTTGTGAATCTAGCATACTCTTCAACTCATTCTAAAAAGAAGAGGATAAATATAAGAAAGATAAAAATATATTCGGTTGAAGGAATGGAAATAAAAATATAAAATAAATTTGTATAATTTTACCATAATGTTCTTTATCTATTTAAAATAAATAAAAAATAAAAATTGTACAGTTGGATAAAGCACTACCTTACTCTATAAATAATGAAAAAGAATCCAGTCCAAAAGATAAGAAGATCCATTTTCTAATGTTATTCCCATCATTACAAGGAAGTTTAAGGCTTGTTATTTTCATTTGCTTTTTCATGACGTGTGTAGCGTATTTGCGTTTTGTCCACTCAATTTTGTGATTATTCTTTTTCTGTTTTCAACTGGGTGTCGACAACGGCTAAAGCTGCGTGGTGGGATTGCTTTTTTTTAAAAAAAAAAAGTGACTTATTAAAAAACAATTACACTAACCCATGTTAATTTGTTAGATTTATAATAAACTAAAATAATTTAATAGAAAAAATCATAAAAATAATTTAAATAAAATTAATATCAAATGATAAAAAATAAAAATAAAAATTAATATTAATCTGACTTAACTTTTAAAATTCATAACCCAAGTCATTAGACAAGAAACACAAAGTCTAATTCTCAACCAATCAAATATTGAAGAATAAAATTAAAAGATAAATAAATAAAACCATACAAAAGGATACAAAACAAAAAATAATTATTATAAAAATGAGGGCCAACATAGAAATAAAAACAAATAAGAGGACAACTAAATTTTATTAATTGAAAGGTGAAATAGAAAAAAAAATTGTATAGAAAAAGGACAATTGAAAGAATGAAGATAAAAAATGAAATAAAAAAATAAATTACATATTCAAGTTTTTTCCTTAAAGTCTCCATTTGGCAAAAGTCTATTACAATCCTATATACATATAAGTTAGAAAACCCTAATAATACTGAATAGAAAAAAATAAATTGAAAAATATTCATTTTAAATAGAGAAAAAACTAGAAATGCATCATAAAAATATAGGACAAAACTAAAAAAACAAATTCCTAAAAAAAAGGGATAATGCTTTAGTCTTTTTGTGTTAGAAGAAACTCTTTCTCAAGTTAAATCTTTAATTAAAACATGTTGTCCATTTATAGGCCATATTATGTCTCTAATATTTTTGTACAAGCCACCTTATCCATTATGGATTCCTAACACAACATTTTGTGTGGGCGAAATCATTTTGGATTCCACTAAAGATTTTAATTATCCTAAAGTTGAGCAATGTTTTGTTGGACGTCAAGCCTTTTTAGTCACTTTTCAATGTGATTGTATCTTATCTCTTCTTTGAACAAATTAGTTTGTAAGTCATGCAATTTAAATAATTTCTAAATCAATTAAAACTTTAATGGTTAGTCTAAAAGTTTTATTGATTACAAGTGTGATTTTAGTATACCATTTCTAAGTGATAGCTTTATCAATGATATTGATTTATTGCATACTATTAATATATGTATTAAAGATTTTTGTAACATCTTTGAAATTAAAAGTATATTTTATAGGTTTTGATTGGAGGATTTATCTTAATCATCAAATTTTAAATAAGTAATATTTTATTTTAAGTCTCAGATTTCCTTTTTTATTTCATACTTGAGACCTAAAATTATGAGTTAATTGCTAAAGGATATTTGTTTTACCCTATTAAAAACTTATAAAAAGGAAGTTTCTCTAGCCATTTCTATGGTCTAAGATTATTAGAGTTTTTACTAGGATTTATGGTATTGAGATAAGCTTTAAGAATATTTCTTTCTTTTATTTTAGATCTTGAATTCTATTTATGAAGTCTAGCATAAGACTACGCAATTTAATTAATTCCTTGTGAGATCTATCAAGCTATAATGCATTTGTGCCAATAAAATGAGTTGCGATAATGTATGCAAATGTGTTAACCATGTCATGTTCAAGTTTTACTTTAGACAATCCACTTTGATCAATAACTCTACTTTTGATCACACTCTTCTTCTTGATCTAAGTATAGCTGCAAGGCATGAAACCAACAATTGTCGCACCCCATCGTGAGAGCGCAACGTCGTGACGACCCTCCCCGTGCGCGGGGATTTCATTGTTCGACGTATCATCTTTATTTTCGTGAAAAAGGGAGTCGCCACCTAGTATTATGGTTACTAGGAAACCTAAACTGGTCTTTCAGAGATTCTATGGTAAGGGACTGGTTGCGTAAAGGGAAGGTTTTAGCACCCCTAGTACGCCCTACCTAAGGTAAGCTGCTTGGTGTTATTGTTTGGTTATGATTTGTTATGATTTTTGATCTTTCAAAGAACATGTTGGTTAAACGATAAATGGGATATTACTCCGCCGAATATTTTGGATATTAACCCCTATGGATTTATTTATCCAAACACCAACAGTGAATAATAACATATTATTCCCGCCGAATATTTTGGATAATAATCCTTTTAGGATTTATTTATCCAAATACCAACAGTGAATAATAGCATATCATTCCCGCCGGATATTTTGGATATTAACCCCTTAGGATTTATTTATCCAAATACCGACAGTGAATAATAAATTCCGAAAAATAAGATTTTTATATTTTTTGAAATATTGGCCAATACCCTTTGGGTTTTACAAACATGTTGTAAAATCCAAAAATGCAAGAAATGATTTTTCTTTGCGAAATCCATGCTAAAATACATTTTTTCCTTAAAATTCCAAGGTAATATATTTTTTGAAACAAAAAAAAAGATTTTTTAAAATATACTAGTGTATTGGCCGTATGCAAGAAAACAACACAATTTTTTTATCTTTTTTTATAAAGATATTTTTTGCAAATTTTGTATTTTTTTTAATATTTTATTATTATTTTTTTATTATGGGTGGGCTGGCTACCCTGCCCTGACGGGCCAGGCTGCTAGCCCACTCACTGAGATGGGCTGTCAGCCCACTTACTGGGCTGGCAGCCCACTCACTAGGCCAGCAGCCCCACCATAGGGTTGGGCTGAGCCCACCACAGACTGGGTTGAGCCCAACTTATCTTCTACGGGGCTTTCGGGCCAGAAGCCCGTCTTCAGGGGCCAGGCCGGACACCAGGCCCGGCCCGACAAGCCCATGCGGGGGAGTGAATTAATTCACTCTCCGCATGCAATTGCAGTGATGATGAACAGTAAAAGGAAGATTTTTCGAGTATGAAGAATGAAGTAACTGATAATATCGTTGTGTAGAGGACGTCGAGGTGGTTGTTCTGGTCGCGGTGGTGTAGGAAATGGTGGCCTGAGGTGGCCGAAAACGGTGTCGGAAGGTAACGGTCTGTGTGGCTGCGACGGGGCTGTTCTTCGTCGCCTTCGCCTGAGCTGCTGCTGCTCCCCGGAGAAGATGACTGAGCCGCGGTGGTTGAGGGGAAAATGGTGACGGCGAAGTTATGGAATGGGATGACCGAGGCTGGTGGCCGGAACGGTTGGACCGAGAGTGAGAAAGAAAACAGGGGTCTGTGTTTTTTAGAGAGAGAGCAGAGCAAAACGAAACAGAGGGAGAGCGAAAGAGAGCAGATGCGATGGAAAGATATTCAAAAATTTTCACGTAAAATTCCTTGTCTCCTCAGCCCTCTTGTTGTTTTTTCGTTTTTCTTCCTTTTCTTTTTTTTTCCTCCCTCCCTCCTTTCTTCACCGTGTGTGCTGCTATTTATAGCAGAGAAGACTGTCGTTAATGCATTTGAGGAAAGTATAATCAGAGGAGAATCAGGAAGACGATACTGATGGAGATAAATCAGGAAGAATATCGCGATTGATTAGGAAGAAAATTTGATCTGTTTTGCTGTGATCTCGTGCCTGAAAATTCAATGCAAATGCATGCCGGAACAGTGCATGCTTATTTAATGCAGATTTCAAAATTGTTTAGAAGGTAAAAATATGATTTGGTCCTTTATAATTTCTTTAATTGCACCCAATTGGATTTAAACTTGTGATTTTATGCAATTATATCCCATCCAAAATTCAATCTCAAACTTAGCTTTGCGCGATATTTTTATTCTGGTCCTTGGTTCCTGATGTTCGCGATTTAACCCTCAATCGACCATTAAACTCCCAATTTGTTCAATTTTGCCCTTGTATCAATATATATATATATATATATATATATATATATATATATATATATTATATATTTTTTCGAAACATAATGAGTTAAAAATTGGTAGCAACAACAATCATGAATTAAAAATTAAAGAAAAATAAAATTATAAAATAGCAACAGGTAAATGTTTGAACATAAACCAAAAATAAAAATAGAAGGTTGCTTCGCAGATGAGAGGCTGCTGCTCTCTGCACCTTAAAACTTGAACATACATTTGACTCACAATAGGTGTCGTAATTAATGGTTAGCTTCTTAATTAAAGATTTTAAAGCAAGACAAAACAAAAGCAAATTCCTTCGACCCCTCTCTTTGAGGACTGTAATCCACCATAGTTAAACAAACCGCTTAGTTTAAGACGGATGAAGCTCTTATTTTGTTTATCTTGAAACCTACGAATTTCATACTTTTGTCTTGTTTTTCCTATGGATTAATTAAGGTTTTTTTTTTCATAATTAATATATATAAACTAACACTTCTCTTTTAGATTTTAGGCCTTATTGGTTTTTGCGATGACAAAACATTTACAAAATAAATAATTATTTTTGCTTCAAATTATTGGTTCTTATGTGTTTTTATATTATTTTTAATATGCTAGTATTAAATATAAATTTAAAAAAATAAAAAAATAATTTTTAATATATTTTTAAATAAAAATACTTAAAAACAATTACTAGTTACAATACCATTAATGTGGTTTTTGCAGCTGGCCAGCTTCTGTCATGCAATAACCTGCGGAGACCACCTACTTTTAGCAATGAAAAGGTTAAAGCAAGGTTTTGATGGTTTTAAGGCAAGGTTGTTAATTTAGTTACTGATTTGTTTTTTTTTAATTGGAATATAATATTTTGATTTCATAGTGTTTCGGCGTAACATTTCGGGATTTTATTTTTTATATATAATTAATTATATATATATAATTAAAATATTAATTTAACAAATATAATTCAAATTCAAGATAAATTAACTTTAAATTATATAATAAAAATACATAATAAAACAAATATAATCTCAAAATTAAAAATATCTCTAAAATTCTAAAATATTATGAAAGTTATTAATAAATATGAAAGAAATTAAAAAATCAATATCAATGAAATAGAAATAAACATGATTTTTTTTATTTTTTAACAATTATTTTTGACAATTGTATAGAAAAATGATATAAAAATATCAAAAGAAAATTAATTTAAAATAAAAAAAATAATTTAAAAATGAAATGATAAACATGAATTAAATAGACAACTAGACTTGGATCTGAAATAAGGAGTGGTGGTGGTGGTTTCTATCTGTCAATATCAATAGGGTTTGGTAAAAGCTGAAGCTACCTATGTTTAGCATCTACGTAAATTAGAAGTCCATAATTTCAAGACTTGCATTTAATTCTTTGATTTTTTGTTTCAGGGCCGAAACCGCATTGATGATAGACGGATGATACCGACGCGTGTCGGTTTATATTTGACCGAAAAAATTAAAATAAATTGAAATTTAAATTAAGGTAAAAATTATGTTATTTTTTTAATTGATATCGGACGAAACAAAATGAAATTGACCTATATATAAAGAATGGATCATAGATAGAAGCTAATTAATTGAATGTTTTAAAACGCGGTTAAGGTTTTTTTTAAATATTTTTTGTTCAAATACATTAAAATAATTTTTTTTTAAGAAAAATGATTTTAAAATTGAAAATGATTTAAAATAAAAAATAAAAATATATTTTTTAATTTTTTTAAATATAGTGATAACAGACTAAACAATGCAAGTTGTTAGTAGAGGCACAAACAGACTAAACATTGCAAGTAGTTAGTACTTAGTAGAGGCACAAAACACATAGGTATAGAACTAATGGATCTGGTTACACATCAACTAGAAACTAGTTTTAATTAAATTTTATAAAGAATATTTTTTTAGAAAAACTAAAACAACATTATTCTGTTTTATAAAATTAAAAATATTTTAAAAAAATTAAAAAACATTTTATAATATTTTTTTTTATAAAAACATTTTAAAAATACGTAATCCCGCGTAGCCATCTCTATTCATCGACAAGATGTACGCTAACCTTGTACGACGGTAGTTGTGGTTTATTACAATTATCGAAGAATCGATTGTACGATGAACAGATAAATTGTTGCTACGTTAATGAAATAATTAGCTAGTTGTTGCAGAGGAGATTAATGGAGACACCCACTGACTAATTACTTTATTGATGTGAAAGGGAAATGATCTGATACATTTATACTTTCAAGTAGGTAGATAACTTCAAGTTTGTCATAATCGTGATTTTAACACGATATAGAATGTGTTTTTGAAATTCAGATTATAAAATCATAAAATTATAGCTGAATTTTTTCGTACAAAAATTATAAAATCACAGCTAAAATCATGTAGGTAGAAAAATCATAAAATCATGAATAAAATATTTTTAAATACAATACATCATAATTATGGCCATAAAACTTCATTAGTTAAGGTTCATACATAATTTAAAATAACTTAAAAATATATTACAACACAATTATGTCCATAAAATTTCATAAGGTAAAAACTAATAAATTTAAAACAAATCTTCAATTGGTGTGCAATGTAAACTAAAACCAACCTCATTTTCATCCCCTCTTTATGTCCAAGACTTGTATCAATAACATCACTATCGAAAAGATTATTAGTACTAGCACTGGTCATCTAGTATATAGTTAATAAAAACTTTTTATTTTATCTTGACCGGAAAATACTTAATAAAGATAGTGAAATATTCAAAAATATTTTTTTATTTATTGATTATATATTCTTCATCTTTCCATTGCTATGTATTTTATTTTTTCAATATAATCTCTTTTAACAAGCTTGTAAAAATTAAAACACCAGTAAGTTTATGTTTATTTCTCATAACATAGTCAAACTCTAAGAAAAATAAAATTCAACTTAGCACCACCAAACATAGAACATTCAATTATTGCAGGAAAAAAACTATTGTTATAAAAACAAATACTTTCCATCAAACAAATTGCAAGAAACCGTGAAAGAGAAATTCACTTATTGTCAACAAGGAATGGTAATCAACGTTACAAGACCTAAGACATTCGAGCAGGGTTCGCTGTCTATAGCATTCCTCGTTGAAAAACAAGACACCAGGTTCATAAGAACCTTGCTGATCCTCGAGTAACGAGTTCAGAAAATATTTATCTAACATCTATCTGTAACCCCCCAAAACTCGCAACTGTTCTTCATTTCCAGGCACTTTCATTCCTGGATTTGGAAAAACGAGTGACAGTGCTTTGCTCTTATAACTCCTAAACTTGACCCATCTCAAATACTTCAGCATTGAAATCTAGAAACCCCAATTGAAGATTAACTAACCTTGAGAGGCGACGACGACGACAAGCTGAGAGGAGAGGATGATTTGAGAGATTAGAGGAGATCATACGTGATTTGAGAGGAGAGGATGATAAAAACCGAAGAAGAATTGGGGAAAACTGAAGAAGAAACTTTAATTAAGTTAGTTTTTACGAGAATCAACCGGGATAGTAAAATCGGACCAATCCGGTCCGATTTTACGATCCGGACCGATTTTAGGTTTTTTTTTCGAGTTTAAAGAAAACCGATTTTTTAAATTGATTTGACAAGTTTTACTGAGTTGACTCGCAAAATCATACGATTTTGCGAGTCAACTCACTAGTTTAACAACCATGGATAACTCGATTATAATTAAATTATTAAAAGATAATATAAATTAAATTTTAGAGTTTTACCTGAACTTAAATTGGTAAGCGAAATAATTCTTCTAAAATACTAGTTGACCAAATGGTAATAAGTTTAATTTGAAAATGGGATTGAATTTATTTTTTAAAGTATTTTTTATTCAGAAATATATTAAAATAATGTATTTTTATTTTTTTTTAAATTATTTTTGATATTAGTACATGAAAATAATTAAAAAACATTATTTTTTAAAATTTAAAATACAAAAATAAAAAAAATCAATTTTTTTTTCAAAACACTTTTAAAATTTAGTGATAAACAATACCTAAATCTTACTATATTCAATAAGCATACCTAACATCAAGGTTAAGTGGCAAACAACATAGACTTTATAGAATAATATAAATATCTTATAACCTTACGAAACAACCTACTCAGTTTGTAGCCATATTATTGACATGCACAGTGTGGTAAACTGAAGCACAAATTAAGGTGCAGAAAGGTAAGTGAGAGTAGGAAATGTGGAAGCTTGAGGAGGCAGAGGGCCATGATCCATGGCTGGTTAGCACCAATAATTTTGCTGGAAGACAAGTCTGGAAATTCGATCCTGATCTTGGAACCCCGGAGGAACATGCAGAAGTAGAAAAAGCTCGAGAGAAATTCTCTCAGAACCGATCTCATGTCAAAGCAAGCAGTGATGTTCTCAAGAATTTGCAGGTGACGCATCTAACTTTCCTGTGATATTATACACGCATGCAGAAACTCTCCTGTCAATCAAGCAAAACCAGACCTGAGTTGAGTTGAGTGTGCATGCATGCTCCATGCTTCATCTCTAGAGCTTCCATTTCATGTCAGATTATATTGAAAAGTAATACCTTTCTGCTTTAATTCAAGCAATGCTTGTTTCAAGCTGGTTGAGTAGTTCAATGGCTATATATATATATTCAAGTTTTACGTGCCCAACTAAGATCATTAATTACCATATATACTCCTTCTGATCATGAACTTGTCCAGCAGATTTCATCGATCTTATCATTTATTGTGTTTTCATTGAGCTCGAAAATGCAGCTTATCAGAGAAAATGGGATCGATCTGAGTATACCATCAGTGAGACTGGGAGACGGAGAGGAAATAACCTGTGAAAAGGCTGAAATTGCGTTGAGGAAAGCTGTTCGCTTCAGTTCAGCATTACAAGCAAGGGATGGGCACTGGCCTTCCGAATTTTCAGCCCTCCTGTTCTTGCAGCCTTTTTTGGTACGTCGTGATTTAAGAATGCTGTTCGTGCAGTTTTTTTTAATGTGAAAAATACTTTTTAAAAATTAAAAAATATAATTTTAATATATTTCTAAACCAAAAAACCACCCTAAAAACAACCTTTTCACCTTGCCGAAAACAATCTTTAAATATATAATATCTTCAGGTGCTCGCCCACTTCCTAGTTGCGTGCATTTTGCACGTGATACTGATATGTATAATCTGATTGTGATTTATATTGTACCAGCTTGGTGCGTCTTGCATGTGATATGACTTGTCGGTATTCAATTTTTTTATTTTATTTTAAAAAATAATTAAAATTAAAAAAAACAATAAATCTCAAAAATATATTTTGAACGTATTTATATTGTTTTCGGCGTTTTTTATAAAGAATTTAAAACAAAAGAGAAAAAAATATATATTTGATTTTTAGTTACCGTAAAGAGAGTACCAATTTGAAAATTAAAAACTCTCTCACCCGAACTATTTTTTTAATTAAATATTTTGTAAAAAAACTATCTCATTTAAAAACTCAGGTTATTAGGCGAGATCTCAAGATATAATTTATATTATTTTTTAACATACCCTCTCAAGTGAAAATCTTTTGGAATTGAAACTTGCACACAAACTCACGATATCTTTTGCTTGATTTTTATCAAATAAAATAAGAATTGTGAGATTCAAACTTGTGACTGTTGAGTCTACAAAATTCTGATACCATATCATAAAACCATCTCATCTAATACTCAAGCTACTAGGTGAGACTCCAAAATATAATTTATATTATTGTATAACATAGTCTACAATTAATTTATTTAATTCAAACTCGTTTTCTTTTTGTCATGTTATGAATTGATGCTTTCAGGCTGAAGAAGAGTTTTTTATATATATAAATTGGTGGTTGTACCACACATAAAAAAAAAAAGAAACAAACTTTTATCTCTCCCCTATAATGGTGATTTTTTCCTAAGTAGTCAGAACAGGCATTAGATTTTGGCCCCCGTCTAATAAGCCTGCATATTCACATTTATTCTGTACTTGAAAAAATAATTCATGTCAATAAATGTTAATTAATATTGCACCTATCTCACAAATTAAAATCATGATCTAATAGCTCATAATTTTCTTCATTTTTTCTTGTTATTTTTCCATATTTATCATTCCTTTTAAAAGTCAACTGCCTTACGTATTCTACACTTAAATAATTAATTAAAACATATTAAGGTGAGCACTTCCTCAAAGTCAAGTAAGCAGCAGCCCCGAATTTATATTATAAAAGATTAAGATCTAAGAAGGGATTATTATAATTCATTAAGTGATGGCATTTTTTTTGGTACATCGAAAAAAAAAAAAAGTAAGTGATGGCTAAGTGTTTGAAATGCAGGTTATCGCTCTGGAAATTACTGGAACCCTAAACACAATCCTCTCATCTGAACATAAAAGGGAAATGGTTCGATACATCTATAATCATCAAGTAAGTACATGATATCAACACCAGAAAGCCCTGCTTCTCCACCGTGGAGACCACCGTACACTTCATGTTTTAGGGTTTGAAGCGATATGTGGATAGAAACACTCTCTATTCGAGTTAGAACATGTATTTTTTGTAAGAATCTGAGATAACCAAGGTTTTACTCGCTCACCTGGATTCATTAAATACAGTTTTCAGAAATGGTTTCCTCGAATCCTAAAAAAAAATATAAACACACACACAGACACTAACAATTAGGATTTGTTGATTTGCAGAATGACGATGGGGGATGGGGCTTCCACGTTGAAAGCCAGAGCATAATGCTATGCACAGCACTTAACTATGTGTCCTTGCGTTTGCTCGGAGAAGAACCTGAAGGAGGCAAAGATGGAGCTGTGGCGAAGGCCCGTACATGGATACTTGATCATGGAGGTGTAACACTGATATCTACCTGGGGAAAATATTTTCTTGCGGTAAATAATCAGCAAATAGACTCAACCTGATTACCTCCATCTCTATATCATGACTATATTTATGCAGCTACTCAAATCTTTGAATTTATTTATTTTCCAATAAAACTAAGCATTGAGATATTTATTGATTCTGTAGTTGATTGGATTATATGAGTGGTCTGGCTGCAATCCAGTGCCTCCGGAATTTTTGCTTCTGCCATCTTTCCTTCCTTTCAATCCAGGTAAAGAAGGTTTGGACTGCAGCTATTGTGAGAAACTGTAATGGTAAACTCGATTAGAGAATTCAGTATTTTTTTTTAAAAAAATGAACCCAGTTCATCGGACAAAAAAATACCCATAATTATTTTAATAGTTTAGTGTAAATTAAAATTACACTGCCCTTCTCGGTACGTCATTATTCTTACTATTCAAAAGTGTGAAAATTTGAGAAAAATATCTTTCACCAGATCTTAAGGAGATTGATCATTGTAATATACTCTATATTTTCTTGAATATTGATTGCTTTATGCATCTTCTCCCTTTAATTAATTAATTAATTAATCATTCACACAATGCAGGAAACTTATGGTGTTACTTTCGCACGGTTTACATTCCCTTGGCTTACTTGTATGGTAAGAAATTTGTGGCACCAATCACCGATCTTGTTATATCACTAAGAGAAGAACTCTACATTGAACCATATGGTGAAGTAGATTGGACTAAAGCTCGCAATTCATGTTTGAAGGTAATTTGTCACTACTACTGTTTTCCCCTCTTTTTAAAAAAAAAATCCGGGTGTCCGGATCAGTTTGCGTGCATCTCGACTAATCCCATGGGCCCTAAAGTTAACGATCATGTAGGTCTCCAGTCATGGTTGTCAAAATCGCGATTTTGACACGACACGAAAGGGGTTTCGGAAAATCAGATCGTAAGATCGTACCTGAATTTTTCCGTGCAAAAATCGTAAAATCACAGCTAAAATCGTGTATGTAGAAAAATCATAAAATCGTAAGTAAAATATTTCCGAATACAATACAATATAATTATGGCCATAAAACTTCAGTAGTTAAGGTTCATACATGATTCAAAATAACTTAAGAATACATTACAAAATAATTATATCCATAGAATTTCATTAGGTAAAAACTAACAAATTTAAAATAAATATTTTGCTGATGTGCTATATAAATTAAAATCAGTCTCATGACCATCATTTTCCTCGTTATTTTTAATACATTCATCAAAAGCATTACTATTGAAAGGCTTATCAGTACTAATACTGGTACCAACACCGATATTGCTAGTACTAGCTCCAACTCTAATAAATTATTTTGATATCAGGCAAATTATTTTGATATAAAGACATAAAAATGATTTAAAAACATTAAATTTTTTTAATTTAAAGTAAAAAATAAAATAAATATTTTTAAAAAAACATTTAAGTATAAATTTTAAAGTTAACATTATTGATTTTCAAGAGTGATTCTATATGTATATATATCCCCTCCGGTTTTAAAATTTTGAAACTTTACAGAAAGAGGGGGGCGGCGACTTTTAAAATTTTCAAATTTTTGCAGGATCGTAAAATCGGAACGAGTTTGTCCTATTTTATGATTTTGTCCGATTTTAACCGAGTTTGACCAAAATCGATTTTTCTACCCGGGTTAACAAGGTTTGATGAGTTGACTCGCAAAATCGTACGATTTTACGAGTTAAATAGCGATTTTGATAATCATGTCTGTAGTGGCCATCATAATAGCAACCACAGAACATGAGATTATAAGGAGAGAAAACTTCTTAGTCCCAAACTCTTACTATTGAACCATTTACGACTATATTTTCCCCTCCTTATTTGATCACTGTCGTTCTTGCAGCAACCGTTAATATAACATTTCTAATTTGTTTTATTGAAATATTGTTAATGGGCACTTTTGAATACAAATTTAAAGTGGAAGTCAATCTTTTTTATGATTAAAATTTTATTGGAAATTTAACATGGAATATTAATATAACTAAAATTCCTTATGATTGAATAAAAAATTGATTTAAAAAAACTTACGGTTGACATTGTGAAAAACAGTAACTTTCTATATCCCATTTAGAAATAAAAGATGGTTTTTTGTAGTTTATAATAATGAAAATTTGAAAAATCATAAATAAACCTTAATAAGTAGCAAGGTGTAGTCCACATGCATGTGCTTGACTTAGCAAGGTGTACTCATGATCTTAGAGTACACTACCGATTATTGAAGGTCCTGGTTTGCTATTTGAAGATGCATCAATATTCCACATCAGCACATTTATAGGAGAGGATCTTGAAGATCAAGATTCCATATTATATCATCCCAATTTGTTTCTTTCTTATTAAAAATCACATTATTGTGATCATTCCAAACAAACTAAACTATAACAAATATGAACATATTACTCTCTTTTTTTAGCATAAAGACTCTTACCATGTCATCCCATGATAAGAAAAACTCATTTAGAGATTAAGGTTTACATGGTCGTTAACTTCAGGACCCGTAGGATTAGTCGATGTGTGCACAAACTCGCCCGGACATTCACGTTAATAAATAAAATGAGTCACAACTTTATTTATTTTCTTAACACAAAAATAGTTTAAATCATCACCTTGAAACATATCTCTTAGACACAAAGTGTTTTATAGGCAATTTATTCAAGATACAAAGCCAAAAATGTTGCATTGTGTTTAATCTTTCTGTTGCATTTTCTCCACCTTCTGTAGAACGTGTGTTTGTGATTACTGTGAGCAGCTAATAGGGTCGTGGTAGTGTTATTGGCTATACGAAAATGTCTAAGAGATCATAATGAATGAAAAAATATTTTATCAAAATTAGATAACGTTCATTCTCACCCTAAGAGAATATTATCTCTTAGAATTTTAGTTCTCCAGCGAGCATGACTGTACAATCATTATTGTGTTTTCATATCATTTCACAGATATACTATTTTACTTCGATTGGATTGTTATAAAAAAAATTATGAAGCATTTGAGAAATATTTTCCAAACAAACCGGTAGTTTAAAATTAAAATAATATGAAATTGTTTTGGATGCAGAAGGATCTATACAAGCCTCACTCTCTCACAGAAAATGTTTTAAGCAGTGTACTCTATTACTTTGTGGAGCCACTCTCTACACTTTGGCCTTTCTCGAAGCTAAGAGAGAAAGCACTGGCAAGAGCAATGAGGCTTATTCGATATGAAGATGAGCACACTGGATACTTGACTCACGCTTCTGTGGAAAAGGTATATCGCTTCTGTGGATCTAACAATGAGGCTTATTTTCTTGATGAAATTAACTTCCATTGATTCAAAATGTTCGCATTAATCCCAATAAAATTATGCTTTCGGGCTTTACAACATTTGCAATGCTTGGGAAGCTCTATAAATAGGCATTAAATTAATCATCTAATTAATCATGAAGTCTGGTAACTGCAAAAAATAATGTTACTCTTAATACAATGATTTAAAGTTGATCGAAGATGAAGAAGGTGGCTGGTAAACTTACAAAACAAGTCTCTCTAGTTAGGTAAGGATCCTTTGGAAATTAAGTTAGTAAATATATGAGGGAGCGGATATATATGAGTAGAGAAGATCAATTAAGTAATCAAATGGCTGTCTCAAATTCATAACTTTCATAACTAGTCATTTCATGCTTGGTTCACATATAAAAATTTCAGAGTTTGAACATGATCGCCAATTGGGCTGAGGATCCTACTCAAGATGCACTCAAGCGTCACATAGCTACAGTCCCGGAGAACTTGTGGGTTGCTGAAGATGGAATGAAAGTGCAGGTTATCTGATCTCATCCACATTTATTAGAATATTTTTTCCAACATCGAAGAATTGCTGAATATTAAATGTGCTAATTATAATTTATTTATTTATTTTGGGGGGGGATAGAATTTGGGTTCCCAGCTGTGGGATTCTGTTTTTGTTACTCAAGCAATTATTGCAAGCAATCTCACTGATGAATATGGCTCAACTCTTCGAAAAGCCTTCAATTTCATCAAGCTTTCACAGGTTAAATTTCTGTCCTGCTGGTTTTATAAACCGCATAACTTGGTATGCTAACCTTGTTTCATATATATTTATATTAGCATTGTTTAATAATTAATGTAAAAATATGTACGTATTTGGTTTCTAATATTTCTTTTTGTGGAGTAAATTATTTATGTGAATAAATATCTATGAAAATGATAGAATCCGTAAACTGCGTTGGTTGAAGGCCATTAAGTTAATTAATTAACTTTCTAAGAAAAAAGTTTAATTTGTATAAACATTAAAATTAACAAATATAGATTTAATTCATCTATTAATTAGATATCTATCATTGTACTGTTTTTTTTTTTGGTTTCAATATGAAATCATAGATCCGGAAAAACCCATCGGGAGATTTTCAGAGTACTTATCACAAAATTTGTAAAGGAGCATGGACTCTTTCTGTCAAAGATCAAGGTTGGCAAGTCTCAGACTGCACAGCTGAGGCACTAAAGGTATTTCTAATATTGAGCAACACCTTATAATTACTATTGTTATTTTCTGCGTAACACAAATGATTAACAAATATCGTAGGCTTTACTCACTTTCTTTTTTTTGATAACCGGGATCTCCGGGGTAACTTAAGCATACCACACTAATCCCTGTACCAATTGAAATTGCAGGCTTTACTCTTGTTATCACAGATGCCAGCAAACATTGTTGGCGACACAATTGAAGTGGATCAGCAGTTATATGAAGCAGTGGATTTCCTTCTTACCTTGCAGGTGAAATTGAGTGCACTTGAGTTGTCCTGTTAGATTTCTATGTATGATATCGCATGTCTATATATAAAGTTTTTGTTTCGTTCCCTAAATTAATTGTGTTTGATCCTAGAGCGAAAATGGGGGGTTTTCAGCTTGGGAGCCAGTAACATCACCACAATGGATGGAGGTGATCATTGCTTACAAAATATATATATATATATAACACAACATTTTCCGAAACAAGAAAAAGTAATTCTCTATTTTTCTTTTTTCTTAGATGTTGAATCCTACAGAGTTATTTGGTGGTGTCATGGTGGAAACTGAGTATGAAATTATCCACTTCTTCCTTGCGTTAACTTTACTTATTTTATTAAATTTAGCGTGCGTGCACAAGTACTGCACATGCAAGCGCATAACAGATACAAAAAATGATGAGACATACATATTGACATTTTTTCATATCTGTTGTTTAATTTTGTGGTTTTAGATATGTTGATTGCACAGCATCAGTCATTCAAGCTCTTGCTTTGTTTACTCACTTACATCCCGAACACCGAAGGAAAGAAATAGAAACGTCGGTTGTTAAAGCAACAAATTACGTCGAAAATGTGCAGATGGCCGATGGTTCCTGGTGCAGTATTTTTCCTCTCACACGCAATTACATGTTGAAGCTATGAATTTGACTCAAAAATTGTTGATTTGTGCCCCTGTAACATTCTACGAACAGGTATGGAAACTGGGGGGTCTGCTACACATATGCGACATATCTCGTGTTGCGTGCACTGGCAGCGGTTGGCAAGACATGTCGCAACAGCGAAGCTGTGTGCAAAGGTTGTGATTTTTTACTCTCAAAACAGCTCGAGTCAGGAGGCTGGGGAGAGAGCTATCTTTCTTGCCGAAACTTGGTAAATCTTTTTACTTTTAATTGTGTTTTTGGTAATTAATTCTATTAGTTGTAATTAGCTTAGAAAGAAAGATATTACATAGTTATCATTTTCCTCTTTGGCATTTCAGGAATACACACCGCTGGAAGGAAACAGATCAAATTTAGTACAAACCGCGTGGACAATGGTGGGTTTAATTCATGGAGGGCAGGTTAGACATCAGAACATAAATATTGTAGTTACAAAAATTATTTATTAATACTATTATGAAGCAATATAGTAATATGTAATTATAGAGTATTATAACACTGTAACCTCGATATGATGAGATCAATATCTAATGTATATTTATATTTCTTAAACAGGCTGAAAGGGATGCAACACCTTTACATCAAGCAACAAGATTATTGATCAATTCACAGCTTGAAAGTGGTGAATTTCCTCAGCAGGTAATTAGAATTTAACAATAATTTGCATATGAAAAAGTTTTTTATAGTTATGTCCTTTGTTATTGGATCTTATTTTCTACTGAAACTATACATGTCCTCATCACTTAAATTAGGTACAAAGCAGAACATCCACAATTAACAGTAAATTTATCTGAAAGATGAAGCTAAAAGTTCAATATATATAGCTAGATCTTCATGCACTTGATAATATATATTTCATTTAATGGGAATTTCCGTCCAGATGGATATAGTTCATGAAACTTTAGTTCAAATATTTACTTTCACTAGTTTGATTGATAATGAAAGGACCTGAAATCAAAATGTTTTATGCTAATCTTTTGATATATATATTCTCCGTCAACTCTAATTCTTTTCCTTTGTCTGTACTTAACCACAAAGTATTCTTCAATATTACAGGAAATCACAGGGGCCTCTGTGAAAACCTCTATGTTACATTATGCTTCCTACAGGAACATATTCCCACTCTGGGCTTTGGGTGAATACCATAAGCATGTGCTGCTGCCTAAGAAAAACATTTAGGTTACATTTGGTTGGTGTGGAAGTGATGAGCAAAGAACAATAGCATGGTATTTCAGAAATAAATTCTGACAATAAAACTCTATTGAATATCCTTTTTAAAAGATTTTGGAGTTCAAAATAAATGTTTGTTTGCAAGTTAATTGATCAACAGTTATCACTTCATTTCATCAAATACCTTTGTATGGAATCAAAGATAATTGATTTGTTATTTTTAAGCTTTCCAAGTGACAATTTCCTCCTTTTTTTTTCTTGACATTGTTATTTAAATTTATGTTTTTTATGCTCATCCCGTTTGAGGATTTGAAATTTTATAAGATGGTGGTAGTTCTGGAGAAAGTTTAAAGGTTTTAGTATTAATATAATCAAATCATGTTTGTATTTTATAAAATATGAAAAGGTAAATTGGATACAATTAATATGTATCATAACTTGATCCATTAAATCCATGAGCATTCTAGATGGGATATAGTGAAGATTAATATCTAATATTTTTCCCATCTTATATACATGATTGCCTTTATATAGAAGCTTTGTATCTTCGTGCGTGAAAAATTAAATCATTTGTATAAAGACTTAAATTTTAAATATTATGATTTGAAAGAGATTGATAGTATTTAATAGTTAAAATCATCCATAATGAGGTATGGTAATTTGGTGTATTCCAATATTAATCTATTACAATAAGATACTCGTCTCCTTGAGTGATTTAATAGAGAAATCATATTTTAAAAATCTTTCCTTATAAAATTTCAAAAAATGTTATTTAGAAACAACTACATCTTGCTTAAAAAACAATGATTTATCAGGTATTTTAAAATGTTGTAAGACTATAATTTATTTTAGATCAGTATGATAGTAATGAAATTGTTGTTTTTTTCTAAAACAAGAGGGAAAAGAAAAGAAAAGGTACTTCTTAAAAAAAAATATATTAATGAAATTAAGAAGAAGAAGAAGAAGAAGAAGAAGAAGAAATTGGGGTGATATATATTAGCTGCATGAACATGAGTCAATAATGGACAAGGTCGGGTTGGCAATTTGGCATCAAGTCCACCGGGCTGGTGCAAAAATAAAAAAAGAAATTAGTTAATAAAAAAAGATGAATATTAAATTGTCAACATGTTATCACTGGAAATAAACCATACAAGCCATGGCACCCGCGCCTCGTCGCGGCCGGAACCATATTTTTTTCAACGTAAAAAAATATTAATTATATGTGATTTTTTATTATAATATAAATTTAGACAAAATAATAAATCTGTGCAAAAATCTTGTGAAGTGCATGTTTTCTATAAAATATATGAATTTTAAATGGATATAATTTTATCTGTATAGTAGGTTTCAATAAAATAATCAATATAAAATTATCATTATCATTAAAAAAGCAAGAATATTCGGATATCTGAATTATTGAATACATTGTATTAACAATAATTCATTTTATAATTCAATTTAAATTAAACACAACAAACAAAATATAAATTATGAAAGAACCTGCATTAATCAAAAAACAAAAATAAGTAGTTAATTTTCTATCTCCAAAAAAAGAAAATATAAATTGAAAATTCATCCTTACGTTACTGTCATTATCATTACTATAACAGTTAAAATTATTATCAATATTAATTCCCAAATAGTGGAAATCATTAAATTGACCAGAATAATTTAAAAAAAGTAAAATATTTTGCGAAAAAAACAATAAAAAAATCACTAAAATTATCATTATTATTGCGCATATAATAAAATCATCTGATCAAAAAATTAGATAAAAATAATAGAAAACAAAAAAAAAAGATCAAAGAGAAAAATGAAGCAATATTAAAATTAAAATAACCACCAACATAAATTAAAAATTTAGAATTGAACTGAATAAAAATAAAACTCCAATAAAAAATAAAATGACAAAAATTCAAAACAAAAACCAAAATTTTAAATGAATGAATACGGACAGAAAATAAACATTGTCCAAGAAAGATCGAAAAAAGAAAAGAATCAATACTACATAAAAAATTAAAAAAATAAGTGCCAAAATAAAAAATAATAAATATAATTAATTCCAATTGAATGACAAAACTGCAACAAATCAAAACCTTAGGACAGAAAAACAATAAAGAAATTTTTAAAAATAAAATTCAGTGTAACCAATATAAATTAAAATTTCAGAATGGAACGTAATAAAAATAAAACCCCTACAAAAATTAAACTGACAAAAATTAAAAATAAAATCTAAAAGCACAAATGCCATAATATATGGACAAAACAATAAACATTGTCCAAGAAGGAGCAAAAAGCAAAATAATTAATATAAAAAACTAAAGAAATTATATATATATATATATATATATATATATATCAACGCATTTGCTCAAGTGTTTTCCTTTTGTTATAATTTAACATAATTAATACAAAATAATTTTTAAAATATTTGAGCAAAAGCAATCATAACAATAATAATAAAAAGTTCTGTGCTTGAACCCTTTTACTTTACCTAATGGTATTTTTGTGTCTCATAATAACAAAAAAATTTACAGCAATTAAAAGACAGACTCACCAAAACCAAATAATTATCTATGATCTAAATAGTACAGGAAAAATATATTGATTTTCCCATGTTATTTATATTATAATTAATATTAATTTAATTTAATTAAGTGGAAAAATAATAAAAGTATATTGCAAATACAAAATAAAAAGCAAAGGACGCAAGGAAATTCCCATGAAAGCGCCTCACTACTACTCCTTATTTCCTCTTTAATCTGAATGGCGTAGGAAAAACACTGTGGATTGCTACAGTATTTTTCCCACGCCATTTATATTATCGGTAATATATAATCAATCAACCCAAAGTGAAACTATGTGCCGCTTCTTCCATCGAGTACTTTAGTATGAGGTCATGTCACTTGCATGAATCACAAAGCAATTGGGAATTTGAGATCAATGATTTTGGTGATGATCATGAAATAATCTTGTGGACCCTCTAAATATCCCAGAGTCCTATGGCAGTAGAGGAGGCAAAATAGTGTATGTATATATATATTTTTTCATTTTAAAAAATAAGATTGTTTTTAAATTATAAAATTATGAGTAATTACAAAAAGGTTGTACCAAAATTTCTACTAGCACAATTAGCATTTAATACTATTTGAGTATTAAGTTTCTTGTATGCAAATATTTTGTTTTTGTAGAACTTTTCTTTTGTTTAACAATAATGTAGGTGTATAATTTGTTTGACTCTTTTCTACATGTTAGAGAATAATATAAATTACATTTTGGGATCTTATCTATCAGCTTAAAATTTTAGATGAGATGGTTCATTGACAAAGTATCAGAGCCATATTAACTCAGCAGTCACGAGTTTGAATCTCATCGCTCTCATTCTATTTGATAAAAATTAAGCACAAGATAATGAGGTATTGTACAAGTTTAGGCCCAAAGGATTTTCATTTGAAAAAGTGTGTTAGAGAATAATATAAATCATATTTTAGGACATTACCTAATAGCTTAAACTTTTAGGTGAATTGATTTATTGACATGGTACTATAGCCTTGTTGACACAGCGATCACAAGTTCAAATCTCACAACTCTTATTTTATTTAATAAAAATTAAGCACAAGATAATGAGAGACTGTGTAAGTTTCAAACTCAAATGGCTTTCACTTGAAGGAGTGTGTTAGAAAATAATATAAATTATATTATGGAATCTCATCTAACAGCTTAAATTTTTAGGTGAGATGGTTCTTTAATACTACCTACAAAGTGTACCATGTTATTTTTTTTATGTATAGGTTTATTTTAAAAAATATTTTTTAACAAAATATATTAAAATAGTATCTTTTTTAAAAATTTAATATTATTGAAAAACATCTAAAAATATTAACTTAATATTTTTTGGATCAAAAATAATTTGAAAAAGTTGCGGGTGGAAAATATATATAACAAAAGATGAAATCCCACTCAATGACATCACAATATTCTAACCTACCTAGAATGCTTTTTCTGCCTGTCATTTCCCATGTCTCTCACCAATTTTATAAATGATAATGATTATCTGTGGCTCTTGCTATCTCTATATATAAATTATTTAATAAATTTTGAATATTCAATAGATATTTATTATCTATTGTTATTTATTAATCAATAAAAAATAAAATAGTTAATATATATTTGAAATGTGTGTATATATATATATATATTCAATGATAAAATATTATTCATATATATGTTTTTATATCAATATTAAGGTATTATATTATATTAAAAAATATAAATACTCTACAGATATATTTATATAATATAAATATATATTTCAAGTTAGGTTAAATAAAATCTAGATCAAATTTGGCAATATCTATATTATTCATCTTGATCAATACCTAACATCAATTTAGGTTAAATAAAATCTAGATCAAATTTGTCAATATCTATATTATTCATATTGATCAATACCTTACATCAATTTAGGTCAAATCAAATCAACATCCATCCATCATCATGCTGATTTTAAGTTACCATCCCTGAAAACAAGTCATAACTAGCTAGGAAGCTACCTCTTGTCTTATATTTGCTGATATAATTGAGAAATTTATGGCTTAATCCCTTTCATTTCTTTTTCTTTTTTCTGTCCATAAATCAAGACTTGTATAGAGATATAACACTTGTGAATCTAGCATACTCTTCAACTCATTCTAAAAAGAAGAGGATAAATATAAGAAAGATAAAAATATATTTGGTTAAAGGAATGAAAATAAAAATATAAAATAAATTTGTATAATTTTACCATAATGTTCTTTATCTATTTTAAATAAATAAAAAATAAAAATTGTACAGTTTGATAAAGCACTACCTTACTCTATAAATAATGAAAAAGAATCCAGTCCAAAAGATAAGAAGATCCATTTTCTAATGTTATTCCCATCATTACAAGGAAGTTTAAGGCTTGTTATTTTCATTTACTTTTTCATGACGTGTGGAGCGTATTTGCGTTTTGTCCACTCAATTTTGTGATTATTTTTTTTCTGTTTTCAACTAGATGTCGACAAAGGCTAAGTGCCTGTTTGGCATTGTAGTGGTACCCACGTTTGCCAATCAGCATATTCAATAAGTGTTTGGTAAAGTTTTAAACGCAAAATTTTGACATGGGACCCACACAGAAATTTGATAAAAACAGTGTTTTAAGAAAAGCTCAAAATACATGCTTATGAGTTTGCGATTCCAGTTTGACAAATATATAGAAACGGCGATTCAACATTCAAATACAAAAAAATACCGTTGAAAAAAAAACCCCTAAAACATCCTCTCGCCTGCGCCTCCTCCCGTCTCTCACTTTTCTCTCCTCTGCAACTATATACCCACAACGACCCACAACTCCCCGGAGTTAACAAAACGCCTCCACTCCCTGCGGCTCCCGTCTCTTCACAAGTTGATTTTTCTAATTACTTGTAAACAGACTAACAATTACATCATAAGAAAAGAATAAGGAAGATGAACATACGAGTCAGTGGAAGAGGTGGGCTGGCTGGAGCTTGGATCCTCCATTGATTTTGAGATTATGCTAGGGTTAATGAAATTGAGAGTGGTCGTCTTAATGTAACGTATTCTTTTCTCCTAGGGGGTGTGAGTATTTATATTATATATTTGCAGTGTTAGAGGTGGACTCTGTTACGGAAATCCAATCACATTCGGCCATCTAGTCGAGGACCCTATCATGTTCCTCCACGTAACATTAACATCTCATGCGCATTTGGGCAGTCCTAATTTCTAGTAAAAAAGAGGAAGTTTAAATTAAATCCACAAGTTGATTATTTTTAAATTGATTTTCACAAGTTAAAAATATATATATAAATAAATGTGTGTATATATCAATGCCCTTTAAAGTAATTTCACAAGTTAAAAGCAATATGAAAAGTTTGGTAACCAAACACTTAAAAACTGCTTTTTTCAACCTCCAAGTGAACCACAGTTTTAACCAAACACTTCACAGCTTATTTTGAACCACAGTAAAAGCGTTTTTTTTAAAATGTTTTTTTTCAATCTCAAACACAAAAGCAAAAGCAATGCCAAACACACTTTAAAGCTGCGTGGTGGGATTGCTTTTTTTAAAAAAAAAGTGACTTATTAAAAAAAATTACACTAACCCATGTTAATTTGTTAAATTTATAATGTAAATTATAAACTAAAATAATTTAATAGAAAAAATAATAAAAATATTTTAAATAAAATTAATATCAAATGATAAAATGATAAAAAATAAAAATAAAAATTAATATTAATCAGACTTAACTTTTAAAATTCATAACCCAAGTCATTAGACAAGAAGCACAAAATCTAATTCTCAACCAATTAAATATTGAAGAATAAAATTAAAACATAAATAAATAAAACCATACAAAAGGATACAAAACAAAAAATAATTATTATAAAAATGAGGGTCAACATAGAAATAAAAACAAATAAGAGGACAACTAAATTTTATTAATTGAAAGGTGAAATAGAAAAAAAAGTTGTTTAGAAAAAGGACAATTGAAAGTGTCACGACGGCGAATTTTCGCGCTTCGCGCTCCGTCATTCCCCATGATTTGGGGGAGACAACGGCGCGCGGTGAAATAGGGGGTATTTTATAGTCGTAAAAATTACGACTATAATTATTAGGAGTCGCCACCTAGTATTAAGGTTACTAGGAACCTGGTAGTCTGCAAGAGTCTTGGGTAACGGACTTGTTGTGCAAGGGGAAGACGCATCACCCTCAATGCACCCTACCTAAGGCAAGTTGCATTGTTGTTTGATTGTTTTTCTAAGTTCAAAATTTTGCACTGCATTTTCAAAAAACCATTTTTTGTTTGCGGGTGTATTTTACAATGTAATTTTACACCGTAGTTACAAACTTTTTTTATCTACGAATGTACTTTACAATATAATTTTACATCGTAGTAAAAACTCATTTTTTATCCGTGGGTGTACTTTACAAAGTAATTTTACACCCTAATAGATAAAACAAAATAATTTGTAATTTTTTTTGATATTTTTGCCAAATTCCAACGGATAATCATAAACTGGTTACGATATCCAATTTTTGTTTTAAAGTATGAGAAAGATGCACAATATTTTTTACGAAAAAAATATGCTTGAAAAGTCTTGAAATTCGACCGTATGCATGAAAACAAATATATTTTTTTTTTTTTTTATTAATATTTTTTTTGTATTATTTTAAAAAATAATAATAATATAATAATAAAAATTTTGGGCTGGGCCGGCCCACCCAAGTGGGTCGGCCCAGTCAAGTTGGGCCAAGGGCCCAACTATGAGAGCTTGGGCTGGGGTGGGCTGGACCCGGCCCAGCTAACTGAGCTGGGCCGAGAGCAGCCCACCCCAGCCAACACACTGCACGTAATATATATATATATATATAAATACATTCACGCTGCATGAATTAATTCATGCAGCGTGCACAGTAAAGTGGTTGTCGACCGACCACCACAGGAGGTTCACCTGTCACTGCTTCCGGGTAAAGGAGATCGAAGTGGTTCTTCCTATCGTGGTGACGTCGAAAATGACGGCCTGTGGTGGCCGGAGGGAGCTCTTGAAGTGTCGGGTTTGGGCTGTCGTTCGCTGCTGCTCTTTGCTGCTCGTCGTCGTTACCAGTGTTGGAGGGAGAGTTGGACCTGATGGTGGTCACCGTGGGTCGGTTCTGTGGAGGAGGAGCTCATGGTGGTGAGGGAAAAGAGGGCTGGCTGCTGGCGAGGAGAGAGAGGGACGACGGTGCTGGTTTTAGAGAGAGAGGGAGGACTGTGAAAATGGGGAGAGAGAGAGAGAGCTGATGAAGAAGACGAAGATGATAGTCTTCTTTCGTGTAATTTTCTTGTTTTTATTTACTAAAAATCTCCTTGAATCTCTAGCAATTTCCCTTTTTTTTTCTGTGTTTTTTTTCGTTTTTTTCCCTCTGTTCGTCCTCTCCCTTCTCCTTTTCTTCGTCGTGCATGGCTGCTATTTATATGCGATAAAAGCAACCCTTGCGCGTTGCGTTGGACTAACAGCATGAACCCAGCTGAAGCTGTTGGCGGCTGTGTACCTGCAATGGAGGCTTGTCGGCAGCGGCATACCTGCAGTGATGGCTTGTCGGCGGCGTGCTGTTGAAAATTATTGAAGGTGCAAATATGTTTTAGTCCTTTAATATGTAATTGTTTTAATTTCATCTTCAATTGGCTTTAAACTTTTAATTTCTTCAATTTTGCCTCTGATTTCGCATAATTGGCTTAGAAAAAATTCAATTCGGTCTCCGAAAATTCCAACATTCTCAATTGAGCCCGAATTAATCTCAAGAACTTGATTTTTCATCGATTAAGACCTTAATAGAATTAATTTGACCAATTTAAAGTATAATTAAGTCATTGCACTTAATTAAATCCTTTAATTGGATCCTAAATTAATTCTTAAACATAATTATACTTTAAATTGGCCCATGATTAAATCAAATTGGCCTATAAAAAATATAATTATGTCTTCTAACTTAATTTTACACAGATTTATCCAATAATAAATAATTTCAGCCTTGAATCTGCATTTTCTCATTTTTGGGCACAAAAGAGGTATGATTTGGCTCCCGAAAACGTCCAAAATTTCCAAATTGATTTTTCTACCACCACCAGCCCCTTTTATTTTATTTTTGTTATTTTTGGGTCGATTTTGGGGAGTAACCCAGAAATTGGGTTATGACAGAAAGAATGAAGATAAAAAATGAAATAAAAAAATAAATTACATATTCAAGTTTTTTCCTTAAAGTCTCCATTTGGCAAAAGTCTATTACAATCCTATATATATATATATATATATATAAGTTAGAAAACCCTAATAATACTGAATAGAAAAAAATAAATTGAAAAATATTCATTTTAAATAGAGAAAAAACTAGAAATGCATCATAAAAATATAGGACAAAACTAAAAAAAACAAATTCCTAAAAAAAACGGATTATGCTTTAGTCTTTTTGTGTTAGAAGAAACTCTTTCTCAAGTTAAATCTTTAATTAAAAAATGTTGTCAATTTATAGGCCATATTATTATGTCTCTAATATTTTTGTACAAGCCACCTTATCCATTATGGATTCCTAACACAACATTTTGTGTGGGCGAAATCATTTTAGATTCCACTAAAGATTTTAATTATCCTAAAGTTGAGCAATGTTTTGTTGGACGTCAAGCCTTTTTAGTCACTTTTCAATGTGATTGTTTCTTATCTCTTCTTTGAACAAATTAGTTTGTAAGTCATGCAATTTAAATAATTTCTAAATCAATTAAAACTTTAATAGTTAGTCTAAAAGTTTTATTGATTACAAGTGTGATTTTAGTATACCATTTCTAAGTGATAGTTTTATCAATGATATTGATTTATTGCATACTATTAATATATGTATTAAAGATTTTTGTAACATCTTTGAAATTAAAATTATATTTTTATGGGTTTTGATTGGAGGATTTATCTTAATCATCAAATTTTAAATAAGTAATATTTTATTTTAAGTCTCAGATTTTCTTTTTTATTTCATACTTGAGACCTAAAATTATGAGTTAATTGCTAAAGGATATTGTTTTTACCCTATTAAGAACTTATAAAAAGGAAGTTTCTCTAGCCATTTCTATGGTCTAAGATTATTAGAGTTTTTACTAGGATTTATGGTAGTGAGATAAGCTTTAAGAATATTTCTTTCTTTTATTTTAGATCTTGAATTCTATTATGAAGTCTAGCATAAGACTACGCAAGTCCATTAATTCCTTGTCAGATCTATCAAGCTATAATGCATTTGTGCCAATAAAATGAGTTGCGATAATGTATGCAAATGTGTTAACCATGTCATGTTCAAGTTTACTTTAGACAATCCACTTTGATCAATAACTCTACGTTTCTTGATGTAAGTATAGCTGCAAGGCATGAAACCAACAATCATGAATTAAAAATTACAGAAAAATACAATTATAAAATAGCAACAGGTAAATGTTTGAACATAAACCAAAAATAAAAATAGAAGGTTGCTTCGCAGATGATTAATGGTGTCATAATTAATGGTTAGCTTCTTAATTAATATTATGATTCTAAATTACAGAAGTTCAGTATAAAAAAGGTACTGGATTTGGTTTTTTCCCCTCTTTTGGTAAAGTAGAACCTATTTATTGTTTTTACTTTTTAAAATATTTTTTATTTATTTCAAAATTTTAAAAAATAATATATATTAATGTATTTTCAAGAAAAAACCATAAAGGAGTGATTTTTTTTTAAATATGTATGTTTTTTTTAAAACCAAACACCCTTGGATGTGTTTTTACAAATTAAGTAAAGGCCATTAATTATTAGTTTTTGATAATTAGAGTATCAAGAAAATGCATCTTTATATTTTCTTGCAAGCCATGAAGACCTCTTTGTGACATTAGAGCATCTCCAATGGAAATAGGCATTTTGAAGAGTCAAATCTTTAAAATGGATGTTTGAATAGTGTATATATGGTTTTTTTGTTGATGTGTGCTCCAATGGTAAAAGCCATTTTGAAGAGCTATTTTTTTATATTATTTTAAATATAGTGCAATTATATTTGTATGTAGTTTAATTATGCAATTAATTATACAATTAATAGTAATAAGCTATATAATTAAATAATTATTTTTAAGAAACCCTCCAACAATATAATTTTTTAATATAATTATAAAAAATAAAAATAAAAACAAAAATAAATATTTTTAATATAATTATATTATTTTCTATTATTAATATTTTGTATATGCATTATTTGTTTGTGTGTGTATATATATCCAGAGCCCCCCCTTTTCTATTATATATATATATATATAGCCCCCACCCCACCCACACACACAACACACAAAATATAATTTATTAATGATGAATAGTGTTATAGCTTTCTCATTTTGACCCGCTATTAATAACGCATCAAATGGTAGCAGTCATTTTGGCTATCAAAATGATTGCTCTATTGGAGAAGAACAAATGAAATAAAAAAAGTAAAAGGGTGTATTTTTGGTTTTGACTTTTCATTTGGCTGCTCTGTTGTAGATGTAATGATGAAGTTTGTGTTTA
Source organism: Salix arbutifolia (assembly GCA_025169955.1). NCBI lineage: Eukaryota > Viridiplantae > Streptophyta > Magnoliopsida > Malpighiales > Salicaceae > Salix > Salix arbutifolia. Next base: position 756,934 of record CM045905.1, read on the forward strand.
ATTTCTTTTAATTGTTAGAGAGCAAAAAGATTTTAAAGCCAGACAAAACAAAAGCAAATTCCTTCTACCCCTCTCTTTGAGGACTGTAATCCATAGTTAAACAAACCGCTTAGTTTAAGACGGATGAAGCTCTTATTTTGTTTATCTTGAAACATACGAATTTCATACTTTTGTCTTGTTTTTCCTATGGATTAATTAAGGTTTTTTTTTCATAATTAATATATATAAACTAACACTTCTCTTTTAGATTTTAGGCCTTATTGGTTTTTGCGATGACAAATCATTTACAAAATAAATAATTATTTGTGCTTCAAATTATTGGTTCTTATGTGTTTTTATATTATTTTTAATATGCTAGTATTAAATATAAATTTAAAAAAATAAAAAAATATTTTTTAATATATTTTTAAATAAAAATACTTAAAAACAATTACTAGTTACAATACCATTAATGTGGTTTTTGTAGCTGGCCAGCTTCTGTCATGCAATAACCTGCGGAGACCACTTACTTTTAGCCATAGTTAGCAATACCGTTCCAGGTGTCGTTCTGGTTTTTCAATTGGAACGGAACGTTCTGGTTTCGGAGCATTCCGGTGTGTCGTTTCGGTATCATACTGTACATATATAATTAATTATATATATATATATATATGAAAAAAAATAAAATATTAATTTAACAAGCATAATTAAAATTTGAATTCTTTTTTATTTAAAATATTTTGGTGTTTTAAAATTATTTTGATGTACAGATGTCAAAAATAATTTTTAAAAATTAAAAAAAATAGATTTTGAACCCGGAACGGAACCGGGGCGTTCCGGACGGAATTTGACCGGAATTTCCGGAACGGACCGGAATTAAAACTGGGACGAAAACGACGCCGTTTTGTCCCGGTTTTATGAATGGAACGGAACGTTCCGGCTATTCCGGCCAGAACGGAACGGAATTAATAACTATGCTTTTAGCAATGAAAAGGTTAAAGCAAGGTTTTGATGGTTTTAAAGCAAGGTTGTTAATTTAGTTACTGGTTTGTTATTTTAATTGGAATGTAATGTTTTGATTTGAGAGTGTTTCCGCGTAATGTTTCAGGATTGTATTTTTTATATTACTTATATATATAATTAAAATATTAATTTAATAAATATAATTAAAATTCAAGATAAATTAATTTTAAATTATATAATACAAATACATAATAAAACAAATATAATCTTAAAATTAGAAATATCTCTAAAATTCTAAAATATGATGAAAGTTATTAATAAATATGAAAGAAATTAAAAAATTAATATCAATATAATAGAAATAAACATGATTTTTTTTTATTTTTAACAATTATTTTTGACAATTGTATAGAAAAATGATATAAAAATATTGAAAGAAAATAAATTTAAAATAAAAAAATTATTTAAACAAAAACAATTTAAAAATGAAATGATAAACATGAATTAAATAGACAACTAGACTTGGATCTGAAATAAGAGTGGTTGGTGGTTTCTATCTGTCAATATCACATGGGGTTTGGTAAAAGCTGAAGCTACCTGTGGTTAGCACATAGGGTTTGGTAAAGCTGAAGCTACCTGTGGTTAGCATCTACGTAAATTAGAAGTCCATAATTTCAAGACTTGCATTTAATTCTTTGATTTTTTGTTTCAGGGCCGAAACCGCATTGATGATAGACGAGATGATACCGACGCGTGTCGTTTTATATTTGACCCAAAAAATTAGAATAGATTGAAATTTAAATTAATGTAAAAATTATGTTTTTTTTTAATTGATATCAAATGTTTAACAAAATGAAATTGATCTATATATAAAGAATGAATCATAGATAGAAGCTAATTAATTGAATGTTTGAAAACGTGATTAAAGCTTTTTTTAAATATTTTTTGTTCTAAAATACATTAAAATAATAATTTTTTATTTTTTATAAATGATTTTAAAATCAACACATGAAAATAATTTAAAATAAAAAATAAAAAAATATTTTTAAAATATAGTGATAACAACTAAACATTGCAAGATGTTAGCATAGGCACAAAACACATAGGTATAGAACTAGGTCTGATCTAATGGATCTGGTTACACATCAACTAGAAACTAGTTTTAATTAAATTTTATAAAGAATATTTAAAAAAAAACTAAAACAACATTATTCTGTTTTTTATGTGAAAGAGAAATGATCTGATACATTTATACTTTAAAGTAGGTAGATAACCCGATTATAATTAAATTATTAGAAGATAATATAAATTAAATTTTAGAGTTTTACCTGGAACTTAAATTGGTAAGCGAAATAATTCTTCTAAAATGCTAGTTGACCAAATGGTAATCAGTTTAATTTAGAAATGCGATTTATTTTATTTTTTAAAGTGTTTTTTATTCAAAAATATATTAAAATGATGTATTTTTATTTTTAAAAAAATTATTTTTGATATTAACACATGAAAATAATTAAAAAACACTATTTTTTTAAAATTTAAAATACAAAAATAAAAAAAATTAATTTTTTTTCAAAACACAAACAATACCTAAATATCTTACTATATTCAATAAGCATACCTTACATCAAGGTTAGGCGGCAAACAACATAGACTTTATAGAATAATATAAATATCTTATAACCGTACGAAACAACCTACTCGATCAGTTTGTAGCCATATTATTGACATGCACAGTGTGGTAAACTGAAGCACAAATTAAGGTCCGGAAAAGTAGGTGAGAGGAGGAAATGTGGAAGCTTGAGGAGGCAGAGCGCCATGATCCATGGCTGGTTAGCACCAATAATTTTGCTGGAAGACATGTCTGGAAATTCGATCCTGATCATGGAACTCCGGAGGAACATGCAGAGGTAGAAAAAGCTCGAGAGAAATTCTCTCGGAACCGATCTCATGTGAAAGCAAGCGGTGATGTTCTCAAGAATTTGCAGGTGATGTATCTAACTTTCCTTTGATATTATATTGAAAAGCAAAACCAGACCTGAGTTGAGTTGGGTTGAGTTGAGTTTCGTGTGTATGCATGCTCCATGCTTCATCTCTAGAGCTTCCATTTCATGTCAGATTATATTGAAAAGTAATACCTTTCTTCTTTAATTCATGAGTAGTTCAATGGCTATATATATATATATATATATATATATATTCAAGTTTACGTGCCCAACTAAGACCATTAATTACCATATATACTCCTTCTGATCATGAACTTGTCCAGCAGATTTCATCTTATCATTTATTGCGTTTTCATTGAGCTCGAAAATGCAGCTTATCAGAGACAATGGGATCGATCTGAGTATACCATCAGTGAGATTGGGAGACACAGAGGAAATAAGCTGTGAAAAAGCAGAAATTGCGTTGAGGAAAGCTGTTCGGTTCACTTCAGCATTACAAGCAAGGGATGGGCACTGGCCTTCCGAATTTTCAGCCCTCCTGTTCTTGCAGCCTTTTTTGGTACGTCGTGATTTAAGAATGCTGTTCGTGCAGTATTTTTTAATGTGAAAAATACTTTTTAAAATATTGTATAAATATATAATGTCTTCAGGTGTTCGTCCACTTCCTAGTTGGGTGCATTTTGCATGTGATTAATATTGTACAAACTTTGTGCGTCTTGCATGTGATCATATCTCGTGAGAGTTGTTTGTCATTATATTTTAAAAGTATTTTTGAAAAAAAGATATTTTTTTTTATTTTACTTATTTTTTTATATTTTTTATATTTTTAGATAATTTTAATGTATTGATATAAAAAATATTTTTTTAATATATTTATGAATAAAAAAATATTTTAAAAACAACCTTAAACATATTATTAAACACAAGTAAATTTGTCACTAGCAAGGTTGTCAAAACCGTTTTGGTTGGCGTTTTGTTTTTTCTATTGGTACGGAACGTTTCAGTTTTGGAGCGTTTCAGCGTGCCGTTTTAAGGTTATACTGTTCATAATTAATTAATTATATATATGAAAAAAATTAAAAAAAAAAAAAACTAAATACAATTTTTATTTTTTATAAAATCAAAGTTGACACAACAATTTTATTTTTTTATTATATATATTTTTAATATATATATATATATATATATATATATATAAACTTACTATTGATTTGTCCAGCGGACAAATCGCTAGACAAATCAATTTTATGCTATCCTACATCACTAGATTGTCAAAGGCTTTACAATTTGTGGTTTTAAATGTTCAAAATTATCCCACATCGGATAAATAGATGAGAAGGAAAAAAGTTGTGTCTATAAATATAAATCAGGAAGCCATATAAAACCTACTTACTTGGACAAGGTCTATGTTCTTAGGGCGGTGACATCCAGTGAACTTGGGATGTGTGATGGCTTAAGGGTTGAAAAGTAAGATGATTTTTTTAAACCAAAATGGCACGGACGAAGTGATATTGATATGTTTCGGATTTTCAGCCCTCCTGTTCTCACAACCTTTTTTGGTACGTCCTGATTTAAGAATGTTGCTTGTACAATTTTTATAAGGTGAAAAATACTTTATAAAATCATGTAGATAAAAAAATCATAAAATCATAAATAAAATATTTCTAAATACAATATAACATAATTATAGTCATAAACTTTCATTAGTTAAGGTTTATACATGATTTAAAATAACTTAAAAATACATTACAAAACAATTATGTCCATAGAATTTCATTAGGTAAAAACTAACAAATTTAAAACAAAGATTTTGTTGGCGTGCTATATAAACTAAAATCAGCTTCATTACCGTCATCTTTCTCGCTATTTTTAATACATTCATAAAAAATATTACTATTGAAAGGATTATTAACTACTGGTACCTGTTAAGGAACCATCTCACCTAAAAGCTCAAGCCTGTAGGTGAGGCCCTAGAATATGATTTATATTATTCTCTAACACCCCCCTCAAGTGAAAGCCCTTTGGGCTTGAAACTTGCACACAGACCCATATTACCTTGTGCTTGATTTTTATCAAATAGAATGGGGGTGGTGAGATTCGAACTCATGACCGCTGGGTCAATAAAGCTCTGATACCATGTTAAGGAACCATCTCACCTAAAAGCTCAAGCTTATAGGTGAGGCCTCAGAATATGATTTATATTATTCTCTAACAGTACCAACATAGATATTGCTATGGTTTATTGGGGGCCTATGACCTATTGGGGGGGGGGGGGGGGCAGGCCATGGCTTGGCACAGGAAGAGGGACAACAGGGCATGACTTGGCGGCAGGAAGATTTGCATGAATTATAAGTGTAGTCTGAAATCATAAAATCGGACTGATCCGGTTTGATTTTACGATTCTAACCGGTTTGGTTCTGATTTTAATAGGGTTTGATTTTTTTTACCCGATTTTATCAGGTTTGTTGTTTTAAATTTTACGAGTCAAATCATGATTTTGACAATAATGTTCATGTCAATAAATATTAATATATTGCTCCTATTTTGTTTTACTGTATTTATAAGGTTGTTAATTTCGGTTGATGTTTTTTTTTTAAAATGGAATATAATATTTCAATTTCGAGTGAAATGAAACAATTAAGATTAAGATTAAGATTAAGATAAATATAGGTGTCATAGATTAAAATCATGATTTAATAGCTCATAATTTTCTTGTTATTTACCATATTATTTATCATTTCTTTTAAAAGTCAACTACCTTATGTATTCTACACCTAATAATTAATTAAAAAATAGTAAGTTGAGCACTTCCTCGAAATATTATCAAAATATATTTCGAGTATCAAGTAAGAAGTAGCCCCCAATTTATATATATCATAAAAGATTAAGATCTAAGAAGGGATTATTATAATTCATTAAGTGATAGCATTTTTTTTGGTACATCGAAAAAAAACCTAGGAAATGAGTAAGTGATGGCTAAGTGTTTTAAATGCAGGCTATTGCTCTGGAGATTACTGGAACCCTAAACACAATCCTCTCATCTGAACATAAAAGGGAAATGGTTCGACACATCTATAATCATCAAGTAAGCACATGATATCATGTTGTAGGGTTTGAAGCTTGTCCACGAAAGATAGTTGATCAGAGGGGGCTAGTTCTTCCACTCTCTCTCTCTCTCTCTCTCTCTCTCTCTAGACACACACAGACACTAACAATTAGGATTGCTTGATTTGCAGAATGACGATGGGGGATGGGGCTTCCACGTTGAAAGCCAGAGCATAATGCTATGCACAGCACTTAACTATGTGTCCTTGCGTTTGCTCGGAGAAGAACCTGAAGGAGGCAAAGATGGAGCTGTGGCGAAGGCCCGTAAATGGATACTTGATCATGGAGGTGTAACAATGATATCTACCTGGGGAAAATATTTTCTTGCGGTAAATAATCAGCAAATAGACTCAGCCTGATTACCTCCATCTCTATATCATGACTATATTTACGCAGCTACTCAAATCTTTGAATTTATTTATTTTCCAATCAAACTAGGCATTGAGATATTTATTGATTCTGTAGTTGATTGGATTATATGAGTGGTCTGGCTGCAATCCAGTGCCTCCGGAATGTTTGCTTCTCCCATCGTTCCTTCCTTTCAATCCAGGTAAAGAAGGTTTGGACTGCAGCTATATATTGTACGTGAGAAATTGTAATGGTAAACTCCATTAGAAAATTCAGTATCTTTCTAAAAAATGAACCCAGTTCATCGGACAAAAAAACCCATAATAGTTTAGTACAGTATACTAAACACTCTATATTTTCTCGAATATTGATTGCTTTATGCATCTTCTCCCTTTGATTGATTGATTAATTGATCACTCACACAATGCAGGAAACTTATGGTGTTACTTTCGCACGGTTTACATTCCCTTGGCTTACTTGTATGGTAAGAAATTTGTGGCACCAATCACCGATCTCGTTATATCACTAAGAGAAGAACTCTACATTGAACCATATGGTGAAGTAGATTGGCCTACAGCTCGCAATTCGTGTTTGAAGGTAATTAATTTGTCACTGCTACTGCTTTCCCCTCCATTTTTTTTTAAAATCCAGATGTTCGTGCCAGTTTACGTGCATCTCGACTAATCTCACGGGTCTTGAAGTTAACGACCATATAAGGTTCCAGTGGTTATCATATTAGCAACCACAGAACTCAAACTTGAGATCATAGGAAGAAAAAACTTCTTAGTCCCAAATTCTTACTACTAAATTATCTACGACCATATTTTCCCCTCCTCATTTGATCACTATCATTCTTGCAGCAATCGTTAATATAACATTTCGAATTTGTTTTATTGAAATATTGTTAATGGGCACTTTTGAATACAAATTTAAAGTGGAAGTCAATCTTTTTTATGGTTAAAATTTATTGGAAATTTAACATGGAATATTAATATAATTAAAATACCTTATGATTGAATAAAAAATTGATTTAAAAAAACTTACGGTTGACATTATGAAATCGACTAACGTTTTATATCCCATTTAGAAATAAAAGATGTTGTTTTTGTAGTTTATAATAAAGAAAATTTGAAAAATCATAAATAAACCTTAATAAAGTAGCAAGGTGTAGCCCACATGCATGTGCTTGACTTGGCTCGGGTGGGGCTCTAGCTTGGCCCTCAAGCCCTCAGCTTGGATTTGAGGGTTTTTTTTTTTTTTTTGCTAAACTATTTTGAACATAAATTTGGGTTTATTATATAATAACTCTTTGACCCATAAATATTTATTTCTTACAAGTTTATTTATGTATATCTAGCTAGCCCATCAATAAGGAATTTGAAGAGTTATTTCCTTCATCTTTGTGAACATTTCTTTCAAAGAACAAATATCTAGTTTTAAAGTTGAGAATTGTCAGGTTTTTATTTCTTTTTATGGCAAGTAAAAATTTAAGTTTTTCCACAGGTAAGTATTTTACACTTACACTAATTTTCTTTCATTTCTTTTTTACTTTTCTAAATAATAGTATTCAGTCTAGAATCTTTTATGCTTAATCTATTATACTATATTTTTTTAATATAAACTTAGTATCCAGGATAACGAGCTTTGATCTCTTCACTAGTTTAACTCAAGGTTGTCAATTTCATTCTATTCCACCTGAAATGGTCGATATATCTTGTTGTAGTTTAAAAAACAAAACAAACTGAAATAAATTTTATCTCGTTTAAAATCTCGACTTGTTCCGGAAATAAAGAAATTTTTCTTCATGATCTTTGAGTACACTACCGATTATTGAAGGTCCTGGTTTGCCATTTGAAGATGCATCAATATTCCACATCAACACACTTATAGGAGAGGATCATGAAGATCAAGATTCCATATTATATCATCCCAATTTGTTTCTTTCTTATTAAAAATCACATTATTGTGAGCATTCCAAACAAATTAAACTATAACAAATATGAACATATTACTCTCTTTTTTTAGCAATAAGACTCATACCATGTCATCCCGTGATAAGAAAAACTCATCTAGAGATTAACATTTACATGGTCGTTAATTTTAGAATTCGTGAGATTTGTTGAGATGCTCGCAGGCTTTCTTCAACATTCACGTTAATTAAAAAAAAATGAGTCACAGCTTTATTTATTTTTTTTAACACAAAAATAGTTTAAATCATCACCTTGTAACATATCTCATAGACACAAAGTGTTTTATAGGCAATATATTCAAGATACAAAGTCAGAAATGTTGCACTGTGTTTAATCTTTCTGTTGCATTTTCTCCACCTTCTGTAGAACGTGTGTTTGTGATTACCGTGAGCAGCTAAGAGGGTCCTGGTAGTGTTATTGGCTATAAGAAAATGTCTAAGAGATCATAATGAATGAAAAATTATTTTATCAAAATTAGATAACGTTCATTCGCACCCTAAGAGAATATTATCTCTTAGAATTTTAGTTCTCCAGCGAGCATGACTTTACAATCATTATTGTGTTTTCATATCATTTCACAGATACACTATTTTACTTCGATTGGATTGTTATAAAAAAAATTATGAAGCATTTGAGAAATATTTTCCAAACAAGCCGGTAGTTTAAAATTAAAATAATATGAAATTGTTTTGGATGCAGAAGGATCTATACAAGCCTCACTCTCTCACAGAAAATGTTTTAAGTAGTGTACTCTATTACTTTGTGGAGCCACTCTCTACACTTTGGCCTTTCTCGAAACTAAGAGAGAAAGCACTGGCAAGAGCAATGAGGCTTATTCGATATGAAGATGAGCACACTGGATACTTGACTCACGCTTCTGTGGAAAAGGTATATCGCTTCTGTGGATCTAACAATGAGGCTTATTTTCTTGATGAAATTAACTTCCATTGATTCAAAATGTTCGCATTAATCCCAATAAAATTATGTTTTCGGGCTTGACAAGATTTGCAATGCCTGGGAAGCTCTATAAACAGGCATTGAATTAATCATCTGATTAATCATGAAGTCTGGTAACTTCAAAAAATAATGTTACTCTTAATACAATGATTTAAAGTTGATCGAAGACGAAGAAGGTGGCTGGCAAAACAAGTCTCTCTGGTTAGGTAAGGATCCTTTGGAAATTAAGTCATAGATATACGAGGCAGCGGATATATATGAGTAGAGAAGATCAATTAAGTAATCAAATGGTTGTCTCAAATTCATAACTAATTAAATCAATCTTGGTTCACATATAAAAATTTCAGAGTTTGAACATGATCGCCAATTGGGCTAAGGATCCTGCTCAAGATTCACTCAAGCGACACCAAGCTACAGTCCCTGAGTACTTGTGGGTCGCTGAAGATGGAATGAAAGTGCAGGTAATCTGATCTCATCCACATTTATTAGAATATTTTTTTCCAACAGCGAAGAATTGCTGAATATTAAATGTGCTAATTATAATTACTCTTTTTTTTTCGGGTGGGGGGGATAGAATTTGGGTTCCCAGCTGTGGGATTCTGTTTTTGTTACTCAAGCAATTATTGCAAGCAATCTCACTGATGAATATGGCTCAACTCTTCGAAAAGCCTTCAATTTCATCAAGCTTTCACAGGTTAAATTTCTGTCCTGCTGGTTTTATAAACCACATAACTTGGTATGCTAACCTTGTTTCATATATATTTATATTAGCATTGTCTAATAATTAATGTAAAAATATGTACGTATTTGGTTTCCCATATTTCTTTTTGTGGAGTAAATTATTTATGCGAATAAATATATATGAAAATGATAGAATTCGTAAACTGCTTTGGTTCAAGGCCATTAAATTAATTAATTAACTTTCTAAGAAAAAAGTTTAATTTGTATAAACATTAAAATTAACAAATATAGATTTAATTCGTCTATTAATTAGATATCTATCATTGTACTGTTTTTTTTTTGGTTTCAATATGAAATCATAGATCCGGAAAAACCCATTGGGAGATTTTCAGAGTACTTATCATAAAATTTGTAAAGGAGCATGGACTGTTTCTATCAAAGATCAAGGTTGGCAAGTCTCAGACTGCACTGCTGAGGCACTAAAGGTATTTCTAATATTGAGCAACACCTTATAATTACTATTGTTATTTTCCGCGTAACACAAATGATTAACAAATATTGCAGGCTTTACTCACTTTCTTTTTTTTTATAACCGGGATCTCCGGGGCAACTTAACCATACCACAACTAATCCCCGGATCCATTGAAATTGCAGGCTTTACTCTTGTTATCACAGATGCCAACAAACATTATTGGCGACACAATTGAAGTGGATCAGCAGTTATATGAAGCAGTGGATTTCCTTCTTACCTTGCAGGTGAAATTGAGTGCACTTGAGTTGTTCTGTTAGATTTCTATGTATGATATCGCATGTCTATATATAAAGTTTTTGTTTCGTTCCCTAAATTAACTATGTTTGATCCTAGAGCAAAAATGGGGGGTTTTCAGCTTGGGAGCCAGTAACATCACCACAATGGATGGAGGTGATCATTGCTTACAAATATATATATATATATAACACAACATTTTCCGAAACAAGAAAAGGTAATTCTCTATTTTTCTTTTTTCTTAGATGTTGAATCCTACAGAAGTATTTGGTGGTGTCATGGTGGAAACTGAGTATGAAATTATCCACATGTTCCTTGCATTAACTTTGGTTATTTTATTATATTTAGCGTGCGTGCACAAGTACTGCACATGCAATCGCATAATAGATACGAAAAATGAGACATATATATTGACATTTTTTCATATTTGTTGTTTAATTTGGTGGTTTTAGATATGTTGATTGCACATCATCGATCATTCAAGCTCTTGCTTTGTTTACTCATTTGCATCCCGAACACCGAAGGAAAGAAATAGAAACGCCAGTTGCTAAAGCAACACATTACGTCGAAAATGCGCAGATGGTCGATGGTTCCTGGTGTAGTATTTTTCCTCTCACATGCAAGTACATGTTGAAGTTATGAATTTGATACAAAAATTGTTGATTTGTGCCCCTGTAAGTTTCTACCAACAGGTATGGAAACTGGGGGATTTGCTACACTTATGCGACATATCTCGTGTTGCGTGGACTGGCAGCGGTTGGCAAGACACGTCGCAACAGTGAAGTTGTGTGCAAAGGTTGTGATTTTTTACTCTCAAAACAGCTTAAGTCAGGAGGCTGGGGAGAGAGCTATCTTTCTTGTCGAAACTTGGTAAATCTTTTTACTTTTAATTGAGTGTTTTTGGTGATTAATTGTAATTAGCTTAGAAAGAAAGATATTACATAGTTATCATTTTCTTCTTTGGCATTTCAGGAATACACACCACTAGAAGGAAACAGGTCAAATTTAGTACAAACCGCGTGGACAATGGTGGGTTTAATTCATGCAGGGCAGGTTAGACTTCAGAACATAAATATTGTAGTTTCAAAACTTATTTATTAATACTATTACTAAGCAATATAATAATATGGATGATAGAGTATATATAAAGTTTGAAGCAATATAATTATATATATTGTATTATAACACTGTAACCTCATTATGAAATCAATATCTAATGTATATTTATATTTCTTAAACAGGCTGAAAGGGATGCAACACCTTTACATCAAGCAGCAAGATTATGGATCAATTCACAGCTTGAAAGTGGTGAATTTCCTCAGCAGGTAATTAGAATTTAACTATAATTTGCATATGAAGAAGTTTTTTGTAGTTATGTCCTTTGTTATTGGGTCTTATTTTTTATTGAAACTATAAATGTCCTCACTTAAATTAGGTTTTAAGCAGAACATCCATAATAAACAGTTAATTTATCTTAAAGATAAAGCTAAAGTTCAATGCTTATAGCTAGATCTTCATGCTCTTGATAATATATATTTCATTTAATGGGAGTTTTAGTCTAGATGAATATAATTCATGAAACTTTAGTTCAAATATTTACTTTCACTAGTTTGATTGATAATGAAAGGACCTGAAATCAAAATGTTTTATGCTAATCTTTTGATATATATATTCTCCTTCAACTCTAATTTTGTTCCTTTATCTGTACTTAACCACAAAGTATTCTTCAATATTACAGGAAATCACAGGGGCTTCTCTGAAAACCTCTATGTTACATTATGCTTCCTACAGGAACATATTCCCACTCTGGGCTTTGGGTGAATATCGTAAGCATGTTCTATTGCCTAAGAAAAACACTTAGGTTACACTTGGTTGGTGTGGAAGTGATGAGCTAAGAGCAATAGCATGGTATGTCGGAAATAAATTGTGACAATAAAACTTTATCGAATATCCTTTTTAAAAGATTTAGGAGTTCAAAATAAATGTTTGATTGCGAGTTAATCAATCAACAATTATCACTGGATTTCATCAAGACCTTTGTATGGAATCAAAGATAATTGGTTTGTTATTTTTAAGCTTTACAAGTGACAAGTTCCTTTTTTATTTTCTTGACATTGTTATTTAAATTTATGTTCATACCGTTTGAGGATTTGAAATTTAATAGGATGGTGGTAGTTCACGAGATAGTTCAAAAGTTTTAGTATTAATGTAATCATGCATAAAATGACACATTTTATTTTAACAAAATAACATATATCGGTCCAGTAAAAGTAAGATACTAAAAAGCATTAATAATACATTTATAATGTGTATAATTAGAGTACAAAGCATCAAACATCAAGATCAACTTCTGAAAAGTAAGATTTACAAGAATTAAGAGCATATTTGTGTTAGGTGAAAATATTATCTATAAAAGTGGGTTTGACTTCAATTTTCAAGAAATAATAAACTGATCTGAGATCTAAAAGCTTAAGATATAAGTTTGGTAAGAAAATCAATTTAGTGAGTGAAATTAAGTTACTCCCAATAAACAAAATATTATCAATTTTAACAAGTATATTGGAGATATCACCACCCACAGAAAAGATGAATAAGAGTGTATCAACTTTAAAAGCATGAATGATGATGGAAAGAAGAGAGTCACTTAAATGATTTTACCATACCTGAGGGATTATTAAAACCATACACAGAATTATACGAGCAAGACATATGAGAGGAGAGTAAAAGATGAACAAAACCATATGGTTATTCCATATCTATTTCTTCTTGAAGTGTATTATTTAATAATGCATTATGGATATAGAGCTTATGGATTTTCCAAACATAAAAGACAACAATAATAAGCATCATCTAAATAGTAATCAGTTAATTGGTTTTACTATAGGACCACCTGATTTTAAATAACCAATACCTTTTGTTTTATGTAAATCCTCTAGCAACCAAACAAGTTTTATATCACTCAAAACTACCATCAATTAACCTTTTAATTTTATAATGCCAATAATATTCATAAAATGATGAGTGGAAATTTAAAAAAATATACCATTAGAATGTAGACCATCAATATCCTCTTTCATGCTTAAGAAGTGGTTGGACTCTTGAAAAGAAAGAGGAATCAAGACTGTAATTTTTTTAAATTATCATAAATAGAGAACCATAAGATGTTTTCGTGGGGCTGGAGGAATAGAATGCCTACTAGAAACAAAAACATAAAGGAGAGAAAATTAAAAGAGACCAACCATAAAGTTTAATCCAGGAAGTGACATAACATGAGTTAATGGTGAGGATGAGGTTAAAGTTGTAATAGGTCATGGAGTTCATTAAGAAGCATAAAAAACATGTGTACAAGATAAGGCATAACACATACCTATACAATAATTAGCAGGAGAATATATATATTTGACCATTGGTTTGAGGAAGAGAATGAATCATCATTCTAACCTGAACCACAATCATTATTATCAATATTGTTCTTTCATCCACCATTAAACTTATTTTTAATATCATGATTGTGATTACCACTATAAGAACCTATAAAACTACCTTGAGACTTATAAGAATATCATTATGCAAGAGAAGTTGAAGAGTGATATGCAGGTGTCAATAATGGCGGTGTTATTATTGAGGATCCAATGATTAGTTGAAAAGGGTTTTAATGAAGGAATTCATGTGTGGGCAAGTGACTATATAAATCAGTATAATTAAATGGTTGAGCCTTGATAGAAAGACTAGTCATTAAATCTTTAAATTCACCTTTTAATCCCTAAAATATATAAAGGTTAAAATCTTCGACAACAATAGGTTCATTGTCTTTGTATTATATTGCACTCAAACTATTTGATAAAATATTTTATATGTGGAAATTATTATTGTTTGTATGATGTCTATAATACATGTATTTTTAGAGTCTTTTCTAGTTCTAACAATTTCAGCAAAATATGTTTTTCTTAGGATTATTGAAGAATAATAAAATTCATATACTAAACTTGCAGATAACTATAATATCTACAAAGATTTTAGCCCAACCTGATATATCCAACTCAGTCTGGTTCAAAAAACAATAAACGAATCATGTTTATATTTTATAAAATATTAAAAGGTAAATTGGATACAATTAATATCCATGAGCACTCTAGATGGAATATAGTTAAGATTAATATCTAATATTTTTCTCATCTTATATGCATGATTGTCTTTTTATATAGAATTTCAAAAAAACTTGCTTTAGAAGCAACTAAATCTTGCTTGAAAAACGATGATTTAATAGATATTGTAAAATGTTGTAAGATAATAATTTATTTAAATCAATATGATATTAACGAAATTGTTGTGTGTTTTTTTTCTAAAACAAAAGGGGAAAGAAAAGGAAAGGTCCTTCCTATAAAAAAAATATATTAATGAAATTAAAAAGAAGAAGAAATCGTAAGGCCTCAAAATCACATATTACTATATATCTAAATGGCGTGGGTGTTTCACTGTACACCCACGCCACTGTGCACACAGACTCATGTGCACTGTGGTTTTCGACAGTGCATTTTTTTTTTTACTTTTTTTGTTTTCTGATTATAGATTTTTTTTTCTTTTTTTTCTTTCTGATTACATGTTCAGAGTAAATTATCTCTGTGGTTTTCGACAGTACTTTTTTTCTTCTTCTTTTTTTACTTTTTTTTTTCTTCTGATTACGTGTTTTTTTCTCTTTTTTACCTGCTAGCAGAGAGTAAATTCTCTCTTTGCTTTTTAATTAGGGCACGCCTCATTTTACAGTGCATAAATTTTATAAATACATTTGATATTTTTTATTTTTAAAACCATTATATTAAAAAAATATAGATGGCGAGTAAAAAAAGTCACGGGTATTTTTTTTAAAAAAACCCACGCGTGAAAGCACTGTAGCAATCCATATTGTTTTTAAAAAAAATCGACCCAAGAATTAGTCATGGTGTACTTAAGCTGTTCGGAGATCCTGGTTATAAAAAAAATATATAAGTGAATAAAACAAAAGTATCAAAAAAAGGAAAAAAAATGTACCAGCAGGAAAGCACTTTAGAAAAAAAATGTTGGTCCGTGGATTGTCGTGGTATGCATAAGTTACTCTGGACACCCTGGTTATCAAAAAAAAATTGGACATGGAGATTAATCGTGGTGCATTTAAGCGAGCTTGGACACCCCGATTATTAAAAAACAAAAAACAAAAAATATATATAAGTAGAAAAAGAAAAAAAATATGACTATTTTACTGTGCACCAGTGCACTGTGCACACAGACACAGTGCGCTGTGGATTGCAATAGTAGTTTTTTTTTTTTTTTTGCTTTTTTTTTTCTACTTACGTTTTTTTCCTCCTTTTTCTGCTTTTTTTTCGTTTCTTCTTTTTTTTTTTGCTTTTTTTTCCTAATTATTCTTTTTCTTCTTTTTTTCCTCCGTTTTTTGCTTCTTCTTTTTTTGCCTTTTGTTTTGTATTTTTTACTTATTATTTTTTTTCATTTTTTCTTATTATATATTTTTTTTTCTACTTATATATTTTTTTGGTTTTTTGTTTTTTAATAATCGGGGTGTCCAAGCTCGCTTAAATGCACCACGATTAATCTCCATATCCAATTTTTTTTTATAACCAGGGTGTCCAGGCCAACTTATGCATACCACGACAATCCCCAGACCCATATTTTTTTCCTAAAATGCTTTCCTGCTGGTACATTTTTTTCTTTTTTTTTATAATTTTTTTTATTCACTTATATATTTTTTTTATAACCGGGATCTCCGACCAGCTTAAGCACACCACGACTAATTCTTGGGCCGAATTTTTTTAAAAACAATATGGATTGCTACAGTGCTTTCACGCTTATATATTTTTTTGTTTTCTTTCGCTTATACATTTTTTTGTAACCATGGTCTCTCAGCCAGCTTAAGCTCTTTTTTTCACTTATATATTTTTTTCAATTATATATTTTTTTTATAACAACAATCTTCGGGCCAGCTCAGGTGCACCACCACTACTCCTCGGACCAAATTTGTTTTTTGATAATCGGGGTGTCCAGGACAGCGTTGACACACCATGACTAATCTCCGAACCAATTTATTATTATTATTTTTTTTTTCCTTATACGTTTTTTTGTTCACTAATCTCCGAACCAATAATAATGATAATTTTAGTTATTATTTTTTTATAAAAATCTTTTGATTTTTTTTAAAGATTTTCCTGAAATTTTAATTTATATCGGTGATAATTTTAAAAGTAATATTACTCTATTTTTTCCTTTATTCGTTTTTTTTTGTTTTCTATTTCTTTATTTGTTCTTTAGATTATATGATTTTTATGATTTTATTATTTATGCAATAATAATGATAATTTTAGTTATTGTTTTTTTATTGTTTTTTTATAAAAATCTTTTGCTTTTTTTTCCATGGAAATTTAATTATTTTAATTGTTTTGGCAGTAATGTTAGTAATAATGGCAATAACGTCAGGATGAATTTTCAATCTATGTTTTTGTCTTTTTGTTGATAGAAAATTAACAACTTATTTTTTTATTTGATTATTGTATGTATTTTCACAATTTATATTTTATTTTTGTTTAATTTAAATTGAATTATAAAATGAACTAATCTTAATACAGTGAACTTAATAATTCAGATATCCGAGTTTTCTTGCTTTTTTAATGATGATGATAAATTTATGCTGGTTATTTCGTTTGAAACTACTAAACAGATAAATTTATATCGATTTTAAATTCATATATTTTATAAAAAACTTGCACTTGACATGAATTCTGCACAGATTTATTATTTTAGCTAAATTTACATTATAATAAAAAATACACACAATTAATATTTTTTACATTGAAAAAAATATTGTGCCGCCTGCGGCGAAGCGCGGGGGCATTGTCTAGTATAGTATATATACACACAGAGAGAGAATTGGGCTGATATATATCAACTGTATGAACAGGAGTCAATAATGGACAAGGGTGGGTTGGCAATTTGGAATCATGTCCACCGGACTGGTGCAAAAAATAAAATAAGAAATTAGTTAATAAAAAAAGATGAATAAAATGTTATCCTTAATCATCAAGTCTCAATCTTATGTTACAGGCAGGTGTTAATAATGCTTTGGAATTAACATTCTGAAATGCCTCCTCCATCGACTATTTTCTATGCCAAACCAAGCATTAACGAACAATTGAATTAGGGTTTGGTTTTAATATTCAATTTTAATGATCAAATCATCAGAGCCATCAAATTTCAAGTTCTTTTCTTCTTCTTCAAGGGATCCATCATCCTTTCAAAGAACCCGAAGTGAAACTATGTGCCGCTTCTTCCATCAAGTACTTAAAGTGAAGACGGGATAGTCCACTCCTTGCCTGAGGTCATGTCATCTTGCATGAATCACAAAGGAATTGGGAGTTTGAGATCATTGATTTTGGTGATGATCATGAAATCTTGTGGACCCTCTAAATATCCCAAAGTCCTATGGCATTAGAGGAGGCAAAATAGTATTTTTTTTTTAAAAAAAAAAAAAACGAGTGGCTGTGGACACATGTGATCTGTGAACCCAATAAAAAGAGTCGAGTCCTTTTCTTGAAAAAGGAAAGCCATAAGGTACAGACACCTCTTCTTCTTGTTTCTTTTTCACTCCTCCTGACCCCCTATCCCACCATCTCTCGTCATCCATTAAAAGCTATTTGTTTTTGCTTCTCTCCAGGTGCTGCTGGCTCCCACAATTCCTGTCCCTTCCCTCTCCGTCCCTCTACTCTATCTCCTTACCTCACTCCGAACCGCTTGTGCCCTTGGTTTTTAACCAAAACAAGATGCTCTTCTTCTCTCGGGTTTTTTTTTATAAAAAAAAATAATTCAAATTTATGGTTTTAAATATTAGGATCTATTCTCAAAGTAATTTGTTTCTTTAAATGCATTAAAAAGATGTCTTTTTAGTTTAATAGAGAAGATAACATTGTTGTTGTCTGTTGGTAATGAAGGGAATAATGATTTTTCAGACCAAAAACAAAAACAAGTTTCGCACTCCTTGCAATCAATTTTAGACTTGGTTACTACTACTCACGTTCAAAACTAATTCAAGAACATTCCTTGTCTTAATTAGAATATATACTAGAAATTCAATTGCTCTATATCAAAAAAATTCATTCATCGGAATCATCATTGCTCAATTTCCTGTCATTTTTATCGACAATTTCATAGTGATTTTTGAAATCATGAGTGCCATGAAAGACTTCACCTTACTTTGAACCTCGTTATGCAAATTAAGTGCCAGTCATGTTCTAGAAGTTTTCTTGCATGACCTACCAAATGAAGGTATTTCTCCTAGTAAACACAGTACATTCCAATTTTATTAAACTGAATGTTTGTAACTACTACATCAAAAAGGAAAAGTCTTTTTCCCTCCCTTAATTTCTTAAATCTAAACGTCACGATTATTAAATTAAAACCACGGATCTAAATTAATATAAAAAATTTATTATAGTTAAGTCATTAAAAATATAGAGTTCGTGTCAGTTTAAGTATAAAATAAACAAGAAATACTCCTGTTTAATGGGTTTCTTATACATAGGAAAATCACATAAAAGGAAAATGATTATTATTATTATCATTATTACAATTGGTGACAGGACAAGTGTTAGCGAGAGGTAAAGAGATTATAATTTGGTACTTGTATGTACTTCCGTGTTCTATAAAGGTTATCAAATAAGCACAATCCTAACCCAGAAAAGTGGCAGTGTTTTTCACACGGATGGAACAAAAATTTTGGTCCTTCGTTTCTTAAATTATGCACAAATGCCCTTGGCATTACTTATTGACGGCTGAAATCACCAAATTGCCACTTAACAGTAAATGGGTACAAATTCCAATCAAAGGACAGGTAGACGCAATGACAGTCTCACATCGTCCATCATTCAGAATCATGCTCGAGCTCACTCGCTACTGAGTTGACTCATTTCAAAGCCGAATCAACTCGGCCGAATCATTGCCCAAGAAAAAAATCATAGCAGTTGTTTTTTTTTCTTTTTTTTTTTTTTTAGCAGTGGTAACAGGAGCTTCGGTCTCCATGTATCTGCGAAACGATCAGCCATAAAACCCAGTCCGGCTCCACACGGCGTCGCGCACGCGACTCATGTCCCGGCCCTTAAGCGTCCGGCCCACGCCCTCAACCACAGAGGGCCCACCCATTTTTTGACTCTGTGCATACTCGCGTGCCAAGTACTCGTGCGGGGGAACCATCTCGGACTCTTGGTCATCGAACCCGTCATCCGAGTCATTGCACGACTCGACCGAGTTGACTCGATAAATCTTGCTCCAATCGGGCACGTTCACGGGAGCCGACGTGGCCATGTTGCGGGGAGACTGCGACGCCACGAGGTCATTCCCGCGAAACTGGTGCACAATTCTCGAGGAAGCTGTTTTGTTATTTCCAGAAGAAGAATCTTCGAAGGCCAATGACAGCCCGCCCACGTGGCGGTCATCCCGCGGGATCCTCCGGCGGCCGCTGCTAATAGACATGCTATCAAAACTGCTTTCAAGATCGGAGCGTGGGCTCCACGCTCCGTTGGAATTATGAGCGCCATGCTCACTCCGATCTGCCGTGTCATCCACCATCGACCACACATCTTCCTCGCCCAGCTCCGACACATCGTTCACCATCGGCCCATGGCCGCCTCCATAGTTATAACTACTTCCTAGCAATCTTTCACTGCGACTCGCTGTTAGCCTCCTACCTTTGGCCATATAGTGTCATATAAATTTTAATGATAAGATAAAAAAACAAAAATTGAGCTAGAAGAAGAACCCACTTGGGGAAAAAATGAGAGTACGACACCGTATAGCTATGAGAGCAGAGTAAATAATACTGTCAAGAGTCCATTAGAGAAAGGCTCCGACATAAGTAGCTTCGAAGAAGGAGACATGTATATATAGCAATTGCATTTCACTAAAAGGGAGATAGTTTTCATTTCATGTGAATTTGGAGTTCATTTCATGAGAATGGAAGACGCCAAGATTGCCATTGAACTGACAATGGAGTTGGATGTTTGGTGGGTTCACTTACTTTTGGAAGCAAGTGGAGTGCACTCACCAATGGCTGGCCGAGGGAAGAAGATTGCTGGGTGTCATGTAGAGTGGAGATCACATGAAAGACACTTGCCAAATTCGGATATTCAATTAGAATTAATGTGGGTTATTTACTACTTTTGGTTTTGATCATGTGGTAATTTCCACCTGCCAATATCACAATAATGCCATCTCTGTCTTGCATGTTTGAACGTCATAGTTTTTTTAATTCGATTAGATCCAAGAATTCTAGGCTTCTAGGGTTTTTTTAATCGAATAGAATATTAGCTTAGATAAATATAGCTTTCCATAATTTGATTGATTCAAGATAAATAAATGAATGTATTTCTGGTTTTCCATATTTTGATTTCCTGGTTAAACTCTATTATAATTTATCAGGTTTTTTTAATTAATTAGAGATGAAGAAATCATTACATGAACTTGATTGGTATTAATTAACCAAAACAAAAAAAAAGGTAGAAGAATGGTAATAATACTAAGATTTATCACACCAGCAAATTACGCCCTCTAGTAATTAATTATTATTTATTATGACTAATCCACCTTGCTAATGTTTTTTTTATTTTTACTTGACAATCCAAACAAGTCACGACAGCTGAGGTAACTTTTATATTCCACATCGTTTTTCATTCTTCTTTCAATGGGCCCCGCCCATCTTGTTTGGCAATGTTGAATTGTTGATTTGCAATCCCAACTAGCCAGGCCCCACCGTCCACGCGGATAGCCACACTAGACCTCGTCTCTCTCTACGCTTCCATCCACATCCCAACACGTGTACGCTTCCGCTTGAAGTAGGCCCACGGCCATGTCACCATCATACCACGTGGGCAGTCAGCAACCTCCAAATATTAAACGCATATTGGGGAGTGTTGTTAATATTACTTTTGAAAGGATTTTTTTTTGTTAAAATAATATTTTTTTTATTTTTTTAAATAACCTAAAAATAGTTTGATTTTTTTTTAATAAAAAATAAAAAAAAAATTTGTTTTAATTTTTTTAAAATGTTTTCAAATGCAATAACAAACCGTTACCAAAACCATAATTGTCAATTCTGTTCTGTTCTGGCCGGAACGTTCCGTTCCGTTAAAAAATCCGAGATGAAACGGCGTCGTTTTTATCTCGGTTTTAATTCCGGCCCGTTCCGGAAATTCCAGCCAAATTCCGGCCGGAACGTCTCGATACCGTTCCGGCCTTAAAATCCTCTTTATTTTGTGTTTTTTTTTCTTCTAATTTTGAGATTATGTTTGTTTGATTTTGTGTTTATATTGTATAATTTAAAGTTAATTTATCTTGAATTTTAATTATGTTTGTTAAATTAATATTTTAATTTTTTATATATAAAAAATTAATAATATATGAACAGTACAACCCCGAAACGGCACGCCGAAACGCTCCGAAATCGGAATGTTCCGTTCCAATAGAAAAACTGGAACAGCAACCGGAACGGTATTGACAACTTTGACTAAAACCATTTATTAAGAAAATCAGCAGTGCCACGAGATTTGGTGGGCTAATACATGATAATGACTATAAAATGAAGCCATTATTTTGCACAATCGATTATGATAATGATAATTCAATCGATGATTTGGTTAACCGAGGTCAAATTAAACTTAATTTATTTTTCTACCGATTTATTCTATAATATTATGAGTTAATTTTGAATATAATAAGAGGGTGTTAAGTTGAATCTGGGAAAGGATTAGAATAATCTCCACTAAGTGTTTTTTTGTGTCTTCTTGATGGGCACATTGGGCGGTTGAGAATGAAAATGGTGGGGGCACCACAAAGACTTGTCCTTTTGAATTGAACAAGAAACCTTATCATAATTCATGTACATATTTCACTATCCATTAACAGTCCAAGCCCATGGGAATTCCAGAAATCATCACCATTTTTTGAGAATTCATTGTTCGCTCGCTATGATGATGGAATAGTAGAGTGCTATAGTCGTATTATTGATGTGGGATCCTCCCCCTTTTTTTTTCTTTTTTTTTTTTGCTGTAGCAAGACACGCGATGGCCCCATTCTTACTTGTTGGGTTTGCTAGGTGTGGGCCCTGACCCAGCTCCAGCTGAATCGGTGCAGGACCTCTCACTGTTAAAATCAGCATCCTATGCTCCTCATTTGGCTTCTCCATGTTACCCACACGGTGATTTTTTAGGGATATTTTGAGTTGATTGATTCTATATTTTAAAATTATTTTTTTAAAATAAAAATATTTTATGTTTATTTTAAATTATTTTTTTTTAATATTTTTAAATCATTTTGATGTACTGATATTAAAAATAATTTTTTTAAAAATAAAATAATATTATTTTGATGTATTTCGGAATGAAAAACACTTTTAATAACATTCTTAACAACACTCTCAACCAATCACTTAGTTTATCACACTTGTTTATACATGGTAGTTGGTTCCTATTGTATTATTTTCTGAAATAAATAATATTTAGGCACGCCTAGCCTGTTTTCTATGAATAATAAAATGCATAATCTGTAGTTCAATAATAAATGAATTGAATTAAGTAAAAAATTAATTGACCATAATGCCTACGAAAAACATATTTCTCAATATTCTGAAATGATTTCTATAATTTTACTTCATAACTAAGTATAGATTAGATGAATTTAATAGAATAACATTTAAAATGCATTTTTAATTAACATAATTTTAAGCAAATCTATAGAGTATGGAAACCAAACAAATAGGGTTGGATCGCTAATCATCTCATTTTCTGTGACCAATGCCTGACCTATATAGTTTTGAACGAGAATCTAATAAAACAAATTACCTCATGTTTAACGAAATGGTCAAAATGTTTTGATGAACCTCTCACCCAACGATCGCCATGTTGTGATACAAAGCATGTGAAGTGGATCTTAGATTTGTGTCTTGTCATCCATGGAAAAAAGGTGAAACTTGACGTGAAATGTTGATGGGACAGCATGAAATATAGTTTCTTGGAAGACCTCATGGCCTCCACACGCTAGTAAATGAGCAAAAAGTAAAAGAAAAAAAGCACCGAAGTAGTCAAGTAGGGCAATGAAATTATCAGTCGGCAAATTCACAGTGGAGGAACGTGTTTCAATTCTCTGATGAAAAATGGGTAAATGAAATGAACCAGCGGACGTGAGTGATTTGCCTTCGTCTGGATCTTTCAAATTTCCAACCCCATTCGGCGGCTTCAAAAGATTCTTTTCACGCCATGTGCATATAAAATAAATAACACCCAATATTGTAGGAGCAGCCATTCTATGCAATTATATATACAATTATATATATATATATATATATATATATATATAGAGAGAGAGAGAGAGAGAGAGAGAGAGAGAGAGAGAGAGGTTTAGAGTATGCTGAATTTTTTAATCAAGGCATTATTCAATTCACGAGAGGTTCTATCTTATATCTTTCTTTTAAATCAAACCCAAGTTATTATATAAAATGAATGTAAGCTATATACACCGGCTAGCTAGTATTAAGAATGAGATTAAGATAGTGTTTAATGTTATGATAATAATTGTTTTTTAATATTTTTTGTTTAAAATATATTAAAATAATATCTTTTTTTTAATTTTATTTTTAACATAGTACATCAAAAAAAAATTAAAATCAAATCTTTATGTATATATCTAAAATAAAAACTCAGCCACTCGGCTATAAGCTAAACGGGATGTAAGGAAATATATTTTATATATATAAGAAAAATCAGTAATGCTTCAAATTGAATACATCTTACAATTTCACCTAAACCAAACCCTCAAAGGAGGAAATCGAATCTAAAACAATAATACGAGAATCAATTTATTTATTTTTAAATAGATTTGCCAGCAAAGTCAGTATCTTAAGATTCTCATAATATATATTAAAGTAGAATTTAGAGGAACTCAATGGCACACCCTAAACTTTGTATGACCCACCACTCGTGTCCTTACTTTCAAAACCCGACATCAATATTTGATAATTTGATATTCAATTGAGAGGGTTGAGCTGCAAATTGGAGGAACCTGAGCTTTGGGATGGCAGAGACAAAGATCTAGGCAATCCTGTTTGTTTGCTATTATTTTTTTTCTCCAATCAGAATCTGACCTGTTACAATAGTACTTATATTAAACAGCAAAAAACACCCGTGTTAGAAGTGAGAATTAATCGATTTGAATGATTTAGTTTTGATTAAAAAAATAAATAAACTAAACTCAAAGGCATAAAAGAACAAAAATGGCAAGTTAAATTTGGTTTTTACTGTTTTTTAAATCTAAAATCCAGACAATCATACCAAAAGCTTTGATCAAAATTAAAAAAAAAAACACCCAACTCAATTAAACTCAAGTTAGTTTTAATGAAAAATCAGGGTGATTTGGTAACCCTACCATCCGCCCTCACCCAAACTATACAAAAAAATCGAAATATACCAACCTTAAACCAACTATATATACATCTAGTGCAAACCCGGATGCCTTACATGGGACCTCGTGGTTCACAGTAATTACATTTTTTATACATTAAATGGAAGGTTAAGCCGTAGAAATCAGAATTTGGAAGCACCTCTGGGTGGTTATTCCTTAAATCGATTAATCAAATCAAAGGTTCTGGTAATGATTGTACCAGGGAGGATTGCAGGGGGGTTCTTATATTGCTGGTAATGAGCTAAAAAAATTCTGAAAGGTCACTGTTGATGATTAATTTAAATGGAACAAGTGGGTATCTTGACAAAATATAGCATTGGAATTCCAAATTGTGTTCTTTATTCCAGAAAAAACTGATACATATATACACAAAAGTATGCACAATCATCGTGTGCAGTTTCCACATTTAGCTTCCTAAATATACTCTTTGATTTACAATTGATTTGCCTATTTATGACAGAATCAGCACAATATTTGACAGTTATGTGTGCTGATATCTTTGTGCCGAGATCTTCTCCTAATACCCCTCCTCAAGGTGGAGCATACGGATTTCGAATGCCCAGCTTGCTGAGAAAGTATTCAAACTGCGTCTTGCCCAGTGCCTTGGTGAAGATGTCTGCTAATTGAGCATGAGTTGGCACATACTTGGTAGCAATGTCACCATGGATAATAGCGTTACGGATAAAATGGCAGTCTATTTCGATGTGTTTGGTGCGTTCGTGGAAGACCGGATTAGCAGCAATATGAAGGGCTGCTTGGTTATCACAGTGAAGTTTCACAGGATGTGGATGATCAACTCCAAGAGACAGAAGCAAAGCTTTTAGCCACAAAATTTCACATGTAGTGGAGGCCATGGAACGATACTCAGCTTCTGCTGAGGAGCGAGAGACCGTGTGCTGCTTCTTGGTTTTCCATGAGATAGGCGAGTTGCCCAGAAAGACAAGCCAGCCTGTGATAGAACGTCTAGTTAATGGGCAGCTTGCCCAGTCAGAGTCGCACCAGGCAGAGAGTTGAAGATCACAGTCAGCTCGAAGTAGAATGCCTTGTCCTGGATTACCTTTCAAGTATCGAACAACACGTAGAGCTGCATCCCAATGTTCTTGACGTGGTTGCTGCATAAATTGTGCAAGCGTATGCACACAATAGGAAAGTTCTGGTCTGGTAACAGACAAGTAGATCAACCTTCCTACCAAGCGGCGGTATTGTTCTGGTTTGGAAAGAAGAGGTCCATCTGCTAATGGAAGGTGATGATTCTGATCAAGAGGGAAACCAACAGGTTTAACTCCCAACATTCCAACTTCAGAAATGATGTCAAGAGCATACTTCCTTTGGCAAAGAAAGAGTCCAGTAGAATTACGAGCAACCTCAATGCCCAAAAAATACTTCAAAGTGCCGAGATCTTTCATATGAAAACAAGTGTTGAGATACTGTTTGAAGGTGTGAATGGCAATGCTATTATTCCCTGAAATAATCAGATCATCAACGTAGACCAACACATGCAATCGAAGAGTATCTTTGTGCAATATAAACAGTGAATGATCAGACGAAGATTGCATAAATCCATACTTTTGCAGAGCACCTGTCAATTTTGCAAACCAGCATCTAGGAGCCTGTTTTAAACCGTAAAGTGATTTATGGAGTCGACAGACCTGGTGTGGATGTGAAGATTTAAAACCTGGAGGCATCTTCATGTATACCTCTTCTGCAAGATCACCATGCAAAAACGCATTGTGCACATCCATTTGATGGAGTTCCCAGTTTTGAGCCGCGGCAACAGCTAGAAATGTACGCACAGTAACCATTTTGGCTACAGGAGCGAACGTTTCATTATAATCCAGCCCTTCAACTTGATTATTTCCCAATATCACAAGTCTTGCTTTGAATCTTTCAACTGAGCCATCGGAATTGTACTTAATGCGATACACCCACTTGCATCCAATGGCTTTCTTGCTGAGGGGAAGGGATTCCACAGTCCAGGTGCCGTTTCTTTCTAAAGCCTGTATCTCCAGTTGCATGGCTTGTCTCCATCTTGCATCTTTCATGGCCTCAGCAAATGTGTGAGGTTCAATTCCTGTAGTAATGGCTGCCAAGAAACATTTGTATTTGGCAGAGAAACTGTTGCAGGTGATATAATTGGCTAAGGGGTAAGGAGTACCTGAGGACTGTGACGAGTGGGTTGAAGTCGGTGAGGGGCTTACTACACTTGCAGTGTTTATCACAAAGTCACGCAGGCGAGTGGAAGGTTGCTTGACCCGTTGACCTCTACCAAAATGCTCCCCATTGACGGCATCAGAACCCCTGTTATCATGCTCAATCTCACGATTACAATCGTGAACTGCTACGGTGTCCAGTAATTCATCTCTTTCTGAGCTATTTGGTGTTGCCGTTTCAAAGGATGATGTAGTCTGTTCCATATGGTCATCCATTGCATTTTCCTCACTGATTTGAATCGGCATTGCATTCTGCTCAATTGTTGAATTTTCTGCTTGTATTTGTTTATGTGAAACAATGGTTGCTCCTTCATCTTCTTCCATGCCAGCCCAATTTGTCATAGGGTCTAAGGCAGTTTCAACAATGCATTGATCATTAGCAACATAAGGAAAGACTTCTTCATTGAACACCACGTCTCTGGAAACAAGAAATTCTCTTGATTCAAGATCGTATGCTCGCCATCCTTTCTTTCCGTAAGGGTAGCCAATGAAAATGCATTTTCGGCTACGGCTGGCAAATTTGTCTCCTTTATGGTGTTGGTTATGAACATAACACAAGCACCCAAATGCACGCAGGTGACCCAATTGAGGTGTTTTTCCATACAATGCTTCATACGGTGTTTTCCCTTTCAAAACCAGTGATGGAGTCCGGTTTATCAAGTATCCGGCAGTTAAAACGCATTCCCCCCAAAATTCAATTGGTAGTCTCGCTTGGAATCGCAAAGCACGGGCCACATTGAGTATATGCCTGTGTTTTCGTTCCACGCGTCCATTTTGTTGTGGCGTGTGTATACAAGAAGTTTCATGCATAATACCATGTTGACGAAAATAATTCCCAAGGCAAGTAAATTCAGTGCCATTGTCACTGCGCACTGTTTTTACTTGTTTGTTAAATTGTCTTTCCACCATGGCTATAAAATTGCACAAAGTTACTGAAACTTCTTTCTTGTCAAGCAGCAAATATATCCATGTTGCTCGCGAATAATCATCAACAACCGTTAAAAAATATCGCGCACCACAAAATGCAACAGTCCGATATGGACCCCACAAATCACAATGAATTAACTGAAAATTCTCCAAAGTTTTATTATCACTAGCAGGAAATTTATCCCTTGTTTGTTTTGCTCTAAGACAAATATCACAAACTTGATTACGCAAAGTACTAATTATTCCAGTGCCAACATTAGGAATCAGTTCTAGAACCTTAGATGAAGGATGTCCCAGCCGTTTGTGCCACAAGTTGAAGACTTTTTCTTTTCCAATCTGTAGTGCTGCTGCAAATTCAGTTCCCCTTCCTCGCAAAAATTCCCTTCCGCGTAAGTAGTAAAGCCCCTCTCGTCGTTCACCCGCACCAATCACCGTCCTCGAAATGCGGTCCTGTATAGCACAAAATCTCTTTGTAAACAAGACAATACAGTCGATTTCATCAATTAATTGAGTTATTGAAATCAAATTGCATTGCAAACTTGGCACATATAAAACATTAGCTAATTTCAGCCTGTCACTTAGCACCACTTTTCCTTCTTTTGTAGCAGCTGTTTGTTCCCCGTTTGGGAGTCCAACAGGGCATTCCATCATGTCTTGTACATGAGACAAGCAATCCAATCTTCCTGTCATGTGATGAGAAGCACCCGTGTCAAGGATCCATTGTATTGAAAAGCACTTACCGGTGAGTTTCTCAGTGGCCCCTATCTTTGTGCTGTTCAGAATGTTCAACAATGTTTGCCATTGTTCACCACTGAGACCGTTGATATCACCTTTGTCAGCATACAAGTTTGCAAGATTTGTGCTTGTTCCTGGCGTGGAGATTTGAGTTGCATTGGCCCTGACCAACCCTCCACGTCCTCTGCCAAAAGAAGACATACCTCGCTGCCCTCCCTTTTCTCGTGCAATTCCTTTTCCAGTCCCTCGAGCACGATCACGATCCCCCCACCATTCTGGGTAGCCAATCAATTGAAAACAGTTTTCGGGTTCATGTCCCGTGCGATTGCAGTGACTGCACACCGTGTTTTTGTCTCTGTTTTCGATTCTGCTGCGTGATTTGAAATCTGCTTGCATTGCAAAACTCATCACTTCACCGTGCTCTTCTTTTCCACGCGACATGATTCTTACACGTTCTTCTTGAATCAATGTTGAGTAGATTCTGTTCAAATTGGGCAGTGGATCTTGTGCCAGTAGATTTGATCTCACAGTCCCATAGGTTGTTTCATCAAGCCCCATGAGAAATTGATGGGCTTTCTCTTCCTCACGCTTCCTTTCAAGAATCGCCCCAAGATTGCAGGTGCACAATCCACACTTGCACATTGGCATTTGTTCAAAGTTTGCCAATTCTTCCCAGATTTTCTTGAGCTTTCCAAAGTAGGAAATAATTGTCGATCCCCTCTGTCTACAATCAGCAAGCTCAGCCCTGAGTTGCTGTATGCGTGGTCCATTTATCATGGAAAATCTTTCTTTTATGTCTTCCCAGAGATCTTGAGCCACCTCCACGTGTGACATAGTTGATCTCAATCCTGGTTCAATTGTGTTCATTATCCAAGACACCAGTAAAGAGTTGTTGGTCCACCAGTCTTCAAGATCTGATGATTCCTCACCTGGTCGTTTAATGGATCCATCTACGAATCCAAATTTCTTCCTTGCTCTCAACGCAGTTCGGAGAGCACGGGCCCATTCATCATAATTTTCTCCCTTCAGTTGCACCTGTGTTAGCAGACTTCCAGGATTGTCACTGGAAGTTATATCATATGGGGAAATGGTTTTCCTCAGAACAACCACTTCACTACTCTTGCTGGTCGTGCCTTCTTCACTGGCCACAACATCTTCTTCACTGGCCATTGCAAAGAATCGAAAGTATATTTTACTGAAAAAATTTCAGCTCTGATACCATGACAAAATATAGCATTGGAATTCCAAATTGTGTTCTTTATTCCAGAAAAAACTGATACATATATACACAAAAGTATGCACAATCATCGTGTGCAGTTTCCACATTTAGCTTCCTAAATATACTCTTTGATTTACAATTGATTTGCCTATTTATGACAGAATCAGCACAATATTTGACAGTTATGTGTGCTGATATCTTTGTGCCGAGATCTTCTCCTAATATATCTCGTACGAAGGAAATGTCATAGAAAATATTTCTGCTGGAGGCTTTGTCGGATAGTTAGGGTTAGGGTTGTCAGGAGTGGATGAAAGTCGGTTCTTGCACGAGCTAGCTACACCGGCAGATTATTGCAGTGGAAAAAGAAAAAAGGTTCTTTTACTGTCTTTAGAATCGAAATTAGATCTTGCACTTGCCTTTATAATTCGTGCATGGCACTGACTCTCTTTTTAATCAGCCGCCTGTAAGTCTAATATGCACGAGCAATTGCTAGTTAAAAATGATTAAAAAAAAAAAAGAGTTTAATAACTAATACAGTAGAATTATAGCAAAAAATCCTGAAAGAATTATATAAAAAGCATTGACTTCTACAAGTAAAAGTAAAAAAGCTCAAAAGAAAGTTTTAGTGTCATGAAAAGGGACGCATAAAAACCAGCTAGTGCATTGTCTATTCAAGCTTTTGGGTACAAGAGAAATGGAGTTTTGCAACCACATGAGGATTTAGGGCAACTCAATTTACTTTCCATGTTATCGTTTTGGGAAGGAGGTTTAAGAAACAGAAATTTGTGTGTGCATGCCAGCACAATTACAAATAATTTAAATCTCGATTGGCAACTTCAATTATGAGTACCAAACCACAATAGTGTAAAAACGATTATTTTTGTCTTCTAATACAAGGTGAATGGAGTGGTACATGACTGAATCTCAATAGACTAGAAAATGTAAAAAAAAAAGTTTGACTAAATTACCATACTCACTCAAAATGGATTTTATGCTTTCCAAATTCTTTTTTTTGTGTGTGGTTATAAAAGATATATTGGAAGTATTTTAAGAAAAAAAGGGATGTTAGTGTTAATAAAGTTAGAGCTCCCGACAATTAATACGAGGTTGACGATGCTAAGGATAAATGGCTTCATCTGAACTTCAAAACAACGTTAATTAAGTTTTCATAAAAAAATCTTACAGTTTGCACCAAATTAATATCTTACATATGACCCAATAGCGTATCTCTCTCCACAGAGCAATTATATCCAGGGGTGACGAGAATTTTTTTTCCCTTTCTACGGAGGCCTAACACGACAAGTACTCATGATCAAAGATTATCATCGGAAGATGAGTCCACCACAACTGGCACTCAGTGCAAATTGTTAACAATTTTAGTGATTGCAAGCTCAGGTGGTAGGATCCCTTTTTTCTTTCTCTATGATAGGTTAAATTAAACAACCAACTCATTGTTCATCTTAATTACTTATGAATTGTTTCTTTCAAATTGGGCCAGCCACCCCCATTTCTTTTTTTATCAGAGAGAATCCGATATTCTTTTAGATATTTTTTTGTAAACTCAGATTAAATAAGTAAAATCTTGATTATTACAAATATTTACAGGATAAATATCCTCTAACTTAGAACTCAAAAATTACAAGTCAAGTCTCAAACCCTATAATATCACTAAATTTCGAGCCATCTAGCTCGTCTCTTTGGTAATTGATGGTGCCGCCATAATGAGATAATTCAGCATACCTTATAATAAGAGTTTGATGTGATTAAATACCTCAATGGTTCATAGTTATCTATGCTACGAGCTTCGCTCACAAAAGTTAAAATCGATGCATGCATGATTTTGATGTTCTCCTCGTAATTAGAAGAAAAAAAAATGGCATGATTGGGAATCCAGGTTGGGCACCTCACTAGGGCTAGCTCAAGCATGGAAGTTAAATTTGGGTTCATCATTTTGGGATTCATTGTGCAGGCTAACCATCTTAGAGATTCAATAAAATTATACGTTTCACTTCCAGCAATTACATATGATAACTAAGAACTTCAACTCCAAATCTGAAAACCGTAAGAGTGTATTACTTCTTGAGAGGAGAGAAATTAAATATGGGTGGGATGCAATTATGCATAACATGATTTTAGATTAGAATGGAATCGAAAGACTCAAGTATATACATGGAATGAAGAGGGCCATTGAATTGAGGTGCTCTCTAAGAAAATCATGATTTCCTACCAGTCACTAGCATCAGGGAATCTTCTTTTTTTACAAATACAAATAATCAAATTATTAATTTCCTTTTTAGTTCAATGATTCATATGTTTTCTACTCCATGATGAACTTGATTACCATATCTTTTATGTGATTAAAAAACAATTGCAAGGGAATCTTGCCCTTTCAGATTTTGGAGCAAGCTGGCCATTAATGTCATGCTTTCCTCCCTCGTCCCTACTATCAGTTAGTCAGTCGATGTGCTTGAGATATTATTGCGCATAGTCTATTTCCAGGGATAATCTTTTACTAGGGATAGCAATAGAAGCTTCTTCTCTTTTATTTTCTTGGAAAAAACAGTAAATTAATATACTTTGTACCATATTATTTATAATTTTACTTATAATTTATTTTGTTTGTAAAACTTCATCTGGTATCATAATTTTTAAATTTATTTTTAAAAAATTCATAACTAATTTAAAAATGTAATAACAAAAACACTAGCACAAATTGGTAATGCATAATTGAGATTTCCATTCCCAAACACTCATCATTCTATAACATTTGAAGACAGAAATAAGTGCTTGATTCAAATAACTTTCGGAACCTACTCCTGGTGGGTGTAGAGTCACTTTCGAAATGATAGATGAACAATCAATACATATAGCTATGACAATTAACTGTTTCACTTTCTTTAAGTCGCCATAACAGTTCACAGAAAGCTTGCATACTTCCCTTTCATGGGGTTACTAGCCAGTTATGAAGTGCCGCTCCCACTTGCATAGGATGGTACCTGACCTTGTGGCTCCAGCTGTGGTGGCCGGTCCCTTCCTTCACCAAGTGGGAATTTTTCACTCATCAAATTTTGACACTGTACTTCTTGTTTGGACTCGAACAAAGATAAAAATGATTGATTGATTGATTGATTTGGCTGGCATCTTTGTATTTCAGTAGCTCACAAAGATCACCGTGTCCCCAGCTTATCAAATCACAGTCACCCTGAGCCTAAAGCTTTGAGCTCACCAAGGTCATTACGAGTTGAGACATGACCACTAGGATAGGGATTTCTCAATTATGTTTTGTCTTGGCTTTTTTGAAATTAATTTGGAAATTCTTCATGGGATATATTCACGCCATTTAAGAAATCTTTCCGAGTTTAACTGGGTCATAGATTCATGAGGAGCAGTAATTTCCTTGGCCTTCTATATCCTTGGTTCTTCTGCTAACAGAAACAATGTTTTATTGGGTTTCTTCACCGATTAATAGTTGATGAACGATGTCGTGATTTGAACCAATTTTGTTTCTTACCATAATTTCAATTCTTACAAAGCATCCAGTTTTTTATTACCTCTTTATGTCCAACGTGGTAAAAAGGAAAACGAGTATCTACGATACGAGATCAATCTTCCTATTTCTTCAAAGAAGATAATTATCTTGAAAAACATTTTATTTCAAGAGAAAGGCACGTAGTAAATTTTCTAGTTCTTTCAAACAGTTGGATGTCTGTGTCTAATTTTTCTCATCCTGAAAACCATTTTGATGATAGCGATTACTCGACAAGCTTACATGAAAGCCATGATTGAAGAGACGTGGGTGTGAAGTAGTGTCAAAATCGAACCAAGCACTGCTCCTTTCTTCGTCCTAAAGAATGCTCTTCTGTTTACTGATTTAAGCTTATTATTTTTTTTCCACGACATTTTGTCTCCTGAATCTTCACCCACCTTCCACTGTATGCCTCCTTTTTCCATGTTGTTGTTTCATTTTCTAGTGGTAGCTTTGGGCCAGTTGATACTGTGTTTCGAGGAGGGAAGGAAAAGAAAACGAAAAAAATGGAGCTGAAAGGAAACTCTTCTAAGCAAAAAAGGCAATAAAACATCATAAATGTGAGATTTCATCAACAAGGTCTTCAAATAACATTAAAAAATGTAAATCTTTACATTGAATCAATAAAAAAATATAGAATAAATTCAAATGAACATACTATATAACATTTTGGCTCCCAATATGCTTTGAGTTTGCACCCATCATTGAATTTTTTATTGAAAACAAAATTCTCACTCTATTTTAAGTTTCTCAATGTTACGAGACCGAACACATCTAATCTCATTGATCAATCAAAATGATTGCAATACACCTGAGTTCAAGTGTCAACTGAACTAAAATAATTTTGACTTGATGAATTATCAGATCCAATACACTTGGATTCAACCATCATCTAAATCCAAGGTAGCATGGATTTGACAATGTGTCAGATTCGATATATATTTGAGAAAATCTCTCTCTAAAATATTATTGTACTTTTCTTTTTAAAAAGATACATAATAAAATATTTGAGAGTTCTCACACCTATCAAAGATAATCTTTTGCAGGTATAAGTCACAAGTCACCTCGTCCTACTAAGCATCAAGTACAGGTTATTAACCATTTTGGCTAGGAAGAATGAGCGAGATTACTAGGACCAATTCATTAGTCAATTATCTAACCCGAAA
Source organism: Salix arbutifolia (assembly GCA_025169955.1). Taxonomy (NCBI): domain Eukaryota; kingdom Viridiplantae; phylum Streptophyta; class Magnoliopsida; order Malpighiales; family Salicaceae; genus Salix; species Salix arbutifolia. The sequence continues at coordinate 791,913 of CM045905.1, forward strand.
GCTTTGTTCTCAAGCCATTTGGATTTTTAGGACATCATTACTTGTGTTGTTTATGGGGAACTGTTAAAAAAAGTCATTGATTTTTTTTTCTAAACCTATTTTTGGCATTCCAATTCATTCTATGACACATCCAATGCCAATATCTGCTAAAACATGGGACGAGTATACTCGTTTCTGCTAACACCCATACCTAACTCAAGTTTCAACAACTCACTAGTTAGGTGCAACTCCTCACTTAGGTCATGTTGGCAACCTAAGGACAAAATAAACCTTTTCACCCAAAAAGTCTTTACATCTTTAACGACACATAATGCTCTAGCACCACAATCACTTGCTGCATTAGGAGATAGTACACGATTACACTACCTTAAGAGACTAGGTATAATCACATTAATGGGGAGTTCCTTAATGGATCAATCGCTCTATTGTGATATCTATGTACAAAGCAAATACTCCAAATATACTTCTTTTAGCTACCATGAGATGGATACTAGACAATGTAACATTTATTCTACGCCAAGCTCCCAAGAGCCCAACAAATAAAAAACTAAGAGATAGTCTATCCATAAACTCACCTAAGAGAATGTGCATAGGCTCTATCAGTGGAGAGTTTTTTCTATGTCCAATGCATATTGAACAATCAACTATGTAAGAACTATATTCCTATGAAAATAATTTTTTTATATTATATAGATTTTCTTAGTGTGCAATACTCCACTAATGTGGATGATGAATTGTGTAATTTGTTTTTATAATGGTAGGTATGAGATTTTCACTATGTAAGGCTACATTGTATATCTTCTCTTGTGGATCAACTTTATGCAAATTATGTAATTTTAATATTTTATATTTTCCCAATTCAATTTTGTATAAAGTTTGTTTTTGTTCTTTTTTTAGTCTTTAATAAAGAGAGGAGAGAGATACAAGTTCATGGTATATTATGATAATAGAGGAAAAAAATTATTGTTTACATCAATTGAAGTCATCAAAAAAATAATTTATGAGTGGAGTTCATATTTAGTGTTTCTTTACCTTTAAAAAATATATAACAAAAAACAAATCTGAACTGAGATTGATTTTTGTTGTTTTCAAGTCAAAAATATATTGAAAAACAAGTCTTGGGTTTAAATGAACTTAAGCACTAATTTTCTAATCATTACAATGACCGGAATCCAAGCAAAATTAGGTGATCTATTGTCTTACTTATTCAAAAAAAAAATGAGACGAATGATATGTTGTTCGCTCAAAGTGTAATAATAAAAAAGTCTAGTCAATCAGGTTTGCTAGGGCAAACACGTACATTGGCCCTAAAGACATGGGTCAAGGCTAGCTTGACTTGCCATACCCAATAGCTTTTGCCTTTTTTTTCCTTCTAAATTAATGCTACTTTTTTATAAATATTTTCTTAAAAAATATTATTTATATTTAGGTATATATTCATTCTTTTTTTAATGATAAAAGAATGTTCTAGATTAACTTATACATTAACAAATAATAAATCTCTTTCCCCAATAATCTTAAAAATAATCCTTCAAATAACAATGTGATAGCTTTAGAGAAATTCAATAGATATTTTTATAATTTAATCCCCAAGGATTCAACCTAGTAAATAAAGGAATAAAAATATTAAAAGAAACTAATATGCATTAGACAACCATTATTCAAGTAGAATTGTGTAATTACAATTTTTTCATTCCCACAAAAAATCATTAAACTGGTTATTAGGAGTAATATGGTCTTTCACAAGGTTAAATGGTCATATTATTAGATTGATCAGGGATAAATTAATCTTTTAACATTTCTAAATTGCAACGAAATGACTAAATTATAATTGAAACAAAAAACTTTGAAACTTATGCCAATGGATGTTTTGTATTTTATTAGAAAATACAAATTCAATTTACCAAATTCATGATCCGGGTCATATGATCGAGATAACCTATAAAAAGAAAATCAAAAAAATTATGAAACCCAATTTTTTTTTAAAAAAAAATCATTTAAAAAAGAACCCAAAAAAATAAATAGAGTCAATCTGCAAAACCCACAACCCAGATCATGGCAAGCTTATAGAAAACAAATAAAAAAAATCACAAAGCTAAATTTTCAAAAACTTAATGTTGAAGGATAAAAACAAATCACTTAGAAAAAAACATCAAAACAAAATCTTGAGCCAACTAATTAAACCCAAGAAATGGATCATAAGATTGGAATAAATTCATTGAAAGCTAATCGAGGGGAAATCATGAAGCATTATTTTCAATAAATCTAATATTGAAATTAAGAGAAAAAAATATATATTTATGAGATTGATATATAACTCTAAAAAAATTAAAAAACAATTATGAAGTACAATTCGCAAAATAACTTAAAAAGGATAAAAATGAAAAACAAAACTAAAAAAATAAATAGATTAGATTGTTGAAAGATGAAAAAAAAAAAGTTTTTTTTGGGTGTTGTTACAATGATTTTGTAGCGACACTCTTTGTTAAAAATTCAATTAAAACATAAACAAATTCAATCTATCAAATTCACGATCTTGGTCATGAGATCAAGATAACTAATAAAAAGTAAATAAAAAAAAGTTATGAAACTCAATTTTAATTTTTTTTAAAAATACTCATTTAAAAAAAAACCCAAAAATAAATAAAGTCAACCTACAAAACTCATATTCCAGACCATGATAACCTTATAAAAAATAAATAAATAAATTTACAAAGTTAGATTTTCAACAAACTCAATGTTGATGGATAAAAACAAACTCAATTAAAAATATCATGAATCAACCTATGAAACTCATGAAATGAATCATAAGATTGGAATAAATTTATTGAAATCAAATCAGGAAAAAAATGAGAAGCTTCATTTTCAAGAAATCTAATGTAGAAATTAAGAGAAAAATATAAATTTATTGAACAGATATATAACTAGATAAAAAAAAAAAAAACAATTAGATTATATTGTTGAAAGATGAAGAAGAAAAAAAAAAGGTGTTGGTTTTGCTACAATGATTTTGTCGCGACACTCTTTGTTAATTTTCTCTTGTATTTTGGACAAGGGTCTTAATACTAGATTGGATTTCAATTTTATGGGGACAAACAGCGGCGGGCATGAACATGCATGTAAGTGGGGAGCAAATAAGAGGCAAAACTATGTCGAAACAACTCTAATTTTATCTCTATCTGGATGTTGCAGAATCTCACACATATCAAGTTGTTCTTTCCTTGGGAAAAGGACCTAAAGTAAGCAAATAGAACTTGACAAACATAACAGCATCTTGCCCCACACCAGCATGAAAGCAAGAGAGAAAATACTTGAAAACGTATCACTTTGTCACTGTAATGTTAATTTCCACGAAAAAGATGCTGGTTCTGTAACAGATGCTGGATTTATATATTTTCATTGAGAATTTATCTGACAACGCAGCGAGTGCGTCCGAGTATAATGCGTTCTATCTTTAATGACTTGTGTGAAAATAAGCAGAGTCCTATAAGGGCAAACAATTCCTTCATGAAACATGGCAATTTAGAATTTGGCAAGTGATGCAGAGAATATATTACCAGGGCTGATACTGATCGATGAAACAAGCATATGCATGAAGGTCGGTCGACAGATGTCTTTCTACTTGAGGTTTTACAGTTTTCTCCCCTAAACCCCAGGCATTGACGAGGGTTTGGGGCAGACGGCCACATTGTTCTTCTGGTTAAAACTGCTCAAACAACAGAATTTTGGGAAGTTCCTAAGTCTTCTGTTTAAGAACACTGCGCAACTGAGCTTTCTGGCTTTCCATCCTAGCTTCCAAAAGCTTGGCCTTCAAACTATTCTTTTGGATGCCTCGGGACCATTTAATTCCCTGTTTTATTCCTTGAGTAACGTGTGGATTCACGAGCTCTGGCGAGCTGCACTGCTCCACAGAATCTTGGTGCTGAAGCATACCTTCCCATGACTTTCTTCTGGGAGACATCTCCTTATTAGAAATTTTTCCATTCAAGACCACTCCATCACTATCATCTGCTGTTATCTCATAGCATTTGTTGTTATATTGGGCAGATCTTGAAAGCTTAGATATGGAAGTTGCTTTCTGCATTGATTCTCCTGATACCGCGTAGACATCGCCACTTTGAGTGTTTGGAGACTTCTGAGCTTCATTCCCCTCACATTCTCTTGCACTCTGCCAAGCATTTTTGCTTTGGCTAAGCCTGCTAAAAGAGATCTGATTCCCGTGGGAATAGCTTGAACCTTGACCCTCGGAATGATTCGCTGCATCGTAGCCTCTTACATCTTCTTCTAAATGACAGCTATCATCATTAATAATTGTTGACCCTTGCTGCAAAGAATGGTAGCTATATGCATTCAAATCAGAACTAGCGAGCTGGAGATCGGAAGCATTGCTTGCAGGGCTGCTCTTATTGCATTCTTCAATCTCCCTTTCATTGCTTTCAATTTGCTTGATTTCTTCGTAAACAGAGTATATATCACTTAATTTTGGTGGGGCGTAAGAAAATTCCTTGATGTCTTTAACATTTACCAATTTAGCTGCTTGTCTGATCAACTCGGCTTTCCTTAACTCATTCACATCCAAGGTGCCACTTCTTGACCTTAGAAAAGTTTCAAGGTCTGTTATTAATTTATTCATCTGGCAATCCTTGTCTTCAAGAGCCAGTTTTGCATCAATCAACTTCATTTGGACACGTTCTTCGCGCCATACCTCAGCCATCTGCAACATCTTCCTCTCTTCTTCCATTTCTTCCTGGATCCTGATGGACTCAGTCTTGAATGTTTCAACTTCAGCTTTATCTTCCGCAACTTTATAGGCAAGTTCATTGCAAACTTCCTCCATTACTTCTCTAGCCTTTTGTTCCTCCTCATAATCTTTCCTGAATTGCTTTGCAGAGGATTTGACATTTGACAATTCATTGACCAATTTATAATTGAGAAGTTCCAGCTTTTGACCCTTCTTTCTTTCCCTGCTTATTTGATTTTCACAGTCATCTATAACTGCACGAATTTTCTGACGTTCTCTGCTCAACCGTGAGGTTCTTTCTTCTCCCAGCTTCTTCTGTAAGTGTTTGACTTTCTTCTTATAAGACTGGCACTCATCTTCTAGCTCATGAACGCGCAATCGAGCTTGCACTAGTTCTGCTTGAATGGCAGAAGCAGGCACCATAGCAACTTGATTTTCAAGAAGTTTTGTATGGCTATAAAAGCTGGATATTCTTGAGCATCTCGGATCCCTCTTCATTGAACCCTCCATGATATGCTTAGAATACAGTAATGGGGACTCAATCTAATATAAAAAAAATAATAAAGATAAAGATCACATACAAAACTGACTTCACCAAACTGAAACTAAATGATAAAACCAGAAACCGCATTGTATATTCTGGTTACCAAGCAAGTCATTAATTGAAAGTAGAATAAATAAATAAAACGACCTCTTCGTCTATTATTTGTTCCAGATGTCATGAATGCTATTAACAACACGAAGATGAGACAACAAGACGGTAAGGGCATACTACGACAAAATTCAATCTAATCAAACCATGGATAACCTCCTATTTATGATATTAGCTCAAGTTGGGACTGCATATCTGTATTCAGACATTTTTAAAGGGTCGAGGCTACCCTATTGGGAAAGCTTAAGGTTGAGCAAGGAAACTGTCATTGGTAAATAATGAACTCCTTGCACAGGAACCCATGCTTTAAATTGGACACAAATTAAGGGGTCCGTAAGAGATCCATTTTTTCTGCACCATATTCAGTGCTAACGTGATGGGAGGGAAACATGGTATCTCCCTGCCCAACACCAGGCTGCAAGTAGAATACGGCATCGTTCCAAAGTCTCAAAACTGTTATGGCAACATGTGGATGGACATTCAAATAGAACATGAACCAATCCACACGAAACCAATAAGAACATTACATTATTAAGCTCAATTAGACATTAAGTACTCCTGTTGATCTTGACTTTGATGGGACAAGTCAAATATCCAAGAATAGGACAATGAGAATGCACAACCGCAAACTATTACTAACGAAAAAGAGATTCACGAGCTCATTCGTTGCTAGATGAGTTTTAATCAGCCCAGATGCACTTGAAAAATAATCAGACAAGTTGATCTTTTTTTTTCCACACTTTATCAAGGTAACAAATATGTAGATTCAGGCAGATCAAGGCTAACTCATTACACCGGCCCCAAAATGAAAAAGAGAATCCATTTCCACATTTCTTAATTTTTTTTGCAATTTTCCTCTTGTTATCATGGTAAATTTTTGTTAATGAGTTTAAAAAAAAAAAAAGGGTAGAAGAAATTAAAGACTCCCTTTTCCTCTACTCTCTCTTAGCCATCTAGAGTCTAGACAAATCCATAACAATCCATTAAGAAAAATAAAAGTGAACAGGCAATTATAAGAAAACAAGAAAACATATGGCCCATGGCATTCTATTTGTCACCTGAATCCTCAATGCAACAAAGTTCTATCTGTCAAGTCTATCATGATGGGAAAGAAAAATATGCCAGCCAAAAAAAAGGAAAAACAATTTCCCAGAAAATAACTAAACTTTCTCAGCAAAAAAGGGTCAAATTTTAAATCAAAACATAAATAAAACACATACCTTTAACCCTAATCCATCAGTTTGCTCATATTTCAAGTTCAGCTCTTTATCACCTCCACCACCACCCGCCAAGCTTTGGTTCCACAGCCCAGCCGCCAGCTTCCTAGCCGACACTGCAGGCCTACGACTACCACCACCTCCCTTTCCGGCCGCCTTCACTTCGCTGGCACCACTTCCGGAGGAGGCGGGGTGTCTGCTCTTGTTATCATCTTGAAGAAACTTCCAATGCGAAAAGGGGGTTGGCGGGGCTTTGAGCTTCCGGCGAACGGAGCCGATGGTGTTCCTCCGGCGGCGGGGGGGAGCCCCACGTGTGTAGTTCATATCTTGGTCTTAGAAAACTGTGTACTTGATCCCATTTGAAACACAAAGAAGGAAAGACAGAGATTTAGAAGAGATGGTAGAGATGATCAGTTGGCAGAAGGAACCAAAAACATAACAGGCTCGAGTTTCCAGATTTCTGTTCTTGATTAGGGGGACTGCTGTTTCCTTTATATAACGTGTGCATGTGTGTTGTTTTCTGTTTTTTGGTTACTATAGCATTTGGTTTCGGCCCCACGATGACATCTCTCACTAAAATGTTTGTCAATTATTTAAAAACAAATATCATTTTGATACTCTAACACCATAATTGTTTTCAATTTGCTACTCAAACCAGCCCGACCTCTTAGAAATTTAAGTTTTAATAGATTGCACAATTAAAAGTAGTGCATCCTGAGAAAGAAAGAAAAAACTAACTTTAAATATGGTTGGTAAAATGTTGTTTATATTTCACTTTGAATTATTATTCAATTTGTTTTAAAAAAAATGGTTTTCAAACTTTATTTTTGCACGAGTGCATTTTTTTTTGTCAAATTAAAAGCCAATTGAGTCAAGTATTTTGCCTGAGAAAAAAATAAAAAAGGAGGACCAAAGTAAAAAAAGGTGCCACAGGAGGCGATGATTTTAAAGTTCTCATGAGAAGTTTAATTTAGTCCTTGATTGATTTTCCTTTTGTTATTAATTCTGTAGAAACCCAAGCAAATAAAAAGGAAAAATGATTAAGGATATGATGATTTGAGAATCTTAATTTGGGATGCGGAGGATTGTGATTCAAAGAATTTCTTAATGCAGAGGAACAATAAAAAGGAAATTTCATATTTTATGGAATCTTTTATTATTTTTTTCTTTATTAACTCGTATTGGCATCTCTGTCTCTTTACAACATAGTATCACTCCTAACTATCATCATCTTTATTATTTTTATTATTATTATTATTATTATTATAAAATTAAAAAAAAACCTCACAAAAACTGATTATTTATTATTATATTTATTTTAATAACTAAAAAGTGAGCATTAAAATAATAAAATTGTCATTCATTTTATAATTTTATGAAGACAATTTCTTAAGCATTTCATCAAACAATTTCGCGGACATACTCGTGCAAAACACGCAACTGCATCTTCTCCTCCATACCAAACCACCACTGCAGTGTTCATCTTCTACCTCCGCACAATCACCATTCCTCGAGGCACCACCACCCAAACACCAGTAGCAACCTCATCCTCTACCCTTCCTTTCATAAACTCACCAAATTGGATTTAATTTCAGACCACCCAGTAACCTCCATACCCTTTTTTTAGCTTTGTTTTTATAATTAAATTAAATTTTTGAATAGCTTTTTTTATTACAGCCTTTTCAATTAGAAATACACAGTCTAGCATCACAAAAAAATATCTCTAATCCATACTGCCCAGACACCCCTCAAAACACCACCAAGTTCATCTACGGTCACCGGAATGCGGTAGGGTCGTTAAGCCCCACGCTCGATTCTCGAGATTCAGGGGCCGTCTAGCGAAGATCTTCGATCCGAACCTTCGCCTTCTCTCTATAAACTTGAAGACGATAGCCATGATTCCCAGCCCACTGTCTCCGGCCAAAACCAAGACATCCTTCTCATCCTCTGGCCAAAAGCCCCACTAAAACAATCACCCACGAATTTGTTATTTGTTGATTTAATTTTGGGTATTTCCGTCACTTGTTTTATATTTTGTTTGATTCGTAAATTCCTTTTTTCTCTCTCTCTCGTAAAAAACATGATAAGTAGCAAAAGGCCTCGGTGAAAATAAAAATAAGATTTTTATTATTTTTACCTATTTTGAGCATGTGGTAATAATTTGGATCGAATTAACATATCTTATCAAAGTATATTAAATGAAATGACAGCTGTCAAGACTGCTTTAAAAATCAATTAAATGAGTTAAAGTTCAATTTTATTTTTATCACCCGTAGGATCCAATTTTCGTTTTAAAAGTAAATGACAAGTTTTCTTTTTATACAGGGACCATTGTCAAAAATCTCGCTAAGAAAAAGGTTAGTGTTTAATACAGATAATTCAAATTTTAAATTACGACATGTTCACCTTCTAATCATATATTTGTACCTAATTACATGTATGTGGCAAATTAATTAACTTGGTCAATGATTAAGATTGTAAAAGAAAAATTGAAGCTCACAACTAGCTTAATTATAAGAGCTTAAGATTAAAATAATTTTAATTTTAGGGTTTGTGAAATTAATCGAGATTGACTTGAACACCTATTTTAATAAATAAAAAATTGAAGCTCACCAATCCATCATTCATTAAAATAAAACTCAGTCCCCATTCGGGCTATATGTATATATATGTATATATATAAAAAGCAATTCATCACTCATTTTATGATTAAATTGATCAGATTTTCTCTAAATTGAATTTGATAATCAATTTCTATTTATTTAATTTTACATGTACTTTAATATATTTGGAGTTCAAAATGTTTTCCTTATGAGAGTAATTGAGAAAGCTTGCCTGAACTACCAGCTTGACGCGTGGCGATCTTGTTTAAACCATATAATTTTCATAGCCATTCGTTTTTCTTTTCTTAAGCTTCGTTAGTTGGCTTTGATCGATCATTTTCACCATTACAATGGGCTTGAATAATATTCTAGATAACTTCTCGTGAAGGACAATGTCTGCAGGTTTGACAAAACACATCGCATTTCTTACAAGAAAAACACTCCAATCAATTTCTTGCCGTCCTGATCCTCAGATTGCATAGTTTGATATTTTCATGGTTTCCATGTGTGTCAATGTGGATAACTTTTCATGGCCACGTATTATCTTCCTATACAGTATAGTAGTAGGTTAAAAAAGAAAGCGACAGAATATTTAAATTGTAACTATAATGTTTATAAATTACCCGGATTATAAATTGATGAAATGATATGGTTTTGATTGTTTTTTTGATAAAATTAACAAGTTAAAAGATTGGGTTTTGCTAAAATAAGTTCTCGAGAGGTGTGGTACAATGATAGATGAATTGTGATTTACACAACATGTCTCGAGTTTAAATTAGGACATATATCTCTTGTAAAAACCTGAGACAACTGGTGTTTTATTCGTTTACTTGGATCCACAAAATATACTTTACCCGAAATGAGTTTCCTCGCATCAATTTTTTTTGCTAAAATCAAGATAGTTTTTTTTTTTTAAAAAAAAAGAAAAACTTGAAACGCTATAAACCCTATACTGTAAGAATCGAATAAGTGCCTGTTTGGGAGTGCGATTGCGGTAGCTTTTCAAAGTGCTTATCGTGCCGAAATACATCAAAATGATGTTTTTTTTATTTTTTAAAAATCATTTTTGAAATCAGCACATCAAAATGATCTAAAAACACCAAACCGTCGATCTTTAAAATAAAATAAAATTCAAATTTCGGCCAAAAGCCAGTGAAATCGCAATGTCAAACGGTGACTTAGTAATTATATATAGGAGGAAACTACATGCTTGTTAGGAGTTGAAATGGTAGCCCCCAAGTGGAGAAGGAATCGATGGGTCCAAGATACCATTTTCATAAACAAATTCACACTTACTTGTCTAACCCAAAGATGCCATCTACAATTCAATTCACACCCTCCAACTTAATCATTTAACTTATTTTATTCATATTGAATTTTGGATCTATAAAACAAGTCAATAGAGCATAAAATAACACGAAGAAATAAAAAAAGTTAGGTAATGAAGCCATGTATGATTGAGCTGAGCTGAGCTGGCCTATGCCTACCCTATAATTGTCAAATATCACACCGACGTCATGGCTAGCTTAAGCTGAAGAAGCCGGTTGGCTTTTTTTGGTCAACAAACAGCCTCTTACCTTGCCACGTATGACCATATCTCATCCTGCCCTACATGCTCCTTGTAACTTGGGAAATTAACGAGTCGAGCCAGCCAGCCAGCCACACATTTCTACTTCTCTTCTCCTGCCTATAAATATCACAACCTTTTTCCTTGTCCGAAATCTCTATCCTTCCCTTCATTCATTCAAAATCTTTAATCATTCGGCATACTTGATCAAACACAGTACATGGGAAATTGTTGCAAAAGCGCGTCGGCGGCGGCCGTATGGGCCGGCGACGATTGGTCATCAGTGGTACATCACAAGCATCATCATGCTACAATGTTTGATGGAGCTGATGACCATGAAGAACATGGTGCTGACATGGAAAGACAGAGGCTACTGGGCACAGGTTCCCTGTCTTCAGGTTCTACGAGAGAGGTGAAGATTAGGGTTACAAAGAGGGAGCTAGAAGAGATCATGGCAAGGGTTAATCTTCAGGGATTCTCCATGGAACAAGTCCTGGCTAGGTTGGTCAACTCGTCTGATCTTAACTTTGAAATGGACCTTAATCATAAACACTGGAAGCCTGCCTTGCAAAGCATTCCTGAGGTGAATTAATGGATTGTTCATGGAGAAACCATGTTCATGTTTTTATCAGGGGAAGTTCCCGAATCCTAGAGGTATATTTGTAAATTTAGGAAGGCTGGATATTTGTTAGTGTTCATGTACATCATAAAAAAACAATTAACATCACATCAATTCCTGATTTAATTATAATAATTTATTTTTGTCACATTTATGGATTATTTTTTTCTTTTTTCATGGCTCAAGCCAAATAAAATATTCTCCAATTAGTTGGCCTGATCCAAACGGTTTATATGTATATATATATATGAAACTTCAACAATGACTTTATCAACATAATTATATATATACTTATTATTACAACATCTCCTGACATTATTTAAGGGCCATCTCTTGTAGCTTAATTAACTATGTAATTTGTAGTTTCTGATTTAAAAGAGAAATGAATTTAAGACAGAATAAACTCTTGAACTCGAAAATGCTTGATGATGCTCAAGGGTGTCTTTAAAAGCCTACATCATTGCGAAAAGGTTTAGGGTTACAAAATTGAATATTCAGTCAGTTTCAATTTGCAAATGTTTGAACAAGTGAGTAACAATTGTTTTTACGGGGTTTTCTTCTTCTTCTTTTTTCTTAACTTGCTGTTTGGGTTTTCAAGTTTGAAAGATCAAGTTCCGTGAAAAAAGAAAACCATGCAAGAAGTAATCTAGCTATCGATGCGTAATCTAAAAGCATATACAGATGGGAGTGTATATGATTTAGCCAATAATTAGATTGGTCCACGAAATGTGGGCCCAACTAGACTTTTTTTTAACTCTAAAGAATAGTTTAAGAAATAATTATATTTTTTAAAAAAAATTAATATTTGAATTAAATCATGATTAATTTGATAATATGATAAGAAAATAAGGTAAAAAAAAGTTTTTTTTCCCTACACAAAATTGAATTAACATGCAAAAATCATGATTGACATACAAGCTCAGGATAATCTTATAAAATTATGATAGTATGAATATCACAAGAAACAAAAAAAAAATATTGAATGATGACATAAAAAAATTAAATTGATAAAAAATGTTAGCCCCTATTAACTTTACAAACCCATGACTTGTGTCATAAGACTGGAAGCACCATATATATAAAGAAACCATGAAGCTCAACCTTTAAAAATGAAAAGTTGAAGGATGGAATCAAAAAAGAAAATATATAAAAAAATCTAAAATAAAATAGCAATTCAAATAACGAAGGTTAAAATCAAAGTACAAAATTTAAAGGGCACTAACAAATTTTCAATTGGAAAATTAAATTAAAAAGAATAAAAACTTCAACAAAAGAAAAATATTCAAAAGAATAAGAAACAAAATAAACAAACACAATACACTATCAACTTGGATTAAAGAGTGAAATTAAAAACAATAAAAACAGAAAAATATTCAAAAGAATAAGAAACAAAATAAACAAATACAATACAATATCAACTTGGGTTAAAGAGTGAAATTAAAAACAATAAAAACAAAAAAATATTCAAAAGAATAAGACACAAAATAAACAAACACAATACATTATCAACTTGGATTAAAGAGTGAAATTAAAAACAATAAAAATTTTATGTCAAGGGTTTTGCGAATCATCATCTAATTATTTATTGGTGGTTACTAGAAATTTGATTTTTTTTTACTTCTCAGAGGTTTGGTTTGGCGGGTAAGGAATTGACTATGGTGAGAGAAGATATTAAAACCCTAAAACACCTTGCTTCAAATAAATTGCTTTGTGGTTCTCATATGGTCTAGAATTGATGGTTTCCTAACAAGTGTTTTGACTTATATTTTATTTGTATAAATAAATTTATCCTTTTGAATTTGTTATGAGTTGTGTACCAAAACAAATTCTTATACAATTAAATCTATGTTTCATTTTTTGCATGAATTTTACAATAGGTTTATACAAATCCAAAAGGATTTTGGCCTACATTTCTAAAAAATCATTTTGTTCCTTTTTTAATATATATAGAGCCACAAACTTATATCTAAGATGTATTTTCAATATTAATTTTAGAAACACCAAAAAATATTTTCCTAATAGTATTTGAGATTATGAACTTATATGTAAAATATATTCCTGATATTAAATAAAAAAAATAGTTTTTTTTTATGTTTTAACATTAAAACAATTAGGTTCTTACTTGATAAGATAAATATTGTTTTGCTGAGAATAACTTTTCTTAAACCTTAAAAAAGCTAGTTATTAGAGAAACACAACAATAAATTAGTTTATATCAAAGAAATAAATAATATAATTTACATTAGGTCTCTTTACTTGAATTTTAAGACTAATTAAAGTTTTTAAAAACCACAAAACTAGGTGACAACACCCATTTTCTTTTTTCTACCAACAAAGGGCAAAAATTCTTTATCATTTCCATCTAGTTTATTCGTAACTATTTTGATGAGGAAGAACAATCACTACGACCACCTCCTCCTCCCTTTTCTTTCCTATGTCCCCGATGAACTTTATTACCACTTATGAGAGAAAATCAATTTGCCCAACGTCTTGGTTTTCTTTGCTTTCTCTCATTTATTCCCCTCTCTTTAAGCAAAGTAATCTCTTTTTTTAACCAAAGCTATCACTACTATGGGCTGATTGGTGGTGGCTGTAGCAGCAGGAGAGGAGAGGAGATTTTTATTTTAATTTTTAATTTTTATTTTATCATATGATAACCCATTTAGATGGGTTCGGATGAATATTCATTGATTAAGGTTAAACAAATCATTGTTCATGTACGTGAGCATGTGAAAGGAATTTAGTCTTATGAAACACTTACTTACATAAAACTATTCACTATTTCTTCTGGTCTAAACGAGTACTTAACAACTATCAAATTTGTCCTTGTTAATAGGACGTCCTCTAAAAAATAAAAATAAAAATAAAATTCAAATTGATTTTCGGATTTCTTTCAAAAACATCACATCAACATAAGATTAATTGATGAGAACTCCATCTCTTTATCAATCTTTTCATGTATTCTATGTAAGACCTACCACTTTATGGTCCGGAATATTAATTATTAAAAATTTAATGATGTTTTGTGCATTTAAAGAGGTTACATTTCCCTCGCTATTGTGGAGATTAGTAAAAGAGTGAAGAAATTGTTCAGAGAAGAAGAGAGATACAGAGATTAGAGAGAGAAGGAAATTTTGAATATATTCTGTTGTAATATTTCTATATACAAACCTTGTGCTACTAACAGTTTTATATAATGTGTCAAATACTATATATTATATTATAGAATATACTTTTAGTATTCCAAAATATACACTATCAGTTATTACCTTTCAAAATATCATATGAGATCATTAATAGTAAAATTATTATCTATTTATAAAATTATTTAAAGGTATTTTTTTTATATTATAAGGTATGATTTCACTTTACAATTACTAACAAAAATAACGACAATTTCAAAAAATCTTACGGAGTTTATGGTTGTTTGGATTGTCTTTCAATCGTTGAAAAATATTTCAAATTATAATATAAAATATATGATTTGATTCATATATGAAAAACATACTATAATACTTTCAAATTAATTTATATGTCAATTAAAATTATTATTTTTATTTATTTAATTTTTAAGATATATTTCTTTTTATCGATCAGAATTGTATTTTTTTAAAATATTAACTCTAAAAAATAAAATCTTATAAACTGATCCTAATATTAAACACAAAATATATAATTTCACAAAAGTCTTCCATGCCGGTGTCAAAAGACTCAAAACTATAAGTGCATCTCCAGCAGTAGAAGGCATATTGGAGAGCCAAATCTTTAAAATGGATGTTTGAATAGTGTGAAAATGGCTTTGGCTTTGGTGTGCACTTTAATGGTAAAAGGCATTTTGAAGAGCTATTTTTTTATATTATTATTTTAATGTAATGCAATTATTTTGTATATAATTTAATTATGCAATTAATTATACAATTAATAGGAGTAAGTTATATAATTAAATAATTATTTTTAAAAAACCCTCTAACAATATAATTATTAATTTTTCAGATTTAATATGAAATAAAAAAATTAATTTAAAATTAAAAACCCCGCAATAAAAAACCCTCCAACAAGGTTGTTCGCATAATTATTTTTTTACTAAATATTATTATTAATTACTCTATTTTTTTCTCCTAAATATTATTATTAATCACTTCCACAACAGTTCTAAAAACTACATTTATACAGTTCTTAAATCTAACTGTAAATTTAAACATGTAATTAAGTTAATTGATCAACAACATCGTAAATTTTCAATTTCTCATAATTATTTTATTTTAAATTATTAAATCTAACGTCTTGTAAACCCCCACCCCACGCTACTTCACTCCACACCCCTACCCTTAAGCCCCAGCCTTCTTTTTTCTTTAATCACTCACCTAAACACCCTCTCCACTTCTCTAGAACCACCCATTTCCATTCCCATCAAAATGGCAGCTGCAGCATCGCCGCCACCGCCACCGCCAACCCCTCCGCCCCTACAGGCCTCCCAGACTCAGACTCAACACCAGTAGGCCACCCTCTCTTCACCAGGATCTGCCTTGCAACACCACTAGACATCCCTCGCATCCACAAACTCATCCACCAAATGGCCATCTTTGAAAAGTTAACCCACCTTTTCACTGCCACAGAATCCTCCCTTGCCTCTACTCTATTCAAGTCTCCACCTTTCCAATCTTTCACCATCTTCCTCCTTGAAGTCTCAGCACACCCTTTTGAAAAAGATTCGAACTTCCACTCTCAAAGCTTCACTCCCATTGAAAGAATTTTCAATCTTGATCATACTTTGATAGACCCAGAAGCTGAAACTTTCAAAAGTGGGATCAATAGTGACGTTGTTGTTGCTGGGTTTGTTTTGTTTTTTCCAAATTTCTCTTCGACTCCCTCTCACTCTGCTCTCCCCCCTCTGTTAAGTTTATATTATATTCTGTATTTTTTCTGTGTTTTAATTCTGTGGGCTGCTGTGTTGATGGGTGTTCAATTGTTGAATTCGTTGGTTGCTGTGTGTTGCTTTGTTGTGGGTTGATGTTGTTTTGTTGAGTTGAGTTGTGTTGTGTGTTTCGATTTCTTCTTGCTGGGTGTTTTATTTGCAGAATGACTGCTAACGGTAACATTCAACGGACATTTTTTCATTTGTCTCTGCAGAAACCATCTGTAGGAATGGCTCCCGAAGATGAAGAAGCCATTTTGGCTCTTCATTTTGCTCCTCCAGCTGGAGACGAAAATTAACCCAAAAAAGCCAAATATTTGAATTTTTGGCTTTGGCTTCCCGGATGCCTCCTGCTGCTGGAGATGCCCTAATGGTGGCAAGCAAAGAAGTGGAGAAATGATAAGAAAAGGCAATTGATTGCATGCTAGTGCCTCCACAAACTTAGTGATTGTTCGGGTGGTAAAATGTTTTTTTTAATTATTATATAAACATATTAAAATACTATAAAAATATAAAAAAATCCAGATTAATTTGTTTTATAAAAGAAATGTGCTATTTAAAATTGTGTTCTAAATAGTATTCTACAAAAAAAATAATTTTTCTTATTTAATATATATATATATATATTACTTGTTTAGATTATTTAAATGTGTTTATATTATTTTTTTTGAAATATAAAAATATTATTTTAATATATTTATATAAAGAATATTTAAAAACAATACATAACTAATCTAACTTTCGCAGTGATCTCTAATATTATGTGGCCCCATGCATGTACGAGCTAAATAGTAAAGAAACTCTTCTAGTGTGAAACTGCACTTGTCCCCACACGCTCACTCAAGAGTCATGACATTAACAAGCTTGCATTTATGGCTTCTTCTCTCGTCAGTCGACACCCATTATTTTATACCCTTCTCTGAATTCCAAGTCACATACTTCTCACTTCATGTAGTCTCGGGCCTCTCGCCGTCCTTTTTTTCATTCTTTTGATTTCAGTGGAGGAATGAGTGAAGGGGTGTCTCTCAAGGTGAAGATGAGTCTGAGTATGGTTTTTGTGGAGGTGTTTCTTTTGATTTTGAGTGAGTATTTTTAGATCTTATTTTCTGTTTTATTAAATGGGTTTTTTTTTTCATGATCTATGAGTTTTCTCAGTTCGGTCGTTTCAAGCTGATGTTTTTGTGGGGTGAGTCATTGGGTTTTGGTAACTTTATGGTTTCCAATGAAGGGTTTGTGCAATTGGGTTTCTGGGCTTTGTTAATCTATTGGTTTTGTAGCCTAAAGTTATAGACTTCGTGTAGGGTGATCGATTTGATGTTAGCTGATATGCAAATTGACTCTTTAACTTGTTGCCCTTTATAATGTTGTTTTATCTCCTGTAGATAGTTTGAGCTATGATCGTTGTTTGAGCGTAGTGTGCTTTTGCTTTGTTTTTGGTAATGTATAATGTGATGCGGTTCTAGTTTCAGTGCTCATTTAGGTTTCCTTTCATATGCACATGAAATATAACGAGAAAATATTTTAGTCAGGTTTGGAGTGAGTTCATTTAATGTGATTATTCGGCAAAATTAGCTTTAGTAACTTGCTGCTTGGAACATTGGGTGTTATTGTATTGTTTTTCTTTTATTCTTGTTGTGAACAACTATACCTGCCATTTTGGTGAGGAGTTGGCTTTCAAGTTGTTAACATGATTTAGGTTCTGTTAAAGCATCTTTTGCTGACATGATTCTGAGAAAAACAATATTTTTTTTACTTACAGCCAACTGATTGTGTAGTTTTATATCCAACTCCAGGAGAGTCATTCTTTAACAAACATTATGATCAGGGGAAAGGTCAGAATTTTTTCATATTGTTGGGTATTTGTTCTTGATATGGTGGTTAATGTTAAGAAAATTGGACAAGGATCTATGTGGCTGGTGCACGGGTGACTGGCCATGTAGTGCTTCATTTGTTTATAACCTGTGCTTATCTTGATGCATTACATTTGCTCTTGGAAATATCCTTCCTAGCCTGTTTTTTTCTGTATGCAAACAATCAAGTATTATGATCTGCTTTCAGATCTCTCACTTTGTCTGATTGTAAATGTAAATTCAAATGATCCCTTTAAATTGCTCTTGATTTTCAAGAGTGGTTGACAATGTAGCGGTGCAACATTCGCATCATAATGAGCCAATCTTTCTGTTATAGGTCTGAATGAATGTCACTGCAGCCCATTCAATAATCTTGGTGGCTCATTGTCAACTGACAGAAGAGTGGATGGTTTTCTGCCTGTGATCTCACCAAATTCAGCTCCTCAGCCCTTTCTTCCTCTTCTTGCACCTTCTCCTTTAGCACCTTTCACAAACAGTACTATCCCAAAGTTATCAGGTTAGTCTGGTCAATATTGATTTTTTGTGGCATTTGAGTTGAAAGGCCCTATTTCGCTCTAAATATGGTGATGTCATCTTTTTGTAGGACAATGCACTTTGAATTTCACTTCTGCCCAAAGTATGATAGGCACGACATCAACGGATTGCTGGTCTATTTTTGCGCCATTGCTGGCTAATGCTATATGCTGTCCCCAGTTAGAAGCCACCCTTGCAATTCTTATGGGCCAATCCAGTATAGATACCAGAACTCTTGCTTTAAATGAGACTGTTTCAAAGCATTGCCTTTCAGATATTGAGAAAATTTTGGCTGGTCAAG
Source organism: Salix arbutifolia (assembly GCA_025169955.1). Lineage (NCBI taxonomy): Eukaryota > Viridiplantae > Streptophyta > Magnoliopsida > Malpighiales > Salicaceae > Salix > Salix arbutifolia. The sequence continues at coordinate 810,912 of CM045905.1, forward strand.
GCGCAGCAAATAATGTGAATAAGATATGCTCGATTCGTCCATCAAATCTCACAGAAGGGTCTTGCCCTGTTAAGGATGTCAATGAATTTGAGGGCACTGTGGATTCTTCTAAGCTTCTTTCTGCATGTGAGAATATTGATCCTGTTAAAGAATGTTGTGATCAAGTTTGTCAAAATGCCATATTAGAAACCGCAACAAAACTTGCACTAAAAGCTTCGGAAGTATTGATCATAGCTGGGTCCCATGGTATAACCGAGCGCTCGACAAAGGTTGATGATTGTAAACATATTGCACTTCGATGGCTGGCTGGTAAACTTGAGCCTTCCCGTGCAAAGGAGGTTCTCAGAGGACTATCTAATTGCAAAGTTAATAAAGGTGAGTTTAAAAATGTTGATGTCAAAAACTTGCTTTTCTCATGTGGCCAGAAAGGGCATTTGTTCAGTTGCGGAGAATCCTGTCGTGATTGCATGTGGCACATGGCACATCTGTGGATTTTCAAATAAGTAGTCAAGTATTCTTATAATAGATACCTTTTGACTCCACAAGTGATTATGTATCTATTAGCATGCATGCAAGAATGTAATGTGCATCAGCATGGTGCATCTTTAATGTCTTTTGTTGTCACTTTGGTGCTTTGTGCATTGTCAGTCTTGCCACCACAATGTACATGAAGCAGATTTTCATTGAAGTTGCTAGTAGATCCTACCTATCCTTTTGTTGAAAGTAATAGTGACATCTTTGATTCTTTAGAAAAAATGCTAACTTTCCATATGAGATGTACTACTTTATGTTTGCTCATTGTTAGTTTTTTATGGTGGTTGGCTCATTGTTCTTAATTCTTGACTTTACCTAGTAGTGGCAATCCATTCAGCAGGCCTCACCAGTAACTATCTTTTCTCTTCTTTCTTTTTTTGTGCTTTCTGCTTCAGTTTGCCCTCTGGTTTTCCCTGACACGAGACATGTTGCAAAGGGCTGTGGGAATGACATTAGTAACAAGACAGAATGCTGTAGTGCCATGGAGAACTATGTGTCTCACTTGCAGAAGCAGAGTCTTATAACCAACTTGCAAGCTCTGGATTGTGCTACAACTCTAGGAATGAAGTTACAGAGGTCTAATATTACAAAAGATGTTTATAGCCTTTGTCACATAACCCTTAAGGATTTCTCCCTTCAAGGTTGATATTCACACTTTTTTTACAATTCATTTTTTCTTTAGTACCCTCCCCCAAATCTCAATTTCCCTCTCTTGATACACTGTTGAGTGTTTTCTGTCAGACAAATTTAAATCAGATACTAATGCAGGACACTTTTCTTCTTTTCCTTTTTCTTATACGTTTCTGGTGAATGACTCTGGTGATTGACAATGGCACACCTCAGTTGCAAAACAAGGTAATAAATGTACTTTGTGGAACAATTCTATGAATTTTTCTTGATGTATGCAAACTTAGCACCCACATAAGCACGCCCAAATTAACAGTGCCAATTGAGCTCCTGACAGAAAATCTGATTTCAGTCTTGGGTAGTGGGCAGTTGATTCCAACCAATTTTCTTGTGCTTGTTACCATGATTAGCATTGGCAAGTGGATTATAATTGCAGACTATTTATTTGTATATAATTGAATTATTTGTTTGCTTCATCCACTTCTTTTTCCTTTAGAGTCTGGATGCCTTCTACCAAGCTTGCCATCCGATGCAACATTTGACCATTCCTCGGGAATCAGCTTCATATGTGATTTGAATGACAATATTCCTGCTCATTGGCCATCAAAGTCTCAGTTATCATCGTCGTGTAATAAAAGTATGTCCCAGTCATGATTATTAGTTCATTGGTGGTTCTTCATCTTACAGTTGAAGTTATTTTGGCTATTTAAGTTCTTATTTCATCTCTTCCATATTCTTTGATGTTTACCTGAACTTATTTGATTTGCAGCCATCAAAATCCCAGCACTTCCTGCTGCTGCAAATGCTCAAATTGGTAAGAATATACTTGTGCTCATGCTTCCTCTAGAATAACACTGTCCAGAAAATGAAAGTCATGAGTTTAACCATCAGAATTTGTAAAGCTTGCTTTGGGATATCAAGAAAAACCATCCCATCATAAAATTTGCATTAACCGACCCAACACAACTCGTTAAAGTTGGATATTGTGAATATTACAGATGATGGTGAGTCAAAAATCTTTGGACCACCTAAAATTGAGGGTGCTATGGCACCTACAATTCATATAGGTCTGCCTTTAAATGCGACCCATGAAAATTAATAATATAAGCTCAACCTGTGGATATCTATAATATCTACAAAATTTAGCCCATCCTGATATATCCAACCTACCCCCTGTTATCAATACCACAAACTTCAGTAATTCAGTAAAGAGCAGCCCATCTACATGTGTGCTATCCCTCAAATATTTATTTATTTATGAATGTTCCTCAATTGTCCAAGTTGGTCTCGCAACCTAGATACTGGATTAGAAGGAAGGACTTTCATTTTCCTCACAAGAACGATTTTAACTTCACAATGGCCCCTACTTGACTAAACATCTGTTTCTTCACAGGTCTTTACAACGAAGATGTGATATTTTACGTGCTGTTTGCCGCCTCAGCTGTTACCATGATGCTCTTGCAGTCTTTTGTTTGAGCCATCCCTGCTTCTTCTCGACATCAAGAATGTTAGTTTGCATATTACAAATTTTTTATTTGTTGCTTGTGAAATGAGGGTAATCATATAGAAGTTAGATAGAAAGAGGTCTCGTATGCCTGACTCTCGTCCAACCAAGTGTAATAATATTTATTTTTTTGTATAGAAATGCTAGGAAAAAAGAGAGGAGATAATATTGTATGTAGCAAAATCAATATATGATGTTGTATGTACCCTATTTGACTGTACCATGTAAAAGAATTGGATTGCTGATCAATCTGAGTTTACCATGAGCGTTTATAACTTTCTTAAGTGCCTGTTTGGGAGTGTGGTTGCGGTAGCTTTTCAAAGTGTTTATCGTGCTGAAATACATCAAAATGATGTTTTTTTATTTTTTAAAAATTATTTTTGACATCAGCACATCAAAATGATCTAAAAACACTAAAATATATTCATTTTAAATGAAAAAAAAATTCAAATTTCGGCCAAACACCGGTGGGATCGCAATGCCAAACAGGCAGTAGAACTATATTTGCTAAATTATCTCTGCATTGGCAGAATTGCTTAGAATATAGATCTCATGTCAGCAAAATACGAAGCTGTGTTCTGGTTGGGTTACATCTTGTAACACTATACATATAGAGATATATATTGACGGCCTTGCAAAAAAGTTTTGATTTCTTCGGGTTTACCATCAAGTTAACGGGCGTTTGGATTTTCCTTTTGAACTGGTAAGATTATCGTGATAACCTCGCAATGTGAAAACATGCGCATGACAGTGAAGGCCCTGGTCCCTCAGACCATTCAGAAATGGTTTTATTGCCCTCAATTCTCCAAGATGATGAAGAGCTGGTGAAAAAGAACATAAAGGCCGAGGATTACCATCAATACAGATGATAGATGGTGGGTCCCTACTCCCAGTGAGGAGTGGTCATATACGGTCCCTTTCTCAAGGCCTCGAGAAAGAGAATTTGTGCCGGTAGAAGTTGATTATTTCCTAAAGTAGATGGAAGCATAAATTCTAGCGCATATCACAAGAAGGTGATGTTTTGGCCCACCAAAAGTATTGATCACGAACAACGAATGGTGCTTGACAATGAAAAGATGGAATATTCATAAAAATAAAACTCTTAGAATGAGCTTAATAAAAAAACTCAAGGGGCAAAGGAAGAATGAACTGACCTTCAAAATGACAGAAACAAGGTGGAGTCATATCCACCATCTCCTTTCTGTAAAAAAAATTCATCAGCAGAGAAAGTGCTGAAGTAGACTAGATATCAAATATAAAAAATGATATCCTGTCCTTATGAGAGGTGTTTCTCAACTAGAGAACAAATTGTGCAGATTGTGGAATATGGAAAAGCAAGTTAGAAAACCTTTTCCTCAAATTGCACGGATCGCAACACTTAAAACATTAATTGGTGCGCAAAGATTTTGGAGGTCCTTAGAGAACAACTTCATTAAATGGTAGTAGATACTACATAATCTTTATTGATACTAACATGGATGGAAAATCAAAGTGGTTGTGGATAAAACTATAAGGTTTGGCAATAGGAAGGAGTATACTACTGGAAGCTTTCAACAGTTTTGTGATGAATCTGGCATTGCACACCAACTTACAACACCAAACACACCATGCATAACAAAATGGCGAGTGAAAGAAAAAACAATAGCATGACTAGATGCATATTGCATGAAAAAGAGTTGCTAAAGAAACCGTGGATTGAGAAGATTAATTTTTAACGTGCCACATGTTAAAAGAGACTAGATAAGAAGGCTGAACCGAGAGTCTTACTGGACATAACAAACCATGAGCCTGTTTGGGAGGGCGATTGCGGTAGCTTTTCAAAGTGCTTTTCATGCCGAAATACATCCAAATGATATTTTTTTATTTTTTAAAAATTATTTTTGACATCAGCCCATCAAAATGATCTAAAAACACCAAAACATATTCATTTAAAATAAAAATAAAAATAATTTTTTTTTTTGAAAAACTGTGGCGCAGCGCGGGTGAAACGCCGCGCCAAACAGCTTCTAAAGCTTACAGAATTTTCCAACTATAAAATGTGAAAATTCTAGCAGACAGAAATGTTAACTTAATGGAAGACAAACAATGGCAAAGGGAGGGAGAAGAGAAGCAAGAATCATCAACTTGGGAAGATGCTAATGATAGTATTGATGATGAGTCGGTTAATTAGAGGTACAAGATCTTTACTTGATGTTTATGAAAATCTAACATCGTTGTTTGTGAGCCTGCAGTTTATATAGCTGCTGTCAGAATTAAGGAAGTATAATTGCTGTAATTTCTCTTTAAAGATAAGGCATGCATCATGTTTATCCTGCACCACATCAAGATGAAGAGCATTAAATATGGAAAGAGAGCTATCATCAAAAGGTTATAGCTTGTCTCCATCCTTCACCAAATCTGATTCTTTCCAACCCTAAAAGTCCCTCAAAACACACTGCTCTATCCTCATCATCATCTACAGCGTCTTCTTCCCCATCACTATGGGTGTCCACGTCATCGGCCACATCAACTGAGTCTTCCTTATCATCCCCATCCCCTTGCTCTAGAGATGTCTGAAAGTCATCCGCTCCATTGTGTATGAAATAGAGCCAACAACTTAACGTGATGTGTTTGACTATTGAGTTTCAAGACATTCACCTTATCCAGTTGTGTACCAATGAGGATCCGTAATTATATATGATAGTTCAAAATGATGGCCAGTTCTTTCTAAAATCTTCACGAGGGCATCTGCAATTCCACTATATAATGGGTAGATTTGTTGTTGTTATTCAGGCCATCTGATTCAAAAGATGTGTCAGTCTCAGTCCAAGGGTGAACTTCCTTAAAAACATCCCAGCATTCATTATTCTTCCTCCATGATTCCACTAACATGTTTCTGTTATAAAAAATTAAGATGCCCCCAAGAAAACGTATAGAAGAGTAATTGGATCCTCTTTTTTTTCCTCCAAGAACACATCTCTTTAGCCAAGCATAATCCTCTTCTTCAATATCAAATTAAGGAGGGTTTTTCAGAGTAATCCTCTGGTCCAAAAAACACAGGCAGATGTGTTTGTTCCGTTTTTCCTTTACTGAGCACCTCTTTGTAACTTCTTTCATCCATTTCACTTACATGCACACAATTTTTTTTGGGTTTTGATCTGGCTGGAGGATTGTTCTCTCTTAGAACCTTTTTAGCGTGTTTAGCTAAATTATCCTCAAGTCTACGACATTCAAACCAAATATCATTCACACTCTATAGCAAAACCTTATCAGATAAGTTTGATGCTATTGTTACAAAACTGAAAAGATTCCCTGTTTGTGACACGCATAGATACATAAAGTTTGAGTACACAGGCTAACTTCTGGGTTTTGGGGCCAGAAACATCGCGCTTGTGTGGAGGAGGTGGTTGTTGTTTAGGGTAGAGGATACGGGAATATGTGCTTGTTGGGATTTTCCAAAATAGTGACCATCGGTGAAGGAGAGAAGGCAGAGCTTCTCTCACAATATATATATATATATATATAAAGCCTGAGTTTTCTTTCTAGTGCCTTTTCCCCTTTGCCGAATTCTTTGCTCGCACCGAGCTTTAAATTATTCTATACACCAAACGCTATCTACCGAATTATCTTTGAGCCACAATGAAAGGCTAACAAGCCAAAAAAATAAAATCAAAGGAAAAGAAACAGAAGAGAAAGGAAGAGGTTACAAGAAAGAAATACCTAAACAATCCTTATGAGCCTATGAACATAGTTTTATTTGGAAGAACATAAAAGATATTAAAAAATTATTTCACTTAAAAATTTGAGCTGTTAAGTGAAGTTCTAAAATATAATTTATATTATTCTCAGATAAAAGTATCGCCTCAAGACCTCTAAACAAATCGAAACCTATGTATAAAAAGTTGTTTTCAATTGTACTCAACCATAAAGTAAAATGATAAAGAATTATGAGCTCAAACAATATATGGGATAATGTATCCCAATCGCAAATCTTTTTCTAAAAAAACGACTTGTTCCAAACCAGCAAAAAGGCTAGCATTAGTATTGTGTTGCTATGAAACTTCCCTTCTACAACTAAAGACCATGTAAGTAAAAGTTCATCAACAATTCTAGCTAGACATGCACCATTGGATGCTTAACCATTTCATAAAACAATTCCATAATTTCTAAACAATGTGTGAAAACATGATTCACAGTTTCTATAACTTCATTAAAAAAAAAGGGCACATAGATCCCTCTTTGTCACCTAGATCCAATCTTACCCTATCATTCAACATATTATGAACCTCTTTCATCTTTCTCCATATTAATCTTTTTTCTATCTAATCCCATATTTTGATTTGTTTATATTTGCATTAAGCATTATCATGTGTTGTAATAATGGTCGAATTTTTGAGTGAATATATATATATATATATATATATATATATTATAATTGAGAAATAATCAGTATTATAGTAGCTCGTCTTCCATATTCCAGTGCATGTATTTCATATTATATTTTTATGATTTTGTTTTTGCAATTACTGTTTACAATTAGCTTAATAAATAGAATATAATTTGTTTTTTGGAATATATCTTTTTGTGGTGCTTTCCATGCAAAAAAGAAAACGAAAGTGGTCACTCTTTTTTGTGTGTGGTAAGCAAAGTTGTCAATGAAACCCTCTATTCTTTAGAACTGATCTTACTTCATCTACATCGGTGAAACTTACCTAGCCCAAATTCAATTGCCATTTTTATCTCCTACAATTAATTATGTTCTGGTTCTATCCTTCTACAACACAAGCACTTCCAAAAATTACAAATAGCATTTCTTCTTCCAAACAAGACTAGCAAGCTGGATGTCATCGAGGAATCATTCCATCATGATCAAGAAATTAGGAAAGAATGCGAAGCAATCCCTTCCAGATATCGCCAGACATATCATGCATGGTTTTCCACCCACGCCCTAGAATCGAACCTTATATTTGAACAAGTGTCAATGACCCTTCAATTTGGAATTTCGAAGCGATCCCTTTCTCACTCGTTGCAAGCTTTTTTGTTTGATGCCACGTTCATAGATGTCTTGCAATAGCTGAGAATATTGTGGCGGTGGAATTGTGCGTCATATCAAGAATGATGGGAAGAAAACCATTTCGATAGTGGGGCTGAATCCATAAGTAGAATAATGGAATGGGTAGAGGAGGAAGTGCTTTCTAGTTTGATTTTTGATTAATTTCATTTTTAATCAAAAATAGTTAGGTCATTTGTGTGTGTGTGTGTGTTAATATATATATATATATATATGTTAATATTAAATAAATATTAAAATATATAATTAGTGTCACATATTTATAAGAAAAAAACTGTGCAATTACCTTTCTAACCTTGGTGTTAACTGTTCTGTTTTGTCTTATATAAGGGTGTATTTGTATTTATACATATAAAAAACAATGTGCAATATCCTTAATATCCCCGGTGGTAATTGTTTATTTTTGTCTTATATATGGGTATTATGGTTATTTTACTATGCATAGAAACATAAAAAAACAAAAATACCCTTGGACCCAAGGCTAAAACTGTTGTGCATGGAGGGGTAAAATAGTAATTATACTATTACAATCTACAATAATCTGAGTCTAGAGCTATATTAATTTTGTTACAGTAATCTACAGTAATTCCACGATCTCATTTAGCTTTTAGTGTAGTGTAATTGTGGCGGTGGAATTGTATGTCATATCAAGAATGATGGGAAGAAAACCATTGCGATATTGGGGACAATCCATAAGTAGAATAATGGAATGGGTAGAGGAGTAAGTGATTTCTCTTCTCACTAAATTTACTATGCATAGAGATGTAAAATAATAATTGCACTATTAGAATCCACAATAATCTAAGTCTAGAGCTATTGTAATTCCACGACTTCATTTAACTTTTAGGGTAATGTAATTGTGGTGGTGGAATTGTATCGTCATATCAAGAATAATGGGAAGAAAACCATTGTGATAATGGGGACAATCCATAAGTAGAATAATGGAATGGGTAGAGGAGTAAGTGCTTTCTCTTCTAACAAAATTTACTGTGTATGGAGATATAAAATAGTAATTGCACTATTATAATCCACAATAATCTATGTCTAGAGCTAAGTAATTCCACGACTTCATTTAGCGTTTTAGGGTAATGTAATTGTGGCGGTGGAATTGTATCGTCATATCAAGAATAATGGGAATAAAACCATTGTGATAATGGGGACAATCCATAAGTAGAATAATGGAATGGGTAGAGGAGTAAGTGCTTTCTCTTCTCATAAAATTTATTGTGCATGGAGATATAAAATAGTAATTACACTATTATAATTCACAATAATCTATATCCAGAGCTAAGTAATTCCACGACTTCATTTAGCGTTTTAGGGTAATGTAATTGTGGCGGTGGAATTGTATCGTCATATCAAGAATAATGGGAATAAAACCATTGGCAGAGGAGTAAGTGCTTTATCTTCTCACTAAATGAAGTGTTTTTTCCGCACTCTTTTTGTTTCACGACAGCAATTAGAAGTACGGGAACCCTCCATTTTCACCCATTCATGACGTATTACCCGATTTCATCCCTTTAGTCTTTAATGTATTAGACTTTAATTGATAGGATTTAGAAGCTAAGTGTAAGATTCTCCTCTGAATGATATAATTCTCTTGATAAACTGAACATAACAAAGGGAAATATTTAAGGATATAATGGAAGATCTAGCTTGAAATACTTTATAGATCCATTGAGTATTATTTTTAGTTTATGGATTCAATTCAAAATTAGTGAATATAAATTGGAGACTAATATGAGGGTTTCCAATGATTTCATTAAAAACCAGGAGAATATTATGATGTTCCCAACAAATCGTCACTTGAATCTTACACGTTAATTTCTAATGAGATATGCACTTAACGCATAGATGGAGAGTTCCTTTCATTAATGATAGGATATAATTTTATTTTATTTTTTATGTTTTCCTGTTATGCCAAGGCCTTGTTTAATTTGTTGGAAAGCTCTTTGTTTTTAAATCAATATTAAGAATTTTATTTTAAAATTCAATTATTTTTTCTTATCAAGAACATAATAATTTGATCCTTTCCAATTTTTCTGTTATTCGATCATTGCCTTAGTTAGACCACAATTTACAGCACTAGTTTCAAATGTGATGGTGGGACTAGATGGTGTGCAACATCATGTCTAAGTTGGATTAAATGCGTATGATATATCATGGTTAATGAATATGGTTTAATAGAAAAAACAAAAATGAAGTGTCGTAGGATAAAATTCAAAGAGATTAAAGGCCATAACATTTAGAGTTCCTTATTTATTTTTTTGATAAATGTTTAGATTTCTTTATGTTTATATTAAATGAAAATGACTTCAATAAATTGATTTCCAAGTTTACCAATATTGAAGAGATCTATTTGATCACATCTCTAATGAAACCATCATTTGAAGAACCACGATTTCAATGGAGTCAACTACTAGATCATCCTAATTTGATGAATATGGTAGATGATCGGTAGAGAGAGTTTAAGGTTAGAGAAATAATATATAGTTTTTTAAGATTCTGAAAACTAATTCGCGTAGAAATTGACTTTTAAGAAAATTCTTTGCTATGAAGTGGAAAACAAAAGGATGACGAAGAAAGTGAGGGAACATCACTACAAATCAATATTCTAATGGAATAGGCAATGAAACATTTATGCTGGAATATTCCATCGACAACTAAGGTGCCTTTTCATGGAATATTTCATTTGTAACTAAGGTTGCTAATAAAGTAATCGATGAAAAATGAGTGTCAAAATCTAATTATCTTGGCGCAAATATTTCATCCATGATGTTAGAAAATAATATAAATCATATTCTAGGACCTCACCTATAAGCTTAAGTTTTTAGGTGAGATGGTTCCTTAACATGGTATCAGAGCCTTGTTGACCCAGCGGTCACGAGTTCGAATCTCACCACCCTCATTCTATTTGATAAAAATCAAGTACAAGATATAATGGATCTGTGTGCAAGTTTCAAACCCAAAAGCCTTTCACTTGAGGGGGTATGTTAAAGAATAATATAAATCATATTCTGGAACCTCACCTATAAGCTTAAACTTTTAGGTGAGATGGTTCCTTAACACATGATACTTTTAGAAAAATAAATTGATAGTAGAATCGATGAGGAATGCAAACTCCTAAAAAGTATACTATTAGGTTTAGAAAAATAAATTGATAGTAGAATCGATGAGGAATGCAAACTCCTAAAAAGTATACTATTAGGTTCAAATTTTCTAATGGTGTTCGATTATTACCTTGTTTAAATTGTATTTTATTATATTAGGTTCAAATCTTATGGTAGGAGTAGATGGTAATGCAACATCAAGTCCAAGTCATACTAAATATGTATCATAGATCATGGCTATTGAATATGATCTAGTAGACTAACACAAAGTCAGAGTCACAGGATAAAATCTAAAGATATGGAAGACCATAACGTTTAGAATTCTTTATTTTTTATTTTCTTTTTATAAATGAAGCTCTTTATGTTTAAAAGATCTATAACATAGCACTTGAGCTCTTATTAACATATGATCTTAAAGAGAATAAAGGTATGAATGATTCAGCCAGCGATATATATATGCCATAACTAGAACACATAGAATACCTACCAGCTTGTTTATGAATTAGTGAGACAAAGATAAGTCCAAGAAGAAGCTTAATCATAAAAAAACCATTTAGACAAAAAAAATAATCATAAATTTAAGGATCGCTTTCAAATTCTGTAAGGAGGTTCTGCAAGTGTATTTCTATAGGAGATTAACTCGCTATGACCAATTGAGTTTAAGAAATCTTTAAATTAGGTTCAAAAGATGCTCTTTGATTCAGTTATGTTATTTTCCTTTTAATTTTTGGATTTCTTGTTGTTTTTATTTAATTTAGGATTATCATAAAAAAAACCATTTAATTTATGATTAAACTATTGGTTTTCAAATATGAGGGACTAAGATATAACGAAGCTCGAATCCATGGACGAAACAACATTTTATCAGTATCTATTCGATATATAAGCTCAAATTACAAGCGCAAAGAGGAGGAGAATGGATTCTGATACTTCAAGATTAAGCTCCCAAGTCTCTCACCATGACGAGACAGTAAGCAATGAGCTTGAAGAAATACTGACAAATAATCAATCACCATACTCTAAGAGACTCCGTTTAGCTTCCTGGGTTGAACTGAAATTGCTTTTCCAGCTTGCCGCCCCGGCAGTGATAGTTTACTTGCTCAATAATGTCATTTCCATGTCTACTCAAATCTTTTGTGGACATCTTGGAAACCTCGAGCTTGCTGCGGTCTCTCTAGGCAACAATGGCATCCAAGTTTTTGCTTATGGCCTTCTGGTACGTAACACCTTCTCTAGCTCTCTTATCCAAGTCTCTAGAGGAAGGATTTGGAATTATCAGCCTGTTTGAGAGAACTGTTGCGGTAGTTTTTCAAAATACTTTTCGTGCTGAAATACATCAAAATGATGTTTTTTTTATTTTTAAAAAATCATTTTTGACATCAGCACATCAAAATGATCTAAAAACACCAAAACATATTCATTTTAAATGGAAATTTTTTTAAAATTTCTGTGGCACGGCGGCTGAAACGCCGTGCCAAACAGCTTCATAAAGTAGAAAATCATCTAGTAGTTTCGTTTTGTTTTGCAGCTAGGAATGGGAAGTGCAGTGGAAACCCTGTGTGGCCAAGCATATGGAGCGAATAGCTATGAAAGTCTAGGCATATACCTCCAAAAATCAACTATTCTCCTCATGGTAACAGCTCTCCCTCTAGCGGTGATCTACATATTTTCCAAACCTATCTTGATCTTACTAGGTGAACCAGTCAACATAGCATCGGCAGCTGCGGTTTTTGTCTACGGACTCATCCCTCAAATCTTTGCTTATGCTGCAAACTTTCCCATTCAGAAATTCTTGCAATCCCAAAGCATAATTGCGCCTAGTGCATATATATCAGTAGGTGCACTTGTGGTGCATCTTTTTCTAACCTGGCTCGCGGTCTACAGATGGAACTGGGGCTTGTTAGGTGCGAGCCTTGTGTTGAGTCTGTCCTGGTGGATCATGGTGGTGGCTCAATTTGTGTACATTGTAATGGGTAAGAAGTGTAGAAACACATGGAAAGGTTTTAGTTTGCAGGCCTTTCATGGTCTTTGGAGGTTCTTTAAACTGTCTGCTGCCTCAGCAGTAATGTTGTGTTTAGAGACTTGGTACTTTCAGATTTTAGTCTTGATTGCTGGATTGCTTAAAAACTCCGAGGTTGAATTGGATTCTCTCTCAGTCTGGTAAGTTATGAGATAGACTTGATACTTTCAGATTTTCTGTGTCTCTTGTTCAAGAAAATAAAGAAAAAGCTCTGTGACTGACTGAAATGTTAACACTTTTTATTCATCTCTATATGCAGCACGACAATATCAGGATGGGTGTTCATGATTTCAGTTGGATTTAACACTGCTGCAAGGCCAGTTAAAATTTTCTATCTTGGCTTTTCTTATATCAAAATTGTGCCCCGACATGTTTCTATCCAAAGTTAAGAACATATAGAACACATAAATTGACAACATTTGCTTGATTTCAAATTAACAGTGTGAGAGTGAGCAATGAGCTAGGAGCAGGACATCCAAAATCAGCATCCTTTTCAGTCGTTGTGGTGACTTCATGTTCATTTATAATTTCAGTAATCGCAGCCATTGTTGTGATGATATTTCGAGACTCCATCAGCTACATCTTCACTGAAGGTGAAGTTGTTGCTAAAGCTGCTTCTGATCTCTCTCCATTCCTCGCCGCCACTCTCATACTAAATGGGATTCAGCCTGTTCTGTCCGGTAACAATCTTTAACAAAAAAATTGTTTCTTTTTTCTTTAACAATCTTCAATGGATGTCAAGTTGGTATTCCCGTTTACCTTTCTCTGTGATTTAGTAAGCAAGAAAGGTTTATAATCATAAATTATTAGCATGCATGCTTAAAGGCACAGGGCCAAGAACAATAGAGAAAAGCTGCCAGCTTAAAGCATAGAGCTAATACATGCATAAAATTCAAACAGTGGAGCTAATTTCAAAACATGTTGAAGCCGAATTGGCGGCTGGTTGTACGCTTCCTGAAGCTCAAGGTCAAGAAACCCAGCCCTATAGAAGAAGTCACCGTTCCATAATTGAGCTAGCAAATCCAGTTCAAGAATCCTAGGCAAAAAGCTTGGGTAATCACACATGGTGGGTAACGAGGGTCTTAATTATTTATAAGCATAAAAAAACATCTTATCTAAAAGAACACATTTTCAGGATAAAACCTAACATGCGATTCTCAATATCTTACATACCATGTGCAGGTGTTGAAACACTTCATCATTGGCAACGTCTATATAGAAACATCAACTCAGAGATGTCTTTTCAGAACAAAACCTTGCAGTAAAACAATATGTATTGGGAGTATACTATATACATATACATATATATACATACATACATACATACATACATACATACATACATACATACATACATACATACATACATATATTATATAATAAAGCAAGTGGGATCATATCTTTCGATTGAGGACCATACATAGAGTAAAGAAACATGATGGTTGTCATGATGAGGCTCACAAACTCAATTGAACTTCATATCATCTGCATTACAGTCGTCACTGCTCACTCCTTATCCTGTGCACTGTGATCGGAAGAAGAAGAAGAGAATAAATCAAACTGTGGATAAATTTGTTTGTTTTGAAGGGGTGGCTGTTGGATGTGGATGGCAATCGGTCGTTGCATATGTGAACGTGGGGTGCTACTACCTGGTTGGTGTTCCAGTGGGAGTGCTTCTTGGTTTTAAATTTAACCTTGGTGCCAAGGTAATATTATTGCCTTGCTTTCTTTTAATTACTTTATCATTAAGCACTCTTTTTGGATGGTTTTTTATGTTTCTCCGGCCTCATAAAACATAAAAAGGCTTCTCTTAAGATATTCTCTTACTTTTACATACATGCATACATGCATACATACATACTATGAGTATCCTCGAATTAATTTATGTTCATTTTTGTACAAATATCCAAGGGCTTAACATAGGGCAATCTTTCATTTTAAATTTTACATATACTTAGTTACTAACTTTCGTTTTTTTATTTATTGTTAACAACAACAATAATAATGATATTCTCGAATTAGGTTGGTTGTCAATTGAGATTAAATTCCTCTTCAAACAATTCTAAATATATTTTTTATATTAATATTTAGTGACCGACCCTTTTATATAAATCATTTTCTTTTTATTGATGTACTATTTGATAAAAGGGGTTACTTAAAAATTAACCATATGAATCTCTCAAATTTTGAATTTTGAATTGCAAAATGTTGAAAACAAGATGTCTAAAACTGAATTCGTGGAGTTCTAATTGTCAATTTAAAGGTATATATCTATAATAATATAACTGTATTTACTATATTTTCTGTAGGGAATATGGTCAGGCATGCTGGGAGGCACACTTTTGCAAACTATGATTTTGTCATGGGTTACTTTGAGAACAGATTGGAACAAGGAGGTAATTTTTTTTAATATTTTGGTATTATTTTGTTAATTTTATATATTTTAATCCTCCAAATACCCTATAATTAAACAAAAACCCTGCCACGACATAGAAGAATAATATTACTATCAAAAAGATTTCTCCATAAAAAAAAGTGTGTTTTAAGCTAGTGAGTTCCCTTTCAAAGGATTTGCCCATTTATCACCGCTTGGAGGGTAGCTAAAATTATTGGTAGCAAGTTAGAAACAATAGGGCTTGAAAGAAAAAAAGAAACAATATTCTGTGAAGGGGCCAAATTAGAAATTAAATTATACTAAATTGCAGGGACTATAGTGAGTTTCTTAAAGTTTCCAGGTGCCAAATGGGAGACATCATATAAAGCATAGTGATAGGCTTATTGGAATAATTTTTATAGCTTGAGCAGTTGAACTTTATGTTTTTATTTAGGATTTTAATTAGACATGTTGGGATTTATTAGAGACTAACTCATTAGATCAACTCTCTTTTTTTTATTTCAGAATTTAAAAATTCAATCAAAAAATTAGTAATAGTTGATGTCTAAACTAATCATAAAATATATTTATTATAAAAAATATTAATTACAGAATTGATAAAAAAATGCTAAGTAATAAGAGAAGACTCAATTAAAAATGGTCAAAACTCGATAGTTTTTTTTCTTTTATTTTTTCTAATATATATTTATTTTCTTAAAAAAAAGTAGATTAATCCGAAACTTGTCTCCAAGATCGAGTTTAAAAACTATGATGATAAATATAATTCTTTCTTAATCAAGAGCATACTTTGTGACATGAAAACTAACTTGTATATAAATTGAATCTCGTAATTAATAGTACTCACATGATGCGATTTTTATCATAATCTTTTTATTTCATTAGCAGATAAAGCAACAATTACTGGTGACAAAATTTTCAGGTGGAGAAAGCCAAGAACCGGTTGAAAACCTGGGATGAGAAAAGGCAGCCTCCTCTGCCGGAGTAAAGTGATGGCTGGAAGATTTGGAATACACAGTGAAGGAGGGTCTCATCTGCCCTTTATGTCCAAATCTTTAGCATAGAAAGAGGAGACGAAACAACTAATGATGCAAATTGGCAATGCTAGCTACCTTAATTAGTGGAACGATATTACGTTATTGCAATATATTTTTATCTTTTTAGGTAATTATATTTATTGAATAAGATAATTTAACTCCAACTTTTTGACATTAAGGATTGGTTTAACAAGTTTTATAATTAAGGTATTGTTTTTTAGACGTTTTGGGTTAAAAATAAATTGAAAATAAATGTATTTTTTTATAATACTTTAAATTTTCAACATATTACCTCTTTCAGATAAGCGAAGCCCACTTTAATATCAGTAAATAATGATCAATGATCACAACGTGTCAGAAAAAGAAGAAAAAAAACCTATATATTGTGATCCCATATGATTTTTGAAGATGTCAAAAAAATAAAATAAAAAATATTTATGAATTATAAAATTAATACTAATAAAAACACAATACTCGAGAATTGATAAAGATTTTGATAAAAAAAACCATGGGCGTAAAATAAAAATTCAAAACAAGATAATTTTTTTTCTTTGGGTCTTAATAATATTAAATAAAATACTGAAAGATGTAGAGGTCTTTTATTAAAAAAAGATTTTTGTTTTTAAAATTCTCATTTATTATAATAAGATTATGATAATTAAAGAATTAATATTTTTATAAATATAAATCCAATGTCTTCAAAATAATAAATATGTTAATAAAAGTATAATTAATCAGGGAGATCCATGCAAATATTCAGGTGTTTTATTTCCAACACTGCCATGGAAGCTTTCCAAATACAAAATGGAAATTTACAGAAATTATCGTCGCTCGCTTCGCTTTTCTGAATTCTCTGTGCTGTCATTTGCTTTCGTTTAAATCAATCTTGACGAGTCCTCGACCTCAGGTATGTGATGATAGCTTGCAATGCATAATTGCATATTTCTCTCCCTAATCATAACGCTGGTTTTGACAGCATGGATGGCTCAGCACTTGTCGTCGTCGAGCTGGGATTCACGAAACACTGTTCATGTCATTTCATCCCTGTGAAGAAAAAAATGGCGTTCGATAGATTTACTTTTGTGCTGTGAGGTTTGTGTCTGTCAAAAGTTTACTGGCACTTACTGTGTGTGGATTTTTATGTTTTTTTAATAATTTACTCGATCTTTATCGTTGCTTTTCCATTCAATACGTGGACCCGAAATTGTAAAAAATGACTTAATTTTGTTGACATGATATTAGAAATTCGGACAGTTTCTGTTACTTTTTGAACATAGCTCGATCGAATATATGACATCCAGCCAATCATGCACGCTGGTTATGAAAATGAAGCAAAAATAACCACACTGGCTTCGCATTTGAGGAGGAGTGTATTATATTGACCAGATAATATGGGAAAAAAAGGAACAGACAAAAAAGAATTCTGTACAGATCTCTTCATCCCAGTGATCAGTGATGTTAATTTTGTTTTGTTTCAGTTAAAACGGTATTAATATTTTGTACTAGTTAAAAAAACAACATAACATAACACAGTTTTTATTTTACTTAAAATTTTGGTCAGTTCTGGAAATTCTACTCAAATTTCAGCAGGAACGTTCTGGTTTTGTTTTGTCCATTCCATTTCGGCCAAATAGTATTTTTTTAAATAATAAATATTTTACAATATCAATCATATCTCTTAATCTGACGATTAGATTGAGATGAAATTTTACTAGGAGTCTATTGATATATTTATATATGTTATTTTAAAATTTTAGAGCAATCAGAGAATATAATGACTTTGCAAGATTGATGATGATATTTTTATAATATTATACATGTTCATAATTTTGTTCAGAAAAAATATTTTATTATGTCTTTTTTTAAATTAAATTGCAGAATTCTAAATAATTTTATTTTAGATTCAAAATAATTTTTTTAATTAATATATTTAATTATCTATATAAATAAAAATACAACCCCACTACAAAACGTTTTGTTCCACGGAATTGACACCCTTGTTTCTTCCTCTATATAAACAGTAGCATATTGATACTATGTGTTGCGCAGTTCAGGACAAAGCATTTATTTGATTTGCTCAAATTCAAGCGAAGAGAATGGAGCACGGAAAATTCTCAGGGATCATGGACTCTGATCCTTTAAAAATGAGCAACAAGCTCTCTTTCCATGAGGAGTCAGCGAGCAGTGAGCTTGAACAAATTCTAGCAGATACAGAAGCACCCTACTTTAAGAGACTACGTTCTGCTTCTTGGGCTGAACTGAAATTGCTTTACCAACTCGCAGCTCCGGCTGTAATAGTTTACTTGTTGAATAATGTTATTTCCATGTCTACTCAGATCTTTTGTGGTCATCTTGGAAACCTTGAGCTCGCTGCTGTCTCTCTTGGTAACAATGGTATCCAAGTGTTTGCCTATGGCCTCATGGTAATACCCGCTCTCTCTCTCATGACTCTCATATATATTTCAAGGAGATTATGAATTCATGATCATGATGAATTAACTAATAGAAAGGAGTATCACAAGAAGAAAAGATCACTCTGTTTTTCGTTCTCTTTTCTTCATACTCACTTACACTTATGCTTTATTCTCCAAATTTTTTGAGTCCCTTGTCTTCTCTGTTCCTTCTTTCAAGTTCAATATTTCCCCTTCTCAGCAAAAACAATGGCGGGGATTAAAAAATTTCATACCTTCTCTATCAGGTGGAGTACTCTCCTCTAGTTATGTTAAAAAAAGACTTCACTTTTCTTGCAGCTTGGTATGGGAAGTGCAGTAGAAACTCTATGTGGCCAAGCATATGGGGCGCATAAATATGAAATGCTGGGTGTATACCTTCAAAGATCGACAATTCTCCTCATGGCAACAGCTGTCCCTCTAATGGCGATCTACATATTTAGCAAACCTCTCTTGATGTTACTCGGAGAACCAGTAAACATAGCATCAGCAGCTGCGGTTTTTGTCTATGGACTCATCCCACAAATCGTTGCTTATGCTGCTAATTTTCCCATTCAAAAATTCTTGCAAGCCCAAAGCATAGTTACCCCTAGTGCATACATATCATTTGGTGCTCTCGTGGTTCATGTTTTGCTCTCCTGGCTTGCGATCTTCAAATGGAACTGGGGCTTGATGGGTGCTGGCCTTGTGCTGAGTTTTTCTTGGTGGATCATAGTGGTGGCTCAGTTTGTGTACATCGTAACAAGTAAAAGGTGTAGGGTGACATGGACAGGTTTTAGTTTGCAGGCTTTCAGTGGGCTTTGGAGCTTCTTCAAATTGTCTGCTGCATCAGCAGTAATGCTGTGTTTGGAGACTTGGTATTTTCAGATTTTAGTGCTGATTGCTGGGTTGCTCAAGAATGCCGAGGTTGCATTGGATGCACTTAGTGTTTGGTACTTCCTGTTCTTAATTTACCTTGCCTAGTTCAAGAAAAGATGAGAAAAAGTCTTAGTTTCTTACATGTGATTCGATTGAGTTGCTAACACCTATTGTTATACCTTGACATGTTATCATATTTGGGGTCTTACCTAATAGTTTAAGTTTTTAGATGAAATGGTCTCTTGACATGTTATTAGAGCCTATCTAACTATTTAATAAAAATCAAATATAAAGTAGTGTGGACTTGTGCAAGCTTCAAGTCCAAAGACCTTTCACTTCATAAATGTATTAGAGAATAGTATAAATAATATTTTAAGATCTCAACTAATAATTTAAGTTTTTAGATGAAACGATTTGTTGATAACTTTTACTCCTCCCTGTTTGCAGCATGACATTATCAGGATGGGTGTTCATGATTTCTGTTGGTTTTAATGCTGCAGCAAGGTCAGTTTTTGTTTTCTTCGATCTCTTGTTTTTCTGCAGCATGGAATCACAGGCAATCGCTAACATTTGCTTGATTTCAAATTAGCAGTGTGAGAGTGAGCAACGAGCTAGGAGCAGGACATCCAAAATCAGCCTCGTTTTCAGTCCTTGTAGTGACGTCATGTTCATTTATAATTTCAGTAATCGCAGCCATTGTTGTGATCATATTTCGAGACTCCATCAGCTACATCTTCACTGAAGGTGAAGTTGTTGCTGAAGCTGTCTCTGATCTCTCTCCATTCCTCGCCGCCACTCTCGTACTAAATGGCATTCAGCCTGTTCTGTCCGGTAACAATCTTTTACAAAACATCGTTTCTTTTTTATTCAACAACGGGCTCAACAGGATTAACACAAAATAAAGCTGTTTTTTCTTTTTCTTTTTTGAATAAATTAAGATGATTTTTTTTAAATTAATTTTTTGTGGGTGTGTTTTTAGAATTTTTATGTGTTTGATATCAAAAATAATTTATAAAAAATAAAAAAAAAATATTTTAATATATTTAAACGAAAAACACGACTACATATACTAGCCAGACAACTCAATAATTTAGACTTTTTTACGAGACAAATCTGACAACTATGTTCTTGAGTGCACGGCCTCTTAAACATAGAGCTTCACCTGAGGGACATTTGTGGTTAATTTGTTTTGTGGGATTAGGGAAGTTACATTTAACATCACACGGTTTGGTACAAATTATACTTTGCCTTCATAGTTTAAAATTTACACTTTGCTTCCATAAATTGAAAAAATACACTTTAATTATTGTAATTTGAAACCTAAATAACATTTTGCTGTTATTGTTTGAAAAATGAAAAAAATTTCTTATAATGTAGTTTGAAATACCTATATAACATCACAAGGTTAGTCTTTTTCCATTTCTTACAAGGACGACTGACTGCTAACCCAAAGACAATAACTCTTTTTTATTTTTATGTTAAATTAATATTTATTAATAAAACACTTTAAAAACACTCGCAAACGGCTACTAAAAAAATATTTTGCGTTTTCTTCTGAACATGCTCGTGCCCTCTCCTATGCTGAGAAAAAAAGATAATAATATGCTGGCTGGTTTTGTTTTTTTTAAAAAAAGATCGCTTTAAATTATGGAAGCAAAACATTATTCTAACTACAGGAGACAGAACACAACTGCGAAAACAACAAACCATGTTCATTTTTGTTTTTTCATCGGACAAAAGAAGAGCAACGTTCATGAACGTCGTCAATCCTTGTAGTGCTCAAAAGCTTAATGGCTAGCAAATATCTAACTGTAGATAAACTTGTCTGCGTTGAAGGGGTGGCTGTTGGATGTGGATGGCAAGCATTCGTTGCATATGTGAATGTAGGGTGCTACTACCTGGTTGGCGTTCCAGTGGGAGTGTTTCTGGGTTTTAAATCCGACCTCGGTGCCAAGGTAATCGACGTAGCAAAGTGGACAAGAACACAGTGTTCATCGTGGATCTATCAGAGCTGTTCGTGTCAATTTAAGGTTACATAGTTATTTACTGTGTTTTGTGCAGGGAATATGGTCTGGCATGTTAGGAGGCACAGTTTTGCAAACTATAATTTTGCTGTGGGTTACTCTGAGAGCAGATTGGGAGAAAGAGGTAACACGAATTCCTCCCGTTTCTCTCAAATCTCTGTGTCGGTGTTTCGGACAATAAATTACGTGCTTTGCTGACTTCATTGCCACCAAACATGAAATCTCCGATAAGAACTACAAGATTTCATTAGCAAATCCATCAAAACAGAATATTCTGTCGGTAGTGATAATCAATTTTCTGGGAATGCACATCACCCTTGCAGTACAGAATGTGAATAATCTAGTTTATATTATCATATTTATATTTCATCCTTGTTTTAACTTTTGAGCTAAGAAAGTAAAATTAGCAGTGACAAATCTTGTCATAATTTACAGGTACAGAATGCTCAAAGCCGGTTGAGTACATGGGATGAGAAGAGGCAGCCTCTTCTGCTGGAGTAACGTGGATTTGTGAAGGGTGTTCCTCTGTGTGTGTGTGTGTGTTTAATGAATGATGAGGGAGCGGCTTGTAAAGCAATTTTTCAATACTCGTGAGAAATGAGCTGTCAGCAATGAAAAACTTTCGATGGGATGTGTTTTCCATGATTCTTGGAAAAAACTTTGTCAGCCATTCTCCAAATTTCTAAATTTTTATCTCACGACTGACGAGTGAGGCCTTCCAAGTTCCAAACTTGAGCTGAATTTCTTGCATGTCCACAAGTGTCGTCTAAAAGAGTTATACTCATTTTGCATAAATACCAAAGTGTCGTCTATATATTGAAGGTGGTTGATTGGCTGACCATTTCCAAACACAATGACCTGAAAGTATAGTGGATCTCCTTGATTGGTGTAAACCACATTGAGGCTGAAGTTCTTGGCCATTAATGAATATTTCCAGTTGTGATCCTGAAATACATTCGTGAACTGATGATATCCATTTGTCTCCGAATCCCATATACACCGCCAATTCTTCTATGTAAGTCCAGTTAGCTGAATCAAAGGCCTCGTTGAAGTCGACTTTCAGCAGAAACCCATTCCGACCACCTTAATTTCTTGATACAATGAAAACCCCATTAGCTATCAACCCATGATCCAAAATTTGCGTTCTCGATATGAAAGTTGTTTGATGAGGACCGGTAAGAATAGCCATGGCAATGCGTAGCCGGGAAGAGAGCAGCTTCCCAACAATTTTGTACAAGATAGAAGGAGATTTGCAGCCTCCAGTTCACCTACTCAAATATGTTGTTTCCTCTATCTACTGCCAAAGAGAGTTCTTCAAGTTATTACTTCGATCCAAATTTATGGTTTGGGGATTCTGATGACAGGAATATATATATATATATATATATACACACACACATACATACAAGGTAGGAACTTGTCCTTCACAAAATCAAAACAAAATCTTGTTTCTCTTTGTTAGTTTGCTGTGCCTGTCACTCTCCCTGTCCTGCTAGATTTCCAATTTTGGCCAAAACATTGGAACAATGTACGAAGAATCGAAACTATGCCATAACACATATGTGGCCCAGCAGCACTGCATGATACCACTCCATGGAACAAGTGTCTGTGTTTCAAAGCTTGAAAGAGACAAAAACTCGAATTAGATTAATCCATTATAAATAAATAAAAGGAAAATTATAAAACATTTTTTATCATTTAGAGTAAATAAACCCTAATCTATACTTTGTACCGTGTTTTTTCTTGTTTTTAATTTTTTTATGTTTTAAAATATTATATTTAAAAAAAAATATCAATTTTATTTCAGATTATTATTTTATTGCGCAAGTCGAGATAAATCTACATTTGATAAATGAGTTGATGAATAATTAAACTTGAATCATATTTATTTAATTACATCATATTCAGATCGGGTTTGGATTGATATCCGATCATTTAACATAATTAATGAAAGATTAATCATGCGGTAGCCAAGAGAGATCTATAAATTTCCCACTACTGTGTTGATCCATCACTGCTACATTTATAATCTATGTGATAGAAGCTAATCAATTGGCTATCACCCAAAAGTATTTTTTTTTTTTTTAAATTATTTTTTAATATTAGCATATCAAAACAATCTAAAAAATCAATTTGAATTTCTTTTTTGAAAATAGTAGTCATGTCGCAATATCAAAAAATGCCTCAAACGAGTTCAGCCAGTATTATCTAGCAAGCATCTTGATTTAAAGAATCTGCATTGTTAATTACTTTTTTTAACACCTAAATGCTCACTGTGTATATTTTCTATCTTCTTAATTTTATACTAAACTATTAAGGGCCTGTTTAGGAGAGCAGTTGTGGTAGCTTTTCAAAATGTTTTTCGTGCCGAAATACATCAAAATGATATTCTTTTTATTTTTAAAAAATCATTTTTTATATCAGTACATCAAAATAATCTAAAAATAACAAAATATATTTATTTAAAATAAAAAAAAATTGGCGAAATACGAGTATGACCGCAGCGCCAAACAACTTTTAAATCTAGTTTGTTCTATAACTCAGCCTAGGATTTAGACTAGAAAATAGAAAATTTGACCCGAATTAATTTAAAATAATATTATTCTTAGAAAACGAAAGCAAAAACATCTTTTTGAAAAAAGAAATTAAAAAGTCTTGAGAAAAGACATAAAGTAACTGACCTATCATTCTTATTACGACCAATAACGTTTATTATTAGGTGAACTGAATTTGTTTTTTTAGGTCTTTGAATCCTCGTGTAAACTTACCGCAAATTACCTCACATTCTTCTTCAAGAAGTAAATGCTTGTCTATCACATTAATTGGTGTCACTGTTATTCATATGTGTATCTATCTAAAGAATTTATGCTTCCTGCATGTTTTAGAATTTGTTTAGTATAGCGGTTGTGGTAAATTTTCAAAATATTTTTTGTATTGAAATACATTAAAATGATGTTTTTTTATTTTTTTTAAAATCATTTTTGACATTAGTATATTAAAATGATCTAAAAACACCAATATATATTCATTTAAAATGAAAAAAAAAAGAATTTCAGCAAAACAGCGGTTTAGCCGCAGTGCCAAACGGGCTCTTAGTCTATTGTTAACCGATAGTTAATTTTAGTATCCATGGTGAAATTAATCGAGATACATATAAATTGATTCGAACACTAACATTTAAAAAAGAAAAATTAGTAAGTATCAAGTTATTATTCAATAATTCTATTTGTTAAACTACAGAAATTAAGATGTAATGGAGAATTCATTGATATGTAAGAGATTTAATTAAAATGAAAAATAATTAAAATGGGTGAATTGGCGATGAGGTTTTTTTCGTGGTTGGCCCAGAAAGTATAGAAGAAGGTTAGGCACCGTTTGGCAATCACATATGAACGTTAGGTGCGATAGAGATGATGATGATGATGATCACCTTAAGATCAGTACTGAGGTTCCAGTGAAGAGTTATTCTCTGTGGAGGAGTCCTTATCTCATTAAACTATAAAAACAAAGCACATCTTACACCTGAACTGATTAGCGTCAAGATCATGGGCATCTCTGGTGGTTGCAGAATAGAGAATGCTGATCAAGATGATTCTCATCAGCCAATATTACAGGACAGACGCTCATTCGCCGAGGGGACGGTGAGTTCTGAGCTTGAGGAAATATTATCTGACATGGAATCATCCCGCAGCCAGCGAATCCTAAGAGCCACCATTCATGAATTGAAAATCCTCTTTCGTCTAGCAGCACCAGCAATTGTGGTTTACTTGCTCAATTTCTTAATTTCCATATCCACCCAAGTTTTTTGTGGCCATCTTGGCAATCTTCAACTTGCTGCTGCCTCGCTCGGCAATACTGGCATCCAAGTTTTTGTCTTTGGCGTTATGGTATGGTCTCGAAACATAAGTTCCAGATTTAATCAAAAAGAAATGGCAGCCAAATAAAGCATTATATTATTGTTACGTTTAGTTTTTTTTATTTTACCTGATGATACAAGTACGTACGCCATTAATCAATGTATAAATGCAGTTGGGCATGGGAAGTGCAGTGGAGACACTGTGCGGGCAAGCCTATGGAGCGCACAAATATGAAATGCTAGGCATATATATGCAAAGATCAACAGTTCTTCTCACTTTATCTGGGCTTGTGCTGATGTTTATCTACATCTTCTGCAAGCCTATCTTACTGGGACTACACGAATCTCCTTCCATTGCATCTGCCGCTGCCATTTTCGTCTATGGTTTAATCCCACAAATATTTGCTTACGCTTGCAATTTCCCCATACAAAAGTTCTTACAAGCTCAAAGTGTAATTTTCCCCAGCGCCTGCATATCAGCTGGCACTCTTGTACTGCATCTACTGCTGACTTGGGTCGTACTTTTCAAGCTCGGAGGAGGGTTGCTGGGTGCAGCCCTGGTTACGAGTCTTTCATGGTGGATTATAGTGGTGGCCCAGTTTGTATTAGAGAATAATATAACATATTATGTGGCCTCATTTATAAGCTTGAGCTTTTAGGCGAGATGTTTTCTTAACATGGTATCAGCGTCTTGTTGACCCAGCGGTCACGAGTTCGAATCTCACTACCCCCATTCTATTTGATAAAAAAAAATCAAGCACAAGGTAATGTGGGCCTGTACAAGTTTCAAGCCCAAAGGACTTTCACTTGAGAGGGTGTATTAGAGAATAATATAATATATTATAGTACCTCACTTATAAGCTTGAGTTTTTAGATGAGATGGTTACTTAACAGTTTGTGTACGTTCTAGCAAGCAAGAAGTTCAAGCACACCTGGAGGGGTTTCAGTATCCAGGCCTTCTCTGGGTTATGGGGTTTCTTCAAGCTGTCCCTTGCATCAGCTGTTATGCTGTGCCTTGAGACCTGGTACTATCAGATTCTAACTTTGATCGCAGGGTTGCTCAAAAATGCTGAGGTTTCCTTGGACGCTCTGTCAATCTGGTAAGCGAAGCTCTACAGTTTTTGGTAATCCAGATCTACTTTCTTTAGGAATAATCCAAAAACATCGATGTTGAAATGTTGTTGTCAAATCAATTTCATGATTTCTTGAACAACTTCATGCACATGATTGCAACCCTTGTCTGAATGCAGCATGGCGATAAACGGCTGGTGTTTTATGATCTCTGTTGGTTTTCAAGCAGCAGCGAGGTTCGTTTTCTCGTATAATTGGCGCCATGTTATTTAAAATGGGTCAAACCGTCCCTACATTTTAAGTCATTTCAAACTTGGTCCTTCCATTGAAAAAGTAAAAGATGATCCCCTAAGACTTCGATCTATTTAAAATTGGGGGTCGTTTTGTTAAGATCTTAGAGTTTTCTTCCACTAATGCCTTACATTCAACCTAACAAAAAAAAAGGATGCAAGGTTTAAAATATCAAGAAATTGGAATAAGGGCTTCGATATGATCAAAAGTTTTTTGTAGAGGGTTCAATTTGACTAAATTTTAAAAATACAAGGATAACTGGTGTTATTTAAATCTAAATTAATAAAATAAACCCTATATATAGAATGACCCCACTTTTAAAATTGAAAAATCAACCGAAAGAAAGGGACCAATTTGTCTGTTTTGTCATCAATTTTAACGGTGTGGTTAACTGGTTAAGGTTTGTCCGATCTAATTTGGAATCTTCTTTGTTTAGGGACAGGATTGAGAATCAAGTGATGTTTGGTAGATAAATATTTTAATCATCTTGTAATAGACAACTTGATAATATTTAATATAATAATATTAATTACAGTGTGAGAGTAAGCAATGAATTAGGAGCTGGACATCCCAAGGCAGCGTCTTTTGCTGTTATAATAGCAAATTTAAGCTCACTGATCATATCTGTGATCTTGGCCGTGGTCGTGCTCTTGCTGCGGCATGTCATAAGCTACGCCTTCACTAGTGGCACAGCGGTTGCCGGTGCTGTTGCAGAGCTTTCCCCTTTTCTGGCCGCCTCCGTTGTACTGGGTGGAGTCCAGCCGGTTCTCTCTGGTAGGTCACCTGGTAATTAATAATGATCATATTTTAAAAAAAAAACTATGTTAATAAAAACTATGGTTATAAATTTATTTGAATTAATTTCTGAAGGAGTGGCTGTTGGATGCGGATGGCAAGCCTTTGTTGCATATGTCAATATTGCATGCTACTACTTGGTTGGTATCCCAGTGGGTTGCCTTCTTGGCTTTACAGGCGACATGGGTGCAAAGGTAAATAATACCTATTTATGAACCATTTAATATTCTTGATTTCAAAACTTATCATTTTCATCAAGTTTGTTCTTATTCAATTTATTGTTATTCATAATAATAATAATAATAATAATGTGACCAACACTAAATATATATACTCTATCTTAATTTGTTACAGGGAATATGGAGCGGGATGTTAGGAGGCACAATTATGCAGACTATAGTCTTATTATGGGCAACATTTAACACAGATTGGGAGAAAGAGGTATATTTGTTATGTAATTAAAAATTAAATCATCGGACTGATCTAACTTTCCAACCGATGTTATGTCTGAATCATTTGTTTTATTTACAGTTGATGGATGAATTTAAGTTTTTATATAAGTGAGAATCGTAAGCTCTGCTCTGATTTTGGATTTTTCAGGTGGAGAAAGCTCGCATTCGATTGGATACTTGGAATGACAATAAAGAACCACTTTTGAAGGAATAAAATCACAAGGACCTTGTTGTTATGATAAATAAATTAAGATATGCATAATAAATTTTGAGTTCGAATCAAGATGTGTATCTTTATAAGAACATGGAATAATTAGAGATTTTCTTACTCACCTAGACCTATAAAATATATTTTATAGAAGATGAGGTTTACTCGCATCCAATACCATGAAATCAAGATGTTTCCTTTTGCATGCCTTGTAGTTTTGAAATCTTTTTGTTGCCTTTGAATATTCCAGAGCATCGAGAGTATGGTACTAAAAATTTTGAAATCATTTCTGTTTACTCAGAGGTTGAACATGGTTTTTTGATGTGGTTTTTTTAGGGTTTTCTGTCTTAAAATCTCTAAACCATCGCTTCTATACTTCCAGTTCTAATTGCCAAAGCCTTGTTGTCCAAATCCAGTTTCTTGTCTCTATTTTTGTATATATTTTGGAAGAAAAATAGAAAAATCCAAAAAAATATAGGTTCTTGGTAAATTCAGTCATTTCATTTATCTTAATTTTTTTTTGCGTGTTAAAAATAAATCATAAAGATCATAAAAAATGCATAGTTGAGATTGAAGTTAGATCAATAATGGAGTATCATTAGGGAAACCATTAAAAAATTCTGAGCCATAATTAAGGTCTAAGTTGAAGAAAAAATGATAAAGTTTTACCTTGATCTAACCAAGATTTGACTAATTTAGTTTTCATTTTTGTTTTTAGATGGTTAAGAATTTTGTTCAAGATTTTGTTTTTTTAATTATCCAATGTTTTTTAATTATAAATAAATAAATAGCCCCACATAACGCGGGAAAAAAATCATCGGAATAATTCTTCAACATCTGTATGAATAAATTAAATACCCTCCCTCGACAAAGGGCACAGCAACCGAAGAAATCATCGAAACAAGTAGTCTACGTCACTGAGTAACTAGCTAGCTGTCTTCTAAAACCAGGAAAGTTAGATGATTCACACGCTGCCTCTCTCCCAGCTACCTGGAAAGATAATTGCATCTGTCGTCATTTGCTTTTATTTCCATCCTTTTCCCTCCTCGCATCCACACTCTTTGGAAATTAGCTTATCTTTGTGCTTCCACGTAGTGCAATATCCCTTCATAGGAGCAATCTTTAACTTTATATACCTGCAATAATATTGTCTGGCTCATATAGAGAGAGAAGGTCAACGATCATGGCCACCTCCAGTGGAGATAACAACAGAATAGAGGGTGCTGAAGATGAGTCTTACGAGACTGTATTGCATGACAAAACATCATTGTCCCGGGAGCCGGTGAGTTCTGAACTTGAAGAAATATTATCTGACTTGGAATTATCCCGCTCCCAACGAATCCTAAGAGCCACTTGGCTTGAAGTGAAAATCCTCTTTCGTCTAGCAGCACCAGCAATTGTGGTCTACTTGCTCAATTTCTTAATTTCCATATCCACGAATATTTTCTGTGGTCATCTTGGCAATCTTCAACTCGCTGCTGCCTCTCTCGGCAGTACTGGTGTCCAGGGCTTTGTCAATGGCATTGTGGTATAGTCTCAATATATAATTAATTTGTCTGTGGCATTGGGATATATCTATATGTATTTGACAAAAGAAATTCATTCCCATATGCAGTTTGGAATGGGAAGTGCGGTGGAAACACTATGTGGGCAAGCCTATGGAGCATAGAAGTATGGAATGCTAGGCATATATATGCAAAGATCTACAGTTCTCCTCACTTTAACTGGGACTGTGCTTATGTTTATCTACATTTTCTGCAAGCCCATCTTACTTGGCCTCCATGAATCAGCTGTCATTGCATCTGCTGCTGCGGTTTTTGTTTACGGTCTAATTCCACAAATCTTTGCTTATGCTTGCAATTTCCCCATACAAAAGTTCTTACAAGCTCAAAGTGTGATTTTCCCTAGTGCATGCATATCAGCTTCCCCGTTTGTTTGGCATTGCGATCTCACCGGTGTTTGGCCGAAATTTGAAAGAAAAAAAAATCATTTAAAATGAATATGTTTTGATATTTTTAGATCATTTTGATGTGATAATGTCAAAAATGATTTTTAAAAAATAAAAAAACATCATTTTGATGTATTTCAGCACGATAAGCACTTTGAAAAGCTACCGCAACCACACTCCCAAACAGGCATATCGTGCTAAGTTTGGTCGTGATTTTCAAGCTCGGAGGAGGGTTGCTGGGTGCGGCGCTGGTTACGAGCCTCTCATGGTGGATTATAGTGGTGGAGCAGTTTGTGTACATTCTAGCGAGCAAGGAGTTCAAGCAAACCTGGACGGGTTTCAGTTTCCAGGCCTTCTCTGGTTTATGGGATTTCTTCAAGTTGTCTCTTGCGTCAGGTGTCATGCTATGTCTTGAATGTTGGTACTATCAGATACTAACATTGATTACAGGGTTGCTAAAAAATGCTGAAATTTCCTTGGATGCTCTTTCCATCTGGTAAGCGAAGGATCGATCTGCTACTGGTTGCTTATATATATCTAACTAGCCTATCTAGCCACTTGTGATCTGTTTGTGGCTCAGATCGGAAGGAAGTAGATTAATTTCTGATTTTTCGTTATACTGTTTTTATAATAAAATGTCAAAAAAAAATTGATATTAAACTAATCTCTTATTGTCCTGGATAACTCACTCTGCATAATCTCGACATGGAATTGAATGCAGCATGACAATAAATGGTTGGTGCTTTATGATCTCGGTCGGTTTTCAGGCTGCTGCAAGGTTAGTTTTCCTAGAAAATTGAGGCTATGTTTTCGAAATTTGTTGCAATTAGACTAGTAATTCTCCCAACTATCTTCAAATTCTCAATCTGTCCCCAGATAAAATAAATCTTGAATTAGCTCTCCCATTTATCCTTAGATGAAGAGTCTAATAGGGATAAATATTTTTAATTGTGCTTTATGGAATTAACACAAAATTATTATTATTATTAAAGCTGTATTC
This sequence comes from Salix arbutifolia, assembly GCA_025169955.1. NCBI lineage: Eukaryota > Viridiplantae > Streptophyta > Magnoliopsida > Malpighiales > Salicaceae > Salix > Salix arbutifolia. The sequence goes on from CM045905.1 coordinate 842,139, forward strand.
GGTTAGTGAACAGAAATTATAAATTTTATCTTTCTATATATATATATATATATATATAGAAAATATCAAGAGATACAAAAAGACATGATTTTTACATGATTTTTCTTTGAGATAAATTATCAAACACCTTAAATGCATATCCAATTGAGTAAAAAAGAAATATCCCTGCAAAAGTCCTCATTTGAAAACCACACAAACAAAAAGCTATCCGTAAGATGATCACTTTTAATTTGCTGTTATTGTTAATTACAGTGTGAGAGTAAGCAATGAGTTAGGTGCTGGGCATCCCAAAGCATCCTTATTTGCTGTTGTAGTCGTGAGCTCATGCTCACTGATCATCTCAGTGGTCTTGGCTGTTTTGATGCTCTTATCGCGGCATGTCATAAGCTATGCCTTCACCGGCGGTACAGAAGTTGCCGAAGCTGTTGCAGAGCTTTCTCCTTTCCTCGCAGGCACCATCGTTTTAGGCGGAGTCCAGCCTGTTTTATCTGGTAGGTTGCATGGAAGAGTCCTGTTTGTCAAAAAGTGTTTTTTGAAAAAAAAGTAATTATTATTTTTTATTTAGATTATTTTCATGCTAAAAATAATTTTAAAAAATATATATTTTAATATATTTGTAAATAAATAAAAACTAATTATTGGAATATAAATTTTAAAGGAGTGGCAGTTGGATGTGGATGGCAAGCACTTGTGGCTTATGTCAATATTGCATGTTACTACGTCATCGGTATCCCATTGGGTTGCGTTCTTGGTTTTACATGTGACATGGGTACAAAGGTACACACATACATACATACATACATCTTTTAGAACCATAATAATAATGGCCTCCATTGATTATGATCTTGATTTTTTCCCTCTACGTTTGCGATGAGTTCTTCACCCATTATTAATGGTTGATGGATTCATTTCAGTTTTTATTTATAAAAATAATCAAATTAAAATTATGATTAAAAAAAACTAAAATTGGATTTGATGGGTTTAATTTTTTATGTAAAAAACTTGAAAATATGCATTGTTTTTTTAGGTTTTATTTTAACTTCAACCAAGTCTTTTTCTTCTTTTATTTCACCAAAATAGAATTATATTAAAAACTTTGAACCGAACTAGTTCAGTTATGGTTTAATGATTTTATAATAGAAAGTTTTTTATAATATATTTTTTTAATTTGAACCGATTTGGTTCGATTATAATTTACAGGTTTTAGCCTTAAGAGACCTAAACCGGACTGGATCGGACTGAAAATTTTTAAAATTATTCTAATCAGTTTTCTTAATGATTTGGTTTTCCCCGATTAATTTTTTTAATTTTCTTAGTTTAATCAGGTTTTTAGTTGTTTTTTTATTACTCCTGCCCATGAATTCATGTCCGCAGTTTGTATTTGCTTCCATGAAACAAGACGAATGTGACCAATACTAAAAACCATTTACAGGGAATATGGACGGGGATGTTGGGAGGCAACATCATGCAGACCATAGTCTTGTTATGGATAACATTTCGGACAAATTGGGAAAAAGAGGTACAAACGTTGTTTTATATATATTTGGTTAAAGAAACCCTAGAAGATATATAGTAGAAGGCAGCCTTTTTTATAAATTGGGAAATTTTGGATTTTTCAGGTGGAAAAAGCACAGAGTCGTTTGGTTACATGGAGTGACATTAAGGAACCTCTTTTGAAGGAGTAATTAAAAAGACATTGGAGAGAAGTTAAGCTAGGTAAATCATTGTATAAGAACACACCTGGACTGACTAGGTAAATCATTGTTCAACTCGACAACCCAAAAACATGGGCTTTAAACTAAATCAAAGTCGTACCAAATCTAACGATTATAATCTCACTTGTCGAATTTATTGAATTGACATGTGTGACCAAGGATTTAAGATTAACAAGCTATTCAAATATACAACTTGAAACTTTCTCGTCTCTTAAAGCCATCTTTTTTTACCATTTATAATAATAATAAAAAATTATGAATCACTTGTGGTAACCATGTGGAGTGTTCCTTAAGAGCTATTGTTCGGCACATATATATGAAATGTTCGGCAGATATCTTCAAAGAGCAATTTTATGTTTTCGTGAAGCCAATTTTGATCTTACTTGGTGAACCAGAAACAGTGGCGTCAGCCGCATCTGTCTTTGTTTATGGTCTCATACCCCAAATTTTGTTTATGCAGTGGATTTTCCAGAAAAAAATTCCTTAAAATCAGCAACTACACTTGTACCTTTCACCTGGTTTTAACTGGGCTTGCAGTGTACAAAAATCAAATGCTACTGATGTTCTTCGGTTGACTAGTTGATATGAATCCAGCAACTTTGACAAGCAGGCGCATGGCATGAAAGTTGGAAATAACTTTTCTCAATGATGAAGCTCCTGATTGATAGATGTTCCAATTCCAGGTGGAGAAGGCTAAGAATCGTTTGGACAGATGGGAAGATAATTGATTTTCTGAAACTGAACATCGATGCTCAAGTTCATTCGTTTTACTAGAGGAAACATTATTGCAGACTTGGTGCAGGAAAAATCAGCCTATCCAGAATGTTATGGATAAAGATTTTTAAAAAAAAATTCTCCTGTCCACCTAATTGGTGTAAGAATCAGTAATTATAGCTTGAGCACCGTATAATTTCTCAGCAAGCATCACCGTCTTTACACAAAGCAAAGGTATCTATCACATATGTAAATTCTCACTTCATCATGCAAAAAAGGTAACACAAGTTAGGTAAAACACATAAGAATAATGCATGATGACCAGAGCTTATCCTTCCTGGATATTCCATTTTTGTCTTACAATTTTTCCTCTTTTTTTTTTTTGTATGGATAAGTACTGAACCTACAGTCCACCTCAGTCTCGAACCATCTTTCAACCCTTCCAGAGAACCAATGCTGCATGACGGCAAAAGAATTTTAGCAAGCAACTGGATATGCAGATGCAAAAACTCACTTTCAAGCAGAATTAATGAACCATGCTTGTGAAATATGTTACGAGCTGATCAGCTGATAAAATGGACCTAGTTCAGGATAAATATTCTGGTTGTTTTTTCTGCTGTTGGTGGTTGATGACATAAAACAACATCGTAAAACAGCATCAATCTAACTCCCTGTCATCTGGTTTGTCTATGTGACCCGAATCATCTGTTCTTGGGAGAGATTTTGTTATATATTTGCAGGTCCTGAAACAAAAATACCCATCAGCTTCTGTGAAGAAATTAAAAGGAGTAATAACAAGTAAGAGATAAGAAGCAACAGTCAACAAACTTGGAAGAAAAAACTACTTCGACGAAGGTGAAATCCTTGGAGAATAGAATCATATCAAATCTACATCCAATTATATCTGTGAATAAATTAAATTTTAAATTCCGTCATCCGACGTGTATGGGTGTCATAAAACTACGTGTCGTGTTGACATCGATCTCTATGACAATGAGCGAGACACAAAAACATTGTCTCCATACAGATTCAGCCTTTTCTTTTTCGAGTACTCAAACCTCAGACCATGAATTTGAGTGAAATATTGCACAGCTATTTAACTAGAAGCTTTCAATCATCACTTGATGCACAACATGCTGTCATATATTTGACCTTGTGGTGATTTGACAAGATCAATCTTCAAAGCAGTGTCCATGAGAGATCAAATCAACAAGCAAAAATGTTCAACACGTTGTGCTATTTAGATATTGAATATAAATACACTATAGCAAAGGACACTGAAAGTAAACTAGATATTTTGATTCTACTGCAGAGATAAATATTGCAAGTCTAGGGATGTGAGAGCAGTACGCATGAAAACCCTCTGCTTTTCTCTTGATTTCGCTTGACCACAGCAATGGATCGACATTTTTTGGTAATGAGTCCTGCTGTTGAATTTTCTCTTGCAGCCATTTCTCAGCCTTGTTGCACTCATCTATAACCTGAAAAATGGGGGAAATGTCAAAAGATTAGATTCCGTGACTGACCACCAAAATCTCTACTGCCATCCTATTATAGGACAAGAATCATACCGCATCCCTCTCACTAGCTGCAAGTGACCCAGCATTCATTCGATAATCCGCAATGCAACTTAGGAGATCCTTTCTTGCTTTTTCTCTGGCCTCGTCTTCTTTATATCGAATTTCAATAGGATCAATAAGCTATTAAATATTTAAAATTTATTAGTTGTTTCCATCAAGCAATGAATTATGGTAAATCCAAAAGAAAATGCAAGTCAAAGTACCTTTCTAAGATCCTCTAACTTTTGATTATAAATATTTTCTGATTCATCATCAGGTTCATCTTCGTAAAGCCACTCCTCTGTCTTTTGAAGATTTATAGAGATCTCATCCCTATCTGACTCAGTGGCAAAGCTCTCGTACTTGCTGAAAATCTATTCATATTACCAAGTTATTCCATCATGCAACTCATGAGGGGGAAAGGGGGAAACATGCTCTAAACGCTCACTGTCAATGAACTTAACTACAAACTAAGAAAGAACATATAAGAATATGGAATCAAGGAAAGATGGGCCTGGTTTAAAATAAGAATTCTCAACATTCCTCACAACAATATTTTCTGCAATGTCCTATTAAATAGAGTTTTAGACACAAAACACAAACAAGCTAGCAATTTCTGCATACACATTCACTTCTACAAGAAAAAAATATAACAGAAAAGAGAACGTAACTATTTTTTTTTTGTGTGTGTGTGTGTTAGAGAGAGAGAGAAGGGGGGGGGGGGGGGGAGTACATGGCATGGATTCTGCATGCCACTTTAGAAGCTGATAACGAAAGGTTAGCCCTGGGAAGAGGGAACTTGATTGGTATCTCTAGATTTTTGAAGCTATATACCTTATCTCGCATTTCATAGACATAGGACTCCAAAGCATTTTTCTTGTCTTTTATCCGCTCCATCTTCAAGTCCTGTTGTGCCAACCAAAGCTCTATCTTCTCAGCCTCTGAGAGCTCAGCCTTTGTCATTCCTCCATAGACTTCCTCACTGACTGGAATTTCAAGTCTTTTGAAAATTCTTCCTTTCCTATTTCCATCCTTCACAGAGAAAGTGAATCCAACATCAATATTTTCCAGCCTAAAGCACTTTTTTGAATTCATAATACCCTCAATTTGTAGTATTGCAAAATCTAAATGATATGTCTGCCAATAATATATGACAACTGGCAGTCCAAAAAAGAATGGAAAAAACTTGGCATCATTTGTCAGTTTTTATACAAAGCCAGACAATATAAATCTGATATAAAACTAACATTAGAATAGAATATCTTTTCTTCTTTTTTCATTATTACAATCTTTTTCAGATACATTAAGCCAAAAGAATAACAGTGAAAAATTAGAGTATAAATTCATGCATACAATTGGCAATTGAACCAACACATACCACAGGTATGGATGAAGATTCTGACTGTGCGACATTAGTAACTTCAGCACCATTTTGTTCGGCAGAAGGTGAATGGTCGGATTTGGCCACCAAATTTTCTGAACTAACATTCGTAACTTCAGCACCATCCTCAATTAGCTAATGCATTAAAAGAGGACACTCATTTAGTAGGGGTGTAACTAAAAAATCAAATAAGTCAAGATGCTTCCAGAATTTGTCAAGATCTACTTACCATGAATGCCTCTAGGTCTACTATTCCATGAAGGTTTAACTGAACTCTAACCTTAACTTTCACCATTTCCAATTGATAAACTGGAAAAGGCCCAATCTACAGAAGCATTAACAAAAAATTTAAGCACACAATGAACAAAATGTCAATCAAAAACAGTAAGAGCAGTCAAGTCTAGAAGAATTGCATATATCTGTGAAGAGAAGCATATTTATTTTTGATTGCTGCTCGCTATCCGTACCATAAAACTGCTGATTTGTGGTGCTATGTCAAAAGGCAGTTCATTCAGATCAGCATAGAAGGCTTCCATCTGAAACATATTATTTCTGTGAAGAGCAAGTATCTTAAGACTTGGGAAAGCCTGGCCTTTTGGGAAAAGTGTGCTATTTGGCAATATGCATATTGGAACTTTATCTGATGAGAATCCAATGGAGAAAGGAAATGAATCTTGAACCTGATAGTGGCAACATTGAACAAATTACAACCATGATATAGCAGCATACATGTGAAAATGGGCATGCCAGTGCATGCAGTTGCACATAAATATGATGTTAATTTATTGATGGTCAAAATGAAGTGTTCATGTGGCCTGAGAGAGGGAGAGAGGGATGGATGCTAATAAATGACAACCCCCCCCACACAACCAGGAGAGAGAAGGAATTAATGTGCATTTGTCCATGGTAAAGCACAAACCTGGTATTCTCTAACTCGAAATATTGGGCTCAGCATTGCACACTGAATAGCACAGCCACGAGCCACACACTCGCTTGCATTTATTCTCCGGCTTGGCTCTCTCTTGAAAAGAGAAGCTAGCATTCTACTAATTGCTGGTATCCTAGACCCAGAACCAACAAGTTCAACCGAATGAATCTTTTCTACAGTCAGGCCAGAGTTAGCCAGGACCTTTTGACAGGGAACACTAATGCTTTCCACCAAACCTGATGACAGCTTTTCAAACTCCTCCCTCTTAATAAAACCTCTAACATCTTTTTCATCCATCAAGCATTCTATATTAAGTGGCGCCTCTGCATTTGCACTCAGGACCTTCTTCATTTTCTCACATGAAGCCCTCAACCTAATAGATGCCTTCATATTAGTACAAACATCAATGCCATCTTTCTCCTTGAACTGCCCTGCAAAATAACTGAAAAGAACCTCGTCAAAGTCTCTCCCTCCCAAGTTCCTGTCAAATGCATGTGATAATATCTTCATTTGTCCACTCTCAAAAGATGCCAGGCAGACCTGGGTGTCACAGTGACCAATATCAACAAATACAACATAAGTTGGGCCTGCATCGGAGATATCATTTTTGTAGATGCCATATCCTAGTGCAGTTGCAGTACAGTCATGCAACAACCGCAAAGGTCGCAGTCCAGCAATTGCAGCTGCATCCAAATAAGCACGTCTTTGCAAATCCGTGAAGTAACATGGAATACCAATAACACAATCGGAAATAGGCATCTCAAGACTCTTCTCTGCTATTTGTTTCAGATGAGAAAATAACATCCCCAAAATCTGAACTGGACTAAACTCGTGAATCTCACCCAAGTACTGCACCTTAATCAAAATACCACCATCATGGCCCTCTACAATCTCAAAAGGAAACAATTTAAGATCATTTTGAAACTCTACTTCTTTAAACTTCCTCCCAATGAATCGCTTAACCTGAGAAACTGTCGATTTAGGATTCATAGTCAAAGAAGCAGCTCCCTCTGAACCCATAAATCTCTGCTTCTCAAAAAAAGACACCACAGCTGGTGTCTCACGTTTTGATTCATCATTCAACAAAACATCAATCCCACGTTCCTTCGCTACTGCAATCACACAATTCTCGTTCCCAAAATCAAGTCCCACCACACTCATTTTCACTAAACCTCACAAACTTCACACCAAAATAATTAAAACACTAAACCCACATTTCCTCAACTTCCTTGGTTATCACAGAATAAAAAATCCTTCAAATCCCGTCTTATAACAACCATCAATATCACAACTTTTTCCACAACGAAGCTTAATTTCTCTGCATTGAAGCATAAAACAATCATAAAAATCACAAATTTGCCCCTTTGAAACTTAAATTCTCCGCACTAGAGTATAAAAACAAGCTTAAAGATTACAAATTTTCCACCTTGAAGCTTAAATTCTCTGCATTTAAGCATCACCCACATAAGAAAATCAATTCAATTTAACAAGAAAATCATTAAATTGACCATTAAGCTCTCGATTAAAAATTTAAGGAATCAACAAAAACAATGAATAATTGAGCTGAAAAACTGTTTTTTTCTACACTAAGCAACTAAAAATCACTGTTACATTATAGCATGCAAGTCATTTAAAAGAGAGTTCAAGAAGAAGAAAAAAAAAATGTCATCTTCCTACATTTTATCAGTAATCAAGCAGAAATTAAAAGAGATTGTACCTGGAATCAAAGGGGTGAGATGCAGAGAAATTGTAGAAGGGACTGTTTGTTTGTTTGGGTTATTAAAATACCTCTGAAGATCGCTCCCTTCCAAAGTTAACAGGGAAAATCAGGAGCGACGTGTCATTTGTTGAATATGAAGTGGCATTCCTTCCCCTCTTTTCTTTCTTTGCCTAATTTGATACATGCCTGCTCTGAACTTCCAGTATGCAAAAACATAGTCCCTGCATTTTAAAATATCTGATCTTGATCCTTATACTTTTTCTTTTTCTCTTTTATTTGCCATGTCACCCTCCAAAAGTATAAAAAATAATATTTTTTATGTATGTTTCATTAAATTATTTAAAAAAAACTCAAATAATATCAAATTAATGTTTATTTTAAATAAAAAAAATACTGCGGGTTCTAGCTAAACCTAGTAAATTAATTCCATTCCTAGACCATCGATTTTCATCATGAAATTGATTAGTTTATCAATGTAAGTAGATTTATTAATTATTTAATTTTTATCAATATTGGAAAACTATCTGTAATTCTTTTTGTTTTTGTGAAAATATAATTTTTATGTAGGGCAATGCTGAGCTGGATTGGGTTTTTTTTAGTGGATTCCCAGCCCAATTATTAAGGTTTAAAAGCCCGTGAAGATGAAGTGTCCCATGTCTAGCACCCACCACTGAAAAAGATGGGCATGTGATGTCGGCCAGGATGTGGTAACGTGCAACCTTGAGATAAGTCCATTCGGTGGTTTTTAAGAATATATTTGACTTGAATAAATCATTTTTTTAATTGTTTTCATGAGTTAGTGTAAAAAAGATATTTTAATTTATTTTTAAACAAAAATTATTTCTGATGATTTCTCTGTGGTGTAATAACAAATACAAGGCTAGCATAATAATACCAACGTGCATTTGAGTACACATGATGAGTGCAAGGAGGTGACAATCACAATACAATCAATGGCAAGAAGAAAGCTTTAAAGAATACGTTGACTTTATTAGCTGGTAGTCTGATCTGACCATGTGGGCCCGACGTGACCCAAACCTGTTGATAGAGAGAAGCCAGCGAGCCAATTGTGCACTGGCGGCTTGGATGAATTAACGAACCAACATATTTTTGAAGGACATATTTAGTAGTTTGTTTGAGGTTATTTTAAAAAAAAAACAATTAATTTTTTTTTGTTAATATTAGTATATTAATATAATTTTAAAATACTAAAAAACCAATTTAAAATAATAAAAAAATATTTTCAAATACGTAGGTAAATAAATTGTTAAAAGCATAGTATTTGGAGTGTGTTAAATCTTAGAGGATGTGGACAGAACTAAAGAGCATGTATGTGTGGGTAATAAACGTGGATCCATCCAGCAGGCTTTATAAATCTATACTTATAAGGTCCCATTTAGATTAAGATTCATGTAATAAGTAATTGTTTGTTATTGTTGGGTTTTTTTTTAAAATATTTTTTTTATTTAAAAACATTTGAAACGCAAAAACATTGTTTGTTTACGTAGTAGAAATCACATTTCATGATATATTGTTTTAGTATTTTTAGATTATTTTAATGTGTCAATAATTTAGAGTTAATTATTTTTTACCAAGTATCAAAATCTTATAAAAATATTCAACCAAATCAAGCTTCGAGTTTCAAATTCCTCGGACCATTCTATCATAATCAAGGTTGTAAATTTCTTTTTGGTTGGTGTTTTGTTTTTTTCAATTGGAACAAAATATTTCAGTTTCGGAGTGTTTCGGCGCATCCTTTCGGGGTTGTACTATTTATGTATATATAAATATATATAATTAAAAAAATAGTCCAAATCCAGAAATAGAATTATATAGAATTGTGTAATTTAATATAAAAAAAGACACAATAAAACTATTTTTCTGAACCAAATTATGAACATGTATAATATTACGAGAATATGATCATCAATCTCGCAAGAACATTATATTCTCTAATTGCTCTGAAATTTTAACATAATTTATATAAATATAGTAAGAGACTCCTCGTAAAATTTAATCTTAATCTAACAATCAAATTATGTGATATGATTGATATTATAAACTTATTTATTATTTAAAAAAAACTATTTGGCCGAAATGGAATGGTAGGAATGAAACTAGAACGTTCCAGTCAAAATTTAAATAAAATTTCTAGAAAAAAACTAAAATTTTAAACAAGATAAAAATTGTGTGGATTTATCTCGTTTTTTAAACGAAATTAAAAACAATGATCATGATAGCATACTCCATTGATCGGAAGGAAAATACTAATTGCGACAACTGGAACATATGGGTTGGTTTTATGAGGCTAGCTGGTGATGCCCCCAGCTGCTACGAGCTACGAGAGGACAGTACGGCATGAATGGGAAACTTCTTAAAGTTTTTGGGTTCCCACTACTTTTGAGACGGCAGTGATGATTTCTGTGCTTTTTCAAAGATTGACCATCTTGGCTTGTCCAGGACAATAGTTAGAAACACGCTCAACTCCATGCCCTTCTCGGCATATTATCATTCAACTAGCTTCGATTTAACAATATATATATGTTTAATGCAAAGTTTCCTTTGAAAAAAACAGCTCTCCATGGAAATTAAAAGGAGCAAAATAACAACAATGTTGCTGCACGCATGTGTTGGTTTTCACTGGCACAAAAAAGCACTCGATGGGAGCTAATTTGAAGCATTCAAGGCCATCGTCATGGGAGGAAGACTCGCAATGGCCTCTTCATTGCCAAACAAGCTCTTCCATTGACCTGTAACTTGCTCGTAAACCCTAACTCTTGCAGCAGATATAGATACCAGCATGCCTTTCCTCAGCTTCTTCAGTTTCTTCCCAATCTTGGTCTTCAACCTGCGCAATCTGATTCTCAAAAAAGATGGCCTTCTTCTCGGGGAATCTTCTTGTTGCAGTGCCTTGTAGATCAGGAATTGAGCTCTTCTGTGCAAGACCTCTTCTGGGTCTTCTTTATCCAGCTTTGAGTAGCCATACGATGATCTCCTCCTCACTAGAGCACTCATCCTCTAGCTCTAGGGAAAAAAACAGTAAAAGTGATCGAGGAAATATTAATGGAAGCTTGCAGAGAGTAAAGAAAGAAGCAATGCACAATATTTCTGGACAAGTTTGAGTGAGATGCATTATATTTATAGTGAGTTGAAAACAATTGGCGATGGGAGTGGTGTGTGTGATGGGGCAAGTTGGAGGAGGTCATATGATGATGAAGCAGTGCATGTGCACTCATGTTTGGTAGGAAAATAGTGGGAAAGTTGGCCTCTTGAGCTGGCCTTACATCAAGGTTTGAAAACTGCTGCCGCTGCTGCTCCTGACATTAGTTTATTGAGTTTCTAATCCATGACGACAAGTTTTCGGTGCAGGCTTATGCCACAATTAATATTGATTCAGGCCGGAATGAACAACAATTTAGCTAACAGAAGCAAGTGAGTAGTGGTTGTTAATATTAAAAACTTAAATTTTTAGATGATTTTGATTTATATTATTCTTTAATATATTTTTTCAAGTAAAAATCTTTTATATTGAAACTTGCACAAATTCGTATTATCTTGTGCTTGATTTTTATCAAATAAAATAAGAGTGATGAGATTCAAACTTGTGATCGTTAGGTCAACAAGATTTTGATATCATATTAAAAAATCATCTCACCTCAAAACTTAATTTCTTAGATGAAACCTAAAATATATAATTTATATTATTCTGAAATATAAATAATTTTCTATTTGAATTATTGTTAGTGAAGAAAACAAAACAAAATCATTAGCATTAAATATTCAAATTATTAGAGCAGCCTGCATAAGTCACACCCTCGCTGAGTATAAAACTGTTCTGGATACACACCATTTTTATATTATTAAAATTCTTGAGCTCTAAAGTCAAAAGGGAAATAAGCATGCCCTGTATAAAATAGACCAGATTTCCACCGGCATGAAGCATCTTTGACTCAAAAACAAACAATTTTTTTGTGTCTACTAACCATGATTGAGTGACTGGGAGGAAAAACCCGTGCCCAAAACGTTGGGCTTTGAATTTCTTGCCTGTAAATGTTTTTGCTGGTTGAACTTGCAGGCTACAGCTGCTGTCTCTTCATCTCTTCAGTTTTATTCATGAATATCATCACCTTACATTTTGCATCGAGAATAATATATCTAATAGTTAAAGAAGATATACAATACAGGGATAAAAAAAAAGGTTCTGGTTCAGCTGAATAACTTTGTTGAAGAGCTTCCTCTTTTACTATCCACTTGTAACTGGCCAAACCAACAGGATTTGAAGAAAGAAAAAACTGATCCAAAAGCCTATGTTTCTCCCATGTCAACCAAATGTATGAACCAGTCAGGTAAGTAAACATGATTCTTTGCCAGAAAAAAGCTTATACATTAATACTGTTCACGTTTCATGCCATGAGAGGCAATCCAGTACATAGACGGATGGCCTCTTGAAGAACAAGAAACAAGAAAACACTCATCCTTGCATCCTTTTTTTACAGTCTATGATACAATAGATGTAGAGTATGATTACATCGTTCATAACTTATGAGTTGTTCTGGAGCTGTAACTCAACTTTTTCTGTGGTGGATTTACAAGGTGAACCTTACAGAGTTTATCAGTAGCAAACTTGTTGACAAAAAGATGAGAATTTCGTGACTTAGCCAAACCGTAGATTTTGCTTAACCCACTGATCCCTCAAGCTTTAAGCTCATCAGCTGGTTCACCTCAGAACCAAATTCATCAGGAAGCTCATTGAAGACGTCTCGGCAAAACCCAGAAATCATGGCTGCCATTGCTTTTTCATAGTCGATTCCCCTTTGCTGAAAGTAAAACAGCTGATCTTCACCAATCTTGGAGGTGCTGGCTTCATGCTCAACTCGAGCAGTGGGATTCTTCACCTGTTAAACAATAGAGATCAAACTATTTTTATGTAGCAATATAGAATGGCATCAAAAGTAACAATTTCTAGAAATAGCATGTGGAGGAAACTATGTAGAAGATGGTAACAGTACTGTTCAAGAAAAAAATATATAACATATTTGAAAGTATGACGATCCTGTTAGAATATAACTGTAACCGTCTCAAACAAGTGAAGCCAATCTAAAATCAGCAGAGCTCTTATTCTTTTTAACTATTATTAAGAATCAAATCTAAGGTAACAGATTTTAGAAGGAGCTCCACACATGCAGGAAAATGGAAACCTAACATTTACATGCCGAATATTTGGGAATAAATGAGCTGTCCTGCTCCATTTCCCAAAGGAATGTTTCCACTTTCACAGCCTTGTGTACGGACTATTTACAAATGGGCAGCAGGCTTCCATGGCAGACCAAAAGCCACGACTTCTCAGTTCTATGGCTTTGAAATATGTTATATAAGATGAAAGGAGCGAAAACAATATATTAGCAAGGCACTAGAATGTCCCTTTCTCTAATTATAAAGTAAGCCATGAAGCACGCTGCACCACCATGGATATGAGAAGAAGGATCAACCCCAGGATCACCCCCTTCAGTCTATGGTGAATTCAGCCAGTGGAAGATTTTTCAGGCAGCCCATCCCACTGTGCTTAAGGCTTATCTGGGTTGTCAGTAGGATAGAAGAGAATTAAATGATCTTTTTCAAATAGGAAGGGCAAAATCTCCATTATACAATAGTTACAAACATATTCCACCTGAATCCGAGAGAAACAAGCGGTGACATCACTGCACACATATTCATGGAAAGCTTACTGAGTATAAAGAGTATATAGATATCTAGATATCAAGTGAATGGTACTGGTATGTATTAGAAAAGTATATTTACACAACCTCAGCTCTGTTATAAAAGATGATTGTTAAGAGCAACAAAAGAAATACATGATCTCTTAGCAGAAGAATGAACATACACCACATTGTTGTTTGGATAGACTCCACTACATTGTGATCTAATTTCCCATCAAACTTTTGGAAACTTATTAAAAAAGATTTTAGATTCCCACCATGTGATATGAATTATCCATAGAAAACGGCTTTCTTGGTTTTATGGATGTTTCTTGTTTGGGGACATTCATCCATTTGCCATGCATCCAATTTATGCAACTTCAATTTTCCAAACCAAATATAATAATTATCCACAAAGAATCACAGTTAGCATGCACCACAAAGGATGGCACGAGACAAAGAGTAAGAGAATCCAAAGACAGTGAGAACATGAATACAAAATGGCAAAACAAGATGAGAAATTGGAGCAAGCTCCTAATAACGTTCACTGGGGCTCTCTGACTGCCAATCCAGACGAACTAAACTGGTTAACTTCTGTGCTAATATAAAATTTCAGCAACTACTTTACCATCCATGGTATTTCCCTTATTTTTTTCCGACGTACCCCACAAGCTCACCTTAGTTGTGGGGTAACTTGAACCTGAAAATGATATCAGGTTGTTATTTGCACTATATTTCACGTCATCAGCAAGGAGCAACCTTCTCCATGTGAGCATCTTATGACAAGAATAATCAGAGGACAGGATTCAACTTACAAAAAACAAAGTATATTAGTCAGGACATCATGAATCTTGCTTTTTAACCACCAAGCTGGTATTTGAGCTATATTTCTTGTTATCAACAAGGAGTAACCCTTGCCATACGTGCAGCTTATAAAATAACAGAATCAGATAGCAGGATTCAGCTATGCCATACAAACAGAAAGTGACGCTGAGCCATAGCCATCACAATTTGGCTGCCTTTGCATCAACTAATATTTAATGCCATTTAAAACCACTAGACAAAATAACCCTTGAAAATATTCAGGGATGTAGCAAACCAAGAGCCAGCTCATGCATGAATAGTCAACAAAAAAGTTTTATCATACCTGAAAAAAAAAAATGGCAGATTAAAGAAAGTTACCTGAATGTAAGGATAGGTATTGGCAGCAGCAGTGTCACCGATAAGCATAGAGTCACATTGTGAGGAGTTCCGAGCATTGTCTGCCTTGGATTGAACCTGAACCAGCCCTCTATAACAGTTTCTAGAATGTCCAACTGAAATACCCTTTGAAATAATCCGACTTCTAGTATTTTTACCCTTATGGATCATCTTCGTTCCTGTATCTGCCTGCTGATAATTATTTGTCAACGCAACAGAATAGAACTCTCCCACGGTATCATCCCCCTCCAGAACAACACTCGGGTACTTCCAGGTAATGGCAGAGCCTGTCTCCACTTGAGTCCAAGATATCTTAGACCTATCCCCAGCACAAAGTCCTCTCTTTGTAACAAAATTATAAATCCCCCCTTTCCCCTGCTCATCACCAGCATACCAATTCTGCACCGTGGAGTACTTAATCTCCGCACCCTCAGCACAATACAACTCAACAACAGCGGCATGAAGCTGATTCTTATCATAAGAAGGTGCAGTACACCCCTCCAAATACTCTACAAAACTCCTATCATCAGCAACAATCAAAGTTCTCTCAAACTGTCCAGTCTCCATCGCATTAATCCTAAAATAAGTCGATATTTGCATGGGACACTTGGTGTCTTTTGGTATATAGCAGAATGACCCATCACTGAACACAGCGGAATTCAAGGCAGAGTAATAGTTATCCTCACTAGGCACAACTCTCCCCAAATACTTCCTAACCAAATCAGGATACTCCTTAATTGCCTCTGAGATCGAACAAAATATAACACCAGCCTTCTCTAAAGTCTTCCTATGTGTAGTAGCTATAGAAACACTATCAAGAACAGCATCAACAGCAACATTCGCCAATCTATTCCTTTCAGTTAAGGGAATCCCCAATCTATCAAAATATTTAATAAGTTCCGGGTCAGCTTCCTCTAAACTATTCACAGTAGGTTTCTTCTTAGGAGCAGAATAATAACACATATCTTGAAAATCAATGGCAGGGTGTTCATTATCAGACCATTTAGGTTCTTTCATTTTCAAGAATCTCTCAAAAGCATTCAACCTAAAATCAAGCATCCAATCAGGTTCTTCTTTAAGTGAAGAAATTAACCTTATTGTTTCTTTCGAAAGACCTTTGGGAATTGTAAAGGAATCAATATCCATATTGAATCCAAACTTCACGTTGTAATCACGATTCCTTAAAATCTCTCTAATCTTATCATCAGAGCTAGTAGAGGAAGTACCGGTTACTTCTGAATTACCTGGAACGGTCTTGGCTGTCTTAGATTCAAACCCAACATCAGCGCGGATCTTGAAAAGATTCAATTTTGAAGGCTTAAAAAAGATGGGTTTTATCTGAAAAGAAAAGGGTTTGTTCAGCTTTAGTGAGTCTTTAATGGGTTTTGGAGAAAAGTGAGGGATAGTGTTTGATAACAAAGAAGCCATGGTTATGGTTTATGGTTCAGACAAGAAGAGGAGAGCAAAGAAAGGCGAGTACTTGAAAAGAGAAGAAGTTTGTGGTAGATTCCTTTGTTCTGGTAGCCATATAAGTTTTTAACGATTGACTCGTGCCTCACACACGTACCCCTTGAACTGGCTAAAGGCCATGGCTGTCCTCTTTTTTTAAGGGTAATAATACATCCCCGTCTAATGTGATGGGTTCATCCAACATTTTATTGATTTAGAACCCCGGTAAGATTAAGTTATTTTAGAAGCTGTTTGGGACAGTTTTTAAAATTATGTTTTTAAAAAATTTAATTTTTTTCATTTTAAATGAATATATTTTGGTATTTTTAGATCATTTTGATGTGCTGATGTCAAAAATGATTTTAAAAAATAAAAAAACATCATTTTGATATATTTCGACACGAAAAATACTTTGAAAAGCTACAGCAACAGTTGTCCCAAACAGACCCTTAATATCAAGGTGGATCTTTATCTAATTAATTGATTGTTTAACACTATATTTTTACAATATTTTTAAATTTTTAAAAATATTTATAATATATTTATAAATATTTAAAAAAATACCGATTTATATCATCTTGATGTAAAAATATTTTTAAAAAAATATTATTTTAATATATTTATAAATAAAAAACACTTTAATAAACAATTTTAACCACATGTTGACACAAGCCTTATATCTAAATACCTGATAAGTTATACTTTTTTGATCTAACAAATTAATGTAAAATTCAATTAATTTGATCAAAACAAAATAAAACTTTGGTCTATTTAATTTCATGGATTTTTTATTTTTATCCAAACAACATCAATTTAATTAAAATAAATAAAATAATATTATTTTAAAATTAATTTGAACATCACGTGACTCAAATCTTGAATCATGTCATACCAACCAAGTCTAATAACTATGAATATAAATCATAATTGTTGAAATCTAAAATATATGTTTTGATATTATAAGATATGGGTTACCAACACAAACCGTCTACAATCTCGTACGCATAACATAATCATAAATATATTTAACTTTTTGATTGTCTATTTCGTGAATTTTTTTTTTCAAGATATTTATCTAAATGGGCCAATATCCACAAAATCTACTATGGGCCCAATATAATGTAACCTTTTAAAAGCCCACTAAAGAATCTAAAGCTAACAGCACAGCACAAACTGCACACTTGCCCTCCTCACTATTTGCCTTGCCTTGTGGTTATGTATATTTTCTCAGAAACCAAAGAAGAAAATTACAACACCCCCATTAACAGATTCTTCTGGTTTTCTTCATTGTTATTTCAGACACCCTTTCTTTCTCTAGTGTTGATACGTAAGCTTCTCAATCGTTTGCATCATGTTTTGGTTTTTGATTTTCCGCGCCATTGTTAGCGCAAGAAAGTGATCAATAATGTCAATGAGCTGTTTTTTTAAGTGTTTTTATGTGATATTTTGAATGAGAACGTTCTGCATTTTTTTCACGGGATTGTTGAGCTGTGATTTATTTATTTATTTTATAAAATCTTCTTATTGATTGTGATGGTTAATGCAAAGCAAAGTGTGGGTTAGATTCTGGAAAAAAATTTGTTTAGGAGAGAATCTATAAAAAAATGCTCGCCCTTATCATGCTATGATTATGTTTCGATGCCCATACAACTGTGTTTCTTGCTGGCTGTGTGGGCGATTTCAGTGATCTAATATTTATCTAAGTGAATTAGAGATAAAATGGGAGCAACTAATCCTAGAAAATCTCTATCTCAAATTCACGTGGGGACCACGTGCTGTTGTTGAAGGCGGGCCCCACATGGTGTGAGAGTGGCTATGCATGTACCAGGAGTATGGAATAGATCTCCTGGTGTTTGATTACTATTGTTGGATTCTGGCCACCTTTTATGAATATGCTCTTCGCCTTCACTAGCTATATAGGAAGTATTTAATAAATTATTATTCCTGATTTTGATTTATTTAATGTTGTTTTGTGATAAGAACATATTTATGTCTAGGTTTATAAATCATGAGATATAAGATTAGATCATATAAATCTTTACTAATTGGAAAATGGAGTTCAAAATAGCGACGACAAAACGAGGAAGTCTTATTAATTCTCTTTAAGGTCATAACCTCAAGTATTTTTGTTTCTAGAAATTGTGTCCAGTAAATTTTTCAATAGTAAAATCTTATTTTTATGCAAGCACATAAATGTGAATGAATGTGTGTTTACATGGATTTGAATCCCTAACCCCTGCCAAGTATAGATCTTAGTTTGAAGCTGGCAAAGTTAGTTTTGGGGAATGAAAATGTCAAACTTTTCTTTTTTCATTTTTATTGACTCAAGTAACATTAGATCTAGAAGAGATTCTTGCTTCTACTTTGCTTCAATGCCTTTTGTGTCTTTCAAAGAGAAATGTATATAGGAAAACATGGAATTGGCTGTTTTCTGTTCAGCATGTCTTCCATTAAAGAAAAAAGACAGAATCTTTTCAAACACACGAGAAGAAAGCGGTTTAGGATACATAAGCTGAAGCCTATTCCAAGAAGGTGGCTTAATGCAATATATACACTTGTAGGCGTCTGATATGTATTGTCTTGTACCGTGCTGACCAGAGAATGCTTAAATGCTCTGGTGGATTGGTAGAACTTAATTATTCCAGGTTATCTTCATGATGTTAATACAACAGAACTGTACCTGGAATAGTGTATCATCGATCAGTTTCTGTTTCTAATAGTCTTGCTGTTATTTTTACTCTTTAACTGGGGTTTATTGTGAAAAATAATGGATATGGAGTTTATGATCTTGTTTGCAGGAGAACTTTTTTGAAAACTTGTGTAAAATCAATCGACTTGTCAACTGCGCAAGATGAACCCTCTAAGTCAGGGAACTAGCTCTTCTCCAGCAGATCCTCCTATGAAACGCAAACGTGGCCGTCCACGCAAGGATGAGAGCACTGTGCTAGGCGAGAAAACACCTGTAATGCCTGAATCTGACAACATGAAGAAAAACAAACAGACTGTAGGACCAACTGGTGCTGCTGGTGTTAACATGGTGGGCCAGGTGATTACTGGTGTTATTGATGGTTTGTTTGATGCTGGATACTTTGTTAAAGTTAAGGTAGAAGACTCTGACACAACTCTGAGGGGTCTTGTATTTCAACCTGGCCGATTCATTCCCATTACTGCAGAAAATGATGTGGCTCCACAAGCAAAAATGTACAGAAGAGCAGATATACCCATCCCAGTTTCACCTCCTCCAACTCAGATGCCTAGTTTTGTCACTTCACCAAAGCAAAATGAAAAGCAACCTGTTGAGCTAAAAAAGCTCGCACCGACTGTTCAGGACAAAGGGCTCCAATCACCTGTTCCAGTTGCAAAGGAGAGCCTATCTGCTTCTCAGATGCTGCCTCGGACTGAATACTTGCAGAGTAGCACTGGACCTTTGTTTGGAGGAAGCGCCATGCCGCCTCAAGTTTTGGGTTCAGGACATGAGAATCAACCTGCCTCTGCTACGGCAGAGATGGGGCACAATAAGATTGCCGGACAGCATGATTGGTTGCAGGAATTCGAAGCCTCCCTTAGTAAAGGACCTGATTTAAATGTAAAGGCAAATGACCAGTTCAAATCAGTGTCTCTACCTTCACCCCCTGCTGATATGTTGCCAGTGAGTGAAATTCGAAAGCAGCCTTTTGGTGATGACCTTAAGCTGAATCAACCAGTCCATGATGGAGTGGAAAGCCTTTGTTCTTTAATGGAAAAACAGGATTCTCCAAAAGTTGCTGGCTCTTCAGAGCCTGCTATGAAGATTATCAGTGGAGATGATACATCCCATCTTAATGATAGTCCTATTCCTATAGGTCACACTGCTAACTCTACCGAGTCAAACTCACTATCCTCACCAATCGCAAGCTTTTCATCACCGCTGTTCGGGAGAGAAGCTATTCCCCCACCACAGAAGAATGCAGCTGAAGGATTCTCTCTTCAGAGAGCCATTGAACCGCACTCTGATGTTCCTTCTGGTGCTACAAATATTATGAAGGCAGGGGTAGACATTTCAGCAATGACCAGCCTACCCGCAACCCTATTTGGGAGAGAAGCTGGTCTACCAGAATCCAAGGCTACTGCTGATGAACCTGTTCTTCCTAAGATGACTGAACCCCAGCCCTGCAATTCTCCTGATGTTACTAGTAATGTGGACAGTAATATCAAGGATGTCATCCCACCTGCCGAATCCTAGATTTATCTGGTGGTATCAAAAGTTGAAAACAACCCGGTGGTGTAAGGCTTTTTATTATGAAACAATAGGGCATAGGGAGGATAAAAATGGTCGAGGAATAAACAGGCATAGTCAATAATGCTCAACATTGCCATTGTTTTGAGTGTTAAGTAGATCCTTAATTATCAGTTCATAGGTCGGGCAAGTATTTTCTCCTCTAAATGGTTTACCTTTTGACTTTGGATATCATTTTATATTTGTAGTAGAAATGGATGCAGACTTTGGTAATAATTTCTTCGCAGCCTTTTGCACTAATTCAGTTGAAAGTAGCATATGCTATCAATTTTTTGTCTTAAATTTGCTAGAATTTTTGTTTTTGGATTTGAGAGAGCTGCATTCCGGAAAACATATTTTATGAGTTTAGATGAGTGGGTAAAACTTTAACTATCTTGGGCTCTTACAAGAAATACATGTTCTGACTCGGATTCAAAACTTGTTGCGCAGATTTCCGGTCTTTTGTTTTGTTGCCACACCCCTCGGGCTCTTAAATTTGCTAGACGTATTGCCTTTCAAGTCAGATGACCTTAATAATGTTCCAGAACTCCTTTCCATTAAAAGTCCAAGTGGTTTAACTCAAAAGAAAGTTTTTAAATGCCCGTAGCTCTCTCCGCCACTGAAATTTGAAATTAAATAAATCTATTTTAAAATTATTGCAAAAATAAATTTTATTTTGTATTTCTCTGCCTGTCTAGGGAATAGAGCAAGGGAATAAGGAAATTTTTCTAGAGGATCAAAACTAAAATTTTACTAATTTTAAACTTTAAATTGTTCGGATAAAGCTAAGAATTTTTGTATCCCTCAGCCTTCCCAGATCTACTCCTATCTCTAACAAAATACATTTCTATTCTTTTTGAATTCTTTTGCAAATTAAATTTTCATTTCATTTCTATTAAAAAATTGAATCTTATTCGAGTTTATTTCATTAGTAATTATTGTTTTTTTAATAATTTGGCTATTGAAGATATTATTATTATTATCTTGAATTTCGTTTCAATTATCATATAATTATTCATAATTTTCCTCTTTTTTCTGATAAAATCAAAACACATTAGAATAAATATTAAAAAACAAATGGCTAAGAAGTAAAAACCAATTAATTAAATTATCATATATATATATATATATATATATATATGAACATTTAGGGTTTCAGCCCAAAAGGTTAATAGGCTGGTTTATTGAATCATCCCAAAAGGGCCATACTACTATTCTAGCTTCTGCTTCCGTAAAACCTCAAAATCTGCAAAATTCCGTTTGTTTCTCGAGAAAGAGGGGAAAAAACCCTCTGCACTTCAAAATTTCTAGTTCTACTACTACGACTACAAATACAAGGTTGCAATAAACATGGACATAATATCTCAGTTACAGGAGCAAGTGAATCAAATAGCAGGGCTTACTTTCAACACTTTTGGTACTCTTCAAAGAGATGCACCATCAGCCAGACTCTCTCAAAACTACCCAGAACCTCCTCCAAATCCTACAGAAGATGCTGCCAGTTTCCCTGAGCAACCAAAACAGATGAGTGTTGCCCTTGTCAAAGCCGCTAAACAGGTAATTACTTCAAGCCTTCTAGCTCAAAAACTTAAACTTTATAGAGAAACCCAGCAAAAGATTGACTCTTAATGACTTTTTTGTCATTTC
Organism: Salix arbutifolia; assembly: GCA_025169955.1. Classification (NCBI taxonomy): domain Eukaryota; kingdom Viridiplantae; phylum Streptophyta; class Magnoliopsida; order Malpighiales; family Salicaceae; genus Salix; species Salix arbutifolia. The sequence continues at coordinate 864,403 of CM045905.1, forward strand.
AGCATCTGGGTTTTGCTTAATTAGGATTAATTCAGTGTTTTAAGCAGTGAATCTTTATTTTCGTTTCTGGGCTGGTGTAGCTTGAATAAATAGTGGCCGGTTTTTGTGGTGCAAGATGCTTGAAGTTTTCTTTTCCTTGTGTTTGTTTTCTTTGTAATTTTTTATGCTTGTAGTTTAGTGTGTGCAAGGACAACCTTTGTTCCGGGTTATGTTTGGAATTTGGATAGGAGTTGATGTTTGTCATGTCTTGAGTGCTTTATTAAGTCCTGTAATCAAAACTGGGAAGCGGCTAAGATCTTACCTATATTATTAGATTTTGCTTGATTCATCAGTAGAAGTTTGTCTAGAATGAACCTCGAAGCTTTTTGTGAAGTCTGGATTTTAGGACCGTCTGAAATTCTTTCTAGTGTTTGTTAGTGGAGATTTGTAGTGACAGGCTTCTTTCTTTGACGAAATTTAATAAAGAACGCAAGTGCTAAAGCTAGAGCTGCCTTGTCTGTGAATACAAGAATCTAGCAAAAACGTTGAGTGAAGTAAATATTTGATGCTTTGTTCTGCTAGGAATTTGACTCTTGCTTTGTCATGTTAGCAAAATGCATTTTTCAGTAGCATACTGAAAAACTGGTATGTTGGCATGATTTGAGTCAAAATGGTTGTGGAAATCAGTATAGAAATTGGCAAAAATGTCAGGCTTTTTTTGGCAATGCAAGGGTAATTGGCTAGGTAATGAGAACAAGAATGTGTGAATCCAAAACAGTTTGCTTTTGTGCGCCATGAGATTTTGATTTCAAGTTTTCAGCTATTGGTTTTCTGTCCATCTCTTGTGCACTTTAATAACTGAGTTGCACAGGATGGTGCAACTAATTCCTGGTTGTTCTTTGTACAGTTTGACGCATTGGTTGCAGCACTTCCTTTGTCTGAGGGAGGTGAGGAAGCCCAACTGAAAAGGATTGCAGAACTCCAGGTTTATTCCACAGAAAATTCATCGATTTACACTTTCTACATCAAGTATTTTAGAATTGATGAATGGTCTGTTAACTTGTCTGTGAATGCACAGGCTGAAAATGATGCTGTAGGCCAGGAACTTCAAAAGCAACTGGAGGCAGCAGGTAAACTCTTCAACTTTTCAGATGGTTTATAAAGTATAGTAATATGTAAGGAAAAGGATTTCGCAGGTTTTGGACCATGGTCGCCGTCACATGGAGGCTGCTCTAGTTAATTGTGCAGATACATTGACTCAGTGAGCATAACTGAAAACCATGGAGGAACTTATTTTGCTGGCTGCCTGCCACCCAATTAGATACATATAATTTTCTGTTAATTGGTCAATGTGATTTGTTTTTAACAGTTCTTAGATTTAAAATGGATTATTTTGGATGATTGTTGCAGAGAGGGAGCTAAAACTGGTGCAAGAGTTGTTCGGTCAGACTACAGATAATTGCTTGAACTTGAAGAAACCAGACTGAAGATAATTGGTCCCCCCCTGTTGTTTCTCAAACCTTTTCCTCTTCAATTTTTTTCTACTCAAGGTATTTGGTTGAATGTTTCTACATATACTCCGGACTCTGAAAATAATGATTCTGTTTCCGGTCATTTACTGGATTGTTCTCCCATTTTTCGTTTAGCCACATTCGACCATGATTTCTTTTATGGGCTTAGAAAGCCTCTACATTTCTTCAAAACAAAAATCTAACAAAATGAAACACAATAATAATAGCATAGCTCACAGATCAAATCTTAAACATGCAATGTAATAGTTTTACAAAAAAAGTTCAAAAATAGAGGTTTGTACTCGTAGCAAGCAAAGAACACGCCTGAAATGGTTTTCTTCCCAAAAACATACTAGATGAGAAGGGAAAACTACCATCTTTCTACTATTAAACTACATGGACAGCCAATGATTATATTCCAAAACTTCTCAGCTAAACCCTACTTGCTGCTGCTGGCCCTGCTGATAGTTTCCATAGCCAGGATAACCTCCATAGTACACGTTGGGGTCCTGGGAAGCTGGAGCAAACCCATAATTTTCGTATCCTTGTTGTCCATACCCGTAGTATCCACCACCATATTGGTTGGCATCTGGCTGAGCCTGGAAATGAGACGCACAGGATAACAATCAGGTTCATGACCACATGTGAATCTCTCGAGAAATTTAAGGTGTCAGCTAATGTAAAAACCTGTTTATTTGAGGGATTACGGCCCCATGACAATCGAATATTCTGTCCGCTCAACGGAGCTCCATTTAAATTTTTCAGCGCTTCTTCTGCAGAGCTCCTGATACATAGCCCAGATGCAGGTTAAAAGGTTGTTTTTCCTCAGGAGCCATCATCAGCAGATGCTCAAGCAAATTTCCTTACCTGTCAGCAAATTGAACAAACCCACATCTCTTGCCTGCAGGTATCTTCACATGCAATAATTGTCCATATTGACCAAAGAGATCTTTCAAATGATCATCCATGACATTAGAATCCAAATTGCCGACAAAAATCTGTGTTTAAGTTTTTCCTAGTCAGAATCACGTTGGCAAAAGAAGTGTAATTTCTAAAATATAGAAGAACAAAGGACTCACAGTTGTATTATTAGGGTCACTGTCGTTCTGGGTCTGAGGATTCTGATATGAAGCTGCATGTGAAAATAAATACGAAATAAACAAGAAATACAAAATGACAGACAAGACAGCCCCCCGAGATAATGTCCCCCATAGTAAAACTTGTTCAAGAAACACAGATGGACATCTCAATTCATAAAACAATTTATCATAAAGAATAGGAGCACATCATTAGTTCAAATACACAAGTGTGCATAAATTCAACTCAACACTAATATCCAAATAATTCTTCAGAAATATCAAATCAATTCCCATCATTTAGCTTCCATGCAGTAAAAGTTCCTTCTCAATCTCTTGTCTCTTGTATTAAGTGTTTTGCTCCCAAATAAAAGGAAACAACAGGAATTAAATGTAGTGGAGCTTAACATTCATATTTTTATTTGGATAAACAAAAATGCAGTATTTACACCCAATCTCCAACCATTCACTTCATCAACTTCTGGCAAGTAAATATCAGAAAAAAAATCTGATAATTAGGCTACAACAATAAAGAATAGTTGGTGGTTTTATTAGGAACTATTATGTCATATCAATGTTCTTTTTAAAAGAAAGATCTTTATATGTCAACAAAACTCATCATCCGCTCCTATGGAGAAACATGGAAATTAACACCCAGCGCAACTAATGGCACAAACAAAATCCCAAAGGGGTAAAATTAACAAAATCAAGCTCAAGTAATAGGTGAGGACAACAAGAGAGCAGTCCCAATAAAACCTAGACACAAAATGATGGTTGTGGTATGTGGCAACACTTGTTTCAAGCAAAAGAGTCGCCACAGGCTACACAAAGTAAACTGGTAGTGGCTGGGAAATCTAAACTCTCAAAAAAAATCAAAGAAACTTAGAAATATTAATTAGAAATACATCAAGGAACAATGAAGGAATATACAATGAATGTATAATTAACCTGGAAAAACAGACATACACATTTATTTCCCTGATGACCAAAACAAAAGAAGAATAGACACTAGACCCTATCTAATGGTAAAAGTGTCACGATACTGAACTGATAAATCTTCAGGTAACCAGAGTAATAAGAAATATAACTTGACAGAAAGCTCAACTAATTGAACGAACTGAAAAGATGCTTGAAATGTAGCATTGTGGATGCTACATGAAAGCTCAAATAGCGGGCAGGACAAAAACTTAAAACTGACCTAAGTGAGGCCACGCACTAAAGGGTAACCAATTCAGCTGAAATCAGTTCCAGGCCCTTAGATGATAGAGCCTCTTGACACCCTGCTTTGAGACAACAGGAATTCTATAAGTTTTTGCATGTTTCAAGATTTTTATAGAAGTTACTGTGCCCATGTTTTAAAGTAAACAATAGAAGAAACTGCTGCCTATCTTCAATGAATAGCTGGAAGAAAACAAACTTAACAAAATGTTAAGCATACTCAGAGCATAACCAAACTATTGATCTAAATGGAGCAAATCCCTCGTTACAAACGCAGGTTAAAAAGAAAAAAAAATAAAGGCACCTTGTTTAGAGAATTGGCATTCAGCTAGAGCAATAACAATGACAAGAGATACATACCTTTTGGATATTGCTGACCAACCACAGCCTTCTTGTTTGAAGCAGGCCCTACTCGCATGGGCCTTGTCGAACAAAATGCCCCATTCATATCTGTCATAGCACGTAGCTGTTCACCTTCATCTCCAAAACGAACAAATCCATAACCCTTTGTGCGTCCAGTGAGCCTATCAATCACCACCTTTGCACCCTTCACTGAGGGAAAGTGGGCCCTGAATGTCTCTTGGAGCATGAAATCTGTAACATCAGCAGCCAAGTCTCCCACAAATACAGTGAAGTCAGGAGAATCATCACGCTTATCACCCCCACTAAAAGAAGCCCAGTTCAGCCTAAAGTTCTGCTCGCCATTTGGCATTGGGGTGCCATTATAAGTCTGCAATATCCTTTCTGCAGCCCCGTTACTGGTAAACTCAATAAATCCATAACCTTCAATTTGAGAAGTTTGCTTATTACGAATGACTTTCACAGAAGCAACCTGCAACAATACAATCCTCTCAGTAATGTAAACATGAGATTAGGATCCTCCCCTCTAATTCACAGCATGTGTAAACACATGTCTGTAATGTTCATTGTATGGAAAAAGTCCAAAATATATTGTTAGATTTGACATATATTCAAAAGCTTTTTTGTTGTCTCGTAAACAAACAAAAAATCAGTTTTACTAGAGCTCGATGATGAAGATATTTGATCCATGTGATTATGCATAAACTACCAAACTTTTCAAGATTTTACACTCTCTCCAAACAGCCAAAACTAAATGCAACATTACTACTATTCTGTTTATCTCAATTCAAGGAAAAATAAAAATCATAGATACGTAAGCAAACTAGCCAGATTCAATCAACACACAAACCTCTTTGATACAAAAAGAATCTCCAATTCATGTCTCCTTTATACAAACAAACCATAAAACACCCCCAGTAAGGAAAACAGGCTCGTTCAAAAATTTCAAGAGAGAACAAAATCAGCAGACTTCAAAATCTTACAAGCTAGAAAACCATATAATCACCATCTCCAAACCCATCCTCCTTCATTGAGGACTGTTGTTAAGCTTCACACTAAATTATCCCACCTAATTTACAGACACCCACCCACCATATAAATCTTCATATACTATACTAATGATAGTCATAACTTTAAGAAGAACAACAAATCCAAGAAACAAACCCTCTATAACATAAACATACAAGAAAACCCGTTAGAATAAAAAAGACCAAATCTTTACACATAAAAACACAAAATAAAAACTGGGTTTTTCTTTTTTACCTCTCCAGTATGAGCAAAGCAACTAGCAATATAGTTCTCATCCATCCAGTACTGTAAGTCACCAATCCAAAGAGTCCTGACCTCATCAGCACTAGCAGGAGGTTGTCCCTGTTGTTGAGGTGGTAGTGGAACAGAAGCCTGATGGGCCTGATGTTGAACCCACATGTGTTGTGGTGGTGGTTGGGTTTGAGCCATTGATGGCGGCGGCATCATCATCATGTAAGGTGGTTGCTGGTATTGCTGTGGTGGTTGCTGCTGCTGTTGTGGTAGCATGGCTCCTCCTGGTCCTGGTTGCTGCATCATTGTGTGTGTGACTGTTGGTTTTCTTGAGGGAGAGGGAAACCCTAGCAGGTGGGTTTCAGGCTCGAGGCAGAGAGAGACGTAGAATGAGGGCAGAGGATGTCTTTTAAGAACACTTAGCGTGGAAGCGTGGGATATTCCTTCTAGGTTTTCATTTTCTAGTAAGGAAAAAAAAGAGGAAAATTAAGGTTATTGTTTTTTCTCCCGTATAATTCTAATTTAAATATATTTTACCATAATTATAGAGAACTCCACTAGGGAGGTACGTTACTGAGATTAAAAAATAAAAAATAGTAATAGAAAGGAATCTTTTATATATATATATATATATATTTTAACTAAATAAGTTTTTTTTCCCAAGATAAAAAAAAAATAAAAATAATGTATATAAAGATCGGGTTTTGATGCACACCAAAAGTCAATTTGGTATAATTATTGACACTTGTTTTTTATTATGGAACATAATCATTTCATAAAATGTAAAATAATGTAGAATATATTATTATTTTCAAATCTCAATAACTAAAAAAATCATGATTTACTAATTAAAAGAAACAAACAAAAAAATCTTTAATTTTTATGGACTAACAAGAGTTGTTGTAATTGATGGTCACTTTGTTCAGTATCTACATGCACTCGAATAAGAAGATTCGAATTCCTTTTCACATGAAAATAATTTGTTTAAATTAATGATAATTTGCCAGGATGGTTTGGATATTGACAAGATTTGTGTTGAACAGTCTTGATTACAGTTCAGAAGCTAAAATATTACGCTCATCAGTTTGCTCGACACCCACCAAGTTACCATATAACTTGTAGCTTAGACTCTACCAGGTTTATTATAAAAATAAAACAAAATGAATTAACTTAGATAACCTGCATCAACCCAACCCCGTCTTGCTCATGACCCGAGATTTGCCCTGGGTCACCGTTTCAGGTTTAAAAACCATGTTGGATTTCTGCCAAACCCTTGCGCGCGTACCTTCATGGTAAATTCTGATTAATCACATAGAAACGTAGATATGAAAGTATCTTAAGACTTTTCTCCTAATATATGCCTCTGGCATAAACTAATCAAGATCATTAACATAGTTTTGCAATTTGTCTAGTGTTTTTTGATCCGTCACAGCATTTTTATGGCATCCACGACGCGCTTGCAGAGTAGAACCATTGTTAAAATCTTGACTAAATTGTATAATTTTACGAGTCAAATGTATAAATCTAGTAAAATTAAGTAGAAAAATCGGATCTATTAAAATCAGATCTAACTCGGTAATAATCGGTCAGAATCATAAATGAAATTTTATAGACATGATTGTTTTGTAATGAATTTTTAAATTATTTTAAATCATGTATAAATCTTAACCAGTTTATGGCCATAATTATATTTTATTGTATTCAAATTTTATAATTTTACAATCCGATTCAACTTCATGTCCTCTGCCCTAAAATCAGGGAGGGAGGGGAAACGAAAAGACACCTGGTCTAAAACAGATAAAAAATAAAAATCATTCACAACAGCTTCAGTAAAGAAAGTCAACTTCATTTCAAATCTGCACACCTCTCACCACTCAACAAACTCTTGCTTTACTAAGAACATTTGATAGATATTGAGACAGAATGAGATCAGAAGATCTCCAAGCTCAGGCATACAAAGATAATACAAGAAAGAACGCCAAACAACATGGCCCTGGAACAGCTCCAGAATGTTGCATTTTACATACCTTGAAGGGCAGCTACTAGCTAGTGTCACTATTTGCTAGAATACAACAAGCCTCACCTAAGAAAGCTGTATACGAGTTTGACTACTGGAGTGAGCTATTTATCAGCTTCAAAAGTTCGACGGCCTCGCGTAATCTTCTTTCCATGTTTTCCCTCACTGCCATGCCGCGAGGTTTCCTGCACAAAGATAGGTGTATTGAAATTATATCTCTTATGCCTCTTATGATCAGGCTTGTTAATTCCATTCCGTTTTGGCTGGAATAGTCGGAACGTTCCGTGCCATTAAAAAACCCGAGATGAAACGACATCGTTTTCATCTCGATTTTAATTCCGGCCCGTTCCGAAAATTTCTATCAAATTCCGACCGGAACGTCTCGGTACCGTTCCGGCTCAAAATCATAATGTTTCTTTTATTTTAGAACATTTTACTATTATAATATTTTAGAATTTTAGAGATGTTTCTAATTTTAAGATTATATTTGTTTGACTTTGTGTTTGTATTGTATAATTTAAAGTTAATTTATCTTGAATTTAAATTATACTTGTTAAATTAATATTTTAATTTTTTCATATATATATAATTAATTATATATGAACAGTACAACCTCGAAACGGCACGCCGAAACGCTCTGAAATCGAAACGTTCCGTTCTAATAGAAAAACCGGAACGACGACCAGAACAGTATTGACAACTTTGCTTATGATAACAAGATTTTTCTATAAAATTAAGAAAAAAATATTTTTTTCGGATGAAAATCATTGCAGCATGAGTTACACCTCATCTGAAGTATAATTGTAAGGGAAAAGAGTTCTGAATGCCGGCAACTTACTTCTTCTCGAAGTTTGCCTTCCTTGTTAATTCTTCCACAAGACTGTGTAACCTCTTTATGATGGGTGGTTTCCTCAGCACCATTTCAACACCTTTTTTATGTGCACAGATCTTCTTCATAACCTCGGAAGCAATGAAATATCCTTCCTCCTTGTTCCTGGACAACATTAGTCAAAAGACAATTTGTTCATAAATTGCAAATAAAAACATACCATTGACTTCTTAGAGCATAGCAAAATAACCTGAGCAACTGCCAAAGAATTATTTCTACTACTCCTTGACTGTCAATAAGCACTTGAATCAAATGTGGATAGCGGGAAAGATTCCGGAGAACTGAGAGCGCATGCTTTAAAACCTCCTGGTCAGGCATGCTTTGACTGACTGAGCGAATCAGTCTCAGTAAGTTGTCAATTGCCCCAGCAGCCACGAGTTTCTCACAACATTTTTGAGAGTGTTCTGTAGCCATATCTGGCAAAAAAAAACTTGGAATAAATACAAAATGATACCTTCAAAGAAACATGTGGTTCTTGACTCATTATTTCAACCAAAAAGACAAAAATGGATATCCATGCTCTCTCAATAAATTGAAGATTCAACAACAGATCATGAACTGCGTAAGATGGGCATGAAGATGCATTATTTTCATGCTTACACAAGCTAGTGAAACCATGTATCCTTGCGTCCTGTCCAACCAAATCCTGATAATGTGGAACCAAATAGTACTTGCTTCTGGAAAGATGTGTATTTTTTCAAGTAGTGTTATGTATGTAGGCTACAATAATTCAAACAAATTCTATTTGATTCCCATGCTACTTCCCAGTAAAGCATGAATAACACTATCAAAACATTCAAATTTCTAAGATCTAAGACATTAGAAAAATCTTACCCAAAGTTGCACAAGTGTGAAGAATTCCACTGACACTCTTCATGCTTGATAGTTCTGAAAGAGCCACTATGAGCCTGTTAATAATACGCATGCTGTCATCCACATTTTTAGCAGAATTTTGCACTCTCAGGCGCAAATCCAGGAGCTGCCCTCTTGCATTTTTACGTGCAAGGAAACCTTTCCAGTGCGACTGTCAAATATACAAATATCAGTTAGCCTAGAAACATGTTCCAAGGAAAATATTGAATACATAAATGGGGCAGATAACGTAAATGCCAACTCGGTAATATAATTGGGCTGACTAGAAGAGACCGGTGCACAGAGAAAGGTGCCAAAGCTAAAACAATTCCAACTTCCAAGGCTTCATGGAAGCAACTAATTCACCTTTGATCCGGGAAAATATACACCCATGACAGAGAAAGTGGAGAGAAAGTAGTAAGTCAAATTTAAGCACACGTCATGTGACCAAGACATGGATTCATAAAGAAAATTGTTTTATCCAAGTCATTTATCAAAGAAAAAAAAATCAGGGGCAAAAATGTTTTCGAATCTGTAATCACTTGGAAATATTTTAATCAGATATTCAGTTATAATGAGCCAGTTTTATTACCATGGAAATGCAACATAGAGAAATAATAGCAAAGATCTATTAGTCTTACTTGAAGCACAACAACACGTTGCCTCTCTCTAGAGGCCTGTTGCCTGCCAATCCAACCTCGAACAAGGGACTGTATGAGGATTGCTGATTTTGCTCTACGCTTAAGCAATAAAACACCTCTCCACCACCTTTGCAGCTTCAGAATAGAAGACATCACTATTTTCAACTCCAAACTCTGCAAGTAGACTCCTGAGGTTTGGAGTTTGCAATAACTAGCAGTAGCTCTATGAAAGTGAGAAGCCCCTGCATCAGTCCGATGCCAGATATGCTTAAACTCGAACCATATTTCAATAATGCAGACGAGTTTGTGTGAAATAAAATGCGCTAGCAACTAAAGTTGAGAAGAATTTTCACAAACCTAAAAGCCTATTTCGAGTAATCTCCCCCCTGACAAACCCCTGAATCTCTATAGCAGCTTGTTTACTGCAGCGAAATGCCTTCCAGCAGTTCAAACATCGAACAGAACTTTGAATTTTTAGAACTGCTTCTCTCTGGAACAAAAAGTTACTGCTTATTAGCCAAAAACAGCAATGTCAAGCTTAATCTAGAAGCAGGCCAATTTCAGCTTAATTTACAGGTTCATTGACTTCACGAGTGAAAAAGATTACATAACAGCCAACTGTATAGTGATTGGTCTGAGAAAAAGGTCTACTGACACAATTACCAGATAATACCAAGACATCAAATAAATAACTAAAAAAAACACAAATAGGATAAAGGACAAAAATAGAAACACAAGCATTTTGCAGTTAAGTTGGGAGTATACCATGTCTAGTTAAGATAGGACCATGCAGAGGAAGTTTGTTTTCTATATGCATAGTAAGGCAATCATTTAGAGGAAATTTGACTTGATCACACCAATATGTTAGCAACCAACAAATTCAAGGGAAAGCAAATGGTTTGAACTTACTCTCGATCAGATATTCTGGTAAATGTGCAAGTCATGTTCATGTAAAAAATAAAAGCAGAACTCAAAAGAAGTCACAGTCTTACTTGGAGAACAACACAATGCCTCTCTCTAGAGGCCATTTGCCTGCCAATCCAACCTCGAATATGAGCTTGTATAACAATTGCAGACTTTGTTCTGAGTTTAAGAAATAGAATGCCTCTCCACCACCTCTGTAGCTTCAAAACTGAAGACATCATTACTTTCAGTTCCAAGCTCTGAAAGCAGACTCCTGAGGTTAGAAAATTTCCGCAACTTGCAATGCCTCCAGAAAAGTGAGAAGCCCCTGTAACAATCAGATTCAAAATATATTGAAAGCTAAGCAAACTAAACTTGATAAGAAATCCAGAAATGAACAAACAGTTAATCAAAGAAAAGATGCAGATATTAAACTTGGGGAGAAAACTTTTGCACAATACCTAATAGCCTATTTCGAGTAGTATGTCCCCTGACAAAACGTTGAATTTCAATCGTAGCACCTTTGCGAGAATTAAATGCTGTCCTGCAGTTTAAACATCGAATAGCACTTTGAATCTGTGTTGCTGCTTGTTTTTGGAACAAAAAGCCCCTCCTTATTAGCCAAGCCCGGCTGTATCTCTGGATTCATTTGAACAGAATGGAACTTAAAATATATAAAAGAATTTTTTTTAAATTTCATTTAAAGTTTTTCTAGAGCATAAAGCTGTGGCAGTTCATGGAAAATGCTTAAGGATGGAGCTGTAGTGAAACATCTCCTAAACACCCTGCTTTTCCGGGACCACGGTAAAGCAAATTCTACCCAGTAGAAAAACTTCACCATCTTGAAGAATTCAGATACATAGAAGCAAGAAATGCACATGTTATGCCTTAAAAGTTGCTATATACAGGTGAATTTCATTCAGACACATGAACAAAATAAACAAACATTTATCACACTTCCAACCATCTAGATGCATGTAGGTGTTACAGGAACTCAACAATTACTTCTGATAGGCAGCAGAATGAGTACTTAACCCAAGTGTTATCACCCACATAGAAAACATGTACTCGTGATAAAAAGAACAAAGAAACTGAGTATAGGTATATTTATGCAAAATATATACAACTCTAAAACTAAATACCAAGAAACTCATTTTGCAATTCCCCCTTCAACCCTGAAGTGGGAGTTAAATTAGTTATTATGTCAGTAAAGTAAATGAATAAACACAATAGCTAGATCCTTTAAGTTAAAGGATTCTGCATCATTATTTATCAATTCATAAATGCATTCAACTCATATTTAATGCAAAAAAACAGAGCAGACAGGAATACGATTGGCAGATAGCTTACTTGAAGCACACCAATGAGATACCGATATCTTCCCACTTTTCTCCTTACAGTCCACCCACGAACACAAGATTGAATAACAATGGCTGACTTTTTGGCAATACTAAATTCTTGAAAAGCCCTCCGACATCTTAAGCATCTATAATTACTTTGAATTTTCAATACTGCTTGCTTCCGGATTAAAAATGTCCTTCTCAACAGCCAACCTCGGAAATGACTTTGAATTTTAGTAGCAGCAAGCTGCTGTTCGTGGATGGACCTGGAAATTACAGTCTTCGAAGAAAGCTGAACTGTTAGACCGTCAAATTGGCAAGAGGATGAAGCCTTTTCCAACTGAACAGCCTTATACCTGGACCTTGCTGCCCAACCACGAATGAATTTCTGAACAGCAATGGCAGCATTGACTCTATCAAGAGTGGATACATCAAGATTACTAACACAATCACCTTTATGTCTTCGTCTGATCCAAATCCTCGTGGCTTTCTGGATAAGCATAACATCCCTTCGTAGCTTGACAAATCTATGCCTGTCAACAATGAACTTCACATATTTCCCTAGGTTTTCAGCCTGGCTCCACCTTTCTGCATGATTCACCAAACAAAAAAGTATGTGAGTAACTAAACAGAATTTGCAGGGATTCATACAAATGAACTGGCGAATAGAAGTATATACCACATCTAGAATCCTGAACCGTGACGCTGCTGAATTTTAAAAGGACTAATTTCTTCTTCACAATTAACCAAGCCCGAATAGCAGTTTGCAAAAAGGATGCTGCTCTTATCATCTTCAAAAAGTTATGGCGTTCAACCGATCTCCTAAAGTGTGACTGTATCACTTTTGCAGCATTTTCTGAAATAGTAATGGTTGTTAGTCAGAAAGCAGACATTAGTGACCAGAGATTATGGTATCAAGCAAAGAAGCAATGTACTATTTCTGATCAACTTAGATGGTCAATCCATGAAAAGATGATTTCCATAAAAGGGACAAATTTACAACTATTTAAACTGTTGCCTCTAAAAACGGAAATTAACAGAACAGCATTGCAGTTCCTCACAACCTTGAAAACAAGAAAAACCTCCAAACTTCAATCAAGATTATATCAAAGAACTTAAACAGAACAATTATTGCAACTTGAATAATGGGTGCACTTTCCAATTGAAAAGAAAACTCAATGAGAATACCTCTTTGAATGATGATGCCCAGATTGCTAGTTGAGTTGCACTCCATAACAGAAGTATCAGGTTTGGTGATGAATTTGTCGTTTCGTTCCGCCATATCTTGCCACCAAGCCTTAATAGCCCTAAACTTTTTAGCAGCATCTGCATAATGTAGTTCAAATAACAGGAAAAAAAAGCTTTAAAAGCAATATTCGCGTTTCCATTCCTACAACTGCAGGTGAATGGTGCAAGCATTTTATCGTTTTAGTTTTAAATCCTTTCTTGAAGTCTCATTCCAGGTAAATATATATTTTTCATCATAAGCCATACATGTTTTTACATATGAAACAAGTTTAATGAAAGGTAATGCCAATCCCTTTATTTCCCATTCGAAACTGGACTCAAGAGGCACAAGTCGCTTAAATCCTAAACTTCGGTGCCTTCGAATCAAGTATGCATTTGAAAACATTCAGTAATAAGAGGGAAAGGAAAGAGAATATTTACATAATGACAAGAAACACCAAAAGGAGATTTACTACTAAATTAAAGGTGGAAACCTTCTGTACTGGGGCCATCTATTATGTCTTGGTCCAGCTCTGCTTCTGAACTTAAGGAACACCTTCCAACGCTTGTATTTCTCCTCTCTTGACAATCACAACACAATAGTTTATGGAAATTCAGTTGATCCTATCAAACAGAAAAGTATTATTAAAACATATCCCAAGAGTGTTGCTCCAGTCATTATCCAGCAAAAGAATTCTAGTTTTACCATGGTTTTCTTTACAGTCAGTTGTGATGAGAGGAACACCAATAAAATTACCACACTTCGATGATTACTGGCACCACTATGTTCAAGAATGTCACTGATATGAAGAACCTGTAAATACAATACATAAAGTCATACACATAACTTCTGACAAAAGTTCAAACATTTATATCTCTGATCAAGAAACATGGTCATTTGTTGACACTATGAGAGGTCAATTTCTCAGCCACCGACAAACTGATCTATCCAAATTTCCAGGTCTAAAAAGTACAATACTTTTTCTCAAGATGTCCTTTAAATATGTCATGCCTTAAAAACCAACAACTTCAACAAGTCCAAATGTTTTACGTATCAAGTTAACAAGATTAAAACATATAAATGGATTGCCAGCTGTTGGTTAAGCGTTATGCATGTAGATAGATATTTTATGTTCTTTACCTCAGGAAAATTCCACAGTAAAGTTGTCAGCTTCTGTGATAATAAGAAATTGTGGACTGCATCTGTATAATCAATAGCTGACATAAGTGATTCCTCTCTTATACTTTCATGAGGATCCTATGAAAAAAGATGAAATGGCAATAAAACATGAGAAACGAGAATTTGTGGAGCTTAAAAAACAATAAAAACTGCAAAACATGTCGTACCTTTGGAGAATGAGAACAAGAAAGTTCTTTACGGAAATAATAGTCAAGCAAACACCATATGGCTTTTCCGTCAACCAGCGAAGAAAAATTATTAATTTTATAATCATATTTTCCACAAACTGCCTGCAGAAACAAATTCAATGGCCATGAAGCAAGTAAAACTACCAAAGGAGCGTTAGCAAGTCAAAATCTACATGTTTCTGCTGGCAAAACAAAAAAGGAAAGGACCTGACATGAAAAAGTGATGTCAAGAAGTGAGAGGGGGAGGGGGGTCAATGGCATATATTCTATATAGCAGCCATACCTGAATCCAACTCAAAAGCAACTCCAAAGGAGAGGAACCAGGACTGATGCTAGCGGAGTCCTATGCAATAGAAAACAATGAGTTCAACTTAAATATACAGCGGCTCTGGGAATGACTTGAGAAAAAGATGAAAAGAAATACAGAAAGCACAAGTGAAAGAAATCTCAGCTACTTCTTCAAAGGGTAGAATGAGAGTGACTGTATGTAACATTTAATAAGCAAGAGGAAACTGATCTGAGTGAAGCATACCATGTTAACTCCATGAATTTTCAAAATTTCATTTGCTAGGGTTGTTTTGTTGAGCAGAAGAGGCAACTGTAGAATTTGATTGCACGTTATAACCAGTCAACAACCTTAATCACTCCTAATATATTGAATATTACAATTCCAAAATCAAAGAATTTGTACAGAAAGACCCAGCATACCTGCAAGTGAACAAAAATGTTCCAGAGCAAAGAAACAGTTAGCTCCTTATCTCCATTAGCAACATCGTCTTCCAAGATTGTCATTCCATCTTCATCTTGCAATGTTACACCAGCACGCTTTAGATATTGCAGGGCAAGGCCACAATTTGCTAAATTTTTCTTGCGGGTATCTGATGGAACTACCATTTTCTGCCACATAATAAGCCCTACTAAGTAAGACATACAATGTTCAATGATTACAAAAAGTCATTTCCTATGAACAAGAAAGGGGAAAAAAGGGCCAACCATAAGAATAGAGGAATCATTTTGTAAGAGCTGGATGGCTCTACAAAGCCTCACTCCATCTTGAAGCTCCGCAAATAAATCTGTCACTCTGAAGTCGTACTCAACGAGGGAACACTGCCAAAAGAAAATTTTGTTGGTAAATTAGCCAATTGAAAACATAACAGTGTTCATAAAATTGAACTTTGAGAAGTTATTATTAATGCAGAGTGTCTAGCACCTTTTTTAACTTTGAGGTGAGATTTAAAATGATGATAATACAACACTACTCTTTTATTCCTGAAAAAAACTCACATGCAAGTGCTAATAAACAAGTTATTAAGAGGACTGAACTGCATACCTGCTGATAAGATACTTTGTAACCTATGATCACTAGATGTGCAAGAAGATTCCCTTCTCCATGCGTCACCTCCGATGATAAGAAATCTAGTTTTATATCAAAGAGATTAAAGTCATTCTACAACGAATAGGATGTAGTTATAACTCAATCTGTAAACAACCAAAATAAAGAGCTTCAAAAATTACCATTAATCATTTGATGACTAGACTTTATAGAAGACTGCACAACGAACAGAGGAGGTGAACCCCCATCTACTCCATCAATTCCATACTTTAAAGAAAGACCACTCTGCAATTTAGCTCTATCTAGAATAAGAACCAGCAGCAAAAACCTCTTCAATATTACATTTCCCAAGGACTCATAGTAACCTGGTCTATATAGCCCTTCAACCCTCCTGTTATAAGCATAAGCTTTTGCTAGTCCAGTATGTGAAAGAAATTGTTTCTCTATCACCAACTTCAAGAATGATATTTCTTGATCAGAATCAATATCTCCACTGGGCAACAAGGAATCGCCACCAAGAATAATTTGTAATCCAATTCGAAGCCAAACTGGATTATAGCGCATGAGAATTCGCATGGCTTTCTCCTTCATGCCAAAATCTGTTACAATAGGACAATGTGGCTTCATTTTCAACCTCCCTTCATCTATAGTCTGTAAAATGAGTAAAAATACTCAACTCTCTGCATCGAAAACAGCAGTTTCTTGACTAAAATAGCAATAAAACACATCAGTTTTTCCAAAATTCCAACAAAACAAAAGATCTCCTTTTGCTACCCTTACATTTTAAATAAAATGGCACTAAATATATTAATTTTTACTAATCAAATTGAACAAAAGAAACCGATGCAACTACTTTCTTAAACCAAATCCGCAATAAAGCACAAAAATTTCCCAAAGCAATACCACCAAACATATTATTCAAAGCTATAGCGACTTCTTTAATTTTCCATCACCATGTTCAGTAACAGCACATAATTCCTTCATATTAAAACCCTTTACTAACTTAAAATACATGATTACTCCTAATTAAGTAAAATAAAAGGACAATTCCATCAACTTACCACTTATTTTTTCTAACTAAACTTTCTTTAAAACACATAATTTAACCAATCTTTTCCCTTGTCAAATTAAAAAAAAAAAAAAAAACACAATTATCATTCAACTAGTTATAACAATTCAACTACTATAACTAAGTGCAAACAAAACGCATAATCTTCCCCTAATCAACCAATAAAACCTGCGGCTGGTCCACAATCGAAATCCTAATAAAACAAGCATAACCCCCTGAAATCAAACGAACAAACAAAACCCACAAAAAATTAAGAGAACCTCGCAAATTTACAAACCTTGACAACAGGAACCATAGCATCAAAAACTTCCTTGCAACATCCCAAACTCAAATAAACCCTCATTCTCTCCATCAAATCCTCCACACTACACACTTCCTTCAATCCCTCCTTCAACTTCCCATACCTCTTAAAATTCAACACGTCACCATCCCCACCACCCCCTCCTCCTCCTTGCCATGTCACATCCCTACTCCTCTTCGGACTCCTCCATATATCACCCACCCCAGCCGCCCCACCTTCCCTCTTCCCCAACCCCACCACCGCACTGGACCCCACTACAGCATTCTGGGAGAAATTACAAGAACACCCACAAGCACTAGGGTTTTCGAACAGGAAATTAAGCCAGGTAGTGAGGGATTTCGACAGTGTTTTCAGCGCCTGTTCTTTCCTAATCTGTGCCTTTCGTGATGACTGTGATTGCTCGATCTCGAACGCCTTGAGCCTTCTCCGGGCCGTGGTTGTAGCGGGCTTGAGCCTGGACTGGCCCGACAAGGAAGGAAGGAAGGAGGAGATTGGGGTTCGTTTTGAAGCTGTGAAGAAATGAGGGCTAGGAGAAGTAAATTTGGAGAGATTTGGAGGGCGTTTAGGGGTTTTGAAATTCGATACGTCTTTGAACGGCTGGGGATACGGTGACGGACATGGATATCGCTCGTTGTCTTCCATTGGCTGTGATTTCTAGAGAGTGAAAGAAAGCTTTTTTTCCTTGTAGTTAGAGAGAGAGAGAGAGATTTAAGAGATAAATGTAAGGGGAAGAGAGGGGTCTGGTTTTGTGTTTTCGAATTTTGAAATGGGAGAGGAGGGAGGGCAGTTTACGAAAATGGACTTGAAGAGCGGGAGCGGAGGTTTGAGGTTTGAATTTGAGTAGGGTATTACGGGAATAAAAGATGTGGATCCAATTGAGACGTTAAGTGAAAAAAAGAGACGTCAGTTTAGTGCTTAATGTTTACTCAATTTATCAATTCAGTACTAGACTTTTACTTTTTTCAGATTTGCTCCAATTACAATCCATAGATGACAATGCTAATTCTTTAGGGCCTGTTTGTAACAGTTGTTGCTGTAGCTTTTTAAAGTATTTTTCGTGCCGAAATATATTAAAATGATATTTTTTTATTTTTAAAAAATCATTTTTGACATCAGCACATCAAAATGATCTAAAAACACCAAAACATATTCATTTAAAATGAAAAAAAATTGAATTTTTTGGAAACAGCATTTCAAAAGCTGTCTCAAACAGCTTCTTATTCAGCTAAATTTAACGATGGTGAAAAAGCATAAGAAACCTTAATCTATCCATGCAGAAATATTTAAATCATCACCGATAATTGATGGATGAAAGGTAACATTATCTAATTTTAAATATTAGATATTGCAGCAAGAGCAAAATCAAGATTATTTTAAAGTATTTATTCAATTTCCTGTGAGAAATTTATTTTTGTTTTGAAACTAATTAATGATTTTCTATCATTATTTATTAAGATATTTAAAAAAAAGATAAATAAAAGAAGAGAATAAAATCATAGGAGTAAATGTTCATATCCCTTTTGTTTTCCCTCCTTTTCTTTTCTTGTGATGGTCTCTTTCTTTGAAGTGGATCTCAAAGAATAATTAATAGGATGTTGCTCATAATTGTATGTCCACCATACATATATTCATGATTGCAAACATTTTCACTTGATATACTAAAATAACCCTAAAGTTGTCTCCTCTTTGATTCATTGCCTAGAATATTTTTTAAATCATGATGAAAATACATGAACAATTTTATTTTGATTCAGATTTTTATTTTTATTAATTTTTTATTTATTTAAGAGAGGTTAGAGAAACTTGTGGAGAGTTGTCAATGACCATCTGTGAATGAGTTGGTTCCTAGAAGTTACTCGATATTGAGAGATATCTGTTGATGCCTAAAGAATCTTCATGAGGTAGCCATACTCGATGTCTTTTTGAAAGTGTGGTTGCGGTTGATTTTGAAAGTGGTTTTCATTTGATGCATTAAAATGATGTTTTTTTTAAATTATTTTTGACATCAACATATGAAAATGATCTAAAAATATCAAAAAAATTTAATCTAAAATAAAATAAAATTCATTTTTTTTCAAAAATATTTTTGAAACATAGTGTCAAACATCCCCCTAGTAGTTAACCAGTGATACAAGGTTGGAACTCAGGAGTTTGCTCCATCTGAGGTCTCAGATTCGAGCCTTGTGATTGCTAATGTAATGTCAAATAAAGACTTATATGATCGTCAATTTCATGGCTTATGGGATCAGTCGAGGTACATGTAATCTGACTTGGAAACCCACGTTACACCAAAAAAAAAAGAGATCAAAACTTGAACTAGTTGGATGTTATTAGTAACTTCTTGTATACCATGATATCTTGTTGCTTGAGTAACATAAATTTATTGGAATTACTAGTATCCATGGTAGTCACATAACCTCCATAAACCACTAAAAAAAGAAAGTACAAGGTACGACCAGAAACACAGCAGGACAGGATCGAAGTAGAGCATCATGGTGAAGACAACTTCTCCCAGCAATAAACTGAAAAGACCAGGATCGATCGTGTGCTTGTTTAGTGATCCCAGCTACTCTTGCGAGGAAGTCAAGGCCAAGATGTCCGGATCTTGTTGGAAGAGAAGCATGTCAATTTCCTTTAAGGTCATCCACGCCTCAATTCCATCTCCAAATTTGCTGTCCTTCAGAATACTAATTTCAATGGGAAAATTCATTGAACTCGTCCATGCAGGTTCTCCCCAGCCGAAGTTTGCCTTCTCCAAACCCAACCTACACCAGCTTGTGAACTTATATGTATCGACTTCTCCCTTGTTCAACTCTTCGAGCAACTCTTTATGGGAAATGGTTGCCATCGAAAGCACATCATCACTGTCGACTGCATTTGCGCAATCTGAAATGGCTTTTCTCTTAGAATCCCTCAGCAGACTCGCAATATCACTAAACTCTAACCTGTTGCTGTTATCATTTGGATTGAATCTAGAAATGAAAAGCATATAAATGTTTCCGCAAGCATTTTCAGGTAATGGCATGCCCACCTTTCCTCTCAAGGTCATTATTTGACGCAGTGAAGATGCTCTCAGGTGGTCGTGCTGTGTTTTAGCCGAGCCAATGAGAGCCTTCCATATAAGTGCTGTGACCACCTCCAAGCGCGAAGGATGGTACTTGACCCCTGAATCGGTACCACCACTAAGTTTAGATTTCAGCTTGTCTATGGCTTCGTTGTTAAGAACAAATACTTTTGTAACAATCTTAGGTTGAATTTTTGGTTCTGGTGGAAGATTGAGACGTAAATCTCTTTGTGGGAAGAGAAACGGGCTATCTTGGTGCTGCTCTACGATTATATCGAACTCATTTTACTAATGGGGATAACTTGTATATGGGAAATTTCGAAGGAAGGTATCATCTCAGTAGCTATAAAAAGGGGGAAGGCGCTGATCGAGGGGATAGCATGTTGACAATGGAGGTTCAGCTCGTATCTAGAAAGCTAGTAAAACCATCAGTTCAAACTCCTCCTCACCTTCAGAATCTGATTATAAAAAAAAGTAATTTTTCAATATCAAAAAATATTATTTTAATACATTTTGAAGTAAAAAATACTTTGAAAAATAAAAAAATTATTGTAATATCAAACACTATTAAAACTCGCAATATTTTTTATGACATGCTTGAGTTGTCTATTTTGACGCGCGTGTTTCGTCACTATAAAAGATCAATGAAGTGAATTGTAGCTTAAAATAAAGTATATATTTGAAGGGGGGGGGAATAAGGGCCTCTTTGGGACAACTGTTGTTGTAGCTTTTCAAAGTACTTTTCGTGCCGAAATACATCCAAATGATATTTTTTTTTATTTTTTAAAAATCATTTTTGACATCAGCACATCAAAATGATCTAAAAACACCAAAACATATTTATTTAAAATGAAAAAAAAAATCAAAAGTTGCGGCACGGCTTGAAAAAAGTCATGTCAAACACCCTCTAAGTGTGTCCACTCACTCTCGCTTTTCTTTATTTTATTTTAATGTAACCCTCAACATTTTAATTTTGTCATATTCAACTAATTTTGAATTGATTTTGTGAGATTTCTTTTAATTAAGCCCTTGATGACATTCCAAGTCATCATTCAATATTGAGACCTTTTACACTTCAATTCTTCAACTTTGATTTTTACAATTTTGATTAAATTAACCTCAAAGAGGAATACTCCTAAAGCTCTTCCATCAACTAATGGAAGGTATTCTATCAGCACCATTCAATTTTCCCTTTACACGATTCAATCGAAGCCTCCAAACAAGTGGGAAAATCAGACAGATTTTTTGCAAATCTTATCCGAGAAAGAAAAAAAAAAGCTGCATGAGAGCATGGAACTGCCTTTCCTCAACAAGATCTTATCACGAACTTGCTTTGTCTCCGAATCGAGGAGAATTCAGCAGCATTAACTAATGAGGAAATCATAGATAATGCAATCATCATAACGGTAGCAGGCTATGACACCACCTCCATCCTCCTCAGTTTGTTGATCAGGCTTTCAGACAATGATTCAAGGCATGTAACTAAATTGGTTCAATAAAAACCAAATAATGCTGCAAAAATTCATAGCAATTACTATGATTTAAGACTGCAGTGATATGATTCCGAGCTTGTATCCCTTACCATTAATATAGTTTAACCAAGCCACTTCAAAACATATATAATGATGTACAAAGTTGCATCTTTTCTGACTCAGGTAATGTTGTCACCCAGCTTGACACATATGGGTGGTTTTATCTTCCCAGATGCATCGAGATTTGATCCTGAACGTTTCCAGAATAAAGCATCATCAGTCCCACCGTATAGTTTTGTATCATTCGGAGGGGGATCTCGAATGTGTCCTGGATATGAATTTGCAAGAATTGAGACTCTCATCACAATACATTACCTGGTGAACAGGTTCACTTGGAAGCTCTGTCACTCTGGCATTTCTTTTTCAAGAGATCCATTTCCAATTTTCAAGGATGGGCTAGAGATAGAAATTGAGCCAAATATCCCCTCTGTGTTGAAGAATGAAATATTGAAGAATGAAAAGGACAATGAGCTGTTAGAAGAAAAGGGATGATGGTCCTTCGGCCACTTTACTGCCCACATTTCTGTTATACTTTTTATTCTGTTTTCTGCCATTCCTGACATGCAGGTATTTTGGCAACTGTGTATTTCCTTTTTCCCTCATCTCTTTCTCGTGGGATGTACGAGATAAGTTAATCCTGATGTATATATATGCATGCCTGGTATGAATGTAAAGATAACAGAAATAAGAAAGAAAAGAAAACTCTCTGCAAATTATGCAGCAGAACAACCTCATGGTTCTGTAATTCTTTTCTTTTGCAACTTACACCATTTCTTTCATGGTATCAGAGCTTCACGCTCCCTAAATAGCTATGGAAACTGGAAACCAACAAACACCAACCTCAACCATGCAATCAACCTCACGCTTCCACAACTTATCAGACCAAAATAATCCATACCGACTAGACAATAGTGATACATCAGTTCTGAGCTTAGTAACTGATCTTTTAACCACAGAAAACTATGTCACTTGGGCAAGAGCCATGAAAAGGGTCCTTAGAGCAAAGAATAAGCTTGGTTTTGTTGATGGCAGTATCACAAGACCCACAGATCCCAATGATCCCCTCTTCGAAGCTTGGGAAAGATGCAATGATATGATTGTCTCTTGGATTCACAACTCAGTAAGTCCATCAGTGAAATCCTCCTTCATACTTGTAGACAATGCGCATGAAATCTGGAATGAGCTCTGTGAAAGGCTCACCCAACAAAATGGACCACGAATTTTTCAGCTAAAGGGGGCTTTGGCAAACTTGACACAGGGGAATGATTCAGTCAATATTTATTATGGGAAGCTAAAATCCATTTGGGATGAACTTGCACTATATTGTCCCATGCCAGAATGCTCTTGTGGGCAAATGAAGATCTTGACTGATCGTTATCAGCAAGATTGTGTAATCCAATTTCTCATGGGATTAAATGAGACATACTCAAACATACGGGATCAAATCATGCTAATGGACCCAATACCCCAAGTAAGCAAAGTTTTCTCCCTTGTTCAACAACAGGAAAAACAACACCAGATGCTGCTTAACACATCATCCTCAGACTCAATGGCTCTCTTCTCCAGAAATATGTCCACAAACTATAAGTCTTCCAACAGACCTTACTGCCATCACTGCAAGATCCAAGGTCACACTCTAGAGGATTGCTTCAAGGCAGGCAATGCTAAACCCCCCATATGCAGCCACTGCAACCAGAATGGCCACCTGGCAGAGAAGTGCTACAAATTAGTGGGGTATCCACCTGGGCACAAGCTGTATAACAGGATGAGGAGACCAAATGTTTATACAAGACAAACCAACATGGTGGCAACAGAAGATCCTTCCAAGAACCATACTGAGAAAATGGATTTAATTTCAACACAATATCAGAAGATTTTGCAACTACTGCATGGAAAACACAACTCAACAGACACTCATAACAGTATGGCCTCGAATTCAACCTCTTCCATGGTTAATTCCTCCAACCTCCCATCAATGTCTGGTATTACTACTTGCCTCTCCACCTATACACGAAAACATTTTGATATCACTAATGTTCCTTGGATCATAGATACGGGAGCTACAGATCATATGATCTGTAGCACCGTATTTTTTACACAAATCACAGCCACTGTGTCATATAATGTTAAGCTACCTAATGGACAAGAAGTTCCAGTCACACACACAGGCACTGTCAAACTCTCAAATATGATCACTCTTGAAAATGTTTTGTGTGTCCCCTCTTTTACCTTCAACCTTCTCTCTGCACCAACACTAACAAAAGGCATCCCTTGTTGTTTTGTTTTCTTGTTCAACACTTGTTTTTTCCAGGACCTCACATCATGGACAACGATTGGACTGGGTGAGATGAAGAATGGTTTATATCAATTTCAACACATTCAAGTACCCTCTAATGCTTTGATGTGTAAACTATCAAAATACCTTAACATGCATCACCTGCATTCTGCGTGTGCTGCAAATATTGATCCTGTTCCAAATTTATGGCATTATCGTTTAGGCCATATTTCCAATTCTAGATTAAAATTGATTACGGACCCCATTGTAATCAAGGACTCTTATCCTACTGTTAATGAAGTTCCATGTTCTATTTGTCCCATGGCAAGACAACACAAACTCCCTTTTGACCAAAGCTTGCACAAAACCTCTCACAATTTTGAACTTATACACTGTGATTTATGGGGACCATGCTCTATGACTGCTTATGATGGGAGTAGATATTTTCTAACCATTGTTGATGATATGTCTCGTAGCACTTGGGTCTATTTACTCAAGAACAAGTCAGATACACAAAGGGCCTTAGAAACATTTTATAACCTAGTCTGCACCCAATTTGAAACTAGGATCAAGTATTTAAGAAGTGATAATGGGACAGAGTTTCATATGGCAGATTTCTATCATTCCTATGGCATCATTCATCAAAAGACTTGTGTGGAAACACCACAACAAAATGGAATAGTTGAGAGAAAACACCAACACATTTTGAATGTTGCTAGAGCTCTTAGGTTTCAAGCTAAATTACCTCTTCAATTCTGGAATGATTGTGTCCTCACTGCAGCTTTTATAATAAATCGCATCCCCTCACCTTTGCTGAAAAATAAAACACCCTATGAAGCCATTTTCAAAATTAGGCCTACTTATGACCATTTCAAGGTTTTTGGGTGCCTCTGTTTTGCTAGTACTTTGAGTCAAGGGAGAAGAAAATTCGATCCTAGAGCAAGAAGATGTGTTTTTCTTGGTTATCCATTTGGGGTAAAAGGTTATAAATTGTTAGACATGGAGACTAAGGAGACTTTTCTATCCAGAAATGTGATTTTTCATGAGCATCACTTTCCCTTCAACACCACTGCCGAAGATCCTTTTGATACAATTCCCCCTGTGGTGCAACAATTGCAGACAGTTCCCACATTGAATCCCTTGACCATTAATCACACTTCATTCAATTCCGTTGATGTAACTCCCACCATAGTTACTTCCCCTGCAACATGCACACCTATTGACTCACCACCCAACCTGCCCCTTTCAGATCATTCACACTCTTCCATTCCTTCACCATCATCTTCTCCTCACTTTCCTGTTCGAAAATTTGATAGAATGAAACAGGCTCCAAAATATTTGCAGGACTTCCACTGTCAAATGGCTTCCTTCAACTCTCCCAGTCCAGTCAAGGCCAACATGCATGAGGTTCTTCTAGATACATCCTTTCCCTTAAATAAATTTCTTTCATATAGTCAGTTTTCTCACCCTTTTCAAGTTTTCACTGCTTCCATTTCTTCTCACACTGAGCCCCAAACATATGCTCAAGCTGTTCTTGAGCCTCACTGGCGTGCAGCCATGCAACATGAGTTGAATGCCTTGGAATCCAATCACACTTGGATAATGAATGATCTCCCTCCTGGTAAGAGGCCAATTGACTGCAAGTATGTTTACAAGATAAAATACCATTCCGATGGGAGCATTGAGAGATTTAAAGCACGTTTGGTTGCCAAAGGATACACGCAACAAGAGGGCATTGATTACCATGAAACATTTTCACCTGTTGCTAAGTTGGTCACAGTGCGTTGTCTATTAGCCATTGCTGCAGTTCGAGGGTGGGGTTTGTACCAATTTGATGTTAACAACGCATTCCTTCATGGGGACTTGCAGGAAGAAATATATATGAGACCCCCACCTGGATATACTCAAGGATCACCTCATCAAGTTTGTAAGCTTCTCAAGAGTCTTTATGGTTTGAAACAGGCCTCAAGACAGTGGTACTCGAAATTCTCCACTGCACTGATTGTTTTTGGTTTCTGTCAGTCCAAGGCTGATTACAGTTTATTCATCAAACAAGATGCTCATTCTTTCACAGCATTATTGGTTTACGTTGACGATATCATAGTGGCAAGTGACTCTCCTCTTGTTGTTGAGAAAATTAAGGATTTTCTTAATGACAAATTTAAAATCAAAGACTTGGGAAAGCTGAGGTATTTCCTTGGACTTGAAATCGCAAGAACAGCTAGGGGAATACAAATATGTCAAAGAAAGTATGCTTTGGATATCTTAGCCAATTCAGGTACCCTTGGATGTCGTCCTTCTAAGTTGCCAATGGACCAAAATCTGCACCTCAGTAGAGAAAAGGGTGACATTCTGCTCAATCCCACCTATTACAGGAAGTTGATTGGTCAGCTTTTATACTTAACTATAACTAGGCCAGATATATCTTATAGTGTGCAGATTTTGAGCCAATTCATGGATAGTCCCACAGACTTGCATCTATCAGCTGCATACAAGGTTCTGAGGTATCTTAAAGGAGCTCCTGGACAAGGTCTTTTCTTCCCTTCTGATAATTCCTTGGACATAATAGCATATTGCGACTCTGATTGGGCATCATGTCCTGACACCAGACGTTCTGTCTCTGGTTTCTGCATCTTTCTTGGTTCATCTTTGGTTTCATGGAAGTCTAAGAAGCAAACAGTTGTATCTCGATCTTCAGCAGAAGCTGAGTACCGTGCCATGGCCACTACTAGCTCAGAAATCACTTGGCTACGATTCCTCCTCAATGATCTGCAGGTTTCTCATTTTCATGCTGCTAAGTTGTTTTGTGACAACAAGGCTGCTTTGCACATTGCTTCGAACCCAGTATTCCATGAAAGGACCAAACACATTGAGTTAGACTGTCATCTCATTCGTGATAAAATTCAAGAAGGAATCCTGAAAACTGCACACATCTCTACAAAGTTACAATTGGCTGATGTGTTTACGAAGGCCCTTTCAGCAATTTTACTGACTTCCCACATGTCCAAGATGGGCATCGTAAACTACTATGCTCCATCTTGTGGGGGCATGTTGAAGAATGAAATATTGAAGAATGAAAAGGACAATGAGCTGTTAGAAGAAAAGGGATGATGGTCCTTCGGCCACTTTACTGCCCACATTTCTGTTATACTTTTTATTCTGTTTTCTGCCATTCCTGACATGCAGGTATTTTGGCAACTGTGTATTTCCTTTTTCCCTCATCTCTTTCTCGTGGGATGTACGAGATAAGTTAATCCTGATGTATATATATGCATGCCTGGTATGAATGTAAAGATAACAAGAAATAAGAAAGAAAAGAAAACTCTCTGCAAATTATGCAGCAGAACAACCTCATGGTTCTGTAATTCTTTTCTTTTGCAACTTACACCATTTCTTTCAGTGATAGATAACTAAATGTTGTCCTTCAATTTACAGAATGTTCTGTTGAATAGTTATTTAAAGTTGAAGCCAGATATGAGGGATCTTCCATTGTGTGCTTGTAGCATTGCTAATTGCCGAGCGGTTTGATATTTCCTTTTTTTTTTTTCAAGTTCAATGATGGAGGGAATCTGTTGTGATTGGACGGACCGGTTAACTTAGGTGATCCATAGGCTTCTCGACAGGGGAGAGAGATCGAAATCCTCTCCTTCTCGAGATCGCCTGAAAAAAATCGCATCATCCCCTCTCTCCCGTAACGGGGCTGAAGCTCAGTCAACGGGCGGACGCAGTTATGGATCCATGAGACAACCTAAATAGCTAAATTATTTAAGAGAATAATATAAATTATATTCTGGAGCCTCATTTATAAGCTTAAATTTTTAGGTGAGATGGTTCCTTGACATGATATCAGAGTCTTGTTGACCCAGCGGTCATGAATTCAAATCTAATTATTCTCATACTCTCATTCTATTTGATAAAAATCAAGCACAAGATAGTATGGGTCTGTGCAAGATTCAAATCCAAAAAAATTTCATTTGAGGAAGTGTTTTGGAGAATAATATAAATTATATTCTAGAGTTTCATCTAAAACTTTCAGGTGAGAATAGCCTGTGTGGACTAGAGTAAGAAATTGAATCAATGGTCCTGCCATGGACAATTGAATGTGTACTCTACATCACCACAGGCTCTATATCCTTCAATGGAGATATTTCAATGATGAAAATACGGAGAGGTTTTCGAAATTGGATGCAGATCTATTTTAATTGGATCGACTGAAAAACCTAGCAGATATATTGAAACCTAGCAGTTTTAATTGGATCATGGCATGTATATTTATAGAGATGCAGACAAGATTTAGATCTAAGAAAATGTCCAGTTATGTTAAACAAACTTGTTTGATAAAACAGCTCTTAACTTTCAATTCAGCAATTAAATCACACTCAAATATTGGCAAGAGATTCTAAAGGCTGCTCAATGAGGAAGCAACTCGCTTCATCAGATCACATTGGGAAGGCTTTTAAAA
The DNA here is from genome assembly GCA_025169955.1 of Salix arbutifolia. NCBI lineage: Eukaryota > Viridiplantae > Streptophyta > Magnoliopsida > Malpighiales > Salicaceae > Salix > Salix arbutifolia. Next base: position 893,080 of record CM045905.1, read on the forward strand.
AATGTTCATGATTCAATTTTATTGTTTTTCTATTTAAATTTAGATTTTCATCCTTAATTTTTGGATTTTATTTTTATTTCTCCTATCTGTTTAGATTAGAGATTCATATCCCCCTGCCTTATAAGGGCAGGTTTCAGACCTATTCAAAGATGTGACACTTTTAAGAGTAATTATTAAGTAATAAAAGGGACACGCAAGCTTATGATTACAGACTCCTTTATCCTAATCTGACTAGGTTCGTTTCCTTAAACATTACTGGCCATAAATAATAGTGGCCTAGACTTTGTTCAGTAGGTTAATATCACAAACTGACAGCAAGAAAATTCCTGATAAAGGTGATCACTTGGTTCATTATTTTCCTGTTTACTAGGTTCAACCTTAGCAAGTTCTTGTTGTTAACACTTGCACAGAAAATTTAATCTAACAGCCCATGAGAAATGGCATTTCCCTCTTACGGAGGTGAAAAACTTGTAGGCGACCTCCCAGATATCGCCACTGGTAGCCTACCCAGCTTGATCCTCAAGGAGTCAGTTTAATCACCGAGGAATTGACACAAAACATAATGCGATAAACATCAGGCTCGCACAGTATTTAGTAATACTCTATCCAAAATATGTCCTTCTGTTGCATAGAACTAGATCATCATGGAAATTCAAAAGCAGGCACAAACCATGATAAGTTAAAGCAGTCATCTAAAATTAATGGCAAGCGTGCTTATATTGCGAGCTATCATTCCTGGTGTTGTGATACACAAGATACTCAGCAAAGCAAAAGCTTGAATGCTCCTTTCAATACATCTCTATAAATATAGAAAAGGAAAAAAAAAACAAAGACACACTTGCACGTTGTGATTATATGCTGTGAAAAGTTAAGAAAACATCACAGGCCTCGTCATGTTAGGTCCTTGGGTGTGACAACCTCACTTGTGGCCAATATTATAGCAGCTAGAGTTAAGTGATAAATCCCATGCCAGAGATCAGATAAATTTGACAATTTTCAGACAGCTACATTTTCAAAAGAGAGAGTAAAGAGAAGCAAATAGTGCTACAAAACTGAAAACTCGCCTTCATCAAGGCAAAGCTGCATTTTCATTAAACAATAAACTATGCTCAACAGTTCAGCAGCTAAGAAAGAAAAAATATTATTTCCTCTAAACTAGCATAAGTTCTCATTCCCATACAATGTTCCCTTGATCTTTCAAACAAACTAAAAGCTTACCATATCCCCTTTGCTACTGTGGCAACCCCGCTTCCACCTCATTCCACAAATCAACATTCTTCGAAAACTTGTCTTTTATTTCTCCAATAAGCTCTTTAGCCTTCTCCACGTTCCCGCTATTCGCAAGTCCTTCCACTAACATCTTCATAGTCGGAAAGTTTGGCACCAATTTCTTCTCCATACTCTCCTTACAAATCCTATATGCCGATTCAAAATCCCTACCTTTACTTAAGAAGTAAATTAGAGTGGAATAACAATAATAATCCGGTTTACACCCTCTATTCACCATACTCTTAAACAAACTCTTAGCTCCCTCCAAATTACCTTCCTTACAAAACCCAAAAATCAAATACCTATAAGTGACCGCTTTAGGGTTCACTCCTCTCGCTATACACCCTTCTAGCAATGCTTCCGCTTCTTTTGACCTCGTAAGTTTACACAAACTCCGAATCCTGATATTATAAACATCAATCCCAGCATTTATCCCATAATCCTCCTCCATCATTTTCAACACTTTTCCTACATCCTCAAACTTCTCTTCCTTATAAAACCCAGCAATCAAATTCCCAAATGTCGTCGCATTCGGTTTCACTCCCTTCTTATCCATCTCATTCAAAACCGAATAACACGAACTCGAACTCCCACCCTCACTAAAAGCCTGAATTACTGTATTATAAGTGTCCAAACTCGGCTCTATTGTATAACTCTTAGTAAAATTAACAAAAACCCTTTTCACTTCATCATATTTTTTCGCTAAAATACACGAAAAAAGCAAAGAGTTCAATAATTTGACTGACCCAGAAGATAAAACGACGCCATTCTGATTCTTCTCGTGATATTCCTTAAAAAGCCGAATTGCGTGATCGATCATACCAGCTTTTCCGAAGAGGACGATGGAATGAGCAGCGAATTGTTTGGTGCGGAGATCAGGACGTGAAGTGCGGAGTTCGGTTAGGAACTCGTCGATGTAAGAGAAGTTGTTGGATTTGGCGAGCTTGTCAATGGCGACTGAGAAAGCGATTCTGTCGACGTTGACTTCGGGAGTTAGGGAAGCGGATCGGCAGATCTCGAGGATTTTTTCAGGGTTGGTTTCGGTTTTGAGGAGGGAGAGGGCCACGCGTGTTTTGGATGTGGAGGAGAGTGGGGAGGTGGAGAAGTTGAGGTGGTGGTGGCGGCGGAGGAGGTGGGAGGATTGGAGGCGAGCGAGGAGTGCCATTTTGGTGGAGAGAAAGTGAAATGAACTTGGGGGATGTGGAGAATGAGGGAAGTAGAGGGTTTGGGGTTTTAGGGGAATGGTATGGTGGGTGAGGGTGTATGGCGATGATTGTGGGTGTTCGATGAGTATTTGTGGGCTTGTAAATGTGGAGATTAATGGTGGTGATTCGAAGATTTCGAGGGAAGAGAGCACAAAGTTTCAAGTTAGTCATCCGATTATACGCGAAATATCAGTTTAGTCTTAAAGGTTTTCTATCATAACTGAGCTCTTCTTATCTATAAGAAATTAAAACTTAAATCACAAACAATTAACTAAGTTGAGTGTAAGAATCCGATATCCTCAACGATAATTAATTTTATTTTTTTATCATATACCATTAAAAATATCAATTTCAACTACGTATAAAAATTATGAACCAATTTCTTAAAAATATGGATAATATATAGTGATCTACTACACAAACAAAATTTATAAAGCATGATAAATATTATTTTTATTATATGAAAAATCAATAATCATTTAATCAATCAAGTATTAATATTACTCAAAATTCTTTTTAAAATCAAATCAAACCTGCTAATATAGGAACCATCAATTCTTAAATAACAAGAAAAAGAAAAGAAGGAATTACTTTGTTAAAGTAGCTTGGTTTATGCAAAGAAACTCTAAAGTTGACACAAGATTTTTTTCTATAAACATTTCAAAATTTCGAATTAGACGATGTTCTTCAAAATCCTAGCCATTAGCATTCTTCGCAATAATTTAATTTTTAGGAGAAAAAAAATTGTATTTTAGATAGAATCCATATGTGAACATAAGAAAACCCTTAAGGACCTAATTGAAGACATTAAACCATTTTAAGGACTAAATGAGACCTGAGTCAAAGAATGTTTGCTAATTTCAGATTTGTCATTGGGCTCTGATAAATTGATGCGGTGTTTGCGGGTGCATGGACGCTTATTGTACGGGTTGATGGTGGACGTTACGTTGATGTGTAAATTTGTTAAGTTGTCAGGATATGGAAATGGACGGCGATGATTTGAGGATGGTGTCAGGGGTAAAAATATCGATCCGGATTGGGAATTGAACCCGACGTGAATCGAACACGCAACCTTCTGATCTGGAGTCAGACGCGCTACCATTGCGCCACGGATCCTCGGATGACTTTTATCAGAATACCAAATATATTAACTAAATTAATCAGCATTTGAAAACTGCATCAAAATTCATGGAGAAATTAGTTTCTTATATATATACAAAAAGGAAACTGAAATAATTCTTCACAGAAGAAATGATTCACGGGTTGGATATTTCTCAATATGTTATTTTATAGCATTCAATCTTTCGAAATTGGTGACAAACCATTCATATAGATAAAACTATGTGTTTTTTTTTAAAAATTAATTTTTTTTATTTATCAAAATACACAATAATTATACAGATTTTTTAACCATGAGATATATTTATCTTTTTATTTTTTTTCTTTAAAAAAATCAAATAGATGACAAGTGAGATTGATGGCTATGATCGAATTATGAATATTAACATAACAATGTTTTTCTATGTTGTTGTTATTCAATGTATTCATAGAAATACACTTAGATTTTATGACGACTTGAGTACTTTAAAACAACTTCTTGGCAAAACAAATGATACTCTAATGTTTAAATCAATATTTAAATTTTAAATGCTTAAGTGACAAGTATAAACCAAGAAAATAAAAGATATATTTTTCTATGTAGATAAAACATTTGTGTGTCTCCCTTTATGTTTTTTATGCGGAAAGATTAGCTGGGGTGTTTCTAGTAATTAATTTTAAGTTGAAATCATCATCTCTCATTTATCTTGCTAAATCTAAGAAAATGTAATTTTTTGTTATGAAAATCTTAACTAGAATCATAGTTTGTAAAGTTCAATATGGTAGTAACTAAAAAAAAGTGATAAAAACAAAAGCATATAGAGAAGAGAGAGTAAGGGAGGAAAGAGAAAAGTTGATGAGCTTTGAGCTTCGGAAACCAATCCAAACTCGATCACCAAGCCTCTGAGCATCTCCAATAGAGCATTTATCTAAAGAGTCAAAGATAAATATATGTATTTTTTGCTTTTTTATTCAATTATATCATCTACAACAGAACAATTATTTCAATAATAAAATAGTTGTTTCGTTACTAAAATGTTATTTGTAACTGCAACAAATAGAAAAGACATAATACATATTCTCGTTGAAACATTCTTTTCTACGTAATTAAATCACCCGAAGCAGACATGTTTCTTTCAATTGAAACTGAAGTTGAACAAGAACCTACTTGCTGTTCAACGAGGGATTTTATGATCTGCCAAAAGAAAAAGAAGGAGAACAAAAGCCAAACAAAAGGTTAGTTTTCCAAACCTTTTCTATTTTCTGTTTCTTACGTCTACTTTACTGTCAACTAGCATATTCTTGTTTTTGCTCTATGATCGACCCAAATGGAGATGAATATGGGTATGTTTGTGATTGGATGAGTGTGGGTATGTTTCTATTTCATGGACTGCTTGATATTAATATTGGAATTTTGATTGAAAATGATTTTCATAGATTGCTTCAATGTGACCAAATAAGATTTGCTAGGATAACTTTAGCCAGTTTATGATGAGTGAGCATGTATATGAAATTGGACGACACATTAAGCTGCAAGTTTTGTTTTTGACTTTGATTTTAGTTCTCTGGATGGGTTGGTCCATACATGTTTTGGTACCCAAGATTACATGCCAGCAAGATACCAAATTTGGATTTTAGTAAATCCAAGTTGTTTGCACAATCACTACTTGTGTCTTGTTTTTGCAAACATGCTTGTTGTGTATCTAGACGGGATTGAGTTTGAAGATCGGTGATTGAATTTTTAACATTAACTAAGATATGGTTGTTGTATTATAACACGTTATAACAACTGCAACCAATTTGCAGTTTCAACCATATTAATTGTATAATTATATTATATGCAAAATAATTACATTATATTTAAAATAATATATAAAAATAACTTTTTTGAGAAGAAAATAGAAACTAGAAAATTGTTTATATGTGATGCCAGGAACGATGCAGGATAGGATTATTCGTGAAGTGTTGTGTCGAGGTATTATATATATGTATTTATATATATATATTACAAAACAAATAAAGGGCGTAGGGTTTTGCACTGTTCACACTCTCACAAAACACTGTGGATTGTGACAGTGCACGCTCGAAATTGGCCCTCGGGCGCGCGGCAAAGGGGGGCTGGAAGCGGGGCTATTTTCGGTTTTTCCTCTGAATTTTCTATTTTTTTTTAAAATATTCAGTTGTGAACAGTGTATTGACTATTTAGTCCCCGGTAATAAGACAAAATAAGGCTTCCGGCTGAGGGGCACCGGCGTAATTACGCGCGGCCGGACCGGCCCGGTCCGGTCCGCCGTAACTTTTTATTTTTTTATTATTTTCTTAAATGGCTAAATACGGTTTTAGCCCCTAATAAGACAAAAACACTTAATTGGAAACAGGGGCAACACGGTAATTGGCCCTATTTTTCGAATTTTTTATTCGGCGTCTGTCAGAGCGTGAGACGCACGCGCCATGCGGTGTTCCGCCTCACGCCCTGTTGAGGTGGCGCGTGCGGGCTCCTCCGGTGACCGGAAATTGTCTACCGGCGTCCAGAACGATTCGTCTCCGCGTTGTCTTTCTCCCGCGGTGATGCGTGTAACCACCAGATGTCCGTGGACGCGGCGGAGGCCGGTTAAAGCCGCCGGTCACGTTTCTCTCTCTCCTGCACGTCAATGTGTAGGAGAGTCCCCCATGTTGTGTTACATTTCACTTCGGTCCCTGTACTGTTAATTTCGTTTTTGGTCCTCATTTCTTTGATATAAGTTTTGATTTTTTTCGATTGGGTCCTCCGATTTGAATTGATTGAATGTGAAAGTTTCACTTCGGTCCTTCTACTTTCAATTTCAGGGTTGGCTGTATATAACTCAATCAATTCGATACAAAAGTTCTGATTTTTGCAATTTTGTCCTCTAATTTCAATTGACAATAAATGTAATTTGCATTTCAGCCCTTTGGCTTTTTATTTTTTAATTTAATCCCTTTATATTTAATTCTAGCTTTTATGTTTTTTAATCCCTATTTTTGTCCATGTATATATAAGTGTATTTAACACAACAAGAAAAATAATAATAATAATAATAATAATAATAATAATAATAATAATGATCATGATTTAATTATTTTTCATTCTTGCTCTTTTGTTATTTTTTTCCCTCCCGATAATTTGATGTGTTTTTTTTCCCGGTAATAGCAATGATAATTTTTTTTATTTTTTATCTTTTGGTAAAGTTTTTGGGATATTTTTAGTCTTTCATTTTTTTATGTTTCTTTCATTATTAACATAATAATAATAATTATAATAAGAATAATAATAATAGTGATTATGATTAATATTATAATAATTGTGATTATGTATTCTATGATTATAATAATAGTGATTATTTATTCTTTCATAATAATAATAATAATACTAATAATAGTTTTTAATTTGTTTTTCTTGCTTGCTGTTTTGTTCATGCTTTTTGTTTTTTTCACTCGGTATAATTTAATAATTTTTTCTGTTTTTATTCTAGCGGCAATAATAATTTTAGATATTAAGACTCCGATATTACTATTGTGATAATATTTTAAATTAATATTACTTCCTTTTCCCTTTTTTTATAATTTGCTCTTTCTATTAAATGATTTTTATAATTTTATTATCTGCACAATAATGATTTTAGTAATTTGTTTTTTTTACTTATGCAATTATTTTGCTCTTTTTTCTAATGTTTGTGCGCGCTCTTTTGTGGTCGTTTATGACGCAATATCTATATTCTAAAAAATGTAATCTATGCTTACGTGACAAACTCAACTAAAAATTTTAAATATTTTATCTTTGAATCTATAATTTTTATTTACTTATATTATATAAATTTATCGTTGTGGATTTAATTATGTTAAATTATATACAAAAAAACTACCCGCGGCAACGCGCGGGCAATTATCTAGTATATATATATATATTGTCAGTGGGAGGACCATAGCCGATTGATGTGCGGTGAGGCTTACAGCCAGCACATGCACGGAATTCCTAGCCACGCATTGATGATGGAAAGAAAATCTACTTTTCAAAACACCACCCTTCGTGTTCTTGATCTTGATTTTGTTTTTGTCAACAAGCGTGGACCGGGTGTTGAGAAAGCGTGAATAGGATGAGGTAAAGAGAATGCATGGAGATCGATGGATGTTAGCCCCGACAACTTATTTGAATTACAGCTCATAGAGCTTTTCTAAAATCTATAATTAAGAAAGGATAGGATGGATTTTTCCAGGTTTTCAATGTTATAGCTCAATGAGTTGAGCCCAACTGAGATTTATTTTGAACTTTTTTTTTTTATATTGATTTCTCTAAATTAACTTGATGATTTGTACTTTATATTTTTTTTTATTAATGCGCATATCCGAGTCAGTTTGCACGTATCTCGACTAAATTTATAGACCTTGAAGTTAATGACCATATAAGTTTCCATTGATTATCATATTAACAATCATAGAACTTGAATATGAGACTACATAGAGGTAGACTCCTAAATCACAAATTCATATCTTGATTGATTTATTAAAATAAATCATATAAAAATTGATTAAAATGTATTTTTATTGTTTTTTTTCTAAAATTAAATTTAATTATTTATCTTGAAACTAACTATTCATTCAAGAAATTGATGGAATCAAAATTTAAATTGATATGCAAGCCTTTTTTTTTTTCAAATATAGAAATATTCTCTAGATTAAAAAAGAAAGGAAATAATAAAATTCTAAAAATTCTGTGACCCTTTTGAAAACATTTACTTAATTAATGTGTTTTGTCTTTTTCCTCCTTTTTTTTTTGACGTAATGCGAAATTGTTCTTACATATAAATCCCATATAAAACGAACACCGTGGCCGCTTCATCTAACCGGCAAAACCACCCATGCAGCTCCCACACGGCCACACAAGCAGTGAGGAAGTTTCGCGACACGACCAGTTATATTAGTACTGCTCATCATCTATCAACTCTCTTTATTCGTGGTGGACCCACTGGTAAGGAGTCACAATCTTTAACATGTGACCACCTAATTTCAATTTCCCACCATCGTTCTTTTCACCCACCTTCTTTAAAATTCCAAAAAAAAGTAAACGACAAATCGTTTTTCTAGTTGATTTAAACAGGTTTCAATTTCAATTACTTCATAATCTAGAATTTCAAACTCGTCCAATCTGATTGGTTGATTAGAAAAATTAATTACTTGAAATCTGATATGAATTGAATAAATAAAAATATTGATTTAATTAGATTTTTAGTAATTTAATTTATGGTTAAATCAGAGTTTATTTATACCGTTATTCCCTAATAAAATTATAATAAACTAATATAATACATTTATCATTTTATATGAAAAATATTTATATTTTTTTAAATTATTTTAATGTGTTAATATAAAAAATATTATTTTAAAATAAAAAATATTTTAAGCAAACTTTTAAATTCGCGGGAATAACCCTGTCTTTTTTTTACAGTTTAATTTTCAAATATGCCAACACTTCTAAAAATCGATAAACGAGCCACGCCTACTCACATCACGCACCAGGAGGTAGGAAGAACCTGTTTGCCGCCAAAACTACAACCAGACAACCCTCAGTGGCATTTCTGCAATTGTCTCAAGAATCAACACTTAATAATCACGACCTTGATACTCTTTCTAGTTATTACAGCTCCTGGATACTCGTAATCTGCTATAAATAAACAATCCACTAACATTATCCACGTGTAAGTTATAATTGAAAATGGTTAACTTCATTTTCGCCCTTGTAGTTTGTCAATGTTATACTTTTATCACTATAGATTGAAATTGCCCAATATCACCCTTCTAGGTCTTAAGAAACTTCAAATCACTCCTAACTAGCTTATTATTATTTTTTTTAAATGAGGTTCAAACATATATGAGGGGAGCTTGAGGTAAGAACTGAAATAATCAATTATAGGTAATGTTGAAAAATCGGAGACGTTGAGGACAGAAGTGAAAAATAGATGAATCTATAAGGTCAAAAATATAATATACCGTAATTAAAATGAAATCCGTAAGACAATATTAAAAGGAAAACATACAATACAACGCACAACCACCAAATCTGATGATCCTCCCTCTTTCTCTCTCCAGACGCTTAGGTACTTCTCTTCGCTAGAAGACCGTCTGGTAGAAGAAAAACACTAAAAGAAGCTACACCAATCTCTTCCTTTCCTTTTAAATTTCGCTCTTTTTAAAAAAATAATTTTTATTTTTTATTTTGAGCTTGAATTTGTTAAAACGAATGGGAAGGTTAATTAAAATGCCAGTGGAGTTACCGGCGATGGAGATTGGAGCTTTGGCCGGCGACTGGTGGGAGGAGATCAACGAGTCGACTCAATGGCAAGATGGGATTTTCTACGCTCTTTGTGGCGCTTACGCTCTTGTTTCCGCTGTTGCTTTGGTTCGTATGTGTGTTTGATTTTTTTATATTTTTTTACAGTGAATAATTTGTTGCTGTGGTTCTGTTTTATTCCTTAGATTCAATTAATAAGGATTGAATTGAGAGTGCCGGAGTACGGATGGACGACGCAGAAAGTTTTTCATCTCATGAATTTTATCGTTAATGGAGGTTATTTTTTTTTTATTTTTTAGTGTTGCGTGTGTGTTTGTTTGTTTGTTTGTTTGTTTTAATTTTGTGAAAATTGTAAATTTGCAGTGAGGGCGATTGTATTTGGATTTCATAATCAAGTATTTGCTATGAATCCTCAGGTTAGTCTTCTTCAATTATTGATTTTTTTAAAAAAATCTTTGAACTTTGATGAAAATTAGTTTTTATTTATTTTGGAACTAGATGGCAGGTAGAATTTGTTAGGATTTTTTAATTTTGTAGTTATGAAGGCTAATTGGTTCTTGGAGCAGGCATTGGTGTTGGTATTATTGGATCTGCCGGGGCTTCTGTTCTTTTCGACGTATACTCTTCTTGTTCTATTTTGGGCCGAGATATATCATCAGGCAAGTGTGTATTGGGGTTGGTGTTCTATGACTTTAGGGTTAGTTACTCGAGGAATTTTTTTAATTTTTTGCCCGGTTTTTTAAACTACCAGGCGAGAAGTTTGCCGACGGATAAGCTTAGGGTTGTTTATATTTCGGTCAATGTTGCAATGTACTTCGTTCAGGTATGATAATTGTTGATACAAAATTTACTGTCTTGAGGATATAAAATGGGGCATGTATATTTAGTAGCTGGCCTCTGCAGGGATCTCTATTAGCAATTGTCATTCCCCTGTACTTTTTTTCTTTAAAAAAATCTCTGGCACATCTATGACATTTTGTCTAAATGAGCCCTAGCTGTTCCAATAAATTACGTTCTGTGATTTCTAGTGTATGTGCCAAATTACCCAGGTTGATGCAGCATGACATGGTTGAATATATGCCAACCAATTACTTAACAATTGCGTGACATTTTGGAAACTGGATAAAGGTGCTGCTTTCATGTTTACAAACAAATTGGGTATTCGAGTTTAAGTGACATTACTGATTTCTTATTTATGTAAGACCGTGGACTAGTTTGAGTTTCTTCGATCACTTGCCTGAGTGTTGATCTCTTACTGTGGGAAGGTCTACATGCACATGCTTTGTACTGATGTAGCTGTACCAATAGCAGTCAATAGTCAGTTATCATAAACAACGCTGAACTAATTACTCACGTCACATTTCAGTAAAATGTCTTACCATAATGAACTTTTGAATCAGGTTTCCATCTGGGTGTACCTTTGGGTAGATGACAACAGCGTTGTGGAATTAATTGGAAAGATATTTATTGCAGGTTAAGTCTTGTATCCAACATGGATAAGTTCAGCAATCCCATTCTGATATTAAAGCTCTAGCCTGCCATTTTTGCTTAATTGGGTGTACTTACCTAATGACAACTGTTTCTTTTTTCAGTTGTGTCAATCTTAGCTGCATTAGGTTTCTTGGTGTATGGGGGAAGGCAAGTATTCTACTTCATATTTAATGAATATCAAGAGATGCCTGGTTTTATTTACTCATGTGAATTTCATTTGTGTGCCTTTTCATTTGGCATGTGCATCCCTCCAGATTATTTTTCATGCTCAGACGCTTCCCTATTGAATCTAAAGGGAGAAGAAAAAAGCTTCATGAGGTTTGGTGCATTTCCTTCTTATCTTCTGTTGCTTTTAATTTAGAATCCACCCATCAATTTACAAAACATGATTGGATTAATTGCATTGTGGCTCTTTACCATTTTCTTATCCATAAATGATATTTGCATGTTATTGTTTGGGTTTTAGTTTTCATCATTCTTGTGAAATAAGTGCAGCATTGTCAGGGCTGCAGTGGATCTGAAATCAGCCTTCTTATATACACATTTCAAAGAATTACTGTTCTCATATCCGGATGCATAGTCAAAATCATATCTATTAGGTGATTGCAAGTTTGCAACATTCCCATTGAAATGGTATTTTGAGTGTGTGAAATCTCCATTGGACCTGATTTGTGCGCATGATCTCTAGGGGTGTGTTTGTTTGGTATTGGTATTGCCGTATTGGTATTGGAAACTAGCACTTTCTTGGATAATGTAAAATGATTGTGTATTTGTTCTTAAATATAAATCATTACTACTAACACTTTGGTTTTTGACAAGCTTTAAAGAGATATCACCCAAAATTTGACCTAATGGAATTAAAATTTTACATTAACATGGAAAACCTTGCTTCCTACAATATAATTGGCCAAAAATGACCCTTTTGTTTTCAGAACGAAGAAATTTCATACTGACATGCTGGCCATCCCAAAAACTTGCATGGACTTGTCATTTGAATTTAAATTAGTATGATGATGTAATATTTGCTCCATTGCAGGTTGGATCAGTCACAGCCATATGCTTCACTTGCTTCCTTATACGATGTTTTGTGGTAAAACTCTATAACACTTGACCCTGAATTATGTTGTCCAGGAGCTCTTTTAGATGCTTTATCAAATCTAGATACTGTAGCGGTTAAAGAAACCTCATCTTACCTATTTCATACATGTTATACTCATGTAGTTAGAATTGAGTCATGGAAAAATGACTGCAAAGGTGTTGTGAATCATAAATTTCTTTGACTCGCCGGAGTAGTCATGTGGTCCTTATTGCCATCTTAAGGTGTTTTTGCTTTAGACTGGGAAGAACAATAGTGATATGGCAATACTGGCTCAGCATGTGCATTCTGAGGCATTGCTGCATTCTTAACCACACAGTTTCTTATTTAATTCAATTTCAAACATGCAGGTCTTTCTATCTGCATTTGACGCAGATGCGTCGCTTGATGTTCTGGATCATCCAGTTTTGAACTTGATCTATTACATGGTATTCTATTACACTTTTTTTATACATGTAAATAAGCCTGTAGTAAAATATACTGCATTCCATGGCCTGCTTTGATTTTTGTCGCGAAACTTATGCTGCTCAAAATTACAGCTCGTTGAGATTCTACCGTCAGCTCTTGTGCTCTTCATCTTGCGGAAGTTGCCTCCTAAGAGAATATCAGCACAATATCACCCAATTTGTTAGCCATCAATGCATCTTTAATCTTAATTCCCGTTCTCCCCCCAAAAAAAATCAGTCCTGCCTGGCTCAAGAGTATGTGACGTTGGAGTTGTGCATGCAAGGCAGAGCCAGAGAAAAACGTTCCAGAATCCAGATGTGTATTCTGGCATGGCTCATGATGGCGGAGATTCTTTTTAGACATATATTACTGAGTCAATTATAGCTTGTTGAAAGGGGGATTTGATTTCTTAACGAGTTAAAAGATTGAGGCACCAACTGTTTGATACTGTCGTATGCAGTTTAGTTAATTCAATTCAGCTACATAAATTTTTCTATAGTTTTGAGGTAGTAGCTGTCAGTCAGTTTGTAGAGAACTCAATTTGATGCTGAACGCTTGCCGAACAAACCATCAAGATTAGTTAACAAGTTTTATCTGTTTCTTTAGTTATACGCACCTGTTTTGTTTGGTTTTTTATTTTATAAAATAAAATTGTTATTGATATAAATTATCATTGTATAATTAATTAAAATATAATTTTATAAATAAATAAAATATTAAATATAGTTATATAATCATAAATTTGATAGAATAACTTGGTTCACGCAACCCCCCCCCCCCCCCCCCCCCCCTTTTCAATTAAATATTTTTATATTTAATTTTATCTTTTAGCATTTAAAGGCTTGAAAATTATATATTATTGATATTTTTTCAGTTGATTTTCTTATAAAGTTATTATTCTCATGTAATTACCTCATATTGATTGAACAAGTCTTGATTTTTAAAATATGTTACCGTAGTGATGTTATCTCCTCGATGTATATTTGTTTTCAAGAAAAAAATGAAAAAAAAAAAAATACAACCCGTGACACTGCACAAGAAAATGGATCAGGAGTCATTGAAATTTCAGAAATGCGAACTTGCTGTGTATTTGATTGGACATGAGAAATGCATATGAAGGGGGGAGAAAGTACTACATCAACCGGAAGTATCTATTTCTTGACATTAATACAGAAAGACTTGTCTCCGAAATCTACCAGCAGCAGTGTCATTTACATAGTTAATCTCTGAATTGAAGACGTGCGAGATGAGGAACTACGCCCAACCATATTTCCCTCTACTTTTAAGGGCAGGCCACCATTCATCAGCTTATAATTTCTGTGTATCTGATCAATCTTGGTGACGTTCATCTGCAGGTATAGGGGCAAATCTCACGTCCGCTGGCCGAGCCACCACAACAGCCTCATCTGCAAACATCGATTTGATGAATCCTGGTGTTCGTAGGGGCCGACGACCTGTCATTCGTGGATATACATCTTCGAGAAAGTAGTAAGCATGGCCTGCTATCATCCCCTGAATCAGAAAAAGTAATAATTAACAGAGGACACCAAGAGATTTTATATGACAAAAGCAGCCAGATTAAAGGAAAATGTAATGTGACATCAAAGTCAGGAGGAGCTTTATATGACATAAGATAATCCTAGAGTAGCCACATATTCTAATGGCTCCACAAATAGATTAGAGTTCAAAAATACTTCTTGACCTTGTAAGTTTAACATGACAAGATAAACGTGGAAGCCCCTGATCGGGCACCACATCAAGCAATCAAAAAGGGAAAGATGACTGAGATTATAGTGACGCAACATGCCTTATTTCAGCATACAGCAAAATTATGGTCAGTATTGGTGTTCCCCTTTTCTTTTCGTATTTTGGATAATGATGGGGAGAAGTCAACGAAGGTGTTCCTAATCCGTATTCCGGTTTCTGTGAAACTTGAATGCAAGTGACAGAGTATCCAGGGTTTGTTGAAACAAAAACTATAAATAAAGTTCCAATCAAACTAACCTCTAGCATACTTCCCCGGCACACATGGTTAAGAGTTTGCTAACATGCAATTAATATAAAATGGCCAAACATGGAATTAAAAAGAATATTTAGCAAAGAAAACACACCAGTAGATCCACCCAAGCACTGGCACCAACAAGGACAGAGAATCCCAAGAGAACCTGGAGGAAACAAGATTTACAAATGGATGGGAGGCAGAAGTACATGTTATTGTCACGGGACAAAATTATATGACTAGGTTAAAATATCATCACATGCAGCGTCGGTAGAAGCTTACTCACCCATGGTAGGTAAGCTGCTGTGAAAGTAAAGAGGCCCAAGAAACTCATGTGAATAAAAGGGTTTTGCTTGCTCCAAACATATACCTGAATGGATGAAAAAGACAAAAAAAAACTGGTTAAAGCTTGCTGAAAAAATAGTGACTACAAAAGAGATATTTGAATGCAAACAAGAAGAAAGTAACTAACCATCATGAATGTCAATGAATTGCTCAGGAATATGATTTTTGCAAACGATTCTGACAGATAGGGTATGTTTCCTCCAACTATGACAATGCTAGTCAAAACAGTGGCACCAAACAAGAGCATGTAAAAGAAATCTGCAGTCCTCCCTCTAAAAGAGTTCTCTTCAAGAAGTTTGCAATAACGAGCAAGAAAGAACATGTGGAACATAAAGTCCAAGTCTGGCATCATGAAGAAGAATAGTAAGAATGACACATGGATAATAAAGAAATAACTCTATTACACAAGTATATATTATGCAGTCAGAACTTATAATCCAATCTTTATTGTGACCAAGGAATTTGAAATTACAAACAGAAATAAGAAGGCAGAACTTTCAACTAAAAAGCACCTCAGGATGTAAGATGCTTTCACAGAGAAAAATTCACGAAGTGCAAGTATAATCAGCTATGTAAACAGGCTAGATCATACATGAAACAGCATTTTAGTGTGGATTCAATTTTAAGAGTTAAAAGTAACGCCTTGTGCACAACAACTTAGGTTTTCTTTGTAGGAGGATTGCAATTAAAACTTAACAATTCCTTTCCCTAAACTGATCAAAACTCAGACCAGGAAACAAGAATCAGTAGCATTTCAATGAAGTATCTTTTTCTCAAAGAAGATAGGCAGTTCAAACTTGGATATCAGATGCTGTAAGAGATGCAATGTCATAAATCTCCCCAGGCAAAACACAGCCATGCTTACAGCAACCTGTTCAACCAAAGTTTACAATAACTCTTCTACTCACAATACATCTACATCTTTGTTTATAGATATGAAAATCAAAATTCACAGCACTCTTGTGATAGAAATGCAAAGTGAATGCAAATATTTCTCTACACCTAGGAACCTGTTCACAGATTGCCAATGGAGCTACAAAGCTACAAAGCCTATCGCCAATGGAGCTACACAAAGCCAATGGAGCTACACAAAGCCTCCCATATTCACAGCACAGACAAATGAACTCAACACAAACAATAAAGTTGACAGCTTCCATAAACTTCCAATATGGTAAACATCATTATACTCGGATGAAAACCCACCCATTTTACGGAAGTAAAGGAAATTTGTGACAAGGCGCCAGAACTCATAGTTCTTCATCACAAGTCTGGGGTTCAAGTAAAGGTTAGACGGAGATATTATCTGCACAAAACAATCAAACCAAAAATAAATAAATCAGCTCCTCCACCTTTACAAAACCATCAAAATCACAAATGTCAAGATAAAAATAAACCTAGAATGAACCAATCTAACTCCCTAAGCCTAATCATTGATGAGAATAACAAAAGCAATAGCTAACGCAACCTACAACAATCCAAACTAATTATTATAGCACCCTTCCAAAATTAAGAATAAAAATATCACACAATATTCACTTTGAAAAATCACTACTAATCGCAAAATTGAAAAAAACCCAGTCGAAATCATTCAAAAACAATAAAACTCATCAACAAAAATTAAAAGGAATAACTCAAAAAAAATACTTTTTTTTGCAAAAACACAAGACCCACATTGAAAATCAAAGAAAAAAACCCAAGAAGAAGCTAACATTCAGAAAATTAATACGAACCCATTTGAAATCATCAAAAAAACAATAAAACCCCTTTCATCAGAACCAAAATTAACAAATATATAAAAAATCGACATATTAAACAAAAACCAAAACATAAAAAAAATGAAAAAGTGAGAGAAGTAAACATACATCAAGAGAGCAACCAATGGTGGTAACAACAGCAGCAGTGACATAAGAGCGAGTGATTATTGGCATCTGCTTATACCAATCCTCCACTGCTTGAGCCATAATACTTGTAGAATAATACTAATTAATAATCAATTATTAGACAAGTATCTATAAAATTATCTTATCATATGATCTTTCAGCTGAAATTTTTATAGCCCCAGATGAGAAATAGCGATTTTCAAATGACTAAGTTGGTTTTAAGGGTCGATTATTGAGAGTATTTTCGATTTCTAATAAAAACAAAGAAGAGGTGAAAACTACAATATATGAGAGAGGGTGGATATAATAATGTATGCAGCTGTCGTTGCTTGATTCACGTCACTCTCATATGCCAATTAGAAAGCGAGAGTGGATTTCACGACCCAATTAAAGTGTTTTCTTATTTTATTTTTTAAGTTTATGAAAATTTGATAGTTTTTTTATTCTTGTAAAATGGGTCATTAATGTCTAATAGGTTTTAATCATACTTATCCATCATGATTTAGAAATGGGATTTAATTATATTAAATAACATTGGATTTTTTAACGTAATCCTTATAATTCAAAATTTAGAAATATTTGATGCTTTTTTTTTTTTTATAAAAAAAATCATATTCGGAGGCTTACAAATTAGAATATACGGCCCATATGCCCGCGCGATGCGCCGGAGTTTTTTTATCTATGTAAAAAATTGATTGCTGTTATATGTATTGTATTTAATTATGATAATATTTAATTAGTAAAATTATAATTGATAAAATCTGTATAATCAAAATGGAAAATGGTGTGTATATTTTGTGATTGCAGATAACGCAGGTAATTTTTTTATGAGTTGCATTTTTTCTTCAGTAATATTAGATCTGACACATTATAAATAAAAATATTGTAATTATTTTTTCAAGAAATAAACTTATATTTTTTCGTTCTATAATTAGTTATTTTAATGTTTAATAACTGACATTGCAATAGATAAAATATGTTAGAAATGAGTTTTTTGCTTTGTATAATTAACATGCTTGTCGGCGCATTGCGTTGGTTAAAGTTTAAGATCTTGAGACCTTCCTTTTAGGTAAAACTAATATGTTCATCATATGTTAGTTGGTTATATGGGATAATTTTGCTGCTAGAGGTGTTTTTGATTAGTTTTTTACTCTTTTTTCTATAAGGAAAGGTAATCCAGCAAAAAACCTTTCTTTACAGAAATGTTGGTTAAAGTCTTCTCGGAGCATAACATGAGTGAGAAAGGTTTTTCTATACCATTAAAAGTCATTAATCTTTTTGTTCCTAATGTTTTAAAGTTATATATTTTTATCCTTTAGAAAAGATAGACCTATGAAATATAGAGAAGTAATTACTATCATGGTTGTTACTGCCGTATTGTATAGTGTTGTTAGATGGATTAAGAATTAATTTTTGGTCTTTGTATGGTTAAATGGATTGTATAATCTCTAAATGTTGGGCATTAATGATATGATAACCACATTATCTTTTTAATTGATTAAAAAATCCTGCAATTAAAAGTTTGGCTACGACTTTGTTTGAGGTTCTAATATGGGTTTTGTAATCATCGTCAGCTATGGTAATTTATTTTAAGACATCATGGATGTTGTATTCTAACATCTCATTCATAAAAAGAAAAAAAAATATTGAACTTTATTTATTTACATTGGTTAGTAGTGCCTTGCTCATTTGGGGTTTTTATGTTTCGTGTAAGGAGAGTTGTTCTAAGTGTAAGGTTCCTCGAATAAAGTTTATTTATTTCAAGAATTTCTTTCTAGAATATTTTTTGTTCAACATAAGTTTGGTTTTTGTCATATTTTATAATATTTACATGGCTTATGCAGGCTTGTAAGTGGTTATTGATTTGAGGTATGCTAGGAACAATTAAGATGGAAAAGGAAGCTTCAAGGTGGTTGAGATGGTCCTTGATAACCTTATGATGATTTTTGTTATTTTTATCTTTTTCGGATTAGATGATTTCATGATTTTATTGTTTGCGCCATAATAATGATAATTTTAGTGATTATTTTTTTATAAAAATATTTTTCTTTTTTATCTTAACATGAATTCTGCAAAGATTTATTATTTTACCTAAATTTATATTATAATAAAAAAAATCTTGCATAATTATTTTTTTTTACGTTGAAAAAAATATGGTGTCGCCCGCGATAAGACACGGGGGCATTAACTAGTATATATATAAACCATGAAACATCTTTTTTATTTACAGCTCATGTAGTTTATTTGTTTTGTTATTTCCAACATATAACAAGTAAAAACTTACAAACAATTTAAGAATAAGACTCCAATTTAGAAACTTGCACCTTTCTGTAAACTTAGGTAAACTCGATAAAATGCTCGCCTCGAAATTATCCTGAGTTGAGTTGTTTAAAAAAATGATGTCTTGGAATTGTTGCAGCAAATTGGTGACAGGGTAAGGTTTGGTGACTATGGATGTTCTTGGCTTGACATGGGACAGGTGCGCTCTTCTTACGACAACACGAAGATATTTATCAGTTTCTTGAGGACAATATCATTTCCATTTCACCGATTTGGTTTCTTATTACAGATTCATCGATGCTCGAGAGGATGCATCCAAATCCCTAGCTGTCTACCGTGTGGATTCAGCTGGATATTACTCAGAACGTTTTTGTCTTCACTTGCTACAGAGACACCATCTTCCTGAAAAAGCCAGAACGATCAATTATTCAATCACCAAATGCTTGTAATGTCATCATAACCTAGCCTTATGTTTCTGATGTCTATATCATTCTAGGAGATTAGCACCCTTTCTGTAGATTGATCTCTAAAAAATATGAGTTTTGTCCATAGAAACTTGGGTGGCAACAGATGCTGGAACAAGATACACGGTACATGAAAAGATTTCCATTATTAAATCTTGATTTAACAAGACTTTTTTTGTTCCATCACAACTTCTCTATAACAAATAATTTACATCCTGACGTATTCATCAGCAGAACCATTTCCATTTTCCACTGCTTCACAAGCACAAGCTGATATCTCCCCGAACTCACAGCATTGTCAATTGCAACTTTTGACAAACCACATCTCATCTATACCATGAGGGCTAATCAGATATGACTTTGAAAAGACCTTGATTAGCCTTTCTTTTCATCTGTAACCATGGAATAATGACCCTGGATATCGTTTATATCTCTTGAAAAGCTTCAAATGCCACCGGCTTGGCAACTCAAATTCAAGGTCATTCCTCTACTGTCAGGTTAGAGCAGGGAAAATAAAACTATGATTTCCTTGCAAGCAATGCAGGTCTATTCCCTATGTATTTTGCTCCATATGCAGCAGTAGAAGCCACCGTTGTGCCAGCCACTACCCAACTGCATCAAATTGTGGCGAACAATAGGTCATGTATGATAATTTATTGCATTAGTTTCTTGTATGATAATTTACTGCATTAGTTGAGAAGAAACAGTACACGGGATGAAATTAAAAGTTGACTGGATTACCTCAAGTATGTTATGTATGGTAGAGTTTCATGGGTTCCAAACTCTGGTTGAATGAGAGCTGCAGCAACTAAAACCAACTGGAAAACTGTATTGACCTGTCAATAACCAGGACGACTCCTCAGTGGACACAATAAGGTTTTAACCAAAATGAAAGAAATGGCATAAGATTTTTATTTTTGAAATCATTTTAAGTGCTCAAAAAATAAAAATGTCCAGAGTTTTTCTTCCTTGATTAAGAACAATGTTCAATTCCGGAAAAAATAGCTGCTAATGCTTGTTAACATCGTTGTTCGAACAGATTTTAAGTACAAAGTATTTTGGCATAATTGAAAGGTAATTATCAAAGCAGGCAGCGCTTTCCACCCTCTACTGCCACCAGTTTCCTTCAGGCTTCAAGAGCTTCAAACATTTCCAACAATGCAACTACTCTAGGTTTGTTAAATTCTTACAGGGCAACAGTATAGTGAGATTACTCCACTCACCCACACCCAGCGTTCAACTAAAATCATCTTATGGCTTAAAAAATAATAAAAAGGATTGAAGAAACTTATATTTAAACCACATTGCAGGTGCCATGACTAATCAAATTGAAAATTACAATCCATACCTTACTTATGAAGAGAGGCTCAACCTTCTCTGGGCGGGTCCCATCTAGATTGAAGAAGTCATACCAACTAGTCCACTAGATGAAGAAATTAGAAAATATCAATCAAACTTTTAGGACAAGGAATAAATAACCAGGTATAAGCAAAAAATAATACAAAAAGGAACAAATGAGTCAACCAACCTTCCAACCCAAGCTACCAGCTCTATGATAAACTGCTCCACAGACAAGTGCAACATCTCGCAACACTACCAGTCCGACAAGTCCAGCTTCACAAGGCAAAGAAATAACATAAGTTGTACAACCAAATATCGACCACATTTACTATATATCTGCATATAAATTCCAATTACTACAAAATATGGTTAAAATTAATACAAATACAACTTACGGTGTAGAAGATCCATATGTACCATTGCCAATGCAACAGATCCAATAAGAACCTATGTTAAATGAAGAAGTTTAAGAGAATTAGCCCCTTGCAGAACACAATAAACTCCAACTGCAACCCGTGACTAGCTATCAGCAGTCAACACTAAAGCTTTGAAGAAGATGAAGCATTCACTCTACCTTATCAGCAAGAGGATCAAGATAGGAACCCACAACAGAATCAATATTCATCTTCCTAGCGACATACCCATCTAGCTACAAGTTTTAAGAAAGAACAACATATTAATTTTCAGTTTTCAAATTGAAAAAAAAAGAAAAATGCAAAACGAATTGTCATGATAATTACCCAGTCACTTGCACCAGCAATAGCCAGCGCCACAAATGCAGAAGAATACATTTCATTTGTAATCATCCTGCATAAAATCCATTTATTAATCCTCCCTCTAATCCAGATCATAACCAACAAAATGCACAATCATGAAATAACAAAGCATCCACACAACAAAAACACTGAGAAATTGAAATTCAAGCATAAAAACAGCTACTAAGTTACCATAAAGATGCTCCTCCGGATCATTTAACATTACCACTCAATTACCAATATTAACAAACGTTACTTGTTCTGCAATGCACAAACTATTTTGTATTTATAGCTGTTAATAAGCTGTAAGTTCCAACTTCAAATACATAATTAGAAAGAAAGGTCATCCTTTTATATTTATCAGAATTAAAAATATCCAAATTAATTAAAAAAAAATCACATTTTTTCTCTGTAAATACAATTAATCAGTCACTAAAACCCTAAATAATAAAAATAAAATAAATACAACCGCAGTGACATCACTCAAAAACTTCAAAAAATGAAGATAATCCCAACCTTTTCCCATTCACTCCCCTCATTTTCTCAGTAGCCAAACAGACCATAAACATAATATATAATAATTGAAGAAATTAATAAAGATTAGAAAAAATACCATCCAATTAAAGGCCCAGAGACCAGACGGCTTATAGAGATAAAATTAGGCAAATTAACAAAACTCTCCAAAATCCCATCTTTAACTCCACCGTCAACCACTTCCTCCTCCTTCACCAGGTCAACCTGATTGGACAACACGCCTTGACCGGCGTAACCCGATCCGACCCGACTTCTTAACAAATGCAAATTAAAGGCCTCGACTTTCCTCAAAACAATAGCGTTTCCACGTAGATAAAGCGGCGTCGAAGACTGAAAAAGCTTCCACGGAGGAGAAGAGAGAAATAGAGGGGATTGAAACGGTGCGTTTAGGAAAATCCATTTAGAGAGGAATCGATTCGAAGGTGAAGAAGAAGAAGAAGATGGATAGTAGTAGTAGTAATGTAAAGGAGCGAATGGTGATTGGATTATAGTGGAATTTGTTGTGAAGAAGGATCTTGATTTGTTAGAAGAATTGGGGATTCTTGAAGTTAGGGATTTTATGGACCTGTAAATCGTCATTGATTGGAATTTCTTTCTGAAATTAGGGTTTTTTTTGCTGGGGTTTTAGGGGGTGGAGGTAGGACACGTGTTAATTTCGGTGTTATGAGTGGACACGTGTTAATTTCGGTGTTATGTGGGGGTATAGGAAAGTTTAATAGGCTTTTGGAGAAGTTAATGTAAGGCATTGGGTGGGCTCAATCCAGGCCCATGATGGTTTTTTCTTATCTATTAATTCAATTTAAAACTTAAAGGTTTCTTAGAATTATGTTGGTCATGCTATTGTTTTTTTTATAAGTATTTTAAATTATTTTAATTCTTAAGGATATATTTATATATTGATTTGGTATATTTATATCAGGTTTTTTAAAAAAACAATCATGTATAATCATATAATACAAAGTAATTTTATTTTAAAAATAAAATAATGGAGAGTAAAAATACCCAGAATTACACACACAATAAATATGAGAAAAAAATATTTTTTTTATCTTAAACTATCTTCATAAATAAATAGTTTTTATTGATTCACGACTACTAAAATAATTCACCAACTTATTCTATGTTATCTAGAAAATATTGTTAATTTCAACATAGCCAAACTACCAGAAAATAATAAAAAACAATTATTTAAAAAAAAAATTCAAACACAAGAACCCCAATTAAATTTTTATTATTAAAATTTTGATCTCAATAATAAAAAAACTCCAACATTACAGTATACTAAAATAAAATATCTTAAACAAAGCTGAAAATAAATAATTATAAAATTTAAAATAAATAGATTTTTTAAAAACATCAACTAGAAAAATATATTCTAAACCTATTTTGAAGATCTCACCCATCTAAGATACCTATAAAAATTTAACTTTATAAAAAAAATGTTTCTAAAATCTTTTAATAAAATTTTAACTTCAATAATCGAATTAAAAGTTAAATCCCCACTATTAAAATCTTGAATCAAATTTATCAATAAAAAACAATATATGATCAGTCTATTTGATAACCGATTAACTTGATAAACACTATATATATATATGCAACTCGGCGGACAACCGACAAATAATCATCCAGTCAAATAAATCCTGAACAAGGTCAAAGATGTGGCTTGATCAGCTCTATCTTAATACTAATTATAGGAGAGAATTGTTGAAAAGATAGTTTAAGCAGCTGTTTTTACTAAACAAAGATGAAATCAAAGAGATAAACAACTAGAAACCAGGCGACTAGCAATTTTCATCAACATCCAAAAGTGATCCTGGTCATGATATATGTAAGCAGATTTTTATGGTAGGATTGAATCCTACTTTCAACAAGGGAATTTGGAAAAATAACTGGATTTGCAGAGCTCATACAGAAGGGTTTTGCAAATCAGTACGAGGAGAGGGAAGAAAATGAAATTTTTTCCATGTTGTCTGTCAGAAAGGGAGGATGCTCTTGCAGAGAGCACTTCAAGCACTGACAAGGAATCCGCTAAACATGGCAGAGCGTTGTCTTCCTGGAAGAACATGTCATGGAAAATAGGTTCGTGATACGAAATAAAAATAAAATTCAAGCTTGTGGTTTTGGTAAAATATAGAAGTCTATCATCTTAGTCATGTTAACTATCAATGTTGTTGCAGGCAGCAGCAAAAGGAAGAATAGTTTGAAGGTTTTCACATACCATGAACTATCTGTTGCAACTGATGACTTCAATCCTTCTTTCTCCGTCGGAGAAGGTGGGTTCGGAAAGGTTTATAAAGGACTCATTGAGAGCACTGATAAGGTCAGTTTTCTTAGAGAATAATATTAAATCATATCTTGAAATTTTAATTAATAGCTTAGAACTTTTAGGTTGAACTGGTTGTTTGACAAATCTTACGCTTTCTGATGAAATTATTTTGTTTCATTCTCTCTGTCTTTCAGCATGTTGCCGTTAAGCAGCTCGACAGGAATGGGAGGCAAGGAAACAAAGAATTCTTTTCAGAGGTTAATACATTAAGTATGGTTCAACATCCAAATCTTGTCAAATTGATTGGCTACTGTGTGGATGGTGATCAAAGACTCTTAGTTTATGAGTTCATGCCCAATGAAAGTTTGGAGACTCACCTTCTTGGTATGCCCACATAATTTCCTGTATCCTAGGCAATATATGTTCATAAATTTGTTTCTTTACATGTCTTGTAGCAGTTCAAGAACTGGCTTGATTTAGGGTTAGGTACAAAGTTTTTAGTATCTACATTGTCTCTATAAATATTTTGTGTTTAGTGTGCTCACATTTTCTGCTTTCCAGATTTACCTCCGGGAAGAAAACCTTTGGACTGGACTACTAGGATGAAAATAGCAACAGGAGCAGCACAAGGATTGGAATATTTGCACGATACGGCAGATCCTCAAATCATTTATCGAGATTTCAAAGCATCAAACATATTGTTAGACCAGAATTTCAATGCGAAACTCTCTGATTTTGGACTTGCTAAGTTGGGTCCGACAGGAGGAAAGGATCATGTGTCTACAAGGGTGATGGGTACATATGGCTACTGTGCTCCTGAATATCAAATGACAGGTCAGCTGACAACAAGGTCCGATGTCTACAGTTTCGGTGTTGTTCTTCTGGAGATAATTACAGGAAAGAGAGTCATTGACATGTCAAGACCAACCGAGGAGCAGAACCTAGTGCATTGGGTATGTTCATGTCCTTTTTTTTCCTCCTATGATTTGTTTTAGGATTATAACCTCAAGAGTTTATGGGAGTGCAGAGCTTAAAGATTGATTCTCATTTCTGTTAAGGAACCATCTCACCTAAAAGCTTAAGCTTATAGGTGAGGTCCCAGAATATGATTTATATTATTCTCTAACACACATACTCAAGTGAAAGCCTTTTGGGCTTGAAACTTGCACACAGGTCCACTCTACCTTGTTCTTGATTTTTATCAACTAGAATAAGGGTGGTGAGATTCGAACTCGTGACTGCTGGGTCAACAAGGCTCTGATACCATGTTAAGGAACCATCTCACCTAAAAACTTAAGCTTGTAGGTGAGGTCCCAGAATATGATTTATATTATTCTCTAACAATTTTCATTCTGCAGGCAGGACCACTGTTCAAGGACAAAAGTAAATTTACAGCCATGGCAGATCCATTGCTAGAAGGAAACTACCCGCAAAAGAGTCTATATCAAGCTCTAGCAATGGCAGCAATGTGTCTCCAAGTGGAAGCTGACACCAGACCTTTGATGGCTGATGTTTTGACTGCACTTGAGTTTCTTACGGGTCCAATTGAGGAGAAAAAACCCACAGTGTCACCAACGCAAAGTATCCACCATGTCAACTCTGTAACAGAAGGAAATGTGAAGCAAGAGTTAGAACCTTAAGTAACACTCCAATTTGACTAGCACGATATATATTATGTAAGACAAATTGACAAAGAATGATAGAAGTGACCATTTATTACAGAAAAGAAGGCAGTTTTTGCCAGAAAAGCCACTTGATAATGAAATCTGCAGGAGGAAAAACTTGTATAGGTTTAGATTTAAAGCTCATGCATGGCTTGTATTGGTGGTTTCAGATGTTTTCAATTTGTTACCTATGGTTGATGATGGAAAATAACTAATGAGATGAACGACTTTTCTAATTTTCCGTTGGGGAATGAAAATTGGAGTTGGGAAATGGAAAACATTTTCTATTACTAAGCACTCTCTCAAGGTTTCCAGGAGAAACCGAAAGCTCCTCCTAGAATTCCTGTTGTTTGAGAAATGTGTATGTCTCCATGTAACTATAATTTGCATCCCCCGTCGTTACTATATTTCATGCATTTGTAAAGATACATGGCATATACTTACGGATGATAAACCCGGGTTGACCCAACAATCCAACTATCCAGGCCTTTTTCTCGATCAGACTCCAGGTCGGATCTGACAGCTATGGTTATAACTATTACATGGTGGCGTGGCATTCAAAATACCAGGAATGATATTTGTTAACCTTCCAATCTGGTATACTCGACTTCTAATTCACCACAGATGCGCTAAAACCTTATAGAGGTTAACCTGTCAAAGTCGTATCGCTGCTCCACGAAGTGATATATATAGAGAGAGAGATGAAGCATGCAGGTTGAAAGCATTAGCAACACAATCGTAATTATCAGAAACATTACTTTAAATGTAAGCCTAATAGAAAACTACCAACTTAGAGAGGTCAGAAAGCATGACAGCTGTCTGTGTTAGGGAATAATATAAATCATATTCTGGAACCTCACTTACAAGCTTGAGTTTTTAGGTGAGATGGTTCCTTAACATGGTATCAGAACCTTATTGACCCAGCGGTCATGAGTTTGAATCTCACCACCCCATTCTATTTGGTAAAAATCAAACACAGGGTAGTATGGCCTGTGTGCAAGTTTCAAGCCCAAAAAGCTTTCACTTGAGGGGGTGTGTTAGAGAATAATATAAATCATATTTTAGGACCTCACCTACAAGCTTGAGCTTTTAGGTGAGATGGTTCCTTAACATCCTGCATATCCTTCAAATCATCCTTCAGGATTCTACAACTGAACCCAGGAATCCTACTGAGCCTATTACTGTCAGCAGCTTCCACAGCTAAACAGATGTTTGGAAAGAATCTGCTGCCGCCAGTTCCCTTTTTCCTTTTGAATTCATAGTTAAGACTATAAAAACAATCCTCTTCTTGTTTATAAAACTCAATATGTCTTGGATTTTTGAAAAATTATTCTAAGAACTCGGATCATTATGAGTCCATGCTTAGAAAATGACGGGTCCTATGATCATTTGAAGGTGGCCCTGTTAAAGAATAATATAAATCATATTCTGGGGCCTCACCTATAAGCTTGAGCTTTTAGGTGAGATGGTTCCTTAACATGGTATCAGAGCCTTATTGACCCAGCGGTCATGAGTTCGAATCTCACCACCCCCATTCTATTTGATAAAAATCAAACACAAGGCAGTGTGGGTCTGTGTGCAAGTTTCAAGCCCAAAGAGCTTTCACTTAAGGGGATGTGTTAGAGAATAATATAAATCATATTCTGGGGCCTCACCTATAAACTTGAGCTTTTAGGTGAGATGGTTCCTTAACAGCCCCTATATAATTTATATCCGTGGATTCTCGTTTAGATGACTAGGAAGTACCTAGCATTTTCTTGTAATAATTGTCAATGGAATCTAATTCTCTAGACAATGAATCATGCATAATTATAAAACTTGAGTTTTTTTTTTCAAGTCAAATCTAGTCTTTCCTGAGTGAGTTTTAACCAGGTGGTATTTGATTGGTCAACTCCAATATAAAACCCAATCCAAATCAAATCCCGGGTCAGCAGCAATTTAGGTTGAGTTTAATAACATTGAAACCATGAACAGGTTCGCGCGGTGGTGCCCTGTCAGCATTATCTTAAGCCTTGAGCAAGTACTAATTATAGGAGGGAACAGGTAAAAAATTAGCTAGGCTGAAACAAAGAAAACCAATTACTAGTTGGAAGCAAGAGGATGACAACTAGTCTAACAAACAAATTCAGAATCTAATGGTCCCGGTGTTAAATTTCACAGCAAAAACTAACAATGCTGTTTCCAAAAGCACTCAATTCCTATCTAGTTAAGGGTTAAATAAATAGCTTTCCATGATGGAATTGAATCCTCGTACCTCCAACAAGGTTCCTAGATTTGCACAAAAGGGTTAGCAACTTAGCAGGAGGAGGGGGAATGCAATGAGTCTTTTCTCATGTTGTAGATTGGTGAAAAATAATTCTTTCAAGGGAAGCAGATCTTCATGGAACAGCAAGAGCTATGGAAAACAAGGCAAAACATTGTCATTCGTCAGGAACTTGTCTTATAAAATAGGTCTGGAATAAAAAGTTTTCAAGTCTGAGATTTTGGTGATATAAAGGCTAATCATTTTCAATCATTCTATCAATGTTGCAGCCTCTAGCAAAAGGAAGAATATTAATCAGGTTTTCACATTTCGTGAACTAGCTGTGGCAACTAGCAATTTCAATCATCATTTCCTGGTGGGAGAAGGTGGATTTGGAAGGGTGTACAAAGGATACATTGACAGCGTTGATCAGGTCAGAATTGTGTATTTTAAGGACATCCATGCTTACGTTTTGTCCTAGATCATCTTGTAATGAAATTCCTTTGTTTCGTTTTTTATTTATTTATTTTCAGATTGTTGCTGTTAAGAAGCTTGACAGGAAAGGATTGCAAGGAAACAGAGAATTCTTTTCAGAGGTCTTTACGCTAAGCATGGTTAAACATCTGAATCTTGTCAAACTGATTGGCTATTGTGCAGATGGTGATCAAAGACTCTTGGTTTATGAATTCATGGCCAATGGATCTTTGGAAAATCACCTTCTTGGTATGCCCACATGAATTTTTATATCCCAGGCTAGAAGTTTTACCAAATTCTTTTCTGTTTACATGTCATGTAGCAGCTCAAGCACTGCCTTGATTTAACTTAGGATTGAAGTTTTTCTATCTAAATTCCCAGCAGATTCTGTATCCATGGTGCTAACATTTTCTGCTATTCAGATTTACCTCCAGGAAAGGAGCCTTTGGACTGGAGTACTAGAATGAAAATAGCATCAGGAGCAGCACAAGGACTGGAATATTTGCACGGTGTTGCCGATCCTCAAATCATCTATCGGGATTTCAAAGCTTCAAATATATTATTAGATGAAGATTTCAACCCGAAGCTGTCTGATTTTGGACTTGCCAAGGTGGGACCAACAGGAGGGAAGGATCATGTGTCTACAAGGGTGATGGGTACATATGGCTACTGTGCTCCTGAATATCAAATGACGGGTCAGCTGACAACAAGGTCCGATGTGTATAGTTTCGGTGTTGTTCTTCTGGAGATAATTTCAGGAAGAAGAGTTATTGATAGGTCAAGACCAACTGAGGAGCAGAACCTAATTCATTGGGTACGTTGATGATTTTTTTTTTCCAATCAAGTTTGGATTATATCTTGTTAGAGAATAATATAAATCATATTCTGGGACCTCACCTGTCAGCTTAAGTTTTTAGGTAAAATGGTTCCTTAACATGGTATCAGAGCTTTGTTGACCCAACGGTCACGAGTTCGAATATCACCACCCCCATTCTATTTGATAAAAATCAAGCACAATATGATGTGGACCTGTGCAAGTTTCAAGCCCAAAGGGCTTTCACTTGAGGGGGTATGTTAGAGGATAATATAAATCATATTCTGGGACCTCACCTATCAGCTTAAACTTTTAAGTGAAATAGTTCTTTAACATATCTTTCCTTTCTGCCAGGATTGTAGCATAAAACACAAGCTGCAAATTTTTGGATAATGATTCACATTTCCATATTGCAGGCGGCGCCATTGTTGAAGGACAGAAGTAAATTTACAGCAATGGCAGATCCATTACTTGAAGGAAACTACCCCAAAAAGAGTCTATATCAGGCTCTTGCGATTGCAGCCATGTGTGTCCATGAAGAAGCTGATGCCCGACCTTTGATGGCTGATGTCGTAACAGCATTTGAGTTTCTTACCACACCAGATGAGGAGGAAAAAGCTACAATGGCATCAACAGAAACCATCCATTACGTCGAATCTGTGAAAGGAGGAAATGCCAAGGACGAGCTAGAAGCTTAGTAGTTTTGCAGAAACGAAAAGTTACTTCTACGATTTCATTATCGTCGATATGCTTAAAAGTTCGATGCCTTTTTATATTACTGTGCAACTAATTTTACAAACCACAGATGCTGTTTTTCATAAGTGTGTAAGTATGTAAACGGACTGTTTTCGCCACAGGAAAAAGGTCCAGGCACTAGAATTGCAGGAGTGTTGTTCGTTCAGAACTGTTGAAGAATTTGGTTCCAATTCTGCTACAAATTAATGATAAGTTTTTTTATTAATGTTAGTCATTTAATTATATCATTTAATGATGTGTTTTGATTGTTCTTTTCTACTTCTAGTTTAAATCTTATCTATGATAAGATTAGTTTCAGAGTTTGTGTTTGATTAGAGTTCTTCTTGTAATGCTTTGATTTCTTCTATAAATACAAATAGAGGGATGAAAAAAAAATAGATATTGAGTTTTTACTCCCTTGGTCTCTTTGTTCTTTGTTCTTTAGCTAAAACCTGAAATATTTCAATTAATTCTTAGTTAAGAACTATAATTTTTCAATTGAATTAATAGGCACCTCTACATTCCAACATTTGGTATCAGAGTTTTTTCCAATTTTCCAACAACAACATTAGAATGCCTAAGTAGATATAATTTCTCTTAGGATATCAATGTTTGCTCATCTTTATCAATCTCAGTCTGTTCATTCAATTAGAAACTACATGATCCAGTTTCTTCTGTACACAACAACATTAAAACTTAACTTTACATGAATATTTTTTTGATTAATTTAACAGTACTCCTTACACAGCAATTTCTTAGCAAGCTTTCCACATGTAGTGCTTCCCGACAATGTAATTGAAAATTAAAGTCTGGTGTGATCCAGGGAACTGTAAAAAATATGAGATGGGGTTTGAAAATAGCAGGAGTGACTGTTGTTACCCTCCAAATCTGGTACACACAATATGTAATTCACCAAATCATTATAAAGTCAACCTGTGGATGTCATTTCGCAGCTCCAATATCATCTATGAAATGCTACTCCATGACGGCAATGTCTGGTTGAAGAGAGCAGGTGTGGAAGCTTAGAAAACAGTAATTCTAATCAGCAACACATGGCAGGAAATCTACCAACGTGATTCTGTGCTCTTCTCCGAGTCCGACACATTCGCTTACATGTAAGTATGATCGATAGATAATTCTGACCAGAGAGAATCTAGTACAATTGAAGTTGTGGACCTAATGTTATGGGATCAGCAAAAGCATGGCCCAGCGGCTTCAAATACGGGTTTAGCGAGGTCAGAAAGCATGACAGCTCTTTATAAGATTGTCTAAACCCGCATATCCTTCGAATCATCCTTCAGGATTCTATAACTGAACCCGGGAATCCTACTGATCCTATTGCTGTCAGCAACTTCCACAGCAGAACAGATACTTGGAAGGAATCCGCTGCTGCCCCTTCGCTTTTTCCTTTTCCAGCTCATCGTCAAGGACCAGAAACTAGGCCTTGGCTGGCCATTACTGGAAGCTATGTCAACCACCTGCCCTTGAGGTTTCCTTGAACTTGCACATCGATCTATCTCGAACTTAGTGAAATAATCAATTTCTTTCCTCACAAGCGATCCTACTGTGCCCCGCGTGCCTATTGCAACCGGAGTTGTTGCAGCCATTTTCTCAGGGAACTTGGTGGTAATGGTACTGGCTTTATATTGCATAATATAGTATGATTGAAGTGATGAAGAAGGCTTCCGGTTGAGGGAAGTGTTGGCCCTGTCTCTGCCAAAAAATATAATGACAGAGGTTTGCTTTAAAGTTGAGGAATCTCTCTCTCTCACTTTAGTTTATATATATATATATATATATATATATATATATATATATATCTTATCGAACTTCTTTATTAAAGTGGACAGCATGAAATTTTGCATAATTGGCGCATTTGATAGGGATATTAGCCATCATGTTCATCCTGTGATTGCAATGAAAGCATATGCATGCTTTACTGATAAATATTTTAACCCCTTTGACTATAAAAGGGATTTAAAAACTTAGTATTATGATTAGGGTAGGGCATGCGCCATTTGGTCAAGTATACTTATTCTGTGCTACAACTTTTGTGGCAGGGTAAATCAAGCTGTAATCTGGTCTCTTGATCATGTTTGCTAGGTTAACCCTCCTTTTCTCATGTTCATGTGATGCACGAGGTTTCAATCAATTAGTTACGGATTTATTCTATTCTGAACACTAGGATAGTCTAGTGCATATATATATTTGAATTAGATTTACTTCGAAGTGTTTGAGAATGCGTTTAAAAAGTGTTTTTGAAAAAGAATTGAATTTTTTTATTTTATTTTATTTTTTATTTTAAATTTAAAAAATATTATTTTATTATATTTATAAATGAAAAGCACTTTTAAATTCAATCTCGGTCACACTCCCAAACAAGCAGGAAGTATGTCACATGACTTGTTTGACGAAAACAAGTATAACTTTTGATTGAACAAGAACTTCAAGTCTAATAAGAGGTTCTACATGTTAGTTCTACATGAGATCAGTTTGCTATAACTAGCCAAGATCATGATGAACTTTAAATCAGGTTCGGGAGTTATTGTTTTATCACATATTTGCTTTTATTTTCTTAGATAATTTTGGATTTTTAGCCTTGTTTTCGAGTTTCTATTCGAGTTAGAATTCTAATTATTCCTAGGGTAAAACTTTATCTACTTATTCTGTGCTAAAACTTCGCTGGCAGGGTAAATCATGCTGTGCGTACCCTGTGGATTCTTGTCATATTTGTTAGGTTAACCCTCCTTTTCTCATGCGTAGGTAAGAAAGAAGAGAGGGGGAGAGGGTTTTTTTCTCTCACAAACATGCTAGCGAGGTAAAGTAATTGCAAGTGGGATTTAGGTGGTGGTGGTGGTGTCGATTTCCGTCCTCTCTTTCGCTTTTGTGCGTGGAGTGTAATGGCACAAATCATGTCTTGATTTTGTAATCAAACAGGACACTTTGACACAGCATTCATGATAATAGGTAGGACAGATCTTTAATCGAAGGGAATTCCTGTGGCTATGATTAAGATCCTATTTCAGTTTCTTTTAACGTCACTGAGGAAATTTTTTTCTGGCCCCATTATATTCCGTTGTGGCATTTGAAGCTCAAATCGAATTCAACATCTTGAAGGGGACCATTGAGAATGAAGTCTACAGTTTTCTGAGATGGAATGTCTTTCTTTTGC
This sequence comes from Salix arbutifolia, assembly GCA_025169955.1. NCBI lineage: Eukaryota > Viridiplantae > Streptophyta > Magnoliopsida > Malpighiales > Salicaceae > Salix > Salix arbutifolia. Next base: position 926,958 of record CM045905.1, read on the forward strand.
AGGTTTTTGGCAACTCAAGTGTCGGTTTATGATAATGTGATAGAGAAATCTCCACACCTCAATTAGTGAATTGGCAGGTTTTTTTCTCCTGATCTGAAAACCCAGCATGACAAATCCCATCATCCCAACACTAATTCAATTTTTTACCAGGTCATCTAGTGTTAAGAATCAATATCTAGGTTAATGTCCTTATTCTCAAATTAAAACTCCCACGTTATAAGTTTCCTGGGCCAACTTGTGGCAAATGGTGGTGAAATCGTCCAGAATGCATGCATCTCCGTGACGCAGATTTCTTTTTTTCATGGAATAAATAGTTCCAAGCACAAATACGACGAATCGCATCATATGTAACATGTAACGCAGCATGCATCACAAATCTCTCCCTAATTTTCTCTCTTGTAGGATAGTCCAAAATTTTCTATTATCATAACTTAAGAGACAAGCAACAAGACAGACTCCATCATTCCCTTGTCATTTTGCCTTTTTGAAGAACTTCTCTTCCCTGCTTTTGAGTTGTCACTTCTCGCAAAGAAATTTGAATTTCCAGGCAAAAACCAGCCACTTCAAAATAGCTATCAGTTCAAGTCACCATTGAAAACGAAAACCCAGAATCATAATCTCCACTGGGGCAAAAATATACCTTCTATCACATTTACAGCAGTGTCACAGTGGCCACTCATGGTTTTCAATGCTCCATCCTCAGTTCCTCCACAACTATTATTGGTATGCCCTGGAGGCACCCCCCTCTCTATTATTGTAAACTTGGATTGGATTTTAAGGCTCTGGGTAGTAAATCCAAGGTGCTAGTTTATGTTCTGCGGCACCAAGTTATCAGCAAGTATGGCATCTAAAAAGCAGATCATTGATTCCAGCAACTCTCTATAAGCAAGCATGACACAACAACAGAGCACACGGGATACCCACTCCATCACAACCCTCTGATCTTAAAGTCTAAAGAGGACTGCACATTAACCAAGCAATCAAGAAACATCCAATTTAACTGCCGTAGTAAGCTCGGAATTTGGTGGGTCTTAGAAATGAAAAGGCTGGCATGGGTCAGAAAGAGTAAAAGTTCAGTGCAAATGACATATTTAAATGCTCGTCATTGAAAAAATGGGATCATTTATTATATACTTGAGTTCATGAATTGAATAGCAGAACATTTTTTTTTCCTTGTATGCCTCAAAACTTGATGTTCTCTCTCTCTTCCCTTTCCCTGCTTTTTTCCCCCATGTTTTTTTTATTTAATTTTCATTTTCTTGTATTAGTATCCGACTAACTACTGTATACTGGGAAGATGACACAAATACCTTAACCTCCGATGAGAAGCAAGAGCATTTTGGAGAGCAGCATCAACTCTTGCCCCTTCCTGAAACAATGAATCGTACAATTTACAAATAAACTGGGATAGACCCTCTTCATCATCATCCCAAAATCCAACAGAACAGTCGCCATGCTTCTCAGCATCACTATCTTCCCAATCACTCAATGGACTGGTAGGCTCAGCCTCTTCCTCCTCTGCTTCCTCCTCTCCAATCTCAAACCTCCCATTTTCTAGGACATTGAATTCCCCCGATCCATATTTTATTAATGTCACCGGCATTTCTAAGGGCTCTGCTGAAGGGCATATTACAGCTTTCGCACCAGAATCCAGAAAGGCCTTGATTAAAGTTGGCGTAGGTCCATATGTCCCTGTGCAAATTATAATCCTGTCCCTCCAAGCTCCAACCTAGGTGTTCACAAGCCAAAAGGAAACTGCATAAATCACTAGAAAAAACAAAACAACATTGAATTAACAGGATTCTTTTCACCGTTTGTCAACCATTTGCTAGGCACAACACAGTAACAAAATTCAAACAGCAGTTTCTGTGTTAGCCCTTAAGGGTGCCCTCTCGAGAAAGTCAGGAAGAATAATTATGCTAAGAGAAACATAAACCAATGGATATAAATCTAATTATGCTTTATATGGCTTGACAATTTGGAAAAACAAAATGGAAAAAGAAGAGACTTTATGGGTGAATTATTCTACAAAGTGCAAAAGCTTTATTCCTTCTGTAAGGTTTTCCCAAGACCTGGAAAAGTAAAGAATATTAAAAATAGGCCAAGGGTAAGGGCATTGATTCACGTCCAGAGAGCACACAATTATGAGAAAAAGACTGCTGGGCAGACTTTGTCCAAATCACCCCTAATAGAACTCTGATTCAGCAGTGCCACTAGAGGATGTTAGTCTTTTGGGAATAGACCAACATTACAAGAGAACCACAGAAGGTGAGTAAAGAATTATTTTGTCAAACATCAACCATTTGTTCATCCAGAATTGAAGAACATGTAGAGGCAAAACGAAGACGTTGGAAAATCAAGTTTAAGCCAAAACATACCATCCAGCGAACATCTTCAGGTGTCAAGTGCATAGAAGGAACTGTTCTACGAAACATATATGCCCCAATTTCTTGGTCATCCTCCATGACCTTCAGAAAGCAGCAATGAACATTAAAATCAAGACTCTTAATTTGGTGTATCCTACTAATAGCAGATTGAATGATCTAAAAAGAAAGGAAAGAGGTCATTAGCACATACCTGTGTCTGTCGTCCAATATAACGATGGATGACATTTCCAACTTGGAAGTATGGTTTATAATGAACTAAATCAGCAACAGTTGAAATATTAGCAAGAAGTGACGTAATCTTCCTATGGTGGCTTTGGTTCATCGACAACAAGCTAAATTTAACACTTTGCAGAAACTTATCAGCAAGATCTCCAGGTTCAGCAACGACAAACACATCATTCTGCCAGCTATAGAAACAAGCATTCAGCACATTAGGACAGTGGCTGAAACTAAATATCAATAAAAAAATTGCACGTCAAACAACAGAGAAGCAGTTCACCTTAATATTGAACCTGATGAATCATTTTGAAGGGCCAAATGTACAAGTCCCACTTGTGGCGAATTCTGTAGTTTCTCATGCAATGACCGAACAGGTAAAGAGAGCTGTCTGTGTTTGGAAGGAGACATTGGCGGTGAAAAAACTGTCTTTCCAGACTGAGCTCCATCCAAATTTAAAGGTGGGACCATATCAATACGACCAATCCTCTGTGAGCCAAAATCAGGACTGAATAGGAGTGGAGTTGAGGGGAAGCTTCCAGTAATAAGAGGTGATGCGAATGGGGATGGGAATGTTCCTGTTGGCACTGTTCTTGCAATTCCAGATGTGGCATGCATGAGAGATAGTCTTATTGCATTGCGGGAACAAAATGACTCGAGTGCCCGAGCATGATGAACAACTCTTCCTGAATCAGGGCTGTGCAGAGCTTCAACAAGCAGCACTGTACGCCTCCAACCTAGAGAAGGGCTACTCTCATCTAAAATAGTGAAATACCAAAAGATTTCAGATTCAGAAAGAGGAGCATGCCAAATGATGCAAGCATGAGGAAAGCAACTTAAGAGAATATGAGCATCAATACCTGTATTTGATACCTTTGCCTTCGAAAATTGCTGAGATTTCATAATCTCTGAAAATTTATCATCATGTTGATAGGGAAAAAGTAGACTCTCACAGACATTTTTTAAGGCTTCAGAATTATTCTGAACATATTCATCAACGGCAGCTTCCAACTTAAGCCAGATAGCTGGGTCAGTCTCATCCAGCTCCATACCACAGCGTTCATCAACTGCAAGATCAAACCATAGTGGATGCAGGCTTAGAACTACAGGTTCTTTCACTAAAACTAGTCTTTAAAGATAATTTTCAGAAGTGAAAGATGAGGAAGAAGAAAAGCTTGTTATGATATGAAGATGGAAGGAAAATATCTAAATAAATATCTTTACAGAATATAAGCAGGTTAGAAAACAATTTGTATCTAGCTCTTATAAACAGTCAACTTAAAGTATACCTGGATTAAAGCGAAAATATTGTATCTCAGGAAGCATGGGTAGCAACGTACTTAAAGCTTCCTCCACTCTGTCCACAGAACATGCACTCTCAATCAACACTTGGCCAGTATCCAGATAACGCCACCCACCTTTCCGGACCTAGAACCAAAGATATTTTTGTGAATCATCAAATGAAGTAGCAACTTTTGATATAAAAAGGAAAGAAGAAGAATCAAATCTGTCTCTTTACATGGTCATGTTGTAAAGTTCAGTAACTAACATCCACGGCTTGGCAGATTAATAAAAGCAGCATTACATTCTTCTAGTGTTCTGTAAATAAAATAGAATATGTTCCACTGTTCTAATTCAAGTTTCATTAGTTATTTCATGCAACCTCTTCACACTTTAAGTGCTTCCAAAGTTCTAATACTTCAGAAGAATTTGATTGAGTTCTTAATATACAAAATCATATGGTGGACCCAACATGCCCTAAATTATAGGACAAAGCAACACACAGTTTTAGAAATTCCAAGCAAAACCCACGACCCATATGAGGAGAATCACCTTTGTTGGAACAGAGCCACACCCGATTGACACCAGACAGTCAATTCTGGTGTCGGGCCATAGAAGTTGTGCTTCTCTTATAGCAAATATGGTAGGGTTGTTTGCCACTATAGCACCATCTTGCCAGCGGTTTACATCTATTGAATTGTCATTGGTTAGCAAAAATATGACTGATGCCCTCAACTTATACAGGGAGGGAGGAATCTCAACTTGAATAAGCACATCAAGAGCATACCATCTGAGAAATCATCAAGATAGTAAGGAGCAGCAGATGATGCTCTTATGGCTTGCCAAATATGATGCTTACAACTACCAATAAAAGCACTACGTTTATAACCAACTTGAGCTCCAATGGTCGGTGATCCGAGCACATGGACTCCTGAACTTTCTGAAATTGCAAAGGGAACTTCAGGTGTTCCAACAGGATACTGTATGTTGATACCAAAAGAGAAAAAGAGAGAAGATTAGATGAAAATAAACAAAACCATCACCAAGAAGTATCACGGGTATGATTATGTATCTATGCAGCAAAATTTAAAAAGTTACAAATCTTGAGATATAGCTTACTCTAACAAAAAATCAAAACCATACTAAACATGTTAAGCAATAGAATTCTCAGTGTCAAACCTGATAATTGCGGAACACAAATGGTTGAGCTGGCATCACACTAACCAAAGTTGATACAACAAAAACTTTGGGAACATTTTTCACAGCTGATTCTATTAACAGGTCTCCATCATCATCAGCACACATTTCTTTCAACAGTCTCTCGAACTGATCTGCACTGTGCTGCAAGAAAATATGTTAAAGTGTTTTGTTCCCACAGCATCTGTGTTTAACAAAACATGCAATACATATACAGATATTAAATGAGCACATCATCATATCCTTTTATATTAAAAAATAAGTTGAAAACACAAGCAACATTCTGCAGTTTCCTGAAGATGCGATTCTTTTTATGTTCTCTGGTAAAAAATATAGTCACACAAGAATCAATATCATTTACGAAGTAAAAAAACGCAAAAGTTACAAAAATGTAGAAAAAGATAACCCATACTTTAGATCCATGCACCACAACTCTAAAATTCTGAGATGAACTTTTGTAAAGCTGATCCAACTTCTCTCTCCAAGTTGCAGCTTCATTATCCTTTGGCACAGGTTCAGCAAAGACAAGTTTCCCTTGAGAAGCAAATTTGCAGAGCAGAATGTGAATAAAGTGAGCAGAAAATAAAACATACTGAAATACATATGCTTCTTATACACACCAAGATTTTTGTATATTTCTTCACATTGATCCAAGGCCATTAGCTTAATGCCAAGAGCAACAGCCAGCATTCCACCAGTTGATGTCCCACAGATTAGGTCAAACAACTCATGAATTCGCTTTCCAGTTCCCTTCTCAATTGCTTTAAGAATCTGCACAGTAGCCAGACCTTTCATTCCACCTCCATCCATTGAAAGTATACGCAGTCCTTGCTTTGCAACTGGTCGTCCTCTTATGGCACGCCTTAAATTTTCATTTTCTCCTGGATAGGCACAAAAGGGACAAACCCTTTAATAATGTTTGTCTAGACAATCTCAAGATCAGGTGAAAGAAAAATCCAAGATACAAACCAAGAATTGCTAAAGCACGAGCTGCTGCTTTATTCACATGTGGTTCAGATGAAACCGTCATGTGCAACAGAAGGTCCTGCAGACTTTCAGAGGTGACCAGAAGACGTCGATTTTCCAAGCAGAAGGCCAAATTTCCAACTGCTAATAAAGCTAACCTTTGCACCTGGTGAAAGATAAATCCAGTATTAAATTTCCTGCAGAATTTTACAAAAGCAACAAAAACCAGTTGTATATCACAAAAGAAAGAAGGGAGCTTGCCTCGGGATTTTTATGAGCACATAACAATTTTAATGATCTCAACATATCCTTTGTCAACATCTTCTGAGATACAGTGTCAGATGAAAATGCCAGGGTTGCCACAACTTGCAACACAGAAATTACTTCTTCCTGAGCAACAGATTTCAGTACCGATTCAATGGGTTGCAATATGTCACATTTCATCAACTGCATTGCCACAGAAACATCTGCAGCAAGATCGGATAGAGCAGAGCATGCTTGTTTAACCTGAAAGACTTGAAACGGTAAGAGGTGTGCAGATGAACAGACAAACAACCAAGGTTTCATTTGGGACAGCAAGGATCATCAACATACCACATGACAGTTGTCACTACTCATCATACTAATAAGCTGCCTCACTGCATTCAGATCTTTCCCAACAAATGCACGGTTTCCTTGGTCTTGCATTATCTTTGCCAGCGCAGATGCCAGCAAAAGATGATGGCATGAAGAAAATCTAAATATGAGAGAGAAGAAGGCACTAAGCCTGTGTCTAGATGCACCAAAATAAGAACTGTTCTCTGTCTGCAATTGCCACAGAAGAAAATTAACTAAACCAATTTAGAAGGCATCCAGGAAAAAAAAATCACAGTTGCCACATGACCACTACCTCTATCTGAACATTCACTGATCTCAAACTTTCATCAGCTTCAATCCTGATATTAGCAAGAGAAAGATGTCGTAGTTTGTGTAGAGGTAAAATTTCAGGAAGGAATTCCAAAGGGTTACCAAATAGCCTGAGAATTTGTAACTCAGCCATAGACCTGCCATTAAACTGGAGACAAACATTAGGCCCGAAGCAAATTGTAGTTTTTCAAGCTCTATCAAACAGGAAATATGCAGCTAAGTACACTAATTTGCTGATAAAATGACCTGAAATCAAGAAGAGGTCGGACAAGCTTATTGTGTTCCAATGACAATTCAACCAGTTCAACACACTGCCCCAGTTCTACTGCTCAGAATTCCAACCAAGATCACACAAAAGAATAAGTTAAATAAAAAAAATAACAGCAAAAAGATTTTTTTTTTTTTAAGAAATAAATAATACTGGGTGATGCATATTACAAAAAGATTCTTACCAGGAACTGAAACCAGCATGTTGTAATCAACAGCTAGAACTTTCAAATTCTTCAGCTCACCAAGCTCAGGTGGCAAAACTGAAAGCCTATTGTTATCAAGATAAAGTTTCTCAAGATTTGGCAATTGAATTATCACAGCAGGCAATGTCTGCAAATAAAAACCCAAGTCCAGTTACAAACAATATAAGCATGAAGCAAAAGCAACTTTATCTGTACAAAACACTTAGCTTTAAGCATTGAGCTTATAAGAGTAGCTATATCACTCATTTAATTTTACTCACATTGAATATTTTTAACTGAGATCAACAACTAACAAGTGAAAAGAAATTAATCCAAACACCCACCCACCTCCCCGAGCAACTTTTAACCCAAAATACCAATATAAAGTTCCAATTTTTACATGACACACCCAGACAAAAACATAAATTGCAAAACCCCTACATCAAAACCAGAAGACTCTAAATAAAGCAAACGGCATAATCTCTCTAAACTAAGCTTAACTGAGTAAATTTCATTTTCTAGCATTAACATTTCTAATAATGCAAAACCACATTTTCTCATCAATCAATGGAAGAACAATTCTTTAACCAAACTAGCAGGAAATGAAAAGAAATCCATCACGCATTCGCCTATCACAATTTTTTTCTTTCTTACAATCAAAATTCACTTCATAAATTAACAAAAAACAAACAGTAAAAAAAAACATCTGAATCCTCACCAACAATCCACAACCGCAAAGACTAAGCAAAGTAACAGTCTTCCAATGACGACCACCATCAGATCTAAACAACCGAGTCAATACACCAACTCCATCACTCTGTTGACCTGATCCGCTCTTACCTAGCAGCACCCCTCTCAATTCCTCTCTCTTCTTCTCCACCTTCATCTCCACCTCCACTCTTCCCTCCTCCTCGCCCGCAGCCTTCAAATCCACCGTCACACAATCCTGCGGAGCAGGCAACGCAACCATTAACTGCGACTGTAACCTCAACGCCACCTGATCCTCATCATCCACTGCATTCCAATCCAATTCAATTCTAAACCCTACCTGCTCCTCATCCTCCGCAGCGACCTCCGTCGCAATCTCCTGCGGAGAAGATGAAGGCGTTAATGTGGTGGAGGAGGAGGAGGAGACGGTGGATGAAGTGGAGGAGCGGTTGAGTTCCTCACCGAAATCTTCGGTCCCGTAGTTGAGTGTCAAGCGGAGGACCTCTGATGGACGTTTCCAGCTAAACATTGTTGTGATCTGATGTTGAATTGATCAGACGGTTAAGAGTTCCCGTGATCATGATCTAGATGCGAGTGACTGGCATTGTAGAATTATCGTGTAACAATGAAGTAAAGAAGAAGAGAGCTCTTGCTCTTCCTGTTATGGTAACAAAAAGTTTGTGCTTTTAATTTCCTTTTCGTTACCTGGCGTGCATAACTTGGCCAAGCGGCGCCGTTTTATTCATTGCCGACTCAACCAATTTTGGTTTTTTTTCAATCTATATAATAATAAAAATTAGAGTAGATCTGATAGAATCCACTGAATTTGATGAAATCAATTTTAAAATTCGTTTAAAATGAATTAGATAATTAAAATATGTGAATTAATAACCAGCGAATCTAAAACATTAGTGTGTTTAGGAAGTTCATTGCCTTAGAAGCAATCCTGTGATTTTTTTAAAATTAAAAATTTTATACAATAAAAAAATAGAGTTGTAACTAAGAGACGTGGTTGCGGTTGTTTTTTAAAGTATTTTTTATTTAGAAATACATCAAAATAATATTTTTTAAAAATTATTTTTGACATCGGCATACCAAAATGATTTAAAAACACCAAAAAATTTTCATTTAAAATTAAAAAAATATAAATTTTGAGCAAACAACAGTTATACCGCAGAAACAAACCCTAAATATGTTTAGTATTTGCGAGAAACACTTGACTCATTCCATTGCTTGACTCAAAAAATGAAAAGATTTTCTCGACTACTTAAATAAAATTGTTTTATGATTATATCAAAGAAGGTGGACATGCCAGAAATCTCATGGGAGCTTTAGTATATGAACATTAAATTAATCTTTTTAGTTGAGTTTTTGTTAAATCATTTACAATTTGTTTAAAACTTGTAAATTTAGGTTGGAAATTAGATGATTTTTTGTGTGTGATGGTATTGTTGCAAAGTGTTTTTTATAAAAATATCTTTTATTTTAAAAGGGTTTTTTATATTTTTGATATCAACATATTAAAATTTATTGAAAAACAATATCATTGAAAATTAATTTGAAATATTTTTTAAATGAATTTAAATACAGTTTTAAAGCATAAACAAAGTGTGTTAAAATTCTGTATCGAAATCATATATTAAAAATAAGGTACAAGAGATGTGGTTTGCTTAAAAGAAAATACAAATATCTTGTTTAGAAACACAGTTCCAAGCAAGTTTTATTTCTTAACTAATACATATATTTTTTCGAATTCAATCATAAATAGTGATTTAGAGAAAAAAATCACTTAAATTCTCAAATAAAAAATAAATACATAAGGGATAAAAATATATTTAATCGGAAGAACAAAAATAGAGATATAAAATAAATTTATAGTCTTTCAAAATAATAAATATTTATAATAATATTTTTTCTATCTTACTTTCTTCGTGTTTTATTTTCTCACAGAACTTCCATGAATAATATGAATCTAACATTGACCATTTTTTTTTTTTTTCTTTTTTGATAACCGGATGTCTGGACCAACTTGTATGCACCATAACTAAATCTCCGGGCTCACTGAATATCCTACAAGCCCAATAAATAGATAAAATATCACGGAGATAACAAGCATTCTTGATAAAACTTGAATCTAAAATGAGAAAAAAACAAGTTATCTTTCTAACCACCAGGCCACGACTTTCTAGGCAACATTGACCATTCTTTCCCCCCCCCCCTAAGGGGCTTTGTTTTTAGTCGAAATTAGCGATGACTATGAGGTCTACGTGACCGGGTCCATAATAATAATAATAATAATAAAGTGTATACAAGCAATGCCAATGACTTGTTCTGCAGTTGCAGCTGCCATCATGACAAAGTTTTTTTATTATTAACTTCGTGTTAAATTATATATATCTTGATTAATTTTATAAATCTTGAAATTAACAATTATTTCCGAATATTAATCGGAAATGCCATATCCAAGCCTTTGCAACGGAATCTTCAGCAAGTCTAAACAATATGCTACTGTCAAAGTCAAGCTTCCTTTGCTCATGAGAATCAAAAGTTGGAACAATTTGAGGAATCCATTGGTTCTGGGATTTGCAAATTGTTGACAAATCAAAATTGATGACAGAACAAATCATGGCAGCGCTAACATTGAAAAACTGCAGATGCATGAAACATTGTCGGCAGAAATCATCAGACAAACAAATTCTGGGATCTGCAAATTTGATACCAATGAGTGGCCATGGTTCTACCTGTGGAATTCCAAGAACGCATGAGAATCACAGGTTGGAACAGTTTGAGGAATCCATGGAGATGGCCATTGCAGAGGCTATAAAAAGGTCGATAGTCAATATTTTTCATAACACAATCAAAATTGATGACAGAACAAATCATAGCAGTGCTCATGTTGAAAAACAGCTGATGCATGAAACATTGTCGGCAGAAACTATCAGAGAAACAAATTCTGGGATCTGCAAATTTGATTCCAATGAGTGGCCATGGTTCTACTTGGGGAATTCCAAGAACACATGGAGCTGCAAATTCAGATCGATACATGTTCAACATACACGGATACGCCTACTTCCAATCTGAGAACACTGCTGGATGAGATGGGCTGACAAGGTGTCTGGAAAATTCAATATCAATGAGATCAGTACGGATAAAGTGTTTTGTAGCTCAAACCTCGTCAACAATTTCACTGGAATGGCTATGCATCCTACTACCAGGGGTACTTGTGCTCCACCAGTCTTTTTATTTAATTCCTTACTAGCTTTAAAAATGATATTGATTATCCTGGCATTCATTGTATAATTGTTTGATGATTAAACTTTATAATTTTATTTAGTTTGTTTTCACCAGAATTCCCCAGTTTATGAAAACAAATCATCATATCAAAAACATTTGTCAATTTATTTGTTTTCATTGTATTTTTTATTCGTGTTATTAAATTGGTCAAACTTATTAAACTTGGTCAAGTCATTGACTTGAGTATTAGATTATTTATTATTTATTTTTTTAGGAACACTTTCATATTTTAGTATTTTTTTTAAATCGAAAAAAAAAGTTGGAATGCATTATACCATAACCCATCAATCAAGTGAATAACTCAACAATATCATATCACGTATATTTATTTTTATTTTTATTTAAAAATATCTCAATAAGAGAGTAAAAAATTATATATAAAATTAATAATTATATTGTTGAAGGGTTTTTTAAAAGCAATTATTTAATTATATAATCTATTCCTATTAATTATATAATTAAACTACATACAAAATAATTGTACTATATTTAAAATAATATAAAAATGGTTCTCCAAAATAGTTTTTATCATTGGAACATACATCAACAAAAAAATTATATATATATTATTTAAAAAATTATTTTAAAGATTTGACTTTCCAAAATAGCTATTGTCATTGAGTTGTTGTGCTATTGTCATTTGAGTTGTTGTTACTATCGATGACTCGATGGTACTTTGCAGGTCAGGGAGTTGTCGACCCATGGACCCGCCGCCCACTGTCCCAATTTGGCCCGCCTCTCTTCCCATAATCCTTTCTGGTTATAAGCGTGTGTGTGTGTATGGGTATGAGGTATGTATTATTTGGGTATTGTTTATTAATTAATAAAAAATAAAATTGATGACATTTCAGCATTAATTTGACTCATCAAACTTAGAAAAGTGTCAATTGCTTCATTAATTGTCGTGAAGTGAGGAAATGAGATAATTGTCAGTCCATATATATATATATTACTCTAAAAGAGTGTTTGGAAAGTACGTGTCTTTTTTGGTGGAAAAAATGAATATATATTTTTATATTTTAAAAAATAAATTGTAAGCTGTCGAACACACACTTTATCAGGCTGGTGCCTTACCGCGCCCTGATCACTGGCATGGCTTGTTTTATGGTCCAACACTGTTCCCTTGCTTTCTGTGACATTTTGCAATTAATTGTTTTTTAAAATGTTTTCTTTTTAAATAATTTAAAATAAAAATATGTTTTTTAAAATTGCTTTCAAGACCCGTGTGAAACACCTTAAATTTTCTGCCAAAACATATTAGCTGCTCTGCCAACCTCCTATCCCAAGAGAATCAATGGATTCATTTTTCTTGAGAAACAAACAGCTTCAGGGGGCTAATTGCACCTGGCCAGCACAGTCTGCGCATTAATTGTACTTGGGGCGTAAATTTTGGCTGTTGAACTTCACCCACCGTCCAATAATGGTGCATGCTAAACATCATGGAATGAAATTTGTGGACTAGCTACTAGGGAAAATGTCATCACTACTTGTCAGCAAGGATAGCATCTAAGTCGTGTGAGCAATTAAAATGAGGATGGCGCATGGTATGCTTCTCCAGGCATCATCAGTACACAAATATCCTGTTGCCCTGTGGCAGGACCAATGTTTGTTTTGATGCTATATTATTTATGTTTATATATATACCTAAATGTATTAACTCAACAAAAAAAAAAGTTAAAATTCAAAAATAAAATTATTTAATTTAAATTTCAAATATAAATAAAAAATAAGAGTTGAACTAATATAACTTAACCGACCTGATATGTTCAAAGATAACATGAAAACATTGATAAAAATATAGGTTAACTAAAAAAATCAAGTTAACATCATAAAAAAATATTGAAACGATAATATATTGAATCAACTCGGGTCAACCTACGCTAACTTTTCAAATGTGTGACCTGCGTTATAAGACCATGATAACCTTAAATAAAATCAAATTATAAAGTTCAATCATAATAAACTTGTTGTTGAATAATAAAATTGAGAAAAAAATATTCTAAAAAAACACAATAAAATGATTTTTCTGAACAAAATTATGAACTTGTATAATATGATGAGAATGTCATCATCAATCTCGCAACATTGTTATATTATCTGATTGCTCTAAAATTTTAACATGATATATAAATATAGCAAGAGACTCATCGTAATATTTTATCTCAATATAACAGTTGGATTAAAATATACGATTAATATTATAAATTTATTAATTATTTAAAAAAATATTATTTAACTGAAATGAAATGATTTTAGTTAACTTAAATAGTATTTGCCCGATAAAACCTGTTTAATTTAATAATTTTTTCAATAACTTTATTAATCCAACCAAATCTAATTTAAATAATAATAATAGTGACTGTATTGATATGAAAAAGCTAGATTAATTGTGTAAAATAGCTACCATTAAATGAGAAACACAACATCGTAAATATTTTTCAAGGACATTGTATTATGAAAAATAAAAGGAAAAGTGAAAATGCTGGACAGATTAGTAGAAAACGGAATGCATATTCATTAATATTTCAAAACAAAAACCAACACATCCATCTCATATATTTCATTTCCAATGCATAAAAGCAATAAATTTGCAGCAAAACCTGCATGCAATTAGTTTTCCATAAGCATGAAATTACCGCAAACCAATTCATCGATCACCTCGACAATATCACAGCTTTTAGAGGATTCTTCATCACAACAGTAAAAGCGAAAGTCTCAGTCGGGTCGGGCGGGGCGGTCGGGCAAGGCAACCACTTGAAAGCATGAACCATCCGAGCAAGGAACATATTAACATGCAGTACACCAAGACTCCACGCCGGACAGATCCTTCGTCCGGCACCAAAAGGCATCATCTTCACCCGGCGAGTCCCGGTCATATCCACACCAACCCCATCACCCTCCAGGAACCTCTCGGGTACAAACTCACCTGGGTCCTTCCACATATCCGGATCTTCAGTTAGCCATGCAGTGTAGAACTCCACATTAACGTCAGCTGGAATGGTGTATCCAGCAAGCTGAGTCTCTTTCGTGGCAGCATGAGATAACAAAAAATGGCTCGGTGGGTGACGCCTGAAAGTTTCTTTAACTATTGCACCAAGATAAGGCATTTTTTCAGTATCCTCTTCTTTGACCACCCCATGTTTCCCTACACATCCAATAATTTCTTGGTAAAGCTTCTCTTGGATTTCTTGATTTTGCACCAGGTGAAGAAGAGCCCATTCAATCGTTGTTGCACTAGTATCAGTACCGGCACTGATCACCTCGGAGCATAATGTCACGAATTCCTCCTCACCTAAGGGGCCTCTATTTTCTGGTTTCATGTCAAACAGAGAGTCTATATAGGCTGCACCAACTGGACTCACCATTTCCGAATCAGGGTTCTCACCTTTCTCCACAAAGGCCCTCCTGTTTCTGATCAGTGGAACCAAACACTCCATTTGTTTCTTTCTCAATTCTTTGGCTTCTTTCATTTTGTTGCGAAATAAAGGAGCTAGAATTGGCAAGAAATCTGGAAGCTTTGGTGTTGTCATTAGCATCACCTCTTTTAATATACCTTCAATGTTCTTGATTCGCTCTTCAGAGATTCTTGCACCGAAGCACAGACATATTAAGATGCTACATATAGTGAGCCTACAGTTGCTCATCACCTCAACGAACCCATTTTCAAGGGACTCCCTTTTTATTCTTTTCATGTGGTTCTCTGAAGCATATTGTCGAACCCAGCTACATTGCTTGATTCTCACAGGGTTTACAAACTGTGTGACGAAGTTCTTGCGTAGAGATCTCCAAAGAGGGCCATATTCAGCAGAATTGATAGCAGATTTGCCAACGCTGAAAATGAGCCTGATCGGCGAGTCAGCCGGCCGGCTTGCAAATGTAGGGCCTCCCTGAACTAGGGCTTCGTGGATGAGCTCAGAGCTAGTGACAATAACAAGAGTACGTTGACCCATTTGCATGGTGAAGATTTTGCCATATTTTACACGTAAATCACGTACAATATAGATGAATGGACGGCGTTGGAGGATGGTTTGGAACAAGTTGCCCACAAGAGGCCAACCTGGAGGCCCCGGAGGAAGATTTTTTGACCCGCTGCCGGTGACGGACCAATATCGCCACCATAGGCGGGCAAAGATAAGGCAAATACAAAGAATAAGGAGATCTATCAAGTCCATTGTTGAGGAGAAAAATTAGAGAGTACTGAGCTGGGAAGGACATGAACAGAGTTATATAGAACAAGAGGAGTAATGTAAATGAGTTCCATCGACCAACTGGCCGGTGAATTATTATTGTTTGATCAGAAATATTTACTGTGAGGTACGAATGCTCTCTCTCTCTATCTAGATATATATATATAGAGAGAGAGAGAGATATAGATATAGATATATAGGATGCTTTTTCAAGAGCTTAGGGACTTGGAGTCATAAATATGTTTTGAGATATATAGTCAAAGAAACTGACTGCTAATGGAAACTGGGCTGGTAGAGTAGTTCCTTTCATTTAAGTGTTGAACTCATTTTACCAGATGTCTGTTCATATTTCGTTGTACTTCAATACTTGGAATTCTAGGGTTCCAGTAGCTGGGACCTCATAAATATGGCTGGTACACTCTAATGCATCACACTCAAAGCTCAAAATACTTCGAGCCCCTAAGAGGATCGATAATCTAATATCAAAGAGATGGGGTTATATTTGTCGTTTAACACTAAATAGCATTCCTAATTATGAAATATATATATATATATATATATATATATATATATATATATATATATAGGATGCTATTTCAAGAGCTAAGGGGCTTGGAGTCATGATAAATATGTTTTGAGATACAGTGAAAGAAACTGACTGCTAATGGAAACTGAGTTTGTAGAGTGGTTCCTTTCATTTAAGTGTTGAACTCATTTTACCATCTGTGTCTGTTCATATTTCCATAAATTACTTGGAATTCTAGGGTTCCAGTAGCTGGGACTTCACAAATATGGCTGGTACGTACACACTAATGCATCACACTCAAATTAAGCTCAAATACTTCGAGCCCCTAAGAGGATAACCTAATATTGAAGAGATGGAGTTATATCTGTCGTTTAACACTAAATGGTAATCCTAATTATGAAATGCATCGTTACAGTGGTAGCCACCCTCGCCGCCCCTTCAAGCTGAATTAGCTAGGTGATCATACGAAGCTTGAAACATAAATAAGTAAAGGCAAAGTGATGAGGTAGTGGCTTAGTAATGACTTCAATCAACCATTTGGTCTTTGGAGCATATGAAATGAATCTAATTTTTTTTCTTGGCCACTTAATCATGAACAAAGTTATAAATATTCCAACATGCTTTTCATGAACATGCAAAATTAGATTAGTATCACCCAAGTTGTCGCATTAAATAGAAGCGACAAAACTAGGAGAGAAACATAAATCTAATAAAAGAGAGTGAAGCCAGCAATTTGTTTACAGCATAACATATATTAAATTCCACAATATTCCACATATCTGATCAAAATCTAATTGTTCTCCCATTTCCCGATCTGAAATTGATTCCTACCTTCAAAGCCTTTAAAAATCATATGTATTGGTTATCACTATATTGATTTCATGCCACAATGATGAGATAGTTATTAAATAATTTGGAAGGCTATTTTAAAAAATAATATGATTTATCTTTCTAACGGTTAGAGAATAATATAAATTATATTCTAGGGTCTCACCTAACAACTTAACCTTTTAGTAAGATGGTTCGTTAACACGATATCAGAGACTTGTTAACCTAACGATCACAAGTTCAAATCTCACCATTCTCATTCTATTTGATAAAAATCAAGCACCAGATAATATGAACATGTGCAAGTTTTAAAGCTCAAAGGGTTTTCACTTGAGAAAATGTGTTAGAGAATAATATAAATCATATTCTAGAGTCTCACCTAACAGCTTAAGCTTTTAGTTGAGATGGTTTCTTAACATTAATAATCTCTTTCTAATCTCTATTAGATTGATCTTTTATCCTTAATTGCTATTTAAAAAGCAGTGAGACCAAAATCATTGTACAGTCTCATCTTATCTATTGCACCAACCCACAAAAACCTTATTTGAAGTTTCATCATCATTCTCATTACCATTTTGGCATAAGAAAAATAGATAATAGCAAAAAGGTGAAATGGTAAAGACAAATTTTAAAAGGAAAATTTCTCCTGCCATTGAGAAATGATATGGGAAATGAATGGTTTCCAGATTGAAATTCTTTTCGGGTTAGCACCTAAAAGTAAGCCTAGGTGTTTGGAAGGAAGATAATCCCATCTACAAAACAATGTCAATTAGTCATTCCTGGAGCAAAATCATCATCCGATTAAGTTTATTCTCACCAAAGAGCTTTTGTGAAAGTTTATTTACAAAGTCGAAGCAAGCTCAAGCCATCTTACAATTCTCTTTGCATTAATTAAATCAATGAAATCATTTTGAATAAATATCAAAATCTCATCCACGTGCTGAAACTAGGTTATAAAATCTTCAGAGCTCAATATCCCCGAAGTAATTTGAAATTGAAAGCACTAATGTCACTCACTTATAGCCTATGTTTTAAAAAAACTTCAAAATCTTCATTCTTCTGTTATGATACTATTTTATTTATTTATTTATTCCATATCGAATATGTTTGCTATATGTATCATCCCAATTTCTTTTCCCTCTTCAATTTCATTCCATAGTTAATAAAAAAAAACTAAAAACAAAGATCATGATCCAAAACCAATATCAAAGAACCAAAAATATATTTTAATATTAAAAAAATCATTGACAATGATACAATTTTTAAAATAAATTAAGATAATATATTAGATTGACTCGGCTTAACATGAATTAACATTCTAAATTCATGATCCGGGTTATTAGACCATAATACCTGCAAACAAAACAAATAAAAACAAATCATGAAACTCAATTGTAACAAATATATTATAGAAAATCTAATTAAAAAAAACAAAAAATAACCTTTTAAACAGAATTATAAAAATATTATTAACAATCTCGTGGCACATTCTAAAATCCGATTACCTTAGTTGACAGATACATATAGCTGTACACCCAAAACAAATTAATTAGTTAAGAAAAACTGAGAATTGTGAAATTCAGACAAAACAGGGGTTGAATATTTATTGGTCGGCTTACCTGTGCAGACTGCAGACACCGTAGGAGTGGCATTTTTCAAAGTTACGTGTGACTTGACAGTAGCAGTGATTTTACATTTCGTTTTAAATTTATTTTAAAAAAAATATTTTAAATTAATTTTTTAAATATTTTTAGATTATTTTCATGTTATAATAAGACTAATATGAAAAATAATTAAAAAAATATATTTTTAATTTATTTTTGAATAAAAAGCACTACCATAAATAACATTAAATACACTTCCAAAGAGTCACAATGGTATTATGTGTTGACTGATAATACATATTTAAAAAATAAATAAATAAAAATTAAAAATAATATTAACCATGCTACCATTTGGTGATAAATGAGATGGCTGCCATCCAAGGACATGCAATCTGAGTATTAGATTAGAAGCTGATTGGATGACTCTAATTCCGACCAGGCGAGCCTAGATGAGATGGCTGGGGGGGTCTCCACAAGGAGGCTGCCATCACTATTCCATCTATTATTTTTGTACAATCCAGGAGTACATACAGTATACAGCAAGGTACTGATTATTTGATATTTTCTCTTTTTTTTTAATATTTATCAAAATAATTTATTTCATGAAAAATATGTACTTAAATGATGGGTTTAGAACTCCAGAACAGACTAATAGGAGAAATTGTAGAGCTAATAATTATTGTGTGTTTGCTGGGATAGTTGTTGAAATTATTTTTTATTTATAAATTCATTAAAATGAGGTTTTTTTATTTTAAAAAAATTGTTTTTGAAATTATTATATGAAAATATATAAAAACACCAAAAAATTTAATCTAAAATAATATTTTTTTTCAAAAACACTTTTGAAATGCAGTGTCAAACACCCAGACTTTACATCAATATTATTTCATGGGTTTTTGAAACTCCTTTCGGACAATAATGTATGTGACTGTTTGAGATTGTGAGTATGTTTAAAAATTATTTAAAAACACTAAAATATTTAATTTTAAATAAAAATTAAAATTAAATTTTTTTATTTTAAAAAAAAACACTTTTAAAATACAAAGTCAAACACACTGATGAAAGGCGGTTTGGACGGTGGCAATAAAGGTTGGCGGTAGTTGGAAGAATTGAAATAGCAAAATATCATTTGGAAGATATTTTAGAAGATTTTAGATGTTAAAAGTACTTTCCAACAGGTGTTTGGATAAAAAACAGCCACGTCAATAATTGTACTATAAAATATGTCAAAAAAACAAATACAGGAAAATCACAGGTTTTGCTGTAAAGTTTTTACCTGAAACAAACCCACCAATATTTTTGGTTTCCCCAACTACAAAATAAATGCTAACCCCCCCCCCCCCCCTCCCCCCCCATGTGTCACCAATTCTGGCTTCCCAGATATACAATAAATGCTGCTTCACCATTGCCAGAAAGGTTGTCCATGGAGCCAACACTCCAGTACCTAGTGTTTTTTTGGGATAGCTGTTATTGTAATTTTTTAAAATGTTTTTTGTGTTGAAATATTTCACAATGATATTTTTTTATTTTTTAAAAATAATTTTTGACATCAGCATTTTAAAATGATCTAAAAACACAAAAATATATTCATTTAAAATAAAAAAAAATGAATTTCTTGGAAATGCAATTTCAAAAGTTGTCCGAAACAACTTTTTAATTTCTATTTCTTGGCCATTTCGTCCCCATGTCCACCGGTTGTTTTTTTCCCATTTTAATTCTTCTACTTAAATAATCCGCTATATGTTTGCTTATTCTACGAAGATGTCATTAAAATAAAATAGACATGGAAGATGTCATTAAAATCACTTCGACACCGTTTAATTATCATGGTTCTGCATGATTGATAACACTCCTGTAGTAATCTCAAGACGTTAACGCATTGCTAAGCTAGTAGCTAGCTAGTGGTGGGCTTTACTTTGATTCTTTTCATTACCCTTTTGACGGCTGTTGCCACCAAGAAACAATTCCTTATGCCATGCCCTGCTCCTTTTGTCTCCGAATTAGGGTTGATAATTTCGTTTTGTTTCACTTGAAACGGACAAAATATTTTTTATTAATTAAAAAATAAAATAAAATAATGCAGTTTTTATTTTGCTTAAAATTTTGGTCTTCTGGAAATTTCACTCAAATTCTGGTCGGAATGTTCTGGTTCCATTTTGGCCAAATAATATTTTTTTAAATAATAAATAATTTTACAATATTAATCATATCTCTTAATTCAACCATTAAATTGAGATGAAATTTTACGACGAGTCTTAAAATTTCATAACAATCAGAGAATGTAATGACCTTACGAGATTAATGATGATATTCTTGTAATATTATACATGTTCATAATTTTGTTTAGAAAAATCATCTTAGTATGTTTTTTTTAGATTAAATTGCACAATTCTAAATATTCATAACTAGTTTATGTAAAACAATTTTTTTCTCTATAAAAAATAAAGGACATGCCTTGTCATTGTAGGAACTCTATACTTTATATATTAACTTGACTTCAAAGCGATGTTGTCAAGTCCGAGATTCTGTTTGATATTCTATTTTAAAAATGTTTTTGAAAAAAAATAATTTTTTTTAAATTAAATATTTTTGATATTTTTAGATCATTTTCATGTGCTGATATTAAAAATATTTAAAAAAAAATATCATTTTGATATATTTATAAAAAAAATCAAGTTTTACTCCCAACCACAATATTATACGTGGAAATCATCTCATCTGATGCAGTTGTCAAGATATCTATCAATGGGCTGCCGTTGCACTCTCCAATTCCGAGTGAAAAAATAAGACTGGTACAGTTGAAAACAAGGGAGACAAGACATTAATTGAAAGAAAGCATTCTGACTTCATCCAAGAATCCACCTCAGTTTCTTTTCTTTTTTTTTTTGTTATTTTTATTTTTAGTTTGGATAAATTTAGAGAATAACCAAAAATGAATTATGAAAAATATTAGAAGGCTAAAGCCTGTAGAAAAAATCCTTCCGATTCCCTCATATCCTTTTCAAGATAGAACTTTCCACCATTAGTTTCCTAATCAGATTAGGAAATCAATCTTATCCTTTCATTTGAGATTTAACTAGTTGGGTAGCCCGCGCGTTGCGCCGGGCTTTTTATATGTAGCAAACTGATTATTTATATGGTAAGCAAAGAATTTTTTAGTTGATAAATAGAGAATTATAAATTTTAAATAATGCTATAATATTTTTTTATGTATTGAATTAGTTGATTATTGTTATAAGCTTAAATACTCAGATAATAATTCAATTGCGAAATTTAAAAATTATCAGCGATAAAATTTATGAAAGATCAGCTAATTGTAATTTGAGTATTGCAAGACCATAATTGATTAATTATTTAGTATGTACTAATTGTTTTGATGGTTATTTAATTGGTTGATGTAAATCTGTAATCAATAAAATAAATGAAAGATGATTTTTTGTTGTCTTGAACTGAATGTGTTGATGGTTAAATATTTTTTAACAGTTACTAAGCATTTAACTGGTTGATAGCAATATTGGAATCGCTGAAATCTATTAAAGATAGATTATTTTTTGTTTGCATTGATTTGGTTGGTTGTTAACATTATTTTACTGGCTTGGAGAATAATTTAGTTACAGTTTGGATTTGAATTGTGTGTTGATTTAATTAACTCATAGATTGCAAAATTGCAATCTTTTGATTATTTGAAGAAAATCGCGATGCGGCGGGTTTTTTTTATCTATGTTAAAAATTGATTGCTTTCATATGCACTGTATTTTATTATTTTGATATTTAGTTAGTATAATTATATTTAAGAATATTGATATGAATTTTTTTTCTTCAAAAAATCCAAACTCATTTTCCCTCTCTCTCAATATATTTTTAGGCGATAATATTCAATAAATATCAGATATATTAGAAATAAAAATATTGTGATTTGTTTTTAAAACATAAACTTAATTTTTTTGTGTGCTATAATTATTTATTTGCCGTCTAAAAAGAACAGTCTAATGAAAACGGGAAGTGACTTGTATATTTTTTAATTTGACTTGCAGATATTGCAGGTAAATTTGTCAAAAAAAAAATTCAGATGTTTTGTTTTCCTAGTAATATTAGATCTAAAATATTAAAAATAAAAATATTGGAAATTCTTGTAAAGAAATCAACTTAAATAAAAGAGCACAAAATTAAATTTTGAAGCCAATATTTTTTTTATATAAGATTTATTAATCATATTATTACATTAAATATATTTAAGAAAACATGATATGAATTTCTGTCGTTAAAAAAATCCTAAGTCATTTTTCCTCTCTCTCAATATATTTTTAGGCGATAATATTTAATAAATATTCAAACATATAATTAGTTTTACATATTTTCATTTGACATAAATATACAAATATATAATTAATTTGACATAATTTCCATAATATATTTTATTTAAAGGATAATCTTAGGCTATTTTGTTCTCTCTCTATATATTTCTAGGCGATAATATTCAATAAATATTAGAACATATAATTGGTCTAACATATTTTAATTTGATATAAATACACAAATATATAATTAAAAAGTCAAAATACTGTAAATTTATTTCAAGAAATAAACTTAAGTCATTTTTAAGAAAACATGATATGAATTTATGTTCTTAAAAAAATCCTAAGTCATTTTTCCTCTCTCTCAATATATTTTTAGGCGATAATATTGAATAAATGTTCAAACATATAGTTAGTTTTACATATTTTCATTTGACATAAATATACAAATATATAATTAATTTGACATAATTTCCATAATATATTTAATTTAAAGGATAATCTTAGGTTATTTTGTTCTCTCCCTATATATTCTTAGGCGATAATATTCAATAAATATTAGAACATATAATTGGTTTAACATATTTTAATTTGATATAAATACATAAATATATAATTAAAAAGTCAAAACACTGCAAATTTATTTCAAGAAATAAACTTAAACAAAAGAACACAAAATTTATTTTTGAAGCCAATATATATTTTTTATTTTATAAGATTTATTCATCTTATTATTATATTAAATGTATTTAAGAATACTGATATGAATTTCTGTCCTTAAAAAAATCCTAGGTCATTTTTCCTCTCCCTCTATATAATTTTCTTGAGTTCCATTTTCTCCCTAGCAATATTAGATCTGACAAATTAAAAATAAAAATATTTACATTTTTTTCCAGAAATGAACTTAATTTTTTTACATGCTATGATGACTTATTTCTCGTTTAAAAAGAACATGAATCGAAACGGGAAGTGACCCGTATATTTTTTAATTGTAGATAACCTAAGTAAATTTGTAATTTTTTTTTAGTTTAATTTCCCCCTGGTAATATTATATTTAAAATATTAAAAATGAAAATATTGCAAATTTGTTTTTAAGAAATAAACCTAAACAAAAGAGCACCAAATTTAAATTCAAAGGCAATATTTTTTTTATAAGATTTATTAATTATATTATTATATTAAATGTATTTAAGAATATTGATATGAATTTTTTTTTAAGGAAAAAATCCTAGGTCATCTTTTTCCTCTCTCTATATATTTATAGGCGACAATATTCAACAATTTTTTTTTTATGTTATTTGAATAATTTTTTTTATATTATTATATAAAATGTATTTAAGAATACTGATATTAAGTTTTTTTTATTAAAAAAATCCTAGGTCATGTTTTCGTCTCCCTATATATACTCCTATGCGATAATATTCAATAAATATTAGAACATATAATTAATGATAGACTAAAAATATTCAAGGAACTTTAACAAAAGATAAAACAAAAAAATAAAATAAAAATAAAAATTAGCATTGCTATTATTATTATTATTATTATTATTGTTAGCATTTAAAAAATATTTGTGATGAAAAAATATTATTATTATTATTATTATTAATTATATTATTATATTATAATTAATTTAAAATGAAGGATTAATTTGACAACAATTAATACTTTTGTACCAAAAATATTCAAAGATTTAAAAGGAAAAAAATTTAAAAGAAGAGGGATTGAAATTAAAGTGCAATATATAATGAATTTGAAATGAGGGACAAAATTGAAAACAATATAACCTGCTGCACTAAACAAATTAAGGGATCTAATAGAAAATCGAAAAATTCAAAGAAGAAGGACTGACATGCAAATTGCATATATATCAATTTGAATTAAAGGACGAAATTGACAGAAATCGAAAGTTCTATTACAGAAATCAAACAAAAGCCAAGGGACTGAAATGCATCAACAATAAATCGGGGGGACTGAAGTTGAATCCAGCACTGAGGAGAGAGAAAAGTGCACATAAACGTTCAACCGACTATATGAGCCTATACGTCGATCATACCACCACACGCGCCGCTCCATGAGATTCAGGGAAGAGTTGCGAATCGTTATACCCGGCGGAGGAAAATTTTTGACCGCCGTATGAAGCCGCACGCGCCGTCTTAATCGATCGAGGTCATGAAACGCGTCGACGCGCCCGTACGGCCTGCTGACAGCGCTGATGCAAGGGCACAGTAACTTAGTGGTCAATTACTAAACCACCCCTGAGGCTAAATCATGAATTTTTGTCTTATCGGGGGCTACAGATGTAATAACACATTTTAAAAAATATTAAAAAAAAGGTTCCGGCGAACCGGACCGGACCGGTCCGTACGTGTGCAATTACAACTGTAGCCCTCAGCCGAAAACGTGTTTTTGTCTTATTATCGGGGGTCCGAACGTCATTACACTGTTCACATCAGGAAAAAACAAAAAAAATAGGGTGGACGAACTCGCGCGACACACGGATGAAAAAGCTCGCGTCCACAGTAATATGTGAGTGTGTGCACAATGATTTTTACTGTTCCTTTCTTCATTTTGTTTTAGTTATTAGTTAATGTTCCCTGATATACAAAATAACTCCTATAGAATATGAAATTGACACGTGTTGAAGGGAAATGCATACTTAATAATATATATATATATATATATATATATATATATTAATTATGAATTATGCACACACCCACCAATGAAAATAATTCCCTAGTATGTAGCGAGGTAATAATAGTGGAAAAAGAAGAAATAAAAAAGAATAAGTTAAAAAACACAGTGACATGTCATTTATTCATACGAAATTATAGACAGAAGAGACTCGTCGGTGAAAAATCTATTCATAAATTCAGATTATCATCACTACAAATGCAGTCCTCCCCACACCTAGTCTGCCAGGATCCTTGTTTTGATACATTTTTTTGTTAATAATTTCTCACATCAAGTAAACAAAACTATCTATTTTTGTTTTAAATTATTTTTAAATTGTTTGTTTTTTGGTATTAATGTATAATTTATATATGTATTTAACATTTGGGGTGTGTTTAAGGTTGAGGTTCATTTCTATTAAAAAATATTTTTCATTCCTTAATGTATAGCCGTTTCGTTTCTATTTAGAGCCTGTTTGTTTCGGCATTTCAATCGCTGTTTGTTTAATTTTTTTTATTTTAAATAAAAAATATTTAGTGTTTTTAAATCATTTTAATGTGCTGATGTCAAAAATAATTTTAAAAAAATAAAAAAAATATCATTTTGATATATTTTTAAATGAAAAATATTTTAAAAAATAACCATAACCATTCTCCCAAACAGGCTTTTTTAGGTGGATAGGTCCGGATAATTCTTTTCAAATCAATTAATGAAATTTACAAACGAATTGATAATTGCTGATACCTGCTATTTTTTTTTTATTTAATTAATGTAGCATTGGCTCTTCTTTTTTTTCCCGATGGAGTAAAAGTAATTATGTCATGCAAGCTGGCGTGGAGGCCATTTAATGTTTTCAAACTCTATATTTATTTTGCAGCCACTTTTCATGTGCAGACTGCAACGCAAATGATCTAGCGTTTCAAAACAATAAATGGGCTCTATGCCAGCTAGCTCGCATGATATAATTGCTCTTACTCCATAAGAAATTAATTAAATTAATAGTTTATAATACGTAATTAATTCGTCATTGTCATGTTTCATGGTCGAAGACTTTTGAATCTTAACTACATGTGCAGGTGTGAAATCTTCTAGAAGTTCAAAGGAAATTTTAAGAATAGACTCGCGAATAAAACTGTTTTGTTCAGACAGTTTTCATCAGTTTTGCTTTGGTCTTTTTAATTTTCATATAACCAGGATAATTTTATCCTTGTTTTCTATCTCCTTAAGTAGTCAGCTACATTCTAGACACTACTCTATGTTAGCGTGTACCAGAAATATTTTTTATTTTATTTTTAATATCAATATATCAAAACAATAAAAAATACTAAAAAATTATCAATTTAATTTTTTTAAAAGATATACTTTTAAAACACACTAAAATAAAATTTTAAGGTTGCAGCAAAGGTTGTCAACACCGTTTTAGTTGCCGTTTCGTTTTTTATATTGGTACGAAACGTTTCGATTTCGGAGCGTTTCAGTGTGCCGTTTCGTTATTGTACTATTCATATATAATTAATTAATTATATATATGAAAAAACTTAAAAAGCAAAAAAATTAAATATAATTTTATTTTTTATAAAATCAAAATTGATAACAATTTTATTTTTTTCTAATATATATTTTTTATTTTTGCATTTTCAATATATCTCATAAACAATATATATATTCAATGGTCACATCACTAACACTGTGATGTGACCAACAACACATCTCCGGTGGGAAATTAATTTTTCCCGGACCGAAACAGCATACCCAGAGTAATTCCGGGGTGTTTTGATCGGTATTTTTAGTACAGAATGATATTTAAAACAAGACAAAAATAACACCGTTTTGTTTTGTTTTTTACCTAATACAAAATGTTTTGGCCGAAAAAAAATAGTATCAATAAGCCTGGTTGCAGCAAGGGGTAAGAGTTTATGTTCATCCTTATTTCATTAATTAGTCTGCTCATTAATTTAAAATCTTAAGAAAGACAGCAGCAATTTAAGAGAAAAAAGAGTATTAATTTATCCCACACGAATTTAATTTTAATGCCAATCTCACACAAAGAAAAACTACTTTTAGAAATCATTCATAAGAAGTTAATTTGAAGATTGTTTTTATGGCGAATGAATTCGCTTATTCAATGCATTGTCACGCCACAAGCCCCGGAGAAGGCGGTTAATATGCAAGTGAATAGTCTTAGTAGCCACCAGTCTTACGGGTAGAACAATGAAATGAGTTTCTTGCCGTTAAGAGTTTTGTATATCACTATTTCTGATGGCTATATCGACAAAAAAATTAGTAAATATCGCTATTATTGATTAATGACTATACCGACATAATATTAATGACGGAATTATCGACAGAATATATCGATGATAGATACCAATAAAATTAACAATAAAAATTTAACCATGAAATCACTAATGATATATTTTGATGGCTTCGCCCATGGAATATTCTAAAGAAATTACAAAAAACCTTTCCGTCTATATATTTATATTCACAGTTGGTATTTTTATCCGTACATTCATTTTCATTGGAATCGTCAATTAAAAAGATATTACTAACGAGAGTTTTATCGATAGAAGGTTTTCATCGGTGTAATTATGGAGAAAACAATTATCAACAGGAAATATATTAAATTACCATTAAAGATTAATATCGATAAAATAGTTAATTCTGATACTAAAACAAAAGGGCAGTGTTGTATCTCTATCCCACGCTGACACACTCAACATGGTAGATACAAGCCACCTACCTTTACTCGCAGCTGTCCAGTTCACAATGAATACTTACTTTCATTTCAAGCGACAAGTCGTTTTCTCAAATACACTTAGCACCGCTAGCCACAAGCAAGATAAATAAAATTCTACACAATGTTTTTCTATAGCTTTTCCCGTGATATACTTTTAACTCATTGCATTAATGTCGGTGGTTAGGCCAGACATTCATTTCTCCCATGCATTATCAATTTCTCTTTATAATCACTCGTGACCTGTGCTTTGCATTACTCACATCCTTCTCGACGTACCCTAATTATGGAGTTGATAGATCTTCTTATTCTTGGTCTAACGCTCTTTTTTCTAGCTATATGGTGGCGGAGGTTCATTGTCACCAACGGCGGCGGGGCCAAGAACTTGCCACCAGGACCACCAGGTTGGCCTCTTGTTGGCAACTTGTTTCAAGTAATACTTGAACGTCGTCATTTCATCTTTATCATACGTGATTTACGTAAGAGATATGGTCCAATCTTCACCATGCAAATGGGCCAACGAACTCTTGTTATAGTCACTAGCCCTGATCTAATCCATGAAGCCCTTGTTCAAAAAGGTTCTGTCTTTGCTAGTCGGCCACCGGACTCACCGATCCGGCTTGTGTTCAGTGTCGGGAAATGCGCCATCAACTCGGCCGAATATGGACCGCTTTGGCGGACACTTCGTCGGAACTTTGTCACGGAGTTGATTAGCCCGGTCAGGATAAAACAGTGTAGTTGGATACGAGAATGGGCGTTGGAGAGTCACATGAAGAGGCTCAAAAGTGAAGCTTTAGAAAACGGGTATGTAGATGTAATGGATGTTTGCAGATTCACTGTTTGTAGCATTCTTGTATTTCTCTGCTTCGGAGCAAAAATACCTGACGATTGGATTCATGACATAGATGATGTGACGAAAGATGTCATGCTAATATCAATACCACAGCTTCCTGATTATTTGCCTATTCTAACTCCCTTGTTTCGCAAGCAAATGAAGAGGGCAAAGGATTTAAGAAAGGCTCAAATGGAGTGCTTGGTTCCTCTGATAAGGAACAGAAGAGCATTTGTAGAGAAAGGTGAAAACCCTAAATTAGAAATGCTGAGTCCAGTTGGTGCAGCCTATGTTGACTCACTTTTTACTCTCAACGCACCAGGGAGGGGTGTTTTAGGAGAAGAAGAGCTTGTTACAATTTGTTCAGAGTTGTTTGTTGCTGGAATTGATACAAGCACTAGTGTGCTGCAATGGGTTTTTCTTGAATTAGTCCTCAACCAAGACATTCAAGAAAATTTGTACCGGGAAATTGTTGAATCTGTGGGCAAAGATGGAGTGATCAGAGAAGAAGATGTGGAGACAATGAGCTATCTTAACGCAGTGGTTAAAGAAACCCTGAGAGTACATTCTCCGGCGCATTTCACGCTATCACACGCCACGACGGAGGAGACGGAGCTTGGCGGGTACAAGATTCCGAGCAATGTGAATGTTGAGTTCTACATTGAATGGATGACTGAGGATCCGGATTTGTGGAAGGATCCGGGTATATTTCGGCCCGAGAGGTTCATAGATGGTGATGGTGTCAGCGTCGACATGACCGGAACGAAGGGCAAGGTGAAGATGCTGCCATTTGGAGCCGGGAGGAGGACTTGCCCGGGATTGGCTCTTGGTTTGTTGCATGTGAATATAATGCTGGCTAGAATGGTTCAAGCTTTCATGTGGCTACCCGCGCCCAATGCCCCACCGGACCCGGCAGAGGCTTTCGCTTTCACGGTAATCATGAAGAACCCTCTAAAAGCAGTCATATTGCCTAGGTGAAGAAAATAAATGAATATTAATTGGTTAAGGTATGTAATTAAGTGATTCTAAATTTGTGTGGGAGTTGTTGAGATTTTTATTATATATATGTACTTTTGTAATAAAAACAAGGTCCTTAGTTAATTTTATATAGTGTGCATGGCAGTTAGCTAGAGAGATTAGGCACACGAATGAAAACGATGGATCCATTGTTAATTAGGGGCTATATATGGTGTCCTAAATTTTAATATGATTTGTATTAAATAGGGTGATAAATCATCACTCCAAGTCTTATCTATGTTTTTTTCCGTTTAACCTACCGACCCTATAAATTAAAAAAGTAGTAAACCATGTTCAAAATAGTCAATTTATGCAGACTTTCTATGGAGTATAAGTTTTCAATAAAATATAGGAATTTAAATTGATATAAATTTATCTATTTAATAAGTTTCAACGAAATCATCAACATAAAATTATCATCGTCATTAAAAAAAGCAAGAAGATTTAGATATATGAATCATCGAATTCACTATATTAGGATTAATTTATTTCATAATCTAATTTAAATTAAGTACAATAATAAAAAATAAATCATAAAAACACCTTTGATAACTAAACAACAAAAATAAATCGTTGAATTTCTATCTATAAAAGAAGAAAACATCATTGAAAATTCATTGCTAAGTCACCATCATTATCAAGACTATAATAACTAAAATTATTATCATCATTATTGTCAAAAAAATTAGAATTATTAAATTGTCCCAGAAAAAAAAATATTTTTATAGAAAAGCAAGCAAGAAAACAATAAAAAAAATCACTAAAACTATCATTTTTATTGCGCAAACAATAAAACTATAAAATTATCTCGAAAAATAAATAAAAAACTTTAATACAAGAGAAAACAAAAACAACAATAAAAAAGAAGAAAAACTAAATAAATATTATGAGCATAAAAAAATCTTATGTTCCGAAAAACATATAAAAATAATAGAAAACACTAAAAAAAGTAAAAAGGGGAAAAAGAAAGAAATATTAAGTCTAAAATGATTACCAGCATAAATTAAAATTTCAGAACTGAACCACATAAAAATAAAACCTCAATAAAAAATAAAACGACAAAAATTAAAAACAAAAAGTAAAAGCATAGATGCATAAATATGGACAAAAAATAAACATTATAAAAAAAAACCCGAAATAACCAAATGAATTAATACTAAATAAAAAATTAAAAGATCAAGTGTCGAAATGAAAAACAAAATATATAATTAATTTCAATTGAATGACAAAACTGTAACAAATTAAAACCTTGGAAAAAAATAGAGGGATTTTTTAATAAAAAAATCACTGTAATTGTTTAGAAAATTAAAAGAATAAAGACCGAAATGAAAACTAACATATATGACCAATTTCAATTGGAGGATAAAATTAAAACATGCAAACCAAAAAAATTAAAGAAACAAAAAACAAACAAAAAATCAAAAGATTAAGGATTGAAATGAAACGTATCATATATGATCAATTTCAATTGAAAGATATAATTGAAAACAATTGACATTTTCATTGAACAAATCAGTAAGAAAAACGAAATCAAAAGAACATGAACTGAATTAAACAATAAAAAAACTAAAGGAGCAGTAAGATGGCTTATTATATAGTTTTGATATATATATATATATATATTGTGGTAGGTGATGGAGAATATCTTCTAACATGAATGACCTCATTGAGAAATTAAGGATACATTAATTAGAAGGGACCATACCATGAACAACCTCCAGGAAAAAATAAGAATACATTAATTAAAAGGGACCATGCATCTGTTTTACTTGTTATACTATTTCCTCATGCATTTCAATTCCTTAACTTGTTGCATGATGGAGCACATTGTTACAGACCAAAAAAATATAAGGTCATGTCACGCGGTCCTGTCGGGTTCCACAGTCCCTAAAATGTGTGTCAGACCTCTAAGTACTCTTAACCTTATATTTATTTTTATTTTTTTAAATTTATTTTTATTTAGATTAATACCCTTTATCTCTTTTATTGTTTTAGAGTCTTTTTAAATTATAACTATTTGTTTATTATGCATCTAGTTTCTTATGATATTCTCATGATTCATATGTATTTTTTATTCTTTTGTATAAATAAACTTATTTTTTATTTTTTATTTTCATATAATATTTCTAATATTAATAACCTTGCATGATATTTTATTGTGTTATTTTATTCAATTAATCTAATGTTCGTGTCTATTTTTATGTTTGATTGAATAAAAAATTAATTTAATAAATAAATTTAACAAACACAACACGATAGATATTCATTCTTATAAGATTAAATATATTGATCTGCATCAATTTTTTTAACTTTTCTAGTTTTATTTTTGTATTTCAAAAGATACTAAATTTAATTCCTTAATTTTCAACCTCCAAACAAGAATTATAAATCTTCTACGTTAATTTTCTATTCTCACATCATAAATCATTGAATGTCCACCATCGTGGACCTACCCCGTGTGCCCTGGCATTGCTTTGGATTATAAAAACCAAACCAGGCAACGGAGGGGCAGAAAAACACTCAACTTTATATTTGGAAAAGTAGGCCATACAAGCGTAGATGAGTTTTTACCTTTTATTATTTTTATTATTACTACTTAATAATTAATGGAAAAATTTCACCACCCAATCCAGACTTGGATAAAATACAATTTCATTTTAATATATATTTTTTATTTTTTTAAAACAAACCAGATTTTAATCGAGTTATGAGTGGACAAGTTGGGTTTTCTAAATTTAATTCGTTCAATTTGCATTTATTTTTTTAAAAATTCAGGCCAGGTTGAATCTTGAATTAACTCGGGCGGGTTTAAAACTAACGCACCAAGTTTTCTGGCCCTCGCAGCTACTTTGAATGACTTGTCATCCATGGCCAGCTAAGACGCTAGCTAGAGCCGTTCGAATGACATGTCATTTGAAAACAAAATGGAAAAATCATATGACTCGTAGTTTGGTGAAAGAACCGACATGTCGTGGTAAACAAATCCTTTAACATCTTCACTTCACCATGTCTGCGCTGACACACCAAGCAAACCGTAAACAATGGCTTCCCTGAATTTAGCTTCAATCTTTAGCTATAGTTACAGGAGTCTTAGTGCACCAGTGACCCTCCTACGCACGTTAGCATCCACCAGAGCTTATTCTCTCAACAAGAAGACATTGGTTTTGTGTTCTTTGAGTAAGAGGAAGTTAAGCTGTGAGTCATTGAAAGAAGATGTTGCTTGCACAACTGCCACTTCATCTATAAATGGGTACGCTTTACAGTCCATTTATTCTAATGAGGTTCTCTTCCTTTAGCTTGGTTTGGTTAAAGTTTCAATCTTTAATGTTTTTGTTTGAAGTAAGAGGAAAACTGTTGGTCTTATGGTTTGCAATTCGTGTGATGATAAGAAAGCTGAAGTTTACCAAATGTTTGTGATGGTTTATTGTATAAGAGAATTGTAATTCTTTGAAAAGTTTCAGTTTTGGGATTGGTTGCTATCAGTGGTGTAAGTGAAGTGCAGAAAAATCTTAAGAACAAAATATGGCGTCTGCACCTTTTGGCTTTGGGGAAAGTCGACATGAGGATAGCGAGCATTTGTGGTTTCTTAAAAAACTATGATGTTTGAGAGCTGTCATGTCTTTGAAAAGTTTTTAGTTTTAGTCTCAATGAGTTGTTGAGGTCTTGTGAGTATTAGTTTTATTTGTTCTCTCTTGTAAGGTTTTTGATAAGGTAATAGCAATGGTCCTTAATGAAGTTGCTGTTTACTTGAGGAAGGTATCGTGCTCTACTGTTGAAAGTTGATTCTATGGAACAAGTGGGTAGGAATTTACTGATAACAAAAAAGTTGTTCCTACTTGTAGAAACGTGGGATCTTAGCCAAATTTAATGGAAGATAAGAAGAGAGGTTTTTACACAAGTTTTCTACCTTCTTACTAGCCTTCAATGAAAACACTAGATAGTTTTTTGAGGCCTTATATAATTCAGCTTGCCATTCATTTTTTGGTCTTGTTATCCACATTCAATTTGAAATTCATTTGTTTTTGCAATTTACATTTGATGTTGCCTAATCTTGAGAATAGTGAATGTGGAGACTTATTTTGTTTCAGTTACCCGGAATATACTCGTTTGCTTCCATGCCCCTCTCACAATAACCCACCAAGAATTGAACATTTGGTTGTTTCAGAAGAAGGTCCTGTTCTAGACTATATCTGTAAAGCTCTGGATCTTCCTCCTCTGTAAGTGCTGTTCTCTTGTCATCTAGAAGTTTTTCTTGATGTTAAAACACACTTTTCAAGATTTTGCACTACATGAACATCATTATTAATCAGGGTAGTGATACATAGCAAATTACATTCTTTGAAGGTTTGTTGCAGATCTTATTGATTTTGGAGCTGTACATTATGCCCTTGTATGCCCACAGCCACCACCAACAGCAACTCCCGAGCAGATGAGGGTATTTGAAGAAGTTACAGCACCATCAGTTCTAAAGAAGAGAACTTCCATCAAAGGGAAAACTGTACGAGAAGCACAGAAAACTTTCCGGATAACCCATGTCAATCAGTTTCTTGAAGCTGGAATGTATTTGCGTGTTCATGTACACCCAAAACGCTTCCCTAGGTAAACACAATATTAGGTGGCAGCTTACTGCATTTTCCATTACATTGATACTCGTTGACATTCTATTTTTCTTCAGGTGCTATGATATTGATTGGAAATCAAGAATTATAGCAGTGACTGAATCTTTTGTTGTTTTGGACAAACCTGCTGGTACAACGGTATGCCATTGATCTTTTAGTTTATCAATTTTGTTGATTTGGCTTGAGCCGCAGTCTGATTTTGGTAAACAAATTATTTTCATAATTTTGGATTTGATATAAAATACTAAGTGTGACATTAGGATATTCTCATAAGAAAATAAACTATCAGCTTCTGTCTTAGCTCTATATAAGCTAAGACTTGTCAAGCCTAGATGAGTTCTTGTCTGTATCGTTTTGGAGCCACTCTCACTTTTCCACTATGAATAAAGTCTTCAGTCACTTTGTATTTTTCACCATTAACAATAGTGAACTGATTGCTTATATAATATGTAAACATGAACTTCATTTAGGTTGGAGGAACTACAGACAACATAGAAGAAAGTTGTGCCACCTTTGCAACTCGTGCATTGGGATTGACAGCCCCATTAAGGACTACCCATCAGATTGATAATTGCACAGAAGGCTGGTATGCATTCTGATAGAATTATGGTTGTTCTTACAGTTATCATCAACAATAAATAATGGTCTGTATTTCATATGTAGTGTTGTGTTAGCTAGGACCAAGGAGGACTGCTCCGTTTTCCATGGAAAAATCAGAGTAAGTTTCTGACACTATATCTTACAAACAAATATTTTATTGGCTAGCTTGAGTGTGGGGCAGTCCACCCCCCAGAAGTGCAGGACCTTTGGCATATTCTCACCAGGGTCACCACTTCCAGAAGAAGATTGTCACCCTGAATTTGGATTAATATGATTATTTGTTTATGCAGTTTTAAGTGCATTTCAAGGCCCTTAATTCAACCATATCTTTTTTGCTATCATCAGGAGAAAACGGTGAAGAAGCTTTATATTGCACTTGCTGCATCTCCTGTGCCCATTGGTGTAGTTAACCACTACATGCGTCCTATTAATATGGCACCAAGACTTGTTTCAGAAGGTAATCATCTCCATCAAGCATTGCGTTGATGAATTTGCGACTCGGGCAGTATTATTCCTGATTATTACCTTGGCATGATTTGCACTTAACTTACCAAGTACTTGCCATCAAATGTTGTAAAGGCTATACATGTCTACAAAGTGCTTCCCCCTCCTCTTTATACCTTCCAGTTTGTATTCGAATGCCTCACCAACTGATACCATGAAACCCATACCAGGAAATTAATTATGAGTTGCATTCTTATTAGAGACTTTTTTGAATTGTCACAACTGGATACGACATGACTTCCTGAGTGAGAGTATCTTTAGCCAGTTCTTTTTGAAATGATACTGGTTTGTCATCATGCATATTTATTTATTGAAGGTGGCAGAACTACTGTGTAATCAATAGTCTTTCTGCGAGGTGGTTGTATAAATTTGAAATTAAAGCTTTTATGGCATGCAGAATTTATAAAAGGTTGGCATTTATGTCAACTTGAGGTCATGGAATGCAAGAGAGTTCCTTGGCCAGATGCTTTAACAGAAGAGAAATATTGTGTTCAAGACTGTGGGTGGCCCTCAAAAGATCATGCATATGAGTGTAAAATAAACCTTTTGACTGGCCGTACACACCAGGTTATTCAGCTTACCCTTTCTTTCTTTGCAAGTCATAATTCTCTCCTTTTCTATTTCTTTTTTATTTATATAAGTTGAGTCATAATTCTCTTATATTTGGTTTGAATATGTATCTTATGCATTCTGTTGAAGAGGCAAAAAGGTAGCATTTTCTGCATATCCTCACTTAACCATGGGTCTTTCAACTGACAACTGCGATACTTTTTCAATGAGAAAACTCAAAAGTTGTATGGATCTGCATTTCTTGAATCATGATCTTAGAGTCTCTCTGCAGTAAGTCAGCGACTGGCATTGATAGTTAGCTTTTATATTACTCAGTTCATTGATGGAATATGTAGTGGTTACTTTGTCTATAACATCTAAGTCACATGGTGCAGATACGAGCTCAACTGGCTGCCCTCGGTGCACCTCTGGTGGGTGACTCGATGTACATGCCAGCTGCAGTTGCAGAAATCGTCAGTCCGGGTCATAATCCATTTGGAAAATACAGAAAGCAATACACCAGTGAGGATGATAAAGCAATAGCTGTTGAAGAGTGGATTTTACGTCACGGAAAGGAACCGAATGTTGGAATTGGCCTCCAGGCATGCCAGATTTCATGGGATGATGGCAAGCACACTTACAATGCTGGATCTCCCTGGTGGAGATGCAGAATGGCTTAAATAGGTAGATCAATTACCAAGCGGGGTATTCTTCTTCAGCTGGAGTTTGAGGTCCATCTAGCATGTCGATCTTTGCTCTCAAGGTTCTGACTCACTCTTGCAGCTGAAACTGTTTTAATGGACTCCCTTTTCTTTGACTGTTTGCTGATAGTAAAATATATATACTGTTCAGGGATCCTAGTGTCAGAATGTGGGACTCAACTGAAGCACAACAAATTGTAGGCCTTGTGACAAGTTGTAAAGCAAAGGAAAATGAAATTCTGAAGGGAAGATGTAACGTGGCTGGTGTTGTATGGTTAGATATCCTTGGTGAACCCTTCCAACCTTTATGGCATTATGCATAG
Organism: Salix arbutifolia; assembly: GCA_025169955.1. Lineage (NCBI taxonomy): Eukaryota > Viridiplantae > Streptophyta > Magnoliopsida > Malpighiales > Salicaceae > Salix > Salix arbutifolia. The sequence continues at coordinate 964,363 of CM045905.1, forward strand.
ATTGTTACTAGGAAATATTTTCTTTTGATATGATATTAGTATGGCACGCTAATTCTTTTTGACTCTTTGTTTTCCATTCTTTAGTATTTTTTCAAGATTCCCCCCCAATTGCATCTTTTTTTCTTTTCAATTTGGTAATTGATTGCTTATAATTTGCTAACACACGATAAAAAGAGAGATAGGACCAAAGTGTAGAGGAAAATTAATTAAAAATTAGCATTAAATAAAAAATAAGCCATTTGGTAGATCTTAACCCCCACCGCTCGAGCCAGGCTTGAGAGACAACATGAGGGGACTCAAAACTTTCAATCCTTCATGTACAATCTCCAACACGAAGCTCATAAAACAAGGTTTATTACAGTTTACAGCTGATAAGGGATTGAGAAGTTTGCCCAGTTTTTTAAATTAATTTTTATTTAAAAATATATTAAAATAATATTTATTTTATTTTTTAAATATATTTTTAACATCACCATAATATATTATTATAAAAAAACAGTTGCTAATATCGAACTGAAGATACAACATTAAATATTAGAATTTTGAAGGAGAGGTTAGCTGACAATCAAATCCGGATGAACTGAAGATACAACATTAAATATTAGAAGTCATTGGCTGGAAATCCAAGTGCCGACAACTAGCAATAAATAAAAAAGGAAGAAAACGATGCCATTTTGAAGGAGAGGTTAGCTGACAATCAAATCCGGATTATTAGCATAGATAAACACATCTAATAAAATTTAAATTGCTATAATGCCAAGGAGAAATGATAAAAGGGCACGAGGTTAATAAAATTTAAATTGTTATTTTATAGCATTTTTATTCATGTAAAATCCCAAGAGAGGAGATTCTCTCATAAAAAAGAGTTGGTTAATTCGGAATCGTTCCAACCTCATTTCCAGGACTGATCTCCCAGAAACAGATGCAGAATTGCTAGACCTAGGAGTAGGCTGGACTCCAGACAAAAATGGTGTGCATGAAATCATGCTGTTATGAAAACGCAACTAGAATTCTAAAGAGAAGATTAAACTAGGCTAGTGTTATACGGGGAGATGTCTTTGATGAAACTTTTTTAACTATACGCCAATTTGATGTCACCATTTTTTTCGGCTCACTGCATCTCTTTAGTGCGTGTTTGGCATTGCGATCCCGCCGGTTTTTGGTCAAAATTTAATTTTTTTTTCATTTTAAAAACCGGCGGTTTTATGTTTTTATATCATTTTGATGTGCTGATTTCAAAAATGATTTTTAAAAAATAAAAAAATATCATTTTGATATATTTCGGCACGATAAGCACTTTAAAAAACTACTGCAACCACACTCCCAAACAGGACTATTAATCTCAAGGACAAATGATCTGATGAATGAGTCTGCCAAATATTAAATTGTGCAAGATGAAAATATATTGCCAAAATCCAACCAAGGAGCTCCTCCATTAAAATATTCCCTAGCATGGTATTTATCTGTGCTGGATTTTCTCCGCTGGAGCTACACAGAGGGGATATAAACGGCTGTGTTTTTAAGGGGGAGGAGTCCTTATCACTGCTCACATTTGAGATTTGTCTACCTTATACCTTGCTATAAATTCCTTGAACCAGGTAGCTGATAATTTTGGAGTTCTCTTAAGTGTAGTGTAATCAACATGGTAAAGTCCATATCTTTGTGTATAGCCATATATCCACTCAAAATTATCAAGCAACGACCAGGCAAAATAGCCCCTCACATCTGCTCCTTTCCTGATCACAAGTGTAATAAAAGAGTGTAAGCTTTCAACCTAGAATTGCCGTTGGCTCTGCTGTGTTTGTAAAATTCTGAATTAGCCCTGAACAGGGACGCAGCTGCTGCAAATTCACACAATATAAACTTACTGCATTGCTGTCAACAAGGAATCCCAGTAGTCAGACATGTACTCCACCCTTTCTATATCATGACAAGCAATGGTGAGGTTCGGATTGTTCATCTGGCCAAACCCTACAGAACATTTTGGAATTGTATGAGAAAGAGTTGTCTGCTTTGAGGAATTCAATTCATACATACCATTCTCTGTAATGATCATAGGTATGTTATTGTATCTCTCCTTTACATAGGTAACCATCTTCTCCATTCCTCGTGGATAAGTATGTAGCCAGTCCACATCAGTCTACGCTGACCAAAACCAATAAACAAATTCCTGAGAAACAACAATTCATTCCCATGATTGGGTTAGCCTGAGAGGTTACGTACAGGTTTGCCGATGGGAGCCCCATCTTTTTCTTGGCTTCTCCGGGCTAGCCCTTCTGTCCAGGAGGCTCCCGTTCCGGGTTCACAAACGGAGAAGATGCAATCTTGGACGTATTCACTGGTGTAATGATTGATGCCGATGAAATCCAGTCCGTTCTTCAGTTTCTCTTTGTCATTTCTTGAAAATCTCGGTAAAGTAGAGCCTAGAATTTTAGACATTTCTGCAGGATAATTCCCAAATATGATCGGATCCAAGAACCTGCACTATACTTGAGATTCAACAGGTTTCATATGCTAAATGGATTTACAAACATAAACAGGCATTAAAGAAATCAACCAATTCACGAAGAAGTCCTGAGCTCTGTCAGCGGCTAACATGTCTGCTGTGGAATTGCTATTAGGCTCAAACCAGACGCAAAATAAGACAATCCCAATGTTGCCTCCTTGCTCTTTCTGAACAATGCAACAGGAAGTACTAGAAAATATATTTTAGTCTCACAAATGATTTCTAAGATATGTTTTTATTGTTATTACCTGGTATTTAGCTCTGTATATATCAACTGCTGTTGCATGTGCTAAAATCATATTATGTGCTGCAATAAAGGGTTCCTTCTCTGAATCCCCATGAGTGCAATTTCCGAAAGGGCCGGAGCAGCGACCTGGTGGGTATTCACCTAAACGATAGGCTTTAATCGCTTGTATATTTGGCTCATTAAAGGTGGTCCAGTACTGCACTCGATCTCCGAAGTTCTTGAAACAGATGTCTGCATAATATCCAAAATCCTCCCTGATTGAGGAAATGAAGGAATGGAATCAGCTAATTCTGATATCCTACACCATGTCAAGTTAATGCTTTCTAGTTTACACAACTGCCAACTCCATCATGGACTTGTACTTACTGGCATTTAGGACTTAGCCATCCACCATATCTCTCCTCCAATTCTTGAGGTATATCATAATGAGTTAATGTCACACATGGTTGGATTCCTGAAGCAAGTTTGAGAATAACAGATGGAAAGAATAAAAAATTGAATAATGAAGATTTTTTCCATTTTCTGATGGTATTTCTTGAGCAGTAAAATGATTACAGGTTCATTGGTTATAGAAACTAAACCTTTAAGCAGGAGAGAATCGATGAGCTTGTTATAGTAGCTGATACCAGCCTTGTTAATATCTCCAAATCTCCCTCCTGTTCCCAATCGAATGAAGTTACACATTAGCGTTAAGTTTTAGTTCAGTTCGTGTTGAAAATATTCTGAGTTCTTCAAGTTCTTACCAGGTAGAATTCGTGCCCACGAAATCGAGAACCTATAGCTGGTGATTCCAAGGGAGTCCATTAAATCGATGTCTTGCTGTTTACACCATTCAATAAATCTTTAGTGAAATATGTGTACTCAGGAGGATCAAGTGTCCCATCATTTGATAAAACAATTAGGGGGATGCTGTTGCTTTACTAGAGAAACATTGTTTAGCAATTTATGAAGATATTCATATCTTTTTTATCGAATATTTTAACCTCCACCACCCCCTCTAAAATTCTTTCAGATAACTAATGATTTGCTTAAATGAGATGATTATTTTAATAGATTTATTGCCTTCGATCTACCTAATATGACTGTCTAGATTATCTTAAAATCCCAAATTAATTTCATCAAGTAGGCCAGGTATTGTCTCATCATTCATCCCCGTCAAGCATCTGTTGTAGGGACTGAGACAGTGAGCGTTGTAAAACATGAGACCGATGGGGCTAGTATTCTGAAACAATACCCAGTTCTGAAAATTAAAGGTACGATGAAGGTCATATCTGTATACCGGATAGAGATGATATTGATCCACAGCAATATCTCCATTGCTTCCATCAATTATTTTTCCTGCAACAGGAAACGTAAAGAAGTAAAGAGCAAGAAAAATAGGACAGTCTGGTTCTCTTCTCTTACGGAAATACATGAATAGAAAGATATCAGTAGATCACTGTAAGCCTCACCATAACTTTGTTATCTTTGATCAGAATGAAAAGTTGACACTTTTTAGTCTCGATCTTAGATTTAAAAGAGAGAGGTTCCTAACCTGGAGTGTGGGTGTATATATCCCAGTTGCTCAAACCCTTGCCATCGCTAAGATAAGAACCTTCAAACTACGCGGTGCAAGGGAGAAGAAGAAGAAGATTTCAAGCATTCAGATGACCATTCAACAATACTTATATCATAAACTTTTCACGATGAAATACTAAGTTTTTGAGTTAACTGGAAGTCAAAGAGAGTATTGGAAGAGAGAAACCTGATAAGAAGAGGAGGCCACGCCGAAGATAAAGTTGGCTGGGAATGAAGAAGGATTGAAACTCTGTTTCAATGTTTTTTGATGAGACGATTCATATAGAGGAAGGAAGATCAGGTCTAAAAGAAACAAAACTTTAAAAATTTCCATGATGGGTGATGCTCTTGCTTGCTTTGCAGTCTCTTAGAACAAAGTGTAGAAGCTCTCTGCGTATGCTTTTGTGAAATGAACTAATTCTATAGTAGGTATTAATAGAGTTTAGATTGTAAATCAAATATTTTATTTAAAAATTTAAATTATTAAAGGTTTTAAAATATAATTTATATTATTTTTTAATATATATTTTCAAATAAAAATTTTTTGGCCTTGAAACTTGCATATATATATACTATCTTGTACTTGATTTTTATAAAATAAAATGAGGGTGGTGAGATTCGAACTCGTGAGCGCTGGTCAACAAGACTCTAATGTTATATCAAGAAACTAACTCATCTAAAAATTTGAAAAATTAAATGAATTTCTAGAATATTTTTAAAATATAATTTATATTGTTTTCTAATAAAATTATTGAAAATTTGACGAATCACATCTCGGGCACTTTTAGATTTACAGATAGCTCCACTGGAAATGATCACGCTGGACCCTCAGCCTTATTTAAGTTCAGCTTATGGATCATTGTAAAACACACTCGTATTGCACTAGAGTTGTTTTTATCGGGTGATTACTTTTTGACTAATTACAGCACGTGGACTGATTGAACCTCCGTGGGCGGCACGGAGACTTAGTCTCTACATCTAATGACAAGATTTTGAATAGAAATCTGAGACATATTTCAAGACATGTGAAAGAACAGGAGGCCTAGATAGCAGCTATGTTACTACCTTGTTGCTGTTTGCCACTGCGTCCTGTCAGGTTTTTAAGACCTCAGACTGATGCCTGGAATAAAAACAAATATTATTATTTAAAAAAGAAAAGATGAGAAAAGGTGGGAATCAACTTTAAATTAGAGAGAAAGGAGACAACAACTTTCAAAATTAAGAACAATTCATGTGGGAAAGCGTCACATTTAAGTGATTCGGCTATATTTGATTGAAAAATTCAGAATAAATTATAATTTAAATCAAAATAAAAATAATATTGTTTTATCTTATTTTTTTAACTAATATAAAATATTTTAGCCAGAAACAAAACCGACAAGAATGATTGTATCTCCTTTGCAAATTTATTTATAGCTACATATTCAGGCTATATAGTAGAGAGAGAAACAATCATTTGTAGCTTGAAGCCCAACACAACTATTTTAGCCTGTAGAATCTGTCCTGCTATTAACATCATCCATTAAATCAGCATCCATATTCTTCATAGGAGAGATTCAACTTACTATGTACATGATGATTTTTCTACCAAAGATTTTGTTTTGTAGCTTCCAAATTCTATAATTGAAACTTAAACTTTTGACAATCGTCTCTTCAACTTGTAAATTTTCTCGGTGCTAGATCCTATAACTAGCATCTTATTCAGCAGCATGATGATATAGAAACTGTCAAAATTCTTCACCTAACAACAATGATCTTCTCATGTCTTATGAATCCATTGACATACATTAAATTATCATATTTCTTGTACTATTATCTTGGAATTAGTTTCAAGCCATACAACCTTCTTTTTAGTTTACAAATGTACCAGATTCTCCTATCTCGAGTGAGAATCTCTCTATCTCCCTGGAGAAGATATCTTCCTGTAAATCCATCAATTATTACATGTAACAGTCTATTGTCGAAATCAAACTTCAAATGGCTTAGATTTGATATATATATATATATATATAGTCTGATGATTACTTAGATTAATCGATAAAAGGGGTTGCACATGCTCTCGGCCACATAGGATAATCACCACCAGGTGGAGATGAGTGGACTAGTGTGCTGGTGTGGAGAGGTGGAGTTGGCAGGTCACCAGTTCGGGTTCTCAGGCAATACAGATTACCGCCGTGTGTAGAGGTGCGTGGAAAGGTGGAGGCGCGTGGGCTACTTTTTTTGAATTAGCACCGGGTTCCAGAGCCGCTGGGCCCTGACTAATCCCGGGGGTGCACAGGCCCTCGACAAGGAGTTTCCCGCAAGTGCACTATGGTTGATTCATGGGCTTCGGCCAAGTCTGATGGCTCCAAGAAGTTGATAACACCCTCAGGTTTCGAACTCGTGGGCTACGTGTGGTCATAAGTTGTTCAGTTTGCGGGTGATTGCCGATGTTTGATAATGTGTTTAAAAAATATTTTTAAAAAAATTAATAATTTTTTTATTTTAAATTAAGAAAATTAATGCTATATTAATATTAAAAATAATTTAAAAAATAAAAAATATCATTTGATACCGTGTTGATGACTAGGCGTGCTTGATGACTTCCTTACCATGAGAAATCCATCAGCCACATCTCTGGGACCTGATTGGGCAGAGATCATACCAGCCGCCTCAACAATTTTTGTGGCTCGGTTTCCTGCTTTAGGTCTGAGGGCCAAGCATTTTCCAGTGATTATCGAGAAAGCGGACCCGCTGTTTTCCTCTCTAATCAGCAAGTCAGAGTTGATGGAAGTGAAATCAGTTTCTGATTTCTGACGACACCTCGCCAATTTTCCAGGCTCAATTTCCTTCGCTTCATCAAGGAATAATTTTTTGTTCTCAAGTAACTCAGTAACCGAGCTTCTAGTTTTCCGATGGAGGCACAAAGGCGGGTGAGAAGCTGGTGATGGTTTAAGATATGGACCACCTTCCAGATTATAGGAATATTCATTCCTGTTGACTGCCAGCTCAAAACCTTCAGGTGTGTTCTTCTGATCTTTCAGCTCAAGCCCGTAGTAACCTTGTAAAGAGCTCATAGCTGGAGAAACAAAACTATTTTTCAGAGGTATTATCTCTATTTTTCTTAAGTTTTTCAATGCCGTGTTCGTCTGTTTGGTGTTCTCTTCCTCGCGGTACAACACAAACTCATCAAAAAGAAAACAAAACTTTCTATGTGCATTTTGTTCCTACTAGCCTTGTGTTCAAGTACGTGTTTAGTATTGCAATGTGATTTTTAAAAGTATTTATCAATTAAAAATATGTTTAAATAGTTTTTTAAGATTACTTTTTTTATAATTGACATTGACATATCAAAATTATTCATATGAAAAACAGTTTGAAAATTACTTTGCAAAAAGAAGCAAACATGAACAATGCACCAACACTATTTTATAATCTCATTTCTTTGCCTGTCTATTTCTTCTCTTGGGATAAAAAAGCATGCCTTACTCTACAAGTTCATCTAGGGTTGATGTGATCTTTTAGTTTTAACAGATGATTGATTATGTCAAATAGTAAACTAAGCAAGATGAAAATATATTTCCAAAATCCAACCAGGGACCTCCTCCATTAAAAACATTCCCGAGCATATTATTTATTTGTGCTGGATTTTCTTTGCCATTTGAGCTACACAGGGGGGATATCCGTTGGAAAGTAAACTTCTGTGTTCAAGAGGGCAGTCCTTGTCACTGATCAAATTTGTGATTCTTCTACCTTATACCCTGCTATAAATTCCTTGAACCAGGTAGCTGATAATTTTGGAGTTCTCTTCAGTGTAGTGTAATCAACATGGTAAAGTCCGTATCTTTGTGTATAACCATATGACCACTCAAAATTATCAAGCAACGACCAGGCAAAATAGCCCCTCACATCTGCTCCTTTCCTGGTGACATGTAAAATAAAAGGGTGTAAGCTTTCAACCGAAAATTGTCGTTGGTTCTGTTGTGTCTGTAAAATTCTGAATTAGCTCTGGCAAGGGATGCAGTTGAGTAAAAATGGCCATGGCAATATTTGAACTTACTCCATTGCCAGGAGCAAGAAATCCCAGTAGGCAGATATGTACTCCACCCTTTCTATATCATGACAAACAATGGTGAGGTTCGGATTGTTCAGCTGTCCATACCCTGCAGAACACTTACAGTTGTATGAGAAAGACATTAAAAGGTTTGTCTGATTTAAGGAATTCAATTCATACATACCATTCTCTGTAATGATCATGGGTGTGTTATTGTATCTCTTCTTTATATAGGTAACCATCTTCTCCATTCCTTGTGGACAGATATATAGCCAGTCCACACCAGTCTACATCGACAAAAAGAAAACCATTACCAAATTCCTGAGAAGGAAAGATTAACTCTCATGATTGGGTTAACTTGAGAGGGTACGTACAGGTTTGCCGATGGGAACCCCATCTTTTTCTTGGCTTCTCCGGGCAAGCCCTTCTGTCCAGGAGGCTCCCGTTCCTGGTTCACAAACGGAGAAGATGCAATCTTGGACGTATTCACTGGTGTAATGATTGATGCCGATGAAATCCAGTCCGTTCTTCAGTTTCTCTTTGTCATTTCTTGAAAATCGCGGTAAATTAGAGCCTAGAATTTTAGACATTTCTGCAGGATAATTCCCAAATATGATCGGGTCCAAGAACCTGCACTATACTTGAGATTCAACAGGTTTCATATGCTAAATAGATTTACAAACATTTAAACAGGCATTAAAGAAATCGACCAGTTCATGAAGAAGTCTCGAGCTCTGTCAGCGGCTAACATGTCTGCTGTGGAATTGCTAATTTGTTCAAACCAAATGCAATCTAAGACAATCCCAATGTTCCCTCCTTGCTCTTTCTGAATAATTAAACAGAAAATAGCAGTAAGTTTATCTTCCCTGACTATCTTCTTTCCTTCTATTGTTTATAGTTGCACCGCAGATGATTTCTACGAATTTTTTTTATTGTTATTACCTGGTATTTAGCTCTGTAAATATCAACTGCTGTCGCATGGGCTAAAATCATATTATGTGCTGCAATAAAGGGTTCCTTCTCTGAATCCCCATGAGTGCAATTTCCGAAAGGGCCGGAGCAGCGACATGGTGGGTATTCACCTGATCGATAGGATTTAATAGCTTGTATGTTTGGCTCATTGAAGGTTGTCCAGTACTTCACTCGATCTCCGAAGTTCTTGAAACAGATGTCTGCATAATATCCAAAATCCTCCCTGATTGAGGAAATGAAAGAAAGGAATCAGCTAATTCTCATAGCTAAATTTATATCTAGTTATGCTTTCTAGTTTATACAACTGCCAACTCCATCATGGACTTGTACTTACTGGCATCTAGGACTTAGCCATCCACCATATCTCTCCTCCAGTTCTTGAGGTATATCATAATGAGCTAATGCCACAAATGGTTGGATTCCTGAAGCAAGTTTGAGGAAAACAAACGGAAAGAGTAAAAAATTGAATAATTAAGATATTTTCCAGTTTCTGATGGTATTTCTTGAGCAGTAAAATGGTTAAAGGTTCACTGGTTACAGAAACTAAACCTCTAAGCAGGAGAGAATCGATGAGCTTGTTATAGTAGCTGATACCAGCCTTGTTAATATCTCCAAATCTCCCTCCTGTTCCGAATTGAATGAATAAGCGTTATGTTTTAGTTCTGTGAGTTCCTGCAGATAATATTCTGAGCTCTTAAAGTTCTTACTGGGTAGAATTCGTGCCCACGAAATCGAGAACCTATAGCTGCTGACTCCAAGGGAGTCCATTAAATCGATGTCTTCCTGTTAACACCATTTAACAAATCTTTAGTGGATGAGCTTGCCCCATCATAAAAAATAAAATAAAATAAAGGGAGATGCTGTTGCTTTACTAGAGAAGCATAGTTTAGCAATTTATGAAGATATGCATATCTTTTTAGTAGAATCTTTCAACACCTCCACCCCTTTTAAAATTCTTTCACGGGTAGATACATATCATCGCATAGATTACTAATTATTTGCTTGCATGAGGTGATTAATTTAATAAACAAATTGCCTTCTACCTAATACGACTATGTCTAGATCATATTTAAATTACAAACTAAATTCAACAAGTAAGGAAGATATTGTTTCATTATTCTTCCCTGGCAAGCATATGTTATGGGGCCCATGCTGTTGATAAAGGCAACAAAAGTTACGATCAAGGTCATATCTGTATACCGGATAGAGATTATATTGGTCTACTGCTATATCTCCATTGCTTCCATCAATTATTTTCCCTGCAACAGGAAACATTAAGAAGTGAAGAGAGAAAAGTAGGATAGTCAAAATCCTGCCTGATCAAAAAGTCTGGTTTTCTTCTCCTGCTAAAATATATGAATAGATAGATAGTAGTGGATCACGGTAAGCCTCACCATGACTTTGTTAGCTTTGAGTGTGAAAAATTGACACTTTTTAGTCTCCTGGATATAAAAGAGAGAGAGAGAGTTCCTAACCTGGTGTGTGCGTATGTATATCCCAGTTGCTCAAACCTTTACCATCGCTAAGATAAGAACCTTCAAACTACACAGTGCAAGAGAGAAGGGGAGAAAATTCCCAGTTTTATCATAGACTTTATGGAGAAAACATTTAAGTTTTTGAGTTAAATGGAAGTCAAGGAGCGTAGTGGAAGTGACAAACCTGATAAGAAGAGGAGGCCACGCCGAAGAGAAAGTTGTCTGGCAATGAAGAACGATCTAAACTCTCTCGCAAAGTTTTCGGATATGATGATACACAGAGAGGAAGGAAGATAAGGTCTAAAAGAAACAAAACTTTAAAAATTGAAGGAAGATCCATTATGCGTATGCAATTTCTTTGTAGTCTCATGCAACAAAGTTAAGAAGCTCTCGGCATATGCTTCTGTGAAAAGAACTAACTTATAGTACGTAGATATTAGTGTTTGGAGAAGGTGTTGAAGATGTGAACTTGTATGGAAATAAATAAATAAATGAAAGAAGGGAAAACAAAATCTGTATGAGAAAATCACATCTCAGGCCCTTTTAGATTTACAGATAGCTCCACTAGAAACGATCACACTGGACCCTCAAGCATTATTTAAGTTCAGCTCATGGATCATTGTAAGAGACACTTCTATTACAGTAGAATTTGTTTTATCAGGTGATTACTTTTTTAATAATATCAGTACCTTTTAGTCATGGGCCGATTAAACCTCCGTGTGCGGCACGAATACTTAAGTCTCTGACATATAATACAAAATTTTGAATATAAGTATGAGACATATGTCAAGACATGTGAAAAGAACAAGATAGACTTAGATTGCTAGTATGTTTCTCATTTGTTACTGTTGCCACTGCATCCTGTACAGAACATTAGGATAGGAATGTAGAGATTCAGGGGATTTATTTATATTCCTGCTAGAGGGTGTTTTCAATTTCATTTAAAAACTTCTTGCTAGCTTTTTAGTATGCTACTCTGACGCAGCGGATAACACAAAAGAATACCACCAACGTCAATATTCTGTATAATATTTTGGGATTCCTAGAAAACGAGAGAAACTCTCAAGAAAGTTCGAATTTTTATTGAATAATTCAGTGTCTCGGCCAGAAGATTTACAATCATATTTAAAGCGAAAACCCTGGCTCTAATCCTTGTTGGACAAGAAAACATGACTAATTATTAAAATTACCAAAAATAGCAAAATTGAGATAATTACGGAAATTAAAACTACTAGAAATCCTAAGCAAGCCGGAATTGACGGAAGTCGATTCGGACTTGGAAATCAAGAGTTATAACTAAAACGAAACTTTCCTAAAATGACAAAAAAGATGGAATTCGGCAAAAAACGGGTATGCATCAATAGCTAAGCTTTGACTAATTCCGGACTCGCCGAAACGCATTAACTGGGTGAGTTTCGCGTCATTCCGACTCCAACGCCTGAACTGCTGAAAAATTCAATTGCCCTTGAATTTTGGGTGTTCCCTCTTCAACATGTATGCCTCTGCCATTTGTTCTACATCATACTCAGATAAATATTTGCTTGCTGGAGAAAAACAAAACGGTAGCTGATAGGGGATCTGGACTTCCAGAATTCTGGTTAGTATTTTTTGTAATGGTAATTAAGCGATTGCATTGATAGACAGCTTTGTGCATGTGGTTTGAAGTCAACTCAGTGCCAAATGTTGCTGATGATCTACAGCCATTCCGGATTCCACATGATGGCAAACACATTTACGAAGTAGGATCTCCCTTGTGGGAATGCCCAGTGGCTTCAACTGGAGGATTTAACTCCTCTAATCGAACATTACTGTTTGAAGATATATAAAAGAGATTTAATGTGCAGGAATGAGATGTTATCAGTAAGATCCAAACATGCTTTAGAAACTGAGGAGCTCTCACAAAGCTGTGAATTAAAGGCAAGCAACATTGTTTTGGTAAAAAAAATATAAAAAATCTGGTTTGAAAAAAACCCTGCTCGTGCCAGGCTCCAGTCAGTAGGTCTCCTTATCGATCCACCAGGCCAGACCAGGTTTTATGGCTATGCCTTATAGTTAAACCCAAGGATTCATTTCATTGCTTAAATTTGACTTCCTCACTTTTTTTCTTACTGTTGAAAACAACCATGAGATCTTTTGAATTTGATTAGTTCTTAAGCAATTTATCATGCATATAAATCATGTCAACTGAGAATCTTTCTTGATTCGTAGCCCAAGAATGATGAAAGACATTTCCCTTGATCCAGAACTTCAAACCTGCATGCTTCAACAATGCATTACATACTATTTTATGTTCTCTGTTTTCTTCGCCCATTGAACTATAAAGAGGGGTATCCACAGTGGAAAGTACACTTCTATGTTTTATGAGGAACAGTCCTTATGAGTCCTCACACCTGGGATTTGTCTACTTTATGCCTTGCTATAAATTCCTTGAACCAAGTTGCTGATAGTCTTGGGAATCTCTTCAGTGTGGTGTAATCAACATGGTAAAGTCCAAATCTTCTTGTATAACCATATTTCCACTCAAAATTATCAAGCAATGACCAGGCAAAATAGCCCCTCACATCTGCTCCTTTCCTGATCACATGGAAAAGTAAAGTAAGTCAGAGGGAAAAAAAGGTCAAACCTTGTGGATTTGCTTGTGTTCTAAACACTCTGAACCAGATCTTTAAGGGGTTTAAATTTCAGAAAGTGGAAACAGTAATAAAAACATACAGCATTGCTGTCATCAAGGAATCCAAATAACCAGACATGTATTCCACCCTTCCTTTATCTTGGAGATATTCTTCAATGGTGCGGTTTAGATAGCTCTCTTGGCCAAATCCTACAAGACTCGTAGAGATTTTGTGAGTAAGACATGAAAAAGTTATCTGCTTAAAGGATTTCTGGTTCCTATATAATTTTACCATTCTCTGTAATGATCATAGGTGTGTTATTGTATCTCTCCTTTAAATATGTTATGATCTTCTCCATTCCTTGTGGATAAACATGTAGCCATTCCACTTCACTCTACATTAACCAAAATCCTTAAACAACTTCATGTGAGGAAATAAATAGTTTCTAAAAAACATAGTATCTTGAGAGGCTGTACATACAGATTTGCCAATCGGAACTCCATCTTTTTCTTGGATTCGTTGGGCTAAACCTTCAGTCCTGGAGCCTCCTTTTCCAGGTTTACACACAACAAAGCTGCAATCTTGGATGTAGAAACCAGTGTAATGATTGATCCCAATAAAATCCAGTCCCTTGTTCAGTTTCTCTCTGTCCTTGCTTGAGAAATTTGGTAAAGCAGACCCCAGAATTTTCGTCATTTCTGCAGGATATTTCCCAACGATGATTGGATCCAAGAACCTGCTTTATACTTGAGATTAACAAAGTGTCCTGTGCCAAATGAATTTGAATATGTCGAATCGTGTAAATTTGTTTTGAATGTTGGAAGGTAAAGAAGTTAACCAGTTCATCAAGAAGTCTTGAGCTCTGTCAGTGGCTAACTTGTCTGCTGTGGAATTGCTATAAGGTTCAAACCAAGGGCAATGCATGACGATCCCAATGCTGCCTCCTTGCTGTTTCTGGAAATTTCTTTTACAGGTAAGTAGTAAGCTTCCTCATTTTACTTTCCTTTCCTTTCCTTTATTGTCTTGTTGCCTCAACAAAGATATCTAAGAAAATGTTATCATTTTCAATACCTGGTATTTTGTTCTATAAATATGAACTGCAGTTGCATGCGCTAAGATTATATTATGTGCTGCAATAAAGGGTTCCTTCTCTGAATCCCCGTGAGTGCAATTTCCAAAAGGACTGGAGCAGCGGCTCGGTGGGTTAACGCCGGTGCGATAGCTAAATGTAACTTGCAGATTTGGCTCATTGAAGGTGACCCAGTAGCTCACTCGATCTCCTAAGTACTTGAAACAGATGTCTACGTAATATTCAAAATCGTCCCTGATTGAAAGAAAAAAAAGGAAGATATCTAGTTCATAGGATCTCAGACTGTTTAGAACTGTAAATGGAGTAAGTTACATACTGGCATTTAGGACTTAGCCACCCCCCATATCTCTCCTCCAATTCTTGGGGCATATCATAATGAGTTAACGTCACAAATGGCTGAATTCCTGAAAGAACATTGAGAAACAAATGCTTGACAGAAAACTTGAAAATGATGCAGATATTTGATGGCAATTTTGAGCAGTTTGGAGGCTTTATAAAATCAACATAAGAGATTGTTAAAAGAAAGGAGACCTTTAAGCAAGAGAGCATTGATGAGTTTGTTATAGTAGCTAATGCCAGCCCTATTAATATCTCCAAATCTCCCTTCTGAATCCAAATTGAAAGAACTTCAATATCAGCTTTATGTTTTAGTCATGTCAGCTCCTATTGAAAACATCCTGAGTTCATAAAATTCTTACTTGGTAGAATTCTTGCCCACGAAATCGAGAACCTGTAGCTGTTGACTCCAAGGGATTCCATCAAATCAATATCTTCCTGTTAACACCATTCACAAATCTTTGGAGCGGAAATGACAATTTGATAGACATATTGGTTGAAATCTAAGGACTCGATCAAATCAAAACACAGTAGAGGGACTCAACCAAAGGCACTAAAAGAGTACAGGATGAATTAGTAGGTGAAACCTATACTGAAATCACTACTGTTTGGGAGGGTGGTTAAAATTATTTTTAAAATATTTTTTATTTAAAAATATATTAAAATAATTTTTTTTAAAAATATTTTATAAATACAGTGCCGAACACCCTCAAAAGATAGATCATATCATCATTTATTGCTGCCACGCGCATATTTAGATTTAAAAAACAGCAGCATGGACACCATACTGATGGTTGAAATAACAAAAATATATGAGAAAGGTGATGTGGTGGTACCAGAAAGAGATGATATTGGTCGACAGCAATCTCTCCATTGCTCCCATCAATTATTCTGCCTGCAACACGATGACAATATTAAATATGTTTTATATCTTTTAACACGAATCTTGTTTTCAGCCCTTAATCAATTCATCTAAATTGCTAAAAGAATAAATCAATTTTCTCTTTCAAAAAAGTTGTAATGTCACTATAAATCCTTTACGGAAGTAGCACAGGAAAAATAATAAATATAAGAACATATAATTATGTTAAGAAAGAAATAATATAAAAATTGAAGCCAAATTTTTTATATTTTGATAATCTGTATCTTAAAAAAATATACAACTCCTTAAATAAATTTAAAAACTTATGAAAGCCCAAAAATAAAGAAAAATAATAAGAATTATGAACAAATTAGAAGAAAAAAAAACATAAATCAAAGAAAATTTTAAAAAATTCTCCAAACTTTATTTGAAAGCCTTTTCAAATTCAGATTGATATAAAACTCTAATCTTAAAAGAAATAAAACCTTTAAAATATTATAGCAAAATTTAACTCAATCCAATAATAAAATGAAAAAAAATCATATTTATTAACATAAAACTATATATTAAAAAGAGAGAAAATCCCAGTGAAATGATTCCTTGGATGGAAGGCTAACACTCCGGGTGCCTCACCTGATGTGTGTGTAAATATATCCCAGTTGCTCAAACCCTTACCATCACTGAGATAAGCTCCTTCAAACTACAAAGATGAAGAAAATAATAATTTAAATCTTCGAATGAAATGGAGTGAAGGTGAGTCGTATTAGAAGCTACCAACCTGATAAGAAGAGGAGGCTGTGCCGAAGAGAAAGTTGGGAGGCAATGAAGAAGGATCTAAGCTGTCTTTCAAAGTTTTTGGATGAGATGATACAAAGAGAGGAAGGAAGATGAGCTCTACGAGAAATGGAAGTTTAAACAGTGCAGAAATTCCCATGACATGTAACCCTCTTCCTTTGCCAGCCTTCTTTAAATACATGTGTGTGTGAATATATCTGCAGGATTGTGTGCATGCTCTTGGGGGATTAGCTAATTATATAGGAGGCACTGGAGAAGATGAAGTTATATATAAGCATTTATTTTAAAGCATAAAGATTCAGAGACTATCAACTTTCACGCCATTTTAGCTTCATAGATTGAATTCAATTTACAATAATCAAAAGCAGTGATGTGATATCTCATCTGATGTTTTGGAATTATTCTGAAACAATCCCGTATGACATAATTCTTGTCATTACCACTATCATTTGAGTTGATATGACAGAATTTTAGTCTCAATCATAATTCAAATTATGAAATTACCCCATCACTATCAGAAAAGGGATCCAAAAAGCTTGACATGCTGAGCCTACTGTTTCCAGATCACAGGGATTCTTTCATGGCCTTTACCTTTTGGGATCAAATCAATAACCATGACCATTATTTTTCTCTGGCTGATGTTTCGTTCTATCTACTGTGTCGCTTCTGATTTTAACTCATCAAAGGGATTCTGCTGAAACTAGTACCTCCACATCACAGATAAATTCTACCATGGTCCTGGTGGATTGAGATCAATCACCAGGATCAGTATTTCTCTTTGCTGAAGTTTAGATCCATCTATCCATTATATATGTTTCTGTTTATTTTAAAAGATCCTGACTGGCTGTTGCTGCTGATTTAGCTCATCTAAGTTATTCTCTTTCCGTGTAGAGTGTTCTGATAAATTGAATTGTTGTCTTTCAGGAATGGATTCTCATATTCAAAACAGGAAAATTGTGAGGGTTGTAATATGTTTTAAATAAAATCAAATGGAATTATGAAGAGAAAATTGGGATTTTCTGTGTTATTTGGTGTGATATCCTTGAATTTGTACCCTTTTCACCTGTTTCATTTCTGGCAACGTTCACAGTCAGTGTTACTAGTTGAATGTAGATAAATTTGTTTTGGTTCAATGTGTCTCACCACTATCAATCCTCCATTTATTCCTGAATGATTTCATCTAGAGTACATTCATTTAACTCAACATCCACTTGTTAACCGCAGAAAACAGTCAAATGTTCTGATGAATTTGGTTCATTCCCTTGCGCAACTCGTCGTGCATACAACTCATGTCAAGTAATAATCAAATTGCTTTCCATGCTTATTTTGTTGCCAGAAAATGATGAAAATAAAGTTGCCCTTGATTTTAAAACAGTGGAGCTGCTTGATTTAAGAATGATTGGATATTATTACATGTACAATTTAGCAGAAAGTACAGTACTCTGTTTTTTTCTGGGGAATAGTCTTTTCTCATCACATCTGGGATTCGTCTACCTTATATCTTGCTATAAATTCTTTGTACCAAGTTGCTGATAATCTTGGAGTCCGCTTCATTGTGGTGTAATCAACATGGTAAAGTCCAAATCTTCTTGTATAACCGAATGTCCACTCAAAGTTATCAAGCAAGGACCAGGCAAAATAGCCCCTCACATCTGCTCCTTTCCTGATCACATGGAAAAGTATAGGGTTTGAGTAGAAAAGAAAACGTCATCCTTAAATACTTTCAGTGCTAAATCTGAACCAGATCTTAAAGGGGATGTAGTTTCAGGAAAATGGCGACTGTGGTATAAACTTACTTCATTGCTGTTAGCAAGGCATCCAAATAACCAGACATGTATTCCACCCTTCCTGTATCATGAAGGAATTCTTCAATTTTGCTGTTTGAATTGCTCACTTGGGAATACCCTATATACAGAAGTCATCGCAATTGTATCAGAAATTAGAAAGAAAGTAAAATGTTTTCTGCTTAAAGAATATCTAATAATCTCATAGTTATCCTTACCGTTTTCTGTGATGATCATGGGTATGTTATTGTATCTCTCCTTTATGTAGGTAACCATCTTTTCCATTCCTTGTGGATAAACATGTAGCCAATCCACTTCACTCTACAATGACACAAAAACTAATTGAGAAAAGAAGTAATTCTAATGAGTCTCATAGCTCGAGACTTGAGCGGGTACATACAGGTTTGCCAATGGGAACTCCATCTTTTTCTTGGGTCAATAGAGAGGAACCTTCTGTCCTTGTGCTTCCTTTTCCAGGTTCACACACAGACAAGATGCAGTCTTGAGCGTAGTAACTGGTGTAATGATTGATGCCGATAAAATCCAGCTTCTTCCTCAATTTATTCATGTCATTTCTTGAAAATTCTGGTAGAGTTGACCCCAGAACTTTTTTCATTTCTGTAGGGTATCTTCCGAATATAATCGGGTCCAAAACCTGCAGTATACAAATGGATTTATACATATATTTCTTGCATGTATTGAAGAAGTAGAAAATATGCCAATTCATTGTAAGATAAAGAAATTAACCAGTGCAAGAGGAAGGCTTGAGCTCTTTCAACCGCTAACTTGTCTGCTGTTGAATTGCTAATAGGTTCAAACCACATGCAATGCATGACGATACCAATGCTGCCTCTTTGCTCTCTCTGAATATTTAAAATGGAGTTAGTCTTTTTTTTTTTTGGAAATTATCACCGGGTATCCAGACCGCTGGGCCGGACTAGTCCCGGGGGTGCACAAGGCCTCGGCAAGCATGTTTCCCACAAGTGCACCACGGTTAATTCATGGGCTTCGCCCAAGTCCGATGGCCCCAAGAGATTGTTTGCACCTGAGAGGATTCGAACCTGAGACCTCTTCGGGAGCACACCGCAGAGACCCAGGCCTCCTCCGCCAGGCCAACCCCCTGGGGTTTACGTTAACTAGATCTTAGTATATGCTTTCTTGTATCCATTTCATTGTTGGTACCTGGTATTTGGTTCTGTAAATATCAACTGCAGTTGCATGAGCTAAGATTATGTTATGCGCCACAATAAAGGGCTCCGTCTCTGAATCCCCATGACTGCAATTTCCGAAAGGCTTTGAGCAACGTTTTGGTGGGTATTCAGCTATACGATAACCATATGTGGCCTGGAAATTTGGCTCATTGAAGGTGGCCCAGTACTTCACTCGGTCTCCAAAGTACTTGAAACAGATGTCTACATAATATCCGAAATCCTCTCTGGTTCAGAAAATTCAAAAAGAAGATCAGTTAATAACCTGTCGTGTCTAGTTAATGGCTGGTCAGCTTGGTCCAGCCCTCAAAACCATGGCGCTGCATTATTGTAAGAGTTACATACTGGGATTCAGAACTCAGAAAACCCCCATATCTATCCTCAAGCTCTTGAGGCACATCAAAATGAGTCAGCGACACAAATGGTTGAATCCCTGGGCATGAAGATTGCGAAAATCAAACGCTTAGCATAGAATTTGATCATGAAAAAGCTATTTCTGGTGGTGTTTAGAGAGTAGACTGCTGCATACGGAATATAGACAGTGAAAGTATTTGGGGAAAGCAAACCTTTAAGTAGGAGAGCATTGATCAGCTTGTTATAGTAGCTAATACCAGCCATATTGACACCTCCAAATCTCCCTTCTGTTTTCATATTCAATGAGGTTTTTATGAGCTTTATGTCTGGATTATATAAATTCGTGTTGAAAATATTGCTAGTTCATAAATTCTTACTGGGTAGAATTCGTGCCCATGACATCGAAAACCTATAGGTGTTGACTCCGAGGGAGGCCATTAGATCAATGTCTTCCTGTCAACATACAAATCTTTAGCCAAAATCTTGATCTTCAGAATCTGATAGATCATCTTGGTTATAAAAAACAGAAAATATTCAACGAGTTGCTGCATCACTGCTGAAACCTGACCAGTAGCACTTACAGATTGTTCATCCTGTTCGGCAGCATATGCATATCTAGCCCGGAATATTTTAATAGAACATAGGGCTTGGTCAATATTTATAGTTTACTTGTAGCATTTAGTTGGTGGAATATATTAACCAGCAATAGTCTTTTGGGGATAATGACTAATCATCCACCAAACTTTAATCATTATTTTTCGTTTCGTGATGGAATCTATCAACCCCACCAACACCGGTTGAAAAACTCTCAAGGATGACTGATAAATCCACAGAGATAAGACTAATGATTTCTTATGTGAGATAAAAGTTGGTAAGATGTTCTTTTATTTATTTATTTATTTGTATTTCACTATCACCTAAATTATTATGCCTAATTACAATACTTATTTTGAAAAACGCTGCATGTTTACAGGAAGGTGATAAAAATACCCGAAGTTTGTCAAAGAATCATATCACCTAAAAGCTGAAGTTGTTAGGTGAAACTCTAGAATATAATTTATATTATTCTTTAAAACACCTCTTCAAGTGAAAGATCTGTGAGCTTAAAACTTGCACAGACCCACACTATCTTGTGCTTAATTTTTATTAAATAGAATAGGTGTGGTGAGATTCGAACTCGTAACCGTTAGGGTCAACAAGGTTTTGATACCATATCAATTAACAATTTTATCTAAAAATTTAAACTGTTAGGTAAAACTTCAGAATATAACAAAAGGTGATAAAAGTTATTGTCAGTACCATATACCGATGATATTGGTCGATGGCGATATCTCCATTGCTTCCATCAATTATGTTGCCTGCAACAAGAACCAGAAAGATTTAAATCCTGCTCAAAGTGGACTTATATATTCTTAACGTTTCAATCTTCATTAAATTTTCGCCAAGTTCTCACCTGGTTTATGAGTATGGACATCCCAGTTGCTCGACCCTTTTCCATCACTCTGGTAAGCTCCTTCAAACTACAAAGTGCAAGACAAAGGAAATCCTTAAGCTTATGTAAGAGAAACACGAAGTTGGTAGAAGAGAAAAACCTGATAAGAAGAGGAAGCAGTCCCGAAGAGAAAGTTGGCAGGAAATGAAGAAGAATCTGAACTTTCTTTCAGATTTTTTGCATCAGATGATAGAACGAGCGGTAACAAGATAAGCTCTACGAGAATTAAAGCTTTACAAATTGAAGAAATCCCCATGCTAGATAATGCAATTCATATGCTTTATCTAGATTTAAAAAGATAGATGTCTCTGTACACAAGTTTGTGCTTCTCTATATAGTGCAGGGCTGTCAAGTTTTCATGTAGAGATAAGCAAATGTAGAAGGAATCAGAGAAGTAGTTGAAACTTCTGTTTCTTACAAAGGGAAAAAGTCAGAAATTAGACAAAGATGAAGATAGAATCTTTTTCCTGAATGACTCAGAAATCCTAGAGCGACAGGTAGTCAGCAGTTTAAAATTGAAAGTTTTTGGATTGGTCCCCGTATTTGTAATGAAATGATTGTTAATCCCTTTGGTTTAAAAACCTTTCTGTGAAGTCCCTATTTATTCATGTCTGGTCATAACTTCATCACAACTCGTTTATTCTCTTGTCAACAATATTCTTAGTTTGTAATAAAAAATTTCAAATTTCCCACTGCAGATAAGATTAAAATGCATTAGAAAAAAATAGCAATCAATTTTGGTTAAGGACTAGTATATACTTTTCATAAACAGAGTAACTAACTTACAAAATCATCAAACATATAGGGACTAATTTATAATCTACTCAAAAAAGTTGCCCTAATGCGTCACATCTCGTGCTATTTTATATTTACAAAATGGACCCACTTCAAAAGGGCCTTATTATTTAAATTGTTTTTTTTGTCAAAAATAGTTGGTGGACCAACAACAACATGAAATATAAGAAATTGACCTCCAAAATATTATCATTAAAAACATGCTCGCAATTATGTTTTGTTGTTGTTGATGACGGCAAGTAACTGGCCAGTCACCTTCGAGGCTTGGTCCAGGTAATCTCGTGAATAGCCTTCCAACAACCAATGAGAAACGAGATAAATATTAGAAGACATGAGAAAAGAGGAAGATGGTTAGATTAGTTTGCCAGGTAAGGCATTATCTTCCAGCTATTATTGACATCGCATCCTTAGTAGTTGCGACTGCATAGGATAGCTTGAGATGCGCCAAGACCAAACCAAGTTTTTTCCAAGACTAAAACTTGATATTCATGCGACAATAATCCAAGACAAATCTGAGTTAAGTTTACTGAAATATAATCCAAAATATGAGACCGAAAGAATTTGCATTAAAAAAGTAAAAAAAAAAAATATAAAGCTCAAGACCTAAAAACATAATATCAAAGATAGAAAAAGAACTCCACTCAACTTGAACTAGTTCAAAGATGGAAAAAGAACTCGAGTCAACTTGAACTAGTTCAACGAACCCACAATCCACAATATGAGTTCAGAACTAAAAAATGTGAATTACAAAAGAAGGAACTAGCATAAAAAAGTTCAATAATATATATATATATATAACTCGAGTTAACTTTACTATAACTCGCTTTTGGAATAACCAAACAGAAATGTTTTTGACAAAACTCAAAGACAAAATGATGAAATTGAAAAAAAATCAAGGAAATGTTTTTTGAGTGAACCTAGGTTAACTTGATTAACCCTCCACTTGCAATATTAGAACAAAAAAATATAGACTTACAAAAAAAACTAATAAAAAAATTGAAGTTAAATAAAAATAAGTGAGATAGATAATAAACCTAGGTTATCTTGAGTAACCCACTCTTGAAATAACAATACAATAAGAGATGCAAGAAAATGACAACACTCAAAGTTAAATAATTTAATGTA
This sequence comes from Salix arbutifolia, assembly GCA_025169955.1. NCBI lineage: Eukaryota > Viridiplantae > Streptophyta > Magnoliopsida > Malpighiales > Salicaceae > Salix > Salix arbutifolia. Next base: position 987,606 of record CM045905.1, read on the forward strand.
AAATGATAAAATTGAAAAAAAAAATCATTAAAAATTAAGAGAAAAAATTGAGTCTACTAGAATTAACTCAATCAACTTGCCACTAGCGACATAAGAGCATGGTTAAAAAATAGACTTCCAAACACATAAATAAAGCAGTAAAAAATAGAGGAACCTAGCCAAATCAAATTAAATAAAATGTCAAATATAAAATAATAAAATATCATAAATAAAAAGTGATCCAAAATCAAATAAAAAGTAATCAAAAGAAGGAGAGCCAAAATTGATCAAATAAAAAATTGAAGGAATTTTTTTTTTAGAGAATGAGAGAGAAAAGAGAGGAGAAAAAAAAAAACTTCACCACAACTCAATAAGATCTCCTTTATTAACACATGTCATATCGCTAAAAAGGGAATAGCTCTTAATGCCACAACGAAAACAAGTTTTTGGTAAAAAAAAAAGGATTTCACATACCACCTAGATAGCGTAAAGTCATCACGTGCACATATCAACCACTGTTTTTTTAATAATATAAAATTATCAAACAACCAAACTAAAAAATAACAATAAAAGAAAAAGATCAAGACCAAGATACTCCTGAAACTAACTTTTTTTTTTTTTTAAGGATTCTAAGAGTAATTTTGAAATTTCACTATTTTTAAAAGGAAAAGATAGAAACCCTATTACATGTTCATTCTATTCTTCTCTAAAGGCTATGATCTTACCATCTAAAATCTTTGGAAAAAACTTGCAAGTCCCTTTACAACATCTTTAATTTTATTTTGCTCTAAAGGATAAAATAGTTATTTAATTATAATAAAAGAATGTGTATAGACCAAATTGCCTCCAATAATTTTTGCAATGATTTATGTCTTTTTCTTTGAATGTGACTTATTCAAATTCATTGAAAGGTCATAACTTTGAATGTCTTTTTCTTTGAAATTATTACATTTCTTGGTGCATATGTAAAGTGCACCACTTGATAATAACGGGAAATAAGTGACACGTCATTATTAATACGGCAGGTGATCGTGATAATATATTAAAATAATATTTGTATTTTTTAAAATTAATTTTTAACATTAACATATTAAAACCATTAAAAAAACAATTTATAATAAAAAATAAATAGCAAAACAAAATACAAGAAGACACCGGACGAACATGTCGGTAGGTAACAGGTGAGGATATTACTGGTCCACTGGAACATCTCCATTGCTACCATCAATAATTCTGCCTCGATTTAGCAAAACAGGAAAAATGAGGGATATATGACAAGGTAGAAGAAAGGTCTAAATTCATCTCCGTCCATGTTTCTTTCTAACCCTTTAATTTCAAAGTTTTAAACTCATCATGACCCATGATCTAGATTAACCAATCGATTAAAGCAACCTCCTTTCTATATACATACACACACATATATATGTGTGTGTGTGTGTGTATAATGACACGTTAATATCCTAAGGAAGATGCATTGAATCTTCAAGTTTCTTAAAAATTGCAGTGATAGCAAGTTGAAATAATATGAGCATCTCCGAGAGGATCAGTTTGTATTATTATTGGAAGATGTTTCTGACAGTCTAGGATGAAATAGAAAAGCAAAACTCACTGGCAAAGCTCCACTGTAATCTGTATTGACATGCCTATGGATTCCGAGAAACAAACCTGAAGCAGAAAGAGGAGCGTAGCAGAAGAAACCAGGATTGATGAGCAGAGGATCCAAGCCCTCTTTAGGGGTTTCTAGATGAGTGGATACCAAGGGAGGTGTCAAGATCAGCTCTAATACAAATAAAGCTTCAAAGAATTCCCATGGCAGGTAAGTTCACTACCTCTTTGCAAGACAAAGTTAAAAAGGTTGTAGTGTTCTTGTAGAATTAGCTGATGTAATGAAGATCTGTATTTCTGCTAGGCTAAGCCCGTAAAGTAAAAGAAATGATAATTCTTCAGAGCATGATTAACAAGAATCATGGGCCTTTTTTATGTGCTTTTTACTACCAATTTGATATTCAAAAGCAATGATTTTTATGTGAACAGTGATTAGTTTGGACCACCCAAACCAGCATCCCTGTCCAATATTTGGGATCATTCATGTTCTGCACATTTTTTTGGCTTTGACAGTATCTGCTGTGAGCTTCATGCAAATCCCAGAAGTGCAAGAATTTTAGGTTCTATATAATCCCTGTTTGAGGAGGGTAAGGTCCCTGTGGCGGCCAAGAAGATGAAAGTTGGAAGACACGTGTCCAGGTATTAGTATTTTCTATCTCTGGTAACTCCACAGAAAAACATAAAGTTCATACTAAAAAAGGAAAGTAATGAAGTGTGATTTCAGAAGAAAATGAACACAGACTGATCAATTTATTTCCTGTCAACATAAAAGATGGATGCCATTCAAAACTATTCACATTAGCAACTAAAAACAGATACAAAATGCCTCTGAAAGATCACCAAGCTCTTACAAACTGCAGCACAAAACCTTGACAGGACGATATCGAATTCTTCTTGCAATATCTAGTGAAGACAAACCCAGTTGGCATTCAACCTGAATGTGAAACTCTAACTCCTAACATTCTTGATTATTCTCAGGTGCTAGTTCTGACAGCTGTATGGTTAGCAATGTAATCTTTGTACCAAGTCGCAGAACTTTTTCGAGTTCTCTTGAGAGTGGAAAAATCGACATGGTAAAGCCCAAACCTTATAGTATACCCAGATGTCCACTCAAAATTGTCAAGCAATGACCATGCAAAGTACCCTCGAACATCTGCTCCTTTCCTGAAACACATTAGTTAGACCTTAACATTTTAAACGGCGTGTCTTTTTTAAGATAAATCTGAGAGACAATTCAAGATATCAAAGACAGCCAGAGGCTCAGATCAAGTATGATACTACCTCACAGCCGTTTCCAGGGCATCCAAATAACTGCTCATGTACTCCTCTCTCTGAACATCTTGCAGTACATCTTCAGTTGTGACATTGACATTTTCCTCCTCACAATACCCTACAAGAATGACATTATGCGAGAAACTCAGAAAGACAGGAGAGCACAGGTCTGTAGGAACCTTAAAACATGGTTGGCCCTGACCGTTTTCTGTAATGTACATCGGTATGTTGTTGTATCTTTCTTTAAAATAGGTCACTAATTTTTCCATTCCTTGAGGATAAACATGTAGCCAGTCAAGCGCGGTCTGCATAAGTAAGAAACTAAAGTTATCTTCCAAAGATTAGGAGAAGGCGAGAAAGTTGTAGTTATGCAGATAAGCTGAGGTTACATACAGGTTGACCAATGAAGAAACCATCCTTTTGTGCAGTCCTCAAATAGAGACCTTCTGTCCTGGAAACTCCTGGTCCTTGTTCACATGTAGAAAGCGCGCAGTCCTTCACATAGAAACTAGTATATTGATTGATCCCAATAAAGTCTACTCCACTCTTCAGCTTCTCCAGTTCATGCTTTGAAAATACAGGTAAATCAGATCCTAGAATTTCATGCATTTCTGCTGGATATTTCCCGAGTATAATTGGGTCCAAGAACCTGATCACCATGTTTGCATAGCATCAAAGATTAGCTCTACAGTGTATATAGGGAGTTCTAAAACCATCAAAATATCAACAGGACTTGAGATTTCGTTGTTGGAATGACAAATGAGAGATAGAGATGCTTACCAGTTCATATAGAAAGCGTTAGCTCTCTCGACTGCTAGTTTGTCTTCCAAAGAATCACTGATGGGTTCATGCCATATGGCATTCATAACAATCCCAATACTTCCACCTTGCTTTTTCTGAACATTCAATGAAAGAATAAGATTTTAATTGATGTTCACAACATTAAAACCTCGATTTTCTGGGTCCTTGTTAAGTCATGTATTAATGAATTTCGGATATGTAACTAAACCAATTTTCCTTGGACAGAAATGGTGTTTGGAGTTGGGGGAGATCAACTGAAGTACCTGGTATTGAGTTCTGTAAACATCGACCGCAGCTGCATGGGATAGGATCATGTTATGTGCAGCAATGAAAGGCTCTTTCTCTGAATCTCCACCACTACAGTTTCCGAATGCCCCAGAGCAGCGAGATGGTGGGAAAATTCCTGATCTGTAACCACGATTTGCTGCAACATTGGGCTCATTGAATGTGGTCCAGTATTTCACTCTTTCTCCAAAGGATTTGAAACATATATCTGCATAATATTTGAAATCCTCCCTGAAACATTGAATCCACACCATGGAAAAACAAATGATAAGCAGACAGCATAAAAGTATTTCATGACTGCACGGAGATCAAAGAATCAGCTACTTGCTGTATTTCAGGACTTAGCCAAGCTCCATATCTGTCCTCAAGTTCCTGAGGAATGTCATAGTGAGTCAATGTCACAAATGGTTGGATACCTGAAATCAGAAGAAGTAGATATACGAATAAAAAGGTGATCATTCTCGCACAAACTAGAGCTTCTTAATACTTTTTAAGTAAAAGTGATTCTGACAATAAATATCCTTTTCTTGTCTCGCTTTCTGGTCTGGTTTTTCAGACTACGATCACAATGTGACAGTTTCGCAGCTTCCGGAAGTACTTTGACGAGATGAAATATGGTGGAAATGGTTTATACCTCTACGCAGAAGCTCGTTGATGAACTTGTTATAATGATTGATTCCAGCCCTATTCGCAGTTCCAAATCTTCCCTCTGGTTCAAAGTTAAGGTGAGAATTAGAGATGAAAATCAACAAATGTAATCATATTACAAACCTACAGAAACTGAAAACTCACTTGGTAGGATTCTTGCCCATGATATGGAGAAACGATAGCTATTGACTCCAATATACTCCATGAGATCCAGATCTTCCTGTTTGCATCAGGTCACAACAGAAAAAATTCATCAGCCCCATCTCCATGCATGTTGGATTCATTTTGCTCATTTTCCTCTGCTCAAAACAATTGTCAAAACACAAAAATTCAGACATTCAAATGTTAACATGATAGGTTTCCTCCCTTCGTTTGATTTCTACCGGTGAAGAATCATGCGGCATCAGGACCCTTTCAACAGTCAGTCATGTTAGAGCATATGGGAGTAGGCATTTTGAAGAGCCAAATCTTTAAAATGGATGTTTGAAATCTCCAATGGAAATAGACATTTTAGAGAGCCAAATCTTTAAAATGGATGTTTGAATAGTGTATATATGACTTTTTTGTTGATGTGTGCTTCAATGGTAAAAACTATTTGTTTTTATATATTATTTTAAATATAATGCAATTATTTTGTATGTAATTTAATTATATAATTAATTATACAATTACTAGGAGTAAGTTATATAATTAAATAAATACTTTTGAAAAATCCTCCAATAGTAAAATTAGTATTTTTTAATTATATTTAAATAAAAAAAGAATTTAAATATAATTAAAAGACACGTAATATTTGAAATTTAAAATTTAAGCTACTTATTATATGTTTTTCAAATAATTTGTATGCTTTTTTATGGTTGTTATATTTGAAGTTAATTAATGTTATTTTTTTTTTGAGTGTTAGAAAAACTTAAAAAAATAAAATGAACACATTAATAAATAACCAATAAGTTCAAACATAATTAATTAAAATACATTTCATTACACATAATTCAATCAAATTAATTACAAATTAATACCTCTATTTTTTTATACTAACTATTATTATAATAATATAATAATTAATATTATAATTAATAATAATTATTATTATAATTAAAACCCACCCCACCCGTCCATTCCCCCACTCAAAGTTAAAAATTAAAAAACCCTACTACCCCATTTTATTTATACTAATTATTATTTTATAATTAATAATAATAATTAGCCAATAAAACCCCACCAAACCCGTTTAATTCCCCTCCCTCCCCACGCCATCTCCATTTCCATCTCCAATAAACCCTACATCTTCCCACACCGTCAACCCCCACACAGCCAGCAAACCCATCCCCAACCTGCAGCCCCCCCTATCCAGCTAGCAACAACACTCACACACACAACAAAGCCCCCCAGCCCCAAATCAAGGTATGTGGGTGTACTTTTTTTAATTTTTTTAACATTTGGTTTCTCTCTCAAAACATGTAGGAATTGCTTCTGAGAAGCCATTTTAGCTACTAGTATAGCTCTCCCATTAAAAAGCTGAAAAAACATGAAAATAGCTAAAAAGACAAAAAAATAGCATTGTCTTCTCAGATGCCTCTCCCCCCACATAGTTACGGCACCAGAACAATTTGTGGCTTATGCTGAACCACAAATAAACACACCATGGTGTGGAGGAAGGAAGCATGATGACCATACAGTGACATTTGGGGTCCATAATCTACTTGTTCAATCATATAGTACCATCCAAATCATGGAGTGGGTCATATCCACTAGAAGCTGTCAAAATGTTGCTCTTTTTTTTTCTTTTTTCAAATTGACATGTTAACCACCAGAATGATTGCATACTCTATTTAGACCCAGCATGTCAGCACACAAAACACATCTGCCACGCGCCAAAGCATGATTATATATATAATGAGTTCAAATCTTCATAGAAATCCCGTTGTTTAAGATTTGCCAATCTAAGCCCACCATAATATTTATAATTAGTAGATTTTAAGATATCCCCACAAATTCATATACTGTGTGAGAACTATGAAAGAAGTTGTATCCACCTTTAACCAATTGAAACTTGCTTCTTCTGTTTCAGATACAGAGTTGCAGATATGCAAAAGGGTTTCTCAGAAATGGACACACAATTTCCATATTTCATAATTGCAGAACATGGACCGAACAGAAAAAAGGGTGCTGTAAAAGCTTCCTAACATCTATCAGAATAAATATATAAAAGTTCAAAGGAGGCACCGGATATCGATGGTAATGATCAACAGCAATATCTCCATTCGTTCCATCCATGATGGTACCTGAAACAAATTCCACAAAATCAAATCTAAATTAAAAAGAAAAGGGTCAAGAAAGGACTAAAGCTGTAAAACATTTTACCAGGCGTGTGAGTAAAAACATCCCAGTTGCTGAGGCCTTTGCCATGACTAAAGTAAGCTCCTTCAAACTGTGCGAAGGAGAAATAGAACAGAATGATATAAAAATATTCCATGTTCAGGGGAGAGGGATGAAGGCAACAAAACCTGATAAGAAGAAGAGGCAGTTCCAAAGAGAAAATTGCTTGGAAATGCCGAAGTATCCGAACTCCCCTTGAGAAATATAGGATTGCAAGACACCATAAGCACTAGGAACCACAAGTCAAGCACAATGAAAGCATAACACCCTATCAAAAACTCCATAACAAAACTCTGTAATGAAAATAAAAGATAAATATATCAGAACTGTGAATTCCTCAAGGATTCAAATGAAGAAACAAAGGAATTTATAGGACCCTTAAGACATCAAGTGTGGCTTCATGCTGTCAACCAAAAGGTAATCACCTACCTGCCATGTAAGCTATGTAGGGTTGGAGTAAATACAAGTGAATCATGACCAAAAAAAAATAATCTATATAAATTGTGAAAAGTTAAAATCATGCGGATTTTTTTTTTTATAATATGGATATTCAGATTAGTTTTATCTTACTTTTTGATTAATTTCACGGGCTATAAAATTAATGATCATATATTTTTAATAGATCTAAAATTTATAAAACTTGAATTAGTAACCTTTACGAAACAATCCTAGAGCATGACGAATTGAGGTAAACACCGTTAAATCATGTCGATTTTATAGCTATAAGAGCTTGTTCCCCTGATACTATACAATAATGCACACACTTCATGTTCACTTGATGTGACAAATTTAAAAATCATATTGATAACGGTGGAATGCGACGTCAGCATATTGAATCATTGTAAATATTAATGATGCTGGAAAGAAAAGAAAAGAAAATACACACACACAGAGAAGAAATAAAAATGTATTTGATTAAAAAACTGAGATTAAAATCTAAAATAAATCTATCTAGTCTAGTAGATTTAGGTTATTTTAAATGTCTCCATCGCCTGTCCTAACCCATCATTTCCGCGATCATGTAAGCAATAATGCATCGGATCCAACGGAAAAACTGCAGCAAAATAGCTTAGCCAATGGCCATATATAACGAGTGAACTCTCTTTATTTATCATTCAATTATGAAACTAACTGCTTAAGGGGTGTTTGGAAAACATTCAAATAATGTTTTTTTGAAAAAACAAATTTACTCTAAATGAAAAAAATAATATTATTAGATTATTTTGATGTACCGATATCAAAAATAATTTTAAAAAATAAAAAATATTATTTTAATGTATTTCTAAATAAAAAAATACTTTGAAAAGTGATCGCACTCACACTCTAAAACATCCTCGTTGAGTGTCTATTTTTGCGGCGGGGTTTGTAGTTTTAAAAAATAAATCTTTTTTTAAAATAAATAGTTTGTTTTAGATATTTTGATATATTAATATTAAAAAAATATTATTTTAATATATTTTAAAGTACAAAATATTTTAAAAAATAATCATTATCTTAATACCAAACACTGCCTATAAAAATTCCTAAAATACTACATGAACAAAAAGGTAAAAGGAAACTGAAAGCAGGGATTTATCTATTGTTTTATAATTTAGAGCCTGTTTGGGAGTGCGATTGCGGTAGCTTTTCAAAGTACTTATCGTGCCAAAATACATCAAAATAATGTTTTTTTATTTTTTAAAAATTATTTTTGAAATCAGCACATCAAAATGATCTACAAACACCAAACCGCCGATCTTTAAAATGAAAAAAAAATTCAAATTTCGACCAAAAGCCAATAGAATCGCAATGCCAAACAGACACTTATTGTAATATTCTCGTAATATTACATTATCTTGATTTAAGCTCTTTACGAATCACTAATTGACCCTTATATTATCTCGATTTAACTTCCATTTTTAGTTCTTGTAACCATCGATATTTGCTAAGAAAAATACATGGCAAGTAAATTATATATAAAAATAGCATAGTGTAATGTTAGGTGGTGGTCCTTGCCATGAAAAAATATAAGAAAAATTAGGTTTGAAGTGCATGATAATATGGCTCTCGTGGCTAATATCTACTGAAAAATCACATCAATCAGATCCGCAATTCGTTAAACAGTGCTAAGTGACCATAAGAAATTAAGTTTCAAAAAAGTCAAGGAATTGTATGGCATATCCTACCTGTTACGTCTCGAATATTCACTGTGTGTTAGGAGGGGAAACCCTAGCTAATATGGACAAAAACCACCATGTGATTTTACAGGCCTATGGCACGTAAAAATCATCGAGGGATCTAAGAATCTTGAATCTAATTACGACTTCTTTGAGAACACGTTGCGCTTGCATTCTGTCAAATCACATCTACTACTTTCAATAGGGTCAAATCAACCCTCTACATCAATTCAAAAGGCACATGGTTAAACAGTTGTGCTCCAAAAAGTAATTTATGCGTTTTTAAATTATATTATTTAAATATTTTTATATAAAAATATCATTTTCAATCACCTTAGTAATTATTTAACTATTTCCTGAATGGGATGAAGGGTTTAATTCGAACAAAAGTAAAAGTGAAAGGACCATCATGATATTTAGTCCTTCTACCTGTACACAAAAAGTGAAATATGTAAAAAATCAAGACATTGCTCATCATTATAATTCTGCTTCAAAACATAAGTCTCGACCTTTTTTTATTCTTATATACTACAAGGCATTTTCTACCGTAGAAAATGGAAAGGAAACTGTTATCTACTCAAGTCACTGGTACTCTAAGTTCAAGCATAATCTATCTGATCTCCACCGTTCAAGTCTGTCTCAGCAAAGACAATCCTCTTGTTCACAGGATACACACAAATTTTGTCTGTCAAAAACATTGCCCAAGATCCCAGCTAAGCCTGCATCTTCATCTTTAACTCTTTTATCACCTGAGGTTAAAATCTTGGACACTTTCTATCACTGCTTTGCCTGCTCAGACATATATCAGAATGTTGTTAGATGTTTTCATGGCATCCACAATCTAACTCCAAGAATTAATAGAGTACCTTTAAAACTAAAGAGAGGAAGATCAGGGACACTTCAAAATCAATATGTTGTAATCATTTTATACGCACACCAATCTCGTTTAATCAATTTGTAAGGCTTTAGCAATCCAATTGATCAATCATAAAGTTGATTGTATAATCAATCTCTTAGCAAAGAAGTGAACACATTAAGATACTAATCATGTTCAAAATCCACACCTCTATAAAATAAGCTCTAACATATGTTTTTGGACTAACTGGATTGAAATCATGAGCGGCCCCATAACAAAACTATCCTTGAGCCAAGGCCTGGTGCATTCACTTAACTTGATTGTGGCTTGTTCACATTTAAATCCTTTTAAGCATGGAAGACAAAAAGCAAAAGGAATGAGATTTCAACTAGGAAGAAGAAGGATGCTCATTTTGGTTTGTTTCCCTATTCCTTGGTGATGCTCAGTTTGGTTTGTTTCCCTATTCCTTAGTGGCCCTAAAGAAGATCGAAAGGCAACCTCCGGTGATTTGTCTCCATGCAAACAAGTTGGATTAGGAAAACACATGCAAAAAGCAAATTTGACCAAGTGAGACGATCTGGTCCCCTCAAAAATCTGTATAGCTAATCAAACTTAAATTACATGGAGATGGGAATATACCTGTGAATAAAGGAAGGTGCCAAGAATTGCAATGGCAGCTCCAAGGGCATTGACTGGTTGAACAGGAGTGTGGAAGATGATGATGGAGGAGACTATGACGGATATCCGTTTCATTGTGTTTCCAATGCTAAATGTCAATGGAGAGATTTGATCTAGAGACATGTATGAAACTTGATTGTATAGGTGATAGAAAATGCTTTGAGCCGCCACCCACCTGTTTCAATTCCAACCACAGAAATTATACTTAGCAAAATATCAGTAAATTGTTCTCAGTTTTGCAATAGATTAGTGTCACTAAAGAAACCATCACATCAAGATTGCCACTTCAGTTCTACAAAACAAACTGAAAAGGGGAAATGAACATGCCCCCTGAGAAAAGTGTAAGAAAATGAAAGGAGATTTTAGATGTTAAATCTCTGGTAATAAGAAAAATACTATAATATCTAAGCAAAAATATTTGCAGACACAATCTCAGAAACTTATCAGTGTCTACAAGTAACATGCCAGTCACTGTCACCAACCAAAATCAAAGTTAATCTTTACTATATAGTAAAAACAAAAAAGAAAGTAAAAAGAAATCAAAGCTAGTCTTTTCTATCTATTGTCATGTATTAAATAGCTCTTTCAGGTATTGTAAATATCACATGTAAAAACTCAATATACTTAGCATATCTGCCTTTTACATTCAGTGTCTTTTGGCTGCATAACAGAAGATAAGCAAGTATGGTAGCAAAGAAAAACTTGACATGTTCTTGAAAGTTATAGGTCATTGTAGTTACCAAACAAAATTGGGTCCAATTTGAGCTAGAGCATTTTGCCACCCAGCAGCCCACATTTGAGGCCCTTCTACTGCAATTGCAAACGGGGTGAGTATCAACAGAGACAACATAGACAAACAGGCATAGTAGTTCATTCCACTAACAGACTTCCCACTCATCCCCTTCTTCGAGAATATGTTCCGAAACACAAATGCCAAATTAGATATCATAGCCCCCATAAAACCTGAAAAATATAGCAGCATAATTTAGAACTCGTCCACTAAAACCCATAAAATTTCCCAGTTATTCAACAGAATATAGCTCTATATTGCTATTAAAATTTTGTAACCAGAGAAGTGAATCTCACCGGTCATGTTGAAATTGAGTTCAGTGACAGCTGATAGAGCACAGCCTCCAATAATTGGTAGCAGAGACAGATAAACTGGTAGGGGGAATGTATCACCAAGCAGAAACTTTGAAACCAAGACACTGAAAGCAGGCTCGCCACTCTTGATTATGTGAGTGAATGAGACTGCAACTTTTGACATACTCACAGTGGCAGCCACATGCCCAATTGTATGTGCCACAGCAACCTAAACACCAAACTCATAAATCAGCATTTCATAAAACCAAATTCAAACATTTCTCACCCAAAATATTTGCTCTGCTGTATTAAAGACTGAGTCTTGCGTCAACTACGACAGTATCGTGATCATATCTTCAACAATTTCAATGTTTTCATGTTCCAAAGTAACACATAATTCACTAAACAAATTCAAACTTCTCATTTTTTTCCTTCACATTCCCAGAAACCAAAAAGGACTTAAATACATCAAGACTGAAATTTATGCAGCGTCTGTTTTCATGTCCCCAAAATAACAAGGTTCACTAACCAAACTCAAATTTCTAATCTTCCCAACAGATTCTCAAAACAAAGCAAACAAAATCAATAAAAAAAAGGCATAAAAGACTTACAGGGAACAGAGTCTTCCAAAACTCAAAATCAGTCTTAGGAGCATCAGCAATCCTTGTAGCCCAAGAAATCAGCATCATAAGAGACCCGCAAGCAAGTGAGAGTGTAGAAGTAAGCCAAGGGTAAGGAAAAGCATTCAAGACCTTCTTGTTATAGATATTGAAAACAACATTCAAAGCCCACCAAGTAGCAAAATACATCCCAATTTTAATCTTTTGAGCTGCTTGCTCATCTGGTAACTCAACGTTGATATCTAGTGGCCTTGACCTATCAGCCTCGTATGCATTACAAACAATAACATGCTTTTCTTGCTGGTTTTTTCTAGAAAATGAGAAGCTCTCAATTGAAGAAATGTGGAGTGGTTTTTGTGAAGTCGTATCAAAGTTTAGGCCTTTTTGTGAGTTTTGGATAATGGGCAGTGGAGAAAATTTCAAAGCATTGAAAGATGAATGCTTTCTTGGTAAAGGATTAGAAAAAGAAGTGAATGATAATTTTGACTGGTTTGATGAAGAAATCATTGTGTTATTCATGTTTCAAAACTTATAGCAAGAGGGTTGTGTTTTCAAATGCCAAAGGGTAAATAAACAAAACAAGAACTTTGTTCTCTAATCGAAACACAGCCCAAGAATATATATGTTTTTGGGTTGTATATTTTGCTAACCTCGGAATCTCAGTATGAGAGTTCTGTTTTAGTTTTCAAGCGGATTTATTGTGGGAGGGAAGAGGAGATGATATTTATATAGGAGGGAAGTGCACAAGGAGCTATGCAATGAAGGACAGATATACAAGCGGTGACAGCTGTTTGATATTATGGTATTACTTCAAAATACTTTGATTTACTGTGTCTTTTCATGCTCTCCAAGCTGTACTTCTTTGTGCAAACTAGAGACACCGATGGTGTGAAAAGGAGAGTTTTAGTACATTTGTTTGTTGTTTAATCCAATTGTTAATTGTTGTTTTGGTGCCTATTAGATGCGTGAGTTTTTTTTTTTTTCATATAGTGTTTGTTTTTGCAGTGTTATTGTATTTTTTATTTATTTTTAATGATGTTTTTATAATTTTAAAGTTTGGATTGTATTTTTAATGGAGAGTTTTTCATGAACATCACATGAATTGTGCTAAACAAAATAAGCTAAAAATCATGTATGGTACTCTACTTTTTTTTTTCTTCATTTGATTTAATCATACCATCTATTATAGATTGGATCAAATCAATTTTCATGCTTTTGATTAAAGGTTACTCACCCCATATTTTTAATCTTGATACTAAATACTAATTAAATTTCAAGATGGATTTTATGTTTTATGATGTAATTGGATAATCTAGTTTAGAAGTGAATATATTAATTCAATCCAAACTAGGGTTTAGTTTGATAATTTTGATAAGTTGAGGGATTGACATTTCACTCGTGATAATGAGAACTAATCTATGGTTATTATTTATAAATAAGATTTATCTTTTGGTAACCACATATTCGTCCTCAACCTATACACTAATTCTTAATTGAGTCTCAATTTTGTTTTGTTATTTAATTGATCCCCAATGTATACATGAGTTCCCGATCAAGTCCCCCATTTAAAAATTTATTTATTATAATGATGTCAACCCAAACTAATTTGATTTTTTTTTTAAATCATTTATGCAATAATATGATTTTAGATGCAAGGGTTTGATTGAGGATTGTTGTACAAATTGGAGATCCGATTAATGTACAAAATAAAGGTCGGGGACCAACTTAGTATACGTTTGAAATGGAGAGTTTTGAAATTTCTATTTATTTTATGGGAATATTCGTGGTAGCTATAATCACTATCAAGCAAGCTTTTCGTGACCAAATTCCTTACCCTTCCCATTTTCCAAGTTCGCGTTTGTACCAAATTTTGGAAATTTTTCTTAGTGAATATAGGGAATTCAAGCTTCTCAAATCTAGGGAATTCCCCACGTGTTTCCATTTTTTTAAATCCTCCACCCGACGGTCAACCTAGAATTTTTACTTGTTCGGGTTGAAAAGATAATAATAAATTTAGTTAATTCAATTAAAAATCCAAGTTAGCCCACATAAAATATGATTATTAACCTATAAATTTTTATTTTTTTATAAAAACTTTTTAATTAAAATAAAATTATGTTAATTCTTTTTCGTAAAGTTTTTTTTTTAGATTGACTAATCCTACTAAACTTTTCAAACTTGCATTCTCCCGTTTGATCAATCTCCATTATCCAACTGTGCTCACAATTTGAACATTGAAAATGTCAATTTGTTTAAATTTCTCCACCAAAAATTTCTTCATTACGGGGTGTATGACACTACATTTTAAAAACACTTTGAAAAAAATTGAATTTTTATATTTTTATTTTAAATTAAAAGTTTTTGATATTTTTAGATTATTTTTATGTGTTGATATTAAAAATAAATTTTAAAAAATAAAAAATATAATTTTAATATATTTTTAAACAAAAAACAACTATAACCACACTTCCAAACAATCAGATAATCACCCCCACCTTCCCACTTTGGTCATTGATGTAACTCATGCCCAAGAAATGCCAAAATTTGTGATATTTCCTCCCCCCTTCACCCCACATGCACTACATCAAAATTTGAAGCCGTTCCTTTTCTTTTATTGGTGGGGGAAATGGGCAGACACAAGCATCAATAATTGAGATGATGGAATCAATACAAATATCATTCACCAATCTCCAAAACTACGACGAATCAAAGCCACCAAAGATCGATGTGACTGCCCAGACACGTCCCTGGCCCTTACCAATTCTGCACCGCTAAAACTCTCTAGCAATGAACACAAGAGGACAATGCCTCGAGTTTATGCTCGTTGATTTTGGGCAAAAATATCCCCCGATGAAAAGACACGCACCCGGCTTTCATTTGGCTGGCAGATGCCAATCGTTCTTGTCGACCTGTGTTCATTGCATGTGTTGATGCTGATTTCCGATGTTTTCCATGCTTTTCATGGACGGATGGAGATTTTTCAAATAAAGAAAATAAATATCTTTGTATAAATAACTCAACTACCCTACCGCTTTGTAACATTTTATAAAACAATTTTGCTAGCATTTTAATTATTTTCATGAATAATTGAACAAACGCACAAGTATCATTCATTGACTTGGTAATCTTTGAGTTTTGATAATTGCTAGCAGATTTAGTATTATATTGAATATCGAATTACATTTCATCAACTTGTTCCCTTTCACATTGCTGTCAATTTAACACGGTGCTTTAATAAATAAATAAAATCTTCCATAATGACATTTTCGTTCCTTTCTTGTCAAGTTTTTTTAAAAAAGGTTAAAAATATTGCATTTATTATAGTATTTGGATGCTTTTTAAAAATATATTTAACTTGAAAAATTAAATTAATATTTTTTTTTCATGATTTTTAATATATTGATGTTAAAAAATAAAACATTTTATTTTTTTTAAATAAAAAAATCTCTCTAAAAAAGCACCGCACCATGGTAACAAACACGCTTCATAGCATAAAAGGTGTCCTATCTACAAAAATCAAATAACGCTATATTGAATCGAGAGAATTAATAAGAAGAAAGTGCATTCAATTTCTTGCTATTAAATCATGTCCCAATTGTAGGCTTCAGTGAGGACTGAAAATACATTATTTCATAAATAAGATTCTATTTTTTATTCCTATATATATATATAAACGATTTAGTTTATAAGAAAAATAGTTGGTGTTGTTCATGATACCTTACATCCCAAAACAAAAACTAATTAATAGTAAATCCAATACAAACCTTTGCAGTATGTGGACATAATGGTGTTTGGTGACGTACGGCAAGAGGCACGACCCTAGCTGCTATCATGCACGTGTAAGTATTAGCTGTCCCTTGGAATTCTTGCTTTGATCTACCTACCTAACCTTCCCATGAATATATCTGGCTCTTGTTTTTGCTTTGATTCTCCGTTTCTTCATCTCTATGTTTCTTCGTGGGATATTTTTATTCTTAGTGCCTGTTTGGCACTACGATCAAACCGGCATTCGATTAAAATTCAATTTTTTTTATTTTAAATGAAATTTTTTTAATATTTTTAGATTATTTTGATGTGTTGATATCAAAAATAATTTTTAAAAAATAAAAAAATATTATTTTAATATATTTTTAAATAAAAAATACTTTTAAAAACAACCACAACCAACTTCCGCATTTAGTATTAGAAAACTGAGTGTGTGTGTACGAGAAATTAAAGCAAACTAAGATATGAGGTTGTCCTTGGTCAATGGTTAATTTATTGCTGCTTGTCTTCCGATTTCCATGGTAATCATTTTGTTTCTTTTTTAATGACTAAAGATTTTTGTGAATTAGATTCATTTTCTAATTAAGTTTTGAACATGCCATTTATATTTATACTGATTTAATTTATTAGACTAATAAAAAAGATTACGATGTTGTTTAATCTGCTATGTAAAACTTTAATGAAAACTAAATATATGTTTTTGTAATATCCGAATACAGGGACTAAAATTTGTTACTCATTATTACTATTATTATAAAACACATTGAAGTGAAGTGATTAAAGCGCACACATTATTATTATTATTATTCATGGACACAAACAAGATACACAGAGGGATGGCCGCCTTGATTCCATGAATACCCACAATATTAGAAGGCATATGCCTTCATTATCATCTGAGTGGACATATATGGTAGCTGAGCAAGCCAAACCAAGAGGACCATATATACGTACGTAAAACATATTATTATATGATCATGGGCGGGCGGGAACATGCATGCATATAATGAGGCGCCGTTGACCTCTTTATTCCTAAATACATAGACGAGTAATTAATTAAGGGCATGCATGCATGTTCTCTGATGTTGGGTTTAGGGTTTAGTAATCATTAGAACGAAGGTAAATGTCGACAGTAGCGTTTATAGTACGGAAAAGTTGGAGGTAAAAATCAGGGTCCTCGCTGGATGGATCCTTCTTCACATATTCGACAGTCCATTTTGCGGTGCTGGCGGTGGTGACCTGAAGAGTGACGGTGAAGGAGTCGTATGATTGCAGCAGCGATCCCTCCAGCAACTTGTAGGTTATTTTCCTGGAGCGGTCGTCAACGGCTTCAACTACATACTTGAATTTCTCCGCAGTGTCTGATCATATAGAGGTAGCAAACCAATGCCCAATCTTACAGATTAATTTAATGATCAGAATTTAATATATTAAAGCTAGAATTCAAATCATTTGATGTGTGGATCCGTGCTGTAATTAATATTGTTATTGCATCCTTAATTAAATATGTACGCACGTACCACCGCAAGAATCGGCAGACAGGATTTCAATCACCTTGCGGGAGCCAACAGTATTGACCCAGCTTCTGTTACCGTCAGCAAGTCCTACTGTCTGCACAACAGCACCGCAGACACTCGGCAACAAGCTTGCTTGTTTCTTGAAGAATTTGTAAAAAGAGCCAGTAGAACATTGAATTGGTGTTTCAACGACTTGTCTGGTAGGGCAAGCACCACAAGAAAGACCTTTGACTGGAGCATAAACCTGGACTGGTGTTTCGTAGACGAGTCCACGAAGAAGAGACATATTATCAGTAGAGCTAAGAGAGCTAGGTTGCTAGATAAGTGATAAGGAAGGAATGCAGTGAAGTAATGGAGAGGCCTCATTGGCATTATATCGAAGAAGAGCCCAGCATTATACCGCAATGAAAAGTTGTATTTCACTAAACGAGAGTTCCATCATCAACTTTTTTTCTTTTGACAATGATCGAAAAAATTAGTGCCCATCGTGTTCAGCCATAGTGCTAGGTGGTGAAGGATTAGTGAAAGCACCGCATTCCAATCTGCTTTTCTTTCTGTTTTTTTCAAAAAAAGTTTATTCCTTATATAATGTCCAGATGCCTCAAGTAAAGCAAACTAATTACTTTTTGTTTGAATTTCCCAGTCACCAATACACTCAAAGTTTGTAGTCACAAGTCAATAGACTACTGAGGTATACGTACTCCAGCTGCAGACTACCCATTTTGTGAACTGCAGACCCGATATTTGCCATAACAGAGAAGAGAATGGTACAAAACCCAGGTAAACAACTCTAATAATTAATTTTCTTCAAGTGTTAACGGTGAACCTTCTTTGTGAGTCTGCCTCCCATACTCTAGCTAGCTAGTGTCCTCTTTATTCAAAATAAATTGAACCCCACTAACATATGTTTTAGCGAGTCCAGCTAGCGTAATTCGAGCTCCCGTAAGTTTCTTCTCCAATGAAGCTTCCACTGCCATGCACCATCACATAAATCTCCCATCATCGTGTTAATTGACTCCTCTTTTATTTCAGACAGCATATAGAGTACTGGAGGGAAGTGATCCTGCAGAAGACCCCCACTAACCCACTTATCCGTCAGAAGTTAACTTTGTTTTTTCCCCATTGCCATTTCTGAACCTACACCCATTCTGAACTTCTGTGAGATACCTGAACAGTTTAATAGTTTGAATTTTAAGAGGTGACTGACAACATAAAATACAGTTTTATTATCTGCTTCTTGATCGGATGCAAACCAAAATTGGAGGAATGAGAGAGAAAGGAGAAAGATGGACACCACAGGAAAAACAAATAATAGAAAGACAAAACCTCCCTTTAAAGCTACATTAGTGTGGCCATTTGAACAACGTTAACCTCTACAAAAGGTGGGGAGGTTAACAAACCCCATATAGCCTCTTACTAGCTTAATGCCCGCGTGTTGTGCCGGGTTTTTTTTATCTATGTAGAAAATTGATTGTTTTTATATTTATTGTATTTTGCTATTTTAATATTTAATTAGTAAAATTATAATTGATAAAATCTTTATAATCGAAATGCAAAGTGGGTCGTATATTTCTTAATCGTAGATAATGTAGGTAAATTTTTTTTTTATGAGTTGCATATTTTTCCCAGTAATATTCAATTTGATACATTATAAATAAAAATACTGTAATTTTTTTTCGAGAAAGAAACTTATATTTTTTGCGTGCTATAATTAGTTATGTCAATGTTTAAATTACTAAACTTGCAACAGATAAAAATATATTAGGAATGAGTTTTTTGCATTGTATAATTAGTATGCTTGCCTGCGCATTGCGCTAGGGTTTTTTTCATGTAGAAAACTAATTGATTTTTTACATGTTGTAATTAGTTGTTTAAATATTTAATTAGTAACATTAAAATAGATAAAATATGTAACAAATAAATTTTTCCTCAGCCTAAAAGGAATAGTGCCATCGAAATGGGAAGTGGTTCGTATATTTTTTAATTGGAGAGCATGTATATATATGGACAGAAATAAGAATTATGTAAGAAATATAAAAAAAAGGAATTTTTTTTGAAATGGTAATGAACAATGAAAATCACAATTGAAATAATTGTTTATTACTGTTTGAAATTGCAATCTCCTTTAGCTATTTTATGAAATAATAGTAGTAGTTCCCGTAAGCTGACCCGGACACCCTGTTTATAAAAAAAAATATAAGTGTGAAAAATACAGAAAAAAATCCAAAAAGATGGGTTTGAGGATTATTCACGGCGCGTGTAAGTTGTTCCAGACATCACAATTATAAAAAAACGTATACGTGGGGAAAAATCAGTGGAAAAAATGTTTAAAAAATGGATTCAGAGATTAACTGTGGTGCACGTAAGTTGTCACGAAAACTTTGGTTAAAAAACTTTGGTTACATTTTTGTGTTTTTTTGCATTTATTTTATATATATGTGACATGATATTTTTTTAGTTTACAGTGATTTTTATTTTAATTTTTATTTTATTTTTTAAGATTTATTTTTTATATTATTATATTAAAGTATTTCAAAACACTTAGATTAAATTAATTTGAGATTTTAAAAAAACTCAGTTCATTTTTTTTTATATATTTTCAGGCTTTGGTACCTAACAAATATCATAATATAGTCGGGCGTTGCGCTAGGCTTTTTTGATGTAGCAAACTGATTAATTATTTAGCCTGCAAAGAATTATTTAGTTGGTAGATAGCAAATTGTAATCTTTAAATTTTGTTGTATTTTTTTTATCTGTATTGAATTAGTTGGTTGTTGTTATCAGTTTAAGTGCTCGGATAATAATTTAGTTGACAACTCTCAAAATTATAATCAATAAAATTTATTAAAGATGAGTGAATTGTATTTTATAGTCAATTCATTAATGGGTGAACTTGCGTAGATATTTTATCGATTTATGTAATTTGCATATTGAAAAACTATAATTGATTAATTGGTAGGCGTGTTTTGATTGTTCTGACAGTTATTTAATTGGTGGACGTAAATTTGCAATTAATAAAATGAATAAAATATGAATTATTTTTTTCTTGTATCGAACTTGTTGATGATTGAGTTTATTTTAACAGCAACAAACGATTTAACCAGTTGATAGCAAAATTATAACCGCTAAAATCTATCAGAGATGGATTATTTGTGGTTGATTGCTATTTTGTGTCGATTTATTTAATTCATAGATTGCAAAACTGCAATTGATTGATTATTTGGTGTGTCTTAATTGTTTTGACAATTATATAATCGGTTGATGGAAAAAATACAATCGATGATATAAATTAGAGATGAATAACTTTATTTTTTGTAGTCAATTGGGCATTCGTTGGCGGTTGGGTGTTTCGTAATGGTTGGACTTATCATTCTCTTTTTTCTTTTTTATTTATTTTTCAAGTCAAATAATTTTTTAAAATCTAATAATATTTATTGTTGTTTTTTCATTTTTTTTTTTAATATTATTAGGTGTTGAAATTTCTAATTATTGTAGATAAGACATTGAAAATAATGACAAAAATTATTTGTAAGTTTTTTTCTTTATAAATATGTTACACCAATTATAGATTTTGCTATTTATTTAATATTAGTGCATTTAAAATAATGATAATAACTATTTGTGATTTTTTCTCTCATAAATATGTTAGACTAATTATATATTTTGCTATTTATTTCATATCAACACCTTAAAATATATATATTCATCACTTTTTGGAATTGCGATCTCCTTTAGGTATTCTAGAAAATAATAATAATCGTCGTGGTGCGCGTAAGCTGACCCGGACACCTCGGTTAAGAAAAAAAATGTATAAGTGGCAAAACAAAATAGGAATAAAAAAATAAAAAAAAAGTGGATCCGGATATTAGTCATGGTGCACGTAAGTTGGCCTGGACACCTCAGTTATTAAAAAAAAAATCTTGTTTTTTGTAAAAAAAAAAAACAACCAGCTAGTAAAAAAAAAACATATTTTTAACAAAAAAATCTTTTTTTAAAAAAAAAGTTCTTAAAAAAAAAACAGATTTGTAAAAAAAAAAATCAGTTATTAAAAAAAAAAACTTTTTTTTAACAAAAAAAGTTCTTAAAAAAAAACAATCAGTTATTTAAAAAAAAAACTTGTTTTTTTAACAAAAAAACCCCTTTTTAAAAAAAAAATTAGTTATTAAAAAAAAATATTGTTTTTTGTAAAAAATAAAAACAACAACCCGTTAAAAAAACAAAATCATTTGTTTTTAATAAAAAAACATTTAAAAAAAACAGTTCTTAAAAAAAAATCAGATTTGTAAAAAAAAAAACAACAACCAGTTATCAAAAAAAAATAATTTTTTTTAAAGAAATTTTTTTTTACAAAAAAAAAAAACTGGAAATGAGATTGGTGGCCGAGCGGTTCGAACTCGCGCGCGGCCAACCGCTCGGCTAAAGCTTTTCATTTGTCAATTTCACCATAAAAAATACATAAAGAAGACCTGTGTAAAAAAAAAAGAGGTGGACGAACTCGCGCGACGCACGGACGAAATAAGTCCAATCCACAGTGCAACGCCCGAGCTCTTTTAGATATATACTAACAAGTAGAGATTTTTTTTTTAACAACGTGGGTATTTATTTAACTAAATCATAGCTAAGCTGGATCTAAATCATTGTAGCTAATTAAATCATATTTTAACAAAAATATTTCCAAAATAGATTTTTCAAATAAAAATTATAATATATTATTTATACATATATTACATAATATCGTCAAAATCTAAATTCAAACACCAAGCTAGTATCATCTAAATCTAAAATGTTTTGGAGTCCCTTCTTTACTCTATTGATAATAAGATAGATTAATAACTTCTAGCTTGTTCTTAACTTTTAAAGGAATCCTTAAATTACTTTTTTTTTTCATTCAAACTTCTCTTGACATGGTTACAATAAAGAATAAAAATATAGGATGAGTTTGATCTTTTTGAGAAGTGGTGGTCTCCACAATTCCTTATCTTATGCCTAAAGGAATCCTAAGATAGCATGTTCATATCTATCTATCTATCTATCTATATATTCTAATATGAGATTCTTAATATCATATTGGAAAAGTCATTTCATAATTATCTATATATTCCAATATGAGTTTCTTAATATCATATTGGAAAAGTCATTTCATAATTATTCTTAATATCATTTGCATTATGATTATTAGATGTATAAAGAATCTATAGCTAAAAAAATATATTTGTAAGTTTGATAATTTATCTCGAATCGTATTCTATAATGTATTATTGATTAATGCTAAATATGGTAAAATAGTGGTCAAATGATGAGGTTTAATATTTTTATTTCTTTTTTACTTTTTATACTAGTATTTTTTAGCCAATTTGTCATTTTTTTAATGGCATCAACTTAATTTTAATAATATTCATCTTCAATTACTATTAAAAATATTAATTGATTCCGACACATAAACTTTACTCTATTAATATTAACAAAACAAGTTGTTAGAATAGTGGTTCAAATTGATGAGATAGTTTAAATTTCATCAGTGTAAGTATAATATTATGAATTATAGATTTAGTAGTATAAAATGAAATCCAATTATTAATACATTATTACTTATGATGTTGGATTAAGAATTATTCTTGAATTATGGATATATGAAACATGTGGGTGTGGAGTAAAATAGAAACAAAAGTTTTATGGATTGGGAAAGATGAATTTATTCATGGCTTGGGATAAGGTAGCTTTTTTGAAATTGAAAGGAGAAATAAGCAACTTGGTTTTTGACATGTCTTTACCTTTCAAAGAATCCTTGTAAAAACTTTTTCTTCCATTCAAATTGGTATGCCTAAAAAAAGAATGAGAATATAAGATGACAATGATCTTTTTAAGGAGTGGTCTCCAAAATTCCTCATCTCAATCCTAAAAGGATAGTAAGATAGAGTTTGCATATTGATCTTTCTTTACTATAAAGTCATATTATCCAGTGATTTATGGTTTTTATAGTCGATTAAAGCTTGAAGATAAATATGGTTGCAGAACTTCAAAAATAATAAATAAATAGGGAACGGTGATCCCAAAATAATGAATTGTTATCATAGTAACCATTAACAACAAAAAAGATTTATATTTTGGAAGAAAAAAAAATAAGAAATTAGTCTCTACTTTCTTACATCTTATTACTTTTTTTTTCTAATTTGAAATTGATAGGGAAAATCATTTAAAAAATTATCATGATTATGAGATTATGATGAGAACCAATTGAAATGGAACATTGCATACATTATGATTATGAGATCTGTTAAAAAATAACTAAAATGTCTCCTAGTTTTACTGTAATTTTATTATTCTATACATAGGTTTTATTAAACTTGTGAATTGGTTGGTTAAATGATGATTTTGTCCTTAAATTGCTTTGGTAGTGAAGATATAATAATTTGTTTTTGTATTTTTTTGCATAATATAATAATTAATGTCTTTAAAGTAAAAATTTGATGCATTTATGAGACAATATTATTTTTCAGTTTATATTTTAAATGCATAATAAAATTACCATAATACTTTTAAATTAAGATTAACTTTTTCTTGAGTGAAGGGTTTTTCATTTTTTTTTTGTAATCATTAAGTTTGATAAGAGGTAATTTAGTATTCATGCATGTATAATATATTAATTAATTTACAAAATCAATTGAGTTTGACATTCACACGAAAATACATAGGTGCTCTCCCAATATTCAAATGACATGTCCAATGTAGTGTGGTAGCCAAACTCGTACTTTTATGGTGACTTCTTAATACTCATGGAATTACCTCCATTCTAAGCCAACATGTTAGACATTAAAATATTAAGTTTTATGTTGATGATTGTTTCCTTTCTTTCTTTTTCTCTCTTTCTTGGATTCAAAGTTTTCCGTGCACATTTTCAAAGCAAACTTTTTGATTTTTTCCATTCATGTATGGTCCTTAATCTTTCTATTTTAAATAATTCATAGATTGGGATTTTCTTTCAATTTAACCCTTTTTGATTTATTTATATTTAAGATTTGGTACTTATTGTTTTTGTTTTTATTTTTTTTAATCATTCTTAATTAAATTATTTTTTCAATTGTGTCCCTTAATATTTTATATCCTTCTCTTAATTGAATTATTTTTTCAGTTTTATCCCTTAATATTTAAGTTTATTTTACTTTATGTCTGATTTGATACTTATGTTTTTATTGTTATTTGTTTAGTTTTTAATATTTTTTATTAGAACCTTCTTGTTTGATCTCATCCCTTATATTTTATCTATCAAAAATTTTCTAACCCTTGTTAGACATAATTGAATACTAAATACATATAGCAGCGGAAATTTAATTATAAATACCTACAACCATTGTTGCTCAAGTATTGAAAAATGAATTTCTAATTGCAGCGGCAGCAAAGTTTTTCAAAAGCAGCAACAATAATACAACTTTAAAATAATAAAATTTTTACGAGAGGAACCTTCTGATCTATGCCTATCAATAGCCGTAGATGGAGTACACAAGCTATTATTTATAGGTAGAT
Source organism: Salix arbutifolia (assembly GCA_025169955.1). Lineage (NCBI taxonomy): Eukaryota > Viridiplantae > Streptophyta > Magnoliopsida > Malpighiales > Salicaceae > Salix > Salix arbutifolia. Next base: position 1,012,771 of record CM045905.1, read on the forward strand.
CAGGGACCCCACTCATTAATTTATTTTTCAATTTTCTCTTTCCATCAAGGAGATAATTAGCCATGATTAATCAATTGATTCCCATGATCATGAGTTTGCATGATCAAGAACATGAATGTGTCATGAGAGACACAAATGGAAATTGCCAACAACCCTTCCAAGACATAAGTTTGAAAGATTAGGTTGATTTGGTTCAGATATTTTTTCAGGTACTTTTCTACAATTAATTTTTCAATGGAGTTATCTCAATCTTTTGTTCTAGGTAACTGTTTCGGAAGTTAACCTAGCATGACCATGTCTAAATTTATCTTTAATGTTGTTGTTGTCTCTTTTTTTTATCATATTATCAAGTTAATTTAGGTTTATAGGTTATACTATATTAAATACCCGATGGTACTAAAAGGTTATTGTGATGGAAATTAGATATCACACACAAGTAATTGAAAACCCACACGTGGATATCTTCGCACTTGGTGCAATAGTTGTATCTTTAAAATCCACTAAAGACTAGATGTATCGCAAGATCTATGATGAAAAAAAAGTGCACTGCTCTCGATAGAAAAGGAAAGGAAGCCTAATGGCTTTGAAATTTATATTTCATGATGGGTAAAGCTAGTGCCAACAATTAGTTACGAGAATCAATCTAAAGTTAAAAGGAAAGAAAGTAGTATGTATAATATATAGTAAATTTAAATATATACATCGTAGACATAATAATTTTAAATATTTGATTTCAAATTAAATTAATGATGATTAAAACTAATATATAAACACACACACACACATTAATACTTTTAAATATTAAATAATGAAGTCCCAGGTTCATCAAATCGGGTTCAAAGATTTTTAAACTTAAACAAATCACCCTGAAGTTCAAATGACATCCTTGCTACAATATTACGAGACTATTAATTTGAATAAAAAACATGATATGAAATGCAAATCCCTTCAAGCTCGCAAATAACAACAATCACATGTCAATGCTCTAACCATTCTTATTTCTTTTGTCAAACCAGAAGGTCATGTACATTGTTGTCTATATATATATATATATATATATATATATATATATAATTTTGTTTTACAGACGCATGTTATTATTCTTTTAGAGATGGATTCTTTGCGCATCTCATAATCATAATACATGTAATGTTACATTTCATATCGTTCAAATTTATTTATTTTTAATAATTTTGAATAGACATTTCCTATATGATAAGAAGAATTTTATATTGGAAAAAAGATGTCATCTTCTTAACCTGAAGGGCTTTGGTTGACAAGAGAGACAAGCAAAACCATGAAAAATGACAATGCACATACTATCTTATTATTATCACTTCACGCAAGAGATAAGGAATTTTGGAGACCACCACTCCTAAAAAAAAGAGTCAATTTATCATATATTCTTATTCTTTCTTCTATGCATGCCAAGATAAGTTTGAATTAATGAATAAAAAAGTTGTTATCCAATGATTCCTTTAAAGGTAGAGAAATTCTTATTCATGCTAATTTTTATATTCTTATTTTGACTCTTAATTTCTTTAGGTCTTATTTGACACTGCGTTTCAAAAGCGTTTTTGAAAAAAAAATATTTTTATTTTTAATTAAAAAAATTAGTATTTTTAGATCATTTTCATGTGCTGATATCAAAAATAATTTAAAAAAAATATTTTGATGCATTTTTTATGAAAAATATTTTCAAAAACAACTTCAACCACAATCACAAACATGCACTTTATCATGAGCAGGTTCGTCTTTCCCAATCAGTGATAATTTAACTTTTATTTCATTCCACACCCACAAGTTTCATTTATTTGTGATTCAAGTATAATTCTTAAGCATGGTTATTTTTTTAATAGAAAATGGTATTTAAATATAATTATTCTTAATAACACTATTCCAATAGTATAAGTCAGGTTATCACAAACACCTTTTTGATTTTCTTTCTCCTTTCGAAAGCATGACAATAATAATTGTTGCTATATATTTTGTGAAAGGTATCGTGAACATGACCTGTTGATATGAAAAATGAAAAAGAAAAAAAAGAATCAGAGGCTGAACGCTGGGCTCTTCTTCTATATAATGTCAATGAGGCCTCTCCATTTCTTCACTGCATTCCTTCCTTATCACTTATCTAGCAACCTAGCTCTCTTAGCTCTACTGATAATATGGCTCTTCTTCATGGACACATCTACGAAACACCAGTCCAGGTTTGTGCTCCAGTCAAAGGTCTTTCTTGTGCTGCTTGCCCTACCAGACAAGTCGTTGAAACACCAATTCAATGTTCTACTGGCGCTTTTTACAAATTCTTCAAGAAACAAGCAAGCTTGTTGCCGAGTGTCTGCGGTGCTGTTGTGCAGACAGTGGGACTTGCTGACGGTAACAGAAGCTGGGTCAATACTGTTGGCTCCCGCAAGGTGATTGAAATCCTGTCTGCCGATTCTTGCGGCGGTACGTGCGTACATATTTAATTAAGGATGCAATAACAATATTAATTACAGCACGGATCCACACATCAAATGATTTGAACTCTAGCTTTAATATATTAAATTCTGATCATTAAATTAATCTGTAAGATTGGGCATTGGTTTGCTACCTCTATATGATCAGACACTGCGGAGAAATTCAAGTATGTAGTTGAAGCCGTTGACGACCGCTCCAGGAAAATAACCTACAAGTTGCTGGAGGGATCGCTGCTGCAATTATACGACTCCTTCACCGTCACTCTCCAGGTCACCACCGCCAGCACCGCAAAATGGACTGTCGAATATGTGAAGAAGGATCCATCCAGCGAAGACCCTGATTTTTACCTCCAACTTTTCCGTACTATAAACGCTACTGTCGACATTTACCTTCGTTCTAATGATTACTAAACCCTAAACCCAACATCAGAGAACATGCATGCATGCCCTTAATTAATTACTCGTCTATGTATTTAGGAATAAAGAGGTCAACGGTGCCTCATTATACGCATGCATGTTCCCGCTCGCCCATGATATAACAATATGTATTACGTACGTATTTATGGATTCCTTAACATGGTATCAGAGCCTTATTAACCCAACGATCACGAGTTTGAATCTCACCACCCCCATTCTATTTGATAAAAATCAAACACAAGGTAGTGTGAGCTTGTGTGCAAGTTTCAAGCCCAAAGGGCTTTCATTTGAGGGGGTGTGTTAGAGAATGATATAAATCATATTCTGGGGCTTCACCTACAAGCTTGAGCTTTTAGGTGAGATGATTTCTTAACAAATTTAAGAAGATTCAGTTTATAAAGCACTGGCAGATGGGGAAATAATTCTTCTTCTTCAAAGTCCAGATTGGGGACTGGCATCCATAGGTTTTTCCATCTTTTAGATAATGTGCTAGTTGACATCTTTCAATGGGAGGAAAGATTAACTGTGCTGAAGAATGACATCTGGTAGATTTCTGATTAAATTCCTTCCCTCTTCTGTTTCCAGCTTCTGGCTTTTGCCAAAGATTACTTGAGCACTTGCATCCATGATTCTGTATGGCACAGCCACTTTCACTCGTGATTCTAATTAATTTGCTAAAGTAAACAAAGTAAGGAAACTAGCAAGAATCATAGGAGCTTGATTTATCTTAGTATAAAAAAAGAAAGAAATTAGCGTTGAAAATCGGAAGCACCAGATAGGCATCACCGCTGCAAATTTAATCTAACCAAATCAAACTAAGCAAAGCTTACCTGGGATGAATACAACATTAATCATATAAACTAGGTAATACAAACTTCTACCAATGACGATCGGCTCACCACAAAATCAAGTTTAATTCAAGAATTTTTTTATAAATACTTGAAAATTATTCCTAGTACTAAGCTAAAGATTCCAAATTTAAGATAATCTATCTCTTTCCCAACAAGAAAAACATAACATCAAGTATCAAAATCCAACCACCTCCTAAAAACTGCAAGAACCTAGGCAAATCATTAACATCATAGTCATAGATACGAAATATGGAAAAGCATAAGAAAGTTCAGTTGCATGCTTACCTAAAAATGAAGAGGGCAGCTTGATTTCTCCTCAATCCAGAAAGAGTCGATTAGATTTTCTCCACCCCAAATTCCAAAAGCTCTTTCTTTCTGTCACTACAGGCGCATGTTGCTGGATGCCTATGTATTCACTATTTATAGAAGGGTGAAAACTCGTACATGGTGTCTCGTGTAAACTTCATTTTTGTCCCCGTATATTAACCGATAATATAATCCCACCCCCATTATTTAGAATTATTTAATAATATCATTTTAGTTTTTAAGAAATTCTAATCTATCCTTAATCATTAAAAACCTGACATGAATTTGGTTTTCGGGTTTTTTATTTTAAGGTTTTCAAGTAGTTTTGTGAGATATATGACATATTTAGAGAGAGAAATAAAATAAAAATATTAAAAAAAAGTTAATTTTCTTAATTCTCTAAATGATTTTCATTTCATTTTATTTGAATTTATTAATAACATGACTCCCATTTTGTTTTTCCAATCTCCTTTGTCCAAAAAAAAACCAACTATCATGTTAAAATTTCAAAGATACTAAGAATGTTATTTTACATGTATTTAGAACATCAATAATTAAATTTATTCATACTTTCTAAAATTCCCCCTTATTAATTGATTTTAATATATATATGATTTAACTAAGGATATATAATAATAAAAATAATCATTAGTTATAATTATCTTTAAATAGATAAAGACAGAAAGCCAAACAATCTCTTTATTTTTCCTAAGTCACATCAAATGGTGGTCACTTTAGTTTTTATTGAGGAATGCTTTGATTTAAATACTTAATTGAAGAATGTTACAATTTAAGCATTTATTAATGGCTTAGTGTTAAGCCTCTCTCTTAATGATTTCTCAAAAATTAATTAATCTTATTGTATGTAACAACATGATATATATTTAATCCTTATAGCAGTCTTTTCATCAATTATATATATTTTTCAGTTTTATTTATCTATTTCTCTTTTGAAATATAGATTAACGAAAGGAGAAGCGGGTGAGATGAGAGAATTTGACGAGGAAATAAGGCAATCACCAATTAAAAAATAACTTAATTGTGTTTGGCCAATGCCTAGACCGTAGGGACAATTAATTAAAGTGATAAAGTTTAGGGACTATATTAAACTTAACTCCATGAGGAAAAAAGGAAAAAAGATACTAGCTATAAAACTAATAAATAATAATAATGATAAAAAGAATCACACTAATTCGTTTCCTCTATTTCAATCTCTCTCTCTCTCTCTAAAAAAAAAATAAAAAAATTAATGCTATAATCCCTTAAAATCCCCAATTCGTAAACCCAAATTCTCTACATTCCTTTTCAATTCTCTCTCTTAATGGAAACAAATGCAACCCACAAAACTCCTAAACCCTAAAGCCGCCACTAAAGCTGCGGCGGCAGCCGTTACCACCGCCATGCCAAATGAGCTGCTGCTACAGAAACCATCAGCATCGTCAGTTCTTGACAAGTTCCGGTCTTTATTGAAGCAACGTCAAGGATCAGCGGTGGAGGAGGGTGGTGGTGGTGACGGGGCCAGTTTGAGTATGGAGGATGTGGTTGAGATTTATGAGACGGTTTTGAATGAATTGACGTTTAATTCAAAACCTATTATTACTGATTTGACTATTATTGCTGGAGAACAGCGGGAACATGGTGAGGGTATTGCTGCTGTTCTCTGTGCCCGCATTGTTGAGGTCTGTTTTTAATTTTTCTCTTTTTTTCTTTGAATGTGTGGGATTTTTTAAGGTTTAGCTCTTGATATTGAGCAATGCTAGAGATAATGATAGTCTTAGTGGTTTTTTGTAGTCTCAGAATCGGTGAGGTGGCATTGCATAATTTTGTGTGTTTGTCTTAATTTTGGATTTTAGGGTTTAGTTGCTGGGAAGAATATAGCTAGTTTTGATGAATATATGAGTTGTGGCGTTGTTAAAATGTGGGAGAAATGGTGAACTTTAGGGTTTAGTTATTAATAAAAGTATTTTTGATATAGTTGGTGTTTTAAATTGGTTTCTTTGATGTTATTGATGGCGGGTTTAGTTGAAGGCTTAGGAGAGGGGAACTTGTTGTATCTTGTGGTTTGGAGAGGTTGTGTGTGTGTGTGTTAAGAGTTTTTGAATGTTTGTATTGGCTGGGAATTTTTTAGAGAATTAAGGAATTTTTTAGAGAAGTTAGAATAAAATTTAGTTGAGACATAACTTTTCAGCTTTGTTACATAGCAAAATTGAAAGTCCTAGTTTTTCCCCTTGTTATTGGTTTTGTCTTTATGTTCAAGTAGAATCAGTGGAAAGGAATTTTTTTGAGATTTTACAGTGTTCATATTCCAGATGCTTTGTTGATGGTGTTGCTTCAAATCTTGTTCTTTTTGTGTGTGTGTGGATTTAAGGAAATTACTTTCTTAAAAAGAAAATATGCAACTTGTTTTGGCTGTGTTTGTTACGTTTTTGGACCTTTTGATTTCTCATTGTCATGAATTCGTTTTTTTTGCTTGGGTTCTTGTGTAGTTCCTTGGATAAATTTGGGTAAATAAAATATATTTTGAGTGTTGAAGTTAGGGAAGATATATTACTTAACTGAGAAACTAAAGACAGGATTGGCTTACAAGTTTTTTGGAGTTATGAGAATTTTGAGACTATTATATTCATCTTCACTGTGTTTTCCAATTTAAAGTTTGAACTTTCTCCTTGTCTTGTCATTTTTCCCTATCTTGAAGAAAATTGAGTTTATATCTCTGTGCCTTTTCTTTTGTGCTTACTTTTAATCTCTTGCAGGCCCCCATAGATCAAAAGCTGCCTTCATTATATCTTTTAGATAGCATTGTCAAGAATATTGGTCGTGAATATATTAGGCATTTCTCGTCCCATTTGCCTGAGGTGAGTTAATCACAGGGTATTGTGCTCTCTTCTCTTGCCATTTTGCATGCTGTATTTTGTTCATCCTGCATGGTTGTGATGTTTGTCGCCTTGTTACCTCACCAGGTTTTTTGTGAGGCATACAGACAAGTTGACCCTAGCTTATATCCTTCAATGCGCCACCTTTTTGGCACATGGTCCACAGTGTTTCCATCTTCTGTACTTCACAAGATTGAGGCTCAACTTCATTTTTCTACACAAGTTAATAATCAGTCATCAAGCTTGACTTCCTTTCGAGCTTCTGAATCACCCAGACCACCTCATGGCATACATGTGAACCCAAAATACTTGCGTCAGCTCGATCATTCAACTGCAGATAATGTAAGGTTTCCAATGAAATCTTCCTCTCACTGATGCCTGCAGCTTTTAATTTATAGTCCTGCTGATGAAACCATGTACTTCTTGTTTTAGAATCTTCACTTGGGATTTTGTGGTTAAAATACAGGCTCAGTGGTATGGTCATTCTAATGGCTTGTTTAAACTTCAGAATTTATTTTTTGAGTAAAATGAATTCATAGTGGAGCATACATATACCAGGTTAAATTGTCATCATTTTGATGTTTCAAAACTGAAATATCAGTGGCTAAAGATGGCCTCTTGATACTAAACATTGCAGTAGTAGACTGTGTGGAGACCAAGATGAGTCTCAAGCAAAGTAAAAGTTATGCAAAATAGCTCATTGGAGTTTTTTTTTATATTGCATCTCCCTTTAACCTAACTTTCTCATGGCTCTCAACTATTATAACATTCAAATGGAAAGCCTCTAAGTTGTCTTGCAACCTTGTGGAGTTTCCTCTGGGCAAAATACTTCCTAATGTACTGTGTTGGTTCTCTAGTGTTTACTATGTACGAAATAATTGATTTGATTGTAAGTGTAATAAATGAGCACACAAGCTACATTTTGAGATTATTTCGTATTTTGCTGTGGATTCTTTCTGCTGTGTGCTATGTAATGCAATGTGCATCTGTTTGCACACAGACAGGGTGGTCAATACAAACATAGAAAGCTAAATATGTAATTCAATCCTTGCAGATTGTTCAGCACACTAAGGGAACTTCTTCGAATCAGAAAATATTCGGTCAAAAACCTACTGTTGGATATGATGAATATGAAAGTGATCAAGCAGAGGCCATAACTTCAAAGGTTGGAGTGAGCCATACATCTCTCACTCTTGGATCTAATAATCTGCAACCATCTTCAACTTCCAGGATTGCAAGACGCTTGTCGCCTTCAACAACTGGAGCCGAGAGGCCTATATCTTCAGAAATTGATGACTTTGCAGTAGGGAATTCTCCTCGAAGGTTTGTTGAGGGGCTGTCCCCATCTCATCGTGTATTTGATTATGGACACAGCAGAGCCATTGTCAGAGATGAAGAGGCAAATGAATCCAGAAGAAACAACTATTCTGATGATAACCATAACCGATTTGAACCTTCTACTAGATTTAGGCTTAACAATGGACTTGAACATCAAGGACCCAGAGCTTTAATAGATGCATACGGGGATGATAAAAGAATTTCAAGTAATAAACCTCTTCGCATTAAACAGTTAGCTGTAAATGGCGTGCACAATAAGGTAGCTTCAAGATCATGGCAGAATACTGAAGAAGAGGAGTTTGATTGGGAAGATATGAGCCCTACATTGTCAGAGCGTGGTAGGAGTAATGATTTTTTGCCATCATCTAATCCACCTCTTGGAAGTCTTGTTCCAAGGCCTGCCTTTGGAAGGATAAGTGCTATCCATGCAGAATTTGATACCAGGAGCAATCGCTCTAGTCTGGCTCCAAAGGCATTTGTGGATGACTCCTCTAATATTTCTGAAGAAGCAGTCTCAATTCTGGGTGTACGCTGTCTCAACTTGTTTGCTTATGTGTTGTTTAAGTTTATTTACTTGTTCATACACTGTCCAAAAGCTAGTTTCTTGTTCGATTCCATTTACGTATTTTGATTTCTTTTCTATAGTGAAGTGGTTAATTTTTGTTAATGGATTTGACTAGACTATTTGAAAATGAGTATTTTCCCTTTGTCCTCTTTGTCTCCATCTGGCAATTCTCTTGCAAGCACCTTTTAGAGCTTATCTGCTTCTTTCTGTGTCATAGTTCAAATTATTATGTGATGATAATTTGCATTTCAATTTATTATATGTATTGTCAGCCAACTCATTAAGAAGATACCCAACTAAGTTATCTTCGTTTATTTTATCTATTCCATTTGTTATTTGTTTTAATTAACAGTTGACTGTGTTGTTCATTAACTAGGAAACAAGTTTTATATTTTTTTCTTTCTGTTTTCAATTATGCTTTTACATATATTGGGGAGGAAAATCAACTTCAAACTTTGATCTTATGTCCAAAAGAAATTGATGTACTTCCTGCAGTCTGGCCGTGGATCAACAAGCAAGATTCCTGGATTCCGAACTGAGAGAAATCAGATCTTGGGTCCCCGTCATCCTCAAGAAGCTTGGAGTTTTCCACCTCACATCCATCAGTCGGCACATCTCCTGAATTCTAAAGGAAGAGGAAGGGATTTCCAGATGCCTTTATCTGGAAGTGGTGTGGCTTCTTTGGATGGTGAGAATTATGTTCCACTCGCTGAAAAACTACCAGATACTGATGCACAGCTTATTAGGCCTCCTGCCATTGCATCAAGATGGGGTTCTAATATTGACTCTGCTAGTTCGGGGACCTGGTCAAGTGTTGTGCCACCATCATCAGGGGTCTGGCCTCCAGTAAATGTACACAAGTCTCTCCCACCTCCTGTGCATCGTATTTTTCCTCCACCAAAGCAGAGTAGAAGTCATTTCGATCCAATAAATGCCAGTAGCACTGTCATAAATCAGGTATTACAAAAGGGCTCAGTTTTGCCTGAACAACCATTTAATAGTTTTGAGAACAAAGATTACAATTCGATGAAGCCAACACCAATGTCTAATCAGCATGCTGCTCTGAATAAGCAAAACCAGGCATATGTTAATCCTTTTCAGCCACAACTTCCATCTCATGAAGCCCGAGAAAATTTTCATCCATCTGGGGTAACTTCAATGCCACCTCGTCCCCTGGCACAAGCACAGAATCATGGATACAACACTCACGGGCATAGCACTGCCATTAGTATGGTGCCTTTACCTGTCAACAATATTCCAAATATGTTGCATTCACAGGTGGGGGTTCGGCCACCTTTGCCACCTGGTCCTCCTCCCCAAAAAATGCCTTTCCCTCAAAATGCTAGCTCTGGTGTCCCTGGTCAACCACCTGGCAGTGCATTTTCGGGTTTGTTTAACTCTCTCATGGCTCAAGGTTTGATCTCATTGACAAAACAAACTCCTGTACAGGTACTTGTATGAATAGCTTCACTATTTTTTCTTTCAAAGAATGTGATATTAGCCTGAAAATAACCTTGTGGCTCAATATGTAGGACCCTGTGGGACTTGAGTTCAATGCTGACCTTCTCAAGCTGCGCTATGAATCTGGAATAAGTGCATTGTATGGTGATCTGCCAAGACAATGCACAACATGTGGCCTTCGGTTCAAGTGTCAAGAAGAGCACAGTAATCACATGGATTGGCATGTTACTAAAAACCGGATGTCTAGGAACCGTAAGCAGAAACCTTCTCGCAAGTGGTTTGTAAGTGTAGGTATGTGGCTCAGTGGTGCAGAGGCATTGGGAGCTGATGCAGTTCCTGGTTTTTTGCCCATTGAGACCATTGTTGAGAAGATAGATGATGATGAAATGGCTGTTCCTGCTGACGAAGAGCAGAGTACATGTGCATTATGTGGAGAACCTTTTGATGATTTCTACAGCGATGAAACTGAGGAATGGATGTATAGAGGAGCTGTCTACCTGAATGCATCCAATGGATCAACAACAGGCATGGATAGGTCTCAGTTAGGTCCTATAGTACATGCTAAATGCAGATCCGATTCTAGTGTGGTTCCCCCTGAAGAGTTTGGACATGATGAAAGGGTATGCATTTCTATTTCTATCTCCTGCTTTTAGCATCTTTTGGTCAGAGTATAATTTATCTTTCATGTTTCTACTTGAAGTATTGTTATCTGTTGGTATATTTTTCAATAAAAGTGGTAATTACAACACCAAAAACATAAATCAGTTGCACACTCATGCCACCTTCATCCAAGATGTGGATGTATACATTTTGTTGGAAAAATTAATGTGTTGATCTTGCAGCCAAATTGAATCATGGCTATACAAGTGACTTCGTTGGAATGTTAGTGGGACTTCTTGGATGGAAACGGGGATCCTTGCAATAGGAAGATATACTCTCTGAATGGTGATATATTGAGGGAGAAATTTTAAGAAAAGTCCATGAATCATGATTATAGTCTATCCAAAGAGTACTAAGATATAATGAGGTCCATGAATCATGATTTATAGTCTATCCAAGGAGCACTAAGATGTGTTGTGATTAGGAGATAGAAAAATAGGTAGTATAGTGCGCTATTTATCAGCAAGTAAAAGCAAATCATTGAAAACCAACTTGATAATCACAACCACTTCTAGTGTCAGAATGGAAATGGAAGGACATCACCATGGATTTTGTGTCAGGTCTTCCAAAGAGAAATAGAGGAATTGATGCAAGTTAGGTAGTTGATGATGGCTAACAAAGCCTGTTTTGCTCTTACCTATAAAAATGACAGATCAAGTGGACAAATTGGGTGCTGTATTAGAATACATCTTCTTTTTTATCTTTTATGTGCTCTTGCAAACATGTGATATATATATATATATATATATATATATATATATATTCTGCTAGATTAGGGTCTGTATGGTTTGTATTATGTTAAAAACTTGTCAAAGCATAGTAACCTGTATGAAAGCTGAAGGTTCAGTTGGCTAAATACATTATCCATGTTCCTTCACTTCCTTGCTCTTCAGGTTCTTTGGATTTTTCAACTACCAAATATTTATTTCTGATTTTATCGTCTGCAGGGAGATTCTGAAGAGGGTAATCAAAGAAAACGAATGCGGAGTTAACCTTTATTAGATTGGCTTCCAAGTCTCATGTAACTTTGAGTTTCATCACGTTAGTGATATGCGCTTACTTGTTTTTATAGCTGTGTTGGAGCTTGCAATGCATTGGCTCTCAGCCCAAATCATGTAAATGTATACTTGGGCTTGTACCATGCATAATATCTTGCAAAAAAAAGAGATTAAAAATTACGTCCTATCTTTTTAATATGCAAAAAATAAATGCTTTTATTAGATTTGCTGCTGTGTGCATATAGATGCTGAAAAGAATGTGATGTGGCATGGACGAATGGTTGCCTTTACTTCCGAGGTCACCCAGTAGAATCTATTTTAATTATTAGACTGCTTAGTTCCTCCCATCCCAAATTGATGGATTGGTGGCAGCGAAGGCAGTCTTTGCCTTTTCACGTTGTAGTGTAATCTGTATTTGCTGAATTACGTCATTTCTATTTGAAGTGGAGTACTCATGCTACTATCTTAAAATATCCCTTCTGAAAAATATTGTTGGTGTTATGGATTATGCCATAAGGAATTTGCTTGATAGCTGATATTATGCTGTATTCACTAATTTGGGATGATGGATCTTTTGAGATAAACTCTGTATGTAGTATGGTTATCAACTTCAATTCTTTCCATGGCTGGGTTTTTATTTCTTATCATTTCTAAATAATGTTAGATATATTTTCTTGTGTCATGTCTTGTTTCACTGTTTAATTTTAGCAAGTTATATTTTGGTATCATTTTTTTTATTAATATTTTTTAGTATTTTTTTTTCATGGAATAAAAGAGAAATCGCATGAATACCAATGAAGAGAAAAAACAATCATTTCAAGCACCAAAAAAGTTAAAATTGATGTTAATAAGCTATATTAGGTAGAGTTTTATAGTAGTTGTTTTTAAGTCTTGATGTCATCTAAAAAACCAAATCAAAATCAATAATGAAGTTTTTTTTTTTTCTATTTGATTTATGGTTTGGACTGTCTTTAGAGTTTATTAGGTTGATAAGTTGGTTTCTTTGTGCTCAATTTTGCAGGTTGAAATTAGTTGGAAAATATATTTTTTTGGGAAAAAACTTTGTATAATTAATTTTCAACAATCATAATGTTGACTGGAATTTAGATTGCAAACAATAAATTTAGATTTAAAAGGGTTTTCTTTTTATATCAATAATAATATTCAAAACAAATAAAGACTCTTTTTCCAAAGCATATTAATTGTTTTTTTTTTGTAGTTGAGAAAACTGTACAAGCCTCAATATTCATAACCTCGATAATTAATGGGAAAAAAAAACATTAAACCATTGAATATGATTTTATAAAACAATTAAATACCTAAAATTAAATAATTCTAAGAATTTTTTTGGGAGAAGCTATATAAAATTCAAATGGATGCAATTTTTTTCTTAATAAAAAAAAAAAGTGGGATTTGTATGGAACTCTACTTTCTTTTATATGGTTTTAATGTACTCATATTAAAAATAAATTTTTAAAAATAAAATAAATTATTTTGATATATTTTAAAATCAGCAAATATTGTAAAAAATAATTATTTATCCGCTATAAAAAGAAATATTCTTTATTTTTCTAACGTGTGATGGTTGTATTGTCGAGGCCAGCTTGCCATATATAAAAAAATCTTAAACTATGTGAATCGTAAACCAATTAATTTGCTGTGCTGAATTCATGATTGCTTTGTGGTGAGGTCACGATACACCAATTAATTTTTAATTCATATTTCAATAAACTATATTTTTTATTCAACTTTGAAATTTGTTTACCTCTCTCTCTCTCTCTCTCTCTCTCTCTCTCTATATATATATATATATATTAGCACATGAAAATTATCTAAAAATACCAAAAATATTTAATTTAAAATAAATAAATAAAATATTTTATTTTTTTCAAAACCACAAAGAAGTCCTTAAATAAAACCGTGTTTTCTTCGAATAACAGTTGAATCAAGTGTGTGTGTGTGTGTGTGTGTGTATATATATATATTACTAAAGAAACTAAAAGGAATCGGCCATTTGCTATTCATTACTGTTGCTCAAGACTCATTGTCACTGTTCATTGGCAATAAGTCTCGGTGCTTCGCGGGTGTTGGTCCATTTTTTTTTCCGATTTTAAACAGTGTATTAACGAAATTAGCCCCAATAATAAGACAAAATAGCGCTCGGGCTGACGGTAAAAAGGGGTGAGGGTGAGGGTCATTCATGTAATTGCACGCGTACGGACCGGACCGGTCCGGCACGGTCTGCCGCAGTTTTTTTTAATATATTTTAAATGGATAATTACGGTTCTAGCCCCGCATAAGATAAAAACATTTATTTTGGTCCAGGGGCTTTCCGGTAATTGACTATATATTTTTTTTTATTTTTTCAGTTATTGTCAGTGCGTGTTTCACACGCGCCTACCTGTTTCACGCCCCACGCCCTGATTAGGTGGCGCTTGCGGCGTCATAAGGTGGCCGGAAACGAGCTACCGACATCTAGAGCGATGCGCCTAGTCGTGTTATTCCTCCCGAAGTGGCGCGTGTCCCCTAAAAATGTCCATCGACGCGCCGAGGACCGGTTAAAGCCGCCGGCCACGTTTCTCTCTCTCTCCTGCACGTAAAAGTGCAGGAGAGTCCTCCATTTTGTGCTACGTTTTATTTCAGTCCCTTGACTTTTGATTTTGTTTTTTGTCCTGATTTTGGTTGGATAAGTTTTGATTTAGTTCGATTGGGTCCTCCGATTGGAATTGATTGGATGTCAATGTTTCAGTTCGGTCCTCCTTGTTTTAATTTTTGGGTTCGGTTTAAATTATTCAATAAATACAGTACAGAAGTTTCGATTTCTTCAATTGGATCCTTCTATTGAAATTGATAATATATTGAATTTTCATTTTGACCCTTATAGTTTTAATTTTTGATTTTAATCCCTTGATAAATTGATATTTGTGTTTTATTTTCCATTGTTGACATAATAATAATAATAATAATAATAATAATAATAATAATAATAATAATGATGATGATGATGATAATTTGGCCCTTATAGTTTTAATTTTTGATTTTAATCCCTTGATAAATTGATATTTGTGTTTTATTTTCCATTATTGACATAATAATAATAATAATAATAATGATGATGATGATGATGATGATGATGATGATGATGATAATAATAATAATAATAAGAATAATTAACAAAAATTTAATAATAATAATTTAATTGTTTGAATATTTATTGAATATTATCGCCTAATAATAATAATAATAAATTTATTGAAAGTGTGTGAAATTAATTATATATTTGTATATTTATATCAAATTAAAGTATGTTAAACTGCTTATATGTTTGAATATTTATTTAATATTATCGTCTAAAAATATATACAGAGAGGAAAAAAAAATACCGCAGCTTTTTCAAGGGAAAAAATTTATATCAATATTCTTAAATACATTTAGTATAATAATATGATGAATAAATCTTA
Organism: Salix arbutifolia; assembly: GCA_025169955.1. Classification (NCBI taxonomy): domain Eukaryota; kingdom Viridiplantae; phylum Streptophyta; class Magnoliopsida; order Malpighiales; family Salicaceae; genus Salix; species Salix arbutifolia. Next base: position 1,028,163 of record CM045905.1, read on the forward strand.
TAAAATTAAACTAAATTGCCTCGAAATTTTAATTTTTTGCTCTTTTGTTCAAGTTTATTTTTTGAAAAAAATTTACAGTATTTTGATTTCTAATATTGCAGATCTAATATTATTGAGAAAAATATACAACACCTCCATTATCTGCAATTCAAAAATATACGAACCACTTCCCGTCTCGATTACACTGTTCTTTTTAGACGGCAAATAAATAATTATAGCATGAAAAAAAAACTCAGTTTATTTTTAAAAACAAATTACAATATTTTGATTTATAATGTGTGGGATCTAATATTACTGGGAATAAAATTCAACTCAAACAAAGAATAAAATTACATATTTACCTACGTTATCTAAAATTTAAACATATACGAACCGCTTCCCATTTTTATTACTCTAAAAAGTATGTGAGACTAATTATATGTTTTAATATTTATTGAATATTATCGCCTAAAAATATATAGGAAGAGAGAGAAAAAATTTGAACTTGGATTTTAAAACAAAATTTTTTATATCAATATGCTTAAATACATTTAATATAATAATATGATTAATAAATCTTATAAAAAAAATTTTGCTTTCAATTTAAATTTTATACTCTTTTCTTTAGGTTTATTTTTTAAATTTTTTTTCCAATTTTCCCATTTTTAATATTTCAAATCTGATATTACTGGAGAAAAAATACAACTCAAAAAAACAAAAGGTATACAGATTGACCTACATTATCAACTCAGATTTTTTAATTATATATTTGTATATTTATGTCAAATTAAAATATGTGAAACCAATTATATATTTTAATATTTATTGAATATTATCGTCTAAGAACATATATAGAGAGAGAAAAATGACCTAAGATTGTCCTTTAAATTAAATATATTATTGAAAATATGTCAAATTAATTATATATTTGTATATTTATGTCAAATTAAAGTATGTTAAACTAATTATATGTTTAAATATTTATTGAATATTATCGCCTAAAAATATATATATAGAGAGAGAGGAAAAATGACCTAGGATTTTTTGATGGACAAAAATTCATATCAGTATTCTTAAATACATTTAATATAATAATATGATGAATAAATCTTATAAAATAAAAAAAACAAATTGGCTTCAAAATTAAATTTTGTGCTCTTTTGTTTAAGTTTATTTCTTGAAAAAAAATTTCATTGTTTTTGATTTTTTAATTATATATTTGCATATTTATGTCAAATTAAAATATGTGAAACCAATTATATATTTTAATATTTATTGAATATTATCGCCTAAGAATATATAGAGAGAAAAAAAAATGACCTAAGTTTGTCCTTTAAATTAAATATATTATTGAAAGTATGTCAAATTAATTACATATTTGTATATTTATGTCAAATTAAAGTATGTTAAACTAATTATATGTTTAAATATTTATTAAATATTATCGCCTAAAAATATATAGAGAGAGAGGGAAAATGACCTAGAATTTTTTGATGAACAAAAATTCATATCAATATTCTTAAATACATTTAATATAATAATATGATGAATAAATCTTATAAAATAAAAAAACAAATTGGCTTCAAAATTAAATTTTGTGCTCTTTTGTTTAAGTTTATTTCTTGAAAAATATATTCAGTGTTTTGATTTTTTAATTATATATTTGTATATTTATGTCAAATTAAAATATATAAAACCAATTATATGTTCTAATATTTATTGAATATTATCGCCTAAGAATATATATTGAGAGAAAAAAAAGGCCTAAGATTGTCCTTTAAATTAAATATATTATTGAAAGTATGTCAAATTAATTATATATTTGTATATTTCTTTACAAAAATGGCCTAAGTTTATTTCTTTACAAAAATTTTCAGTTTTTTGATTTTTAATATCGTAGATCTGATATTACTAGGAAAAAAAACATCTCAAAAAAAAAGTTGACAAATTTACCTACATTATCTACAATTAAAATATATACGAGTCACTTCCTGTTTCCATTAGACTGTCTTTTTAGATGGCAAATAAATAATTATAGCACACAAAAAAATTAAGTTCATATTTAAAAACAAATTACAATATTTTTATTTTTAATATGTCTGATCGAATATTACTGAGGAACAAAAGCAACTCATGAAAATAAATATTGATAAATTTACCTAGGTTATCTACAATTAAAAAATATACGAACCATTTTTCATTTCGATTACTCTATAAAGTATGTGAGACTAATTATATATTTTAATATTTATTTAATATCATCGCCTAAAAATATATATAGAGAGAATAAAATGACCTAGCATTTGTTTTAAAAAAAAAATTAATATCAATATTCTTAAATATATTTAATATAATCATATGATTAATAAACCTTATATAAAAAAATTGTGGCTTACAATTTAAATTTAATACTCTTTTGTTTAAGTTTATTTCTTAAAAAAAAATTCCAATATTTTCATTTTTAATATTTTAAATCTAATATTACTGGGATAAATAAACAACTCAATTTTTTTTTAACAAGTTTACTTAGGTTATCTATAATGAAAAAATATACGGACCATTTCCCATTTCGATTAAGCTATTCCTGTCAAAAATTATGCGAATCACTTCCCGTTTCGATTACACTATTCCTTTTATACGGCAAATAAGTCATTATAGCACGCAAAGAAATTTCGTTTATTTCTTCAAAAATTTACAATGTTTTTATTTTTAATGTGTTAGATGTAATATTACTGAGGAAAAAAAACAACTATTTTTTTTGACAAATTTACCTAGGTTATCTATAATTAAAAAATATACAAATCACTTCCCATTTCGATTACACTATTCCTTTTAGGCGGGTAAAAAATTAATTTGTTGCATATTTTATCTATTATAATGTTGCTAATTAAATATTTAAACAACTAATTACAGCATGTAAAAAAACAATTATTTTTCTACATAGAAAAAATCCTGACGTAATGCGCGGGCAAGCATGCTAATTATACGACGCAAAAAACTCATTTCTAATATATTTGATCTATTGCAATTTTAGTAATTGAACATTAAAATAACTAATTATACCACACATAAAATATAAGTTTATTTGTGCAAAAAAAAATAATTTTTATAATGTGTCAAATCTAATATTACTGAGAAAAAAAAAACTCATAAAAAAAATTTACCTACGTTATCTGCAATTATAAAATATACAAACCACTTTCCATTTTGATTATACAGATTTTATCAATTATAATTATATTAATTAAATATTAAAATAATTAAATACAATACATATAAAAACAATCAATTTTCTATATAGATAAAAAAAATTCGGCGCATCGTGCGGGCATACAGCTCGTTGTTTTCTAAACTATAGCTTGGATTTTATTTTTATCAAAATATGATAAAATACCCTATATTTCTAGTCTAGATCCCACCCTCACCTCGGTCCCGCATCACCTCACATTCAAACTCTGGATTTCAGTACACTCTTGGCAGGCTTCCTCATATAAATGTTTTTGCAGGATATGAGAATTTACAGACAGCCATGAGTAATGACAACACCTACCTTTTGAACCACACTTTACGTTGTCTAACAGCTGACGTAAAGTGTTTTTTTTTGAAAAACTAATAATAAAATACCAACACGTTATATATACTAAGTATGTTAATTTTATTTCGGTTGATATTTTATTTTTTTAATTAGGATATAATGTTTTTATTTTGAAATGTTTTGGCATGTCATTTCTAGATTTTAATGTTTATGTATATATATATATATAATTAAATATTAATTCAATTTTTTTTAGTTCAAATTCAAAAATAAAATTATTTCGAATTATGCAATATAATCTAAAAAAAGACACAATAAAATGATTTTTCTAAACAAAATTATGAACATGTATAATATTACGAGAATATCATCATCAATCTCCCAAGGATATTACATTCTCTGATTGCTATGAAATTTTAACATAATATATATAAATATCAGTCAAGGACCATTATGTAAAATGGGTCAGTTATGAGGTCTCAATTGATTGAAATTAGGGGTGAAATGAAAAAAAATATATAAATTTAATGATCAATTGAGAGTCAAATTGCAAAAATTCTAGACCAAAAACCAAATAAAAAAGGCCCTTAAGACCGGGTTGTATTGAAGTTTGATAGGGGCACAATTGCAAAAAAAATTAAAAGTTTAGGGTCACTTTAGAGAAGTAAAATAACAACCAAATGACACATTATCTACTCCACTAAAATAACCATACAAGTTATATGATTATTATTCATTATCTTTTTCATTTTTTTCTCTTAAAAAAACAACTCAAAGGTTTATGGTGTAGATGCATTCTATACTTCACCAAATTTGAACAAACTTAAACCAAAATGATGAGTTGACATTCATCTAAATCATGATATGTTCTATTCTGACTAATTGACACCACAACCACCTTGGTGTTATCTTAAATATGACAATTTAGACAACCCTGAGTTGTCAAATCTGACAATTCAGGGTATCTACTTTAAGCCAACGATTAAGATGATTTTAGGTTGAATCAAGACTTGAAATCGTATCCCAAAAAATATGAGATTATTTTCTTTCACCACCTGTAAATAGGGTTGATACCATGCTCATAACATCAAAAAATCATAGGTCAAAGTTGGCAAGAACTCATTATTTTTTCGGTTTTTCAGCCCTTCTTTCCAGCTACCTCCCTTTTCCTTTTTTTTCTCCACCTCGTGCTTGACCTAAACCAGCCAGGTGAAGTACCTCCCTTTTCCCTCCAATCTAGAGTAAGTATTGAAGTTTTTTTTTTTTTCCAGCTACCTCCCTTTTCCCTCTTCATTGCTTCACTTCTATTTTCAGAAAATTATCCTATTACATTTGAAGAAGCATATCAGGAAGACAGGTTGAAGAAAGCAATGAAGGAGGAGATCAATTCTATTCGGAAAAATGATACATGGGAATTGACTACACTTCCTGAAGGACACAATGCAATAGGAGTAAAATGGATCTTCAAGACAAAGAAGAATGCAGAAGGAGAAATTGAAAAGCATAAAGCCAGATTAGTAGCGAAGGGGTACAAGCAACGATATGGAGTGGATTATGAAGATGTTTTTGCCCCAGTAGCTCGAATGGAAACAGTAAGATTGATGATCTCACTAGCAGCTCAGAAAAGATGGAAGATATTTCAAATGGATGTAAAGGCAGCATTCTTGAATGGCAATCTTGAAAAGAAAGTATATGTCGAGCAACCAGCTGGTTTTGTAGTGAAAGGAGAAGAAGAAAAAGTGTGCAGATTGAAGAAAGCTCTTTACGGGCTTAAACAAGCACCAAGAGCATGGAACTCAAGAATTGATGGCTATCTTTCTCAGAAGGGGTTTACAAAATGCTCGTATGAACATGCATTATATGTGAAGAAAAACTTGCATGGTAGAATAATGCTTGTTTGTTTATACGTGGATGATATTCTGTTCACAGGGGATGATCCTACAATGATTCAAGATTTCAAGCAATCCATGGTAAAGGAATTTGAGATGACAGACTTAGGTCTTCTAGCATATTTTCTGGGATTAGAAGTGAAGCAATGCAGTAATGGAATTTTCATATCTCAAGCCAAGTATGCAACAGAAGTGTTAAAGAAATTTGCTATGGAAGATTGTGATCCAGCAGACAATCCAGTTGAGTATGGAACAAGGTTAACTAAAGAAGGAGAAGGAGATTTAGTTAATCCTAATACTACAAAAGTATTGTGGGTTGTTTGCGGTATCTAACTTGTACCAGACCAGCCATTCTGTTTGGAGTTGGTTTGGTTAGCAGATACATGGAGAGACCAAGGAGTTCACATTTGAAGGCAGCAAAGAGGATCCTTCGGTTTATTAAAGGAACATTAAACTATGGATTATGTTATTCATCATCACAGAATTTCAAAATCACAGGTTATAGTGATAGTGATTGGGCAGGAAGCTTGGAAGACAGGAAAAGCACAACTGGATTCATATTTTTCATGGGAGAAACAACATTCACATGGACATCCAAGAAACAATCTATTGTTTCATTATCCACATGTGAAGCAGAATACATTGCTGCTGCATCATGTGTGTGTCATGCAATATGGCTAAGGAAATTGATGGAAGATCTGCAACAGAAACAGAGTGAAGCCACAAGAATTTTCGTTGATAACAAGTCTCCTATAGCTCTTGCAAAGAATCCAGTGCATCATGAACGTTCAAAGCATATTGATACTCGATTTCATTTTATTAGAGAGCACATAAAAGAAGGCGATGTGGAGTTAGTTCATGTCAACACTCATGAACAGATTGCTGATATTTTTACAAAGCCGTTGAAGACTGAAGTTTTTTGTTATCTGCAGAAGAAGCTTGGAATCGTGAAGATTGATGAAACAAGTTTAAGAGGGGTGAATGTTAGTTATTAAACTTATTTATCAAGATTAAGTGTATTGAAGTTAGTACAATGCATTACTATCCACATTAGAAATACAATGAATCTAGTAGTACTATGAATCTAGAGTAAGTATTGAAGAGTCACAATATTAATTAAGTACTTTGAATATTGTAAAAGACATTTTATAATGTCTATATATATTGTATGAATTTCATAATGAAAAGATGTGAGAGTACCATTTCTTAATGTATTATATTCTACCCAAAATCTGAGTGTGCAACCTAAACCCTCCAATACTCTCCTTTGTTACTGCTGTATTTCCAACAAAATACAGCTAGATTGGTTCAATGGAATCCGTAAAAAAAACCAGCCACCATCTGCAACCTAACAGACACCACTAAGAATACTTGACCACTCTTTCGTCCAGGCAAGCCTCCCTTATACCTTTGTTTTTCTTCTTCCTACTAACATCATCACCAATGCATATAAATTTGCATGCAGTGGTGGTGTTTAATTGATTTATCATGGTGGGTTGGATCTGTTTAAGCCCACCCAAATGGTTGGGTAGGATTCAGCCCAACTTGAAAAAAGCATATTGGGTCGATCCGGCCTAACTCGATTGGGCCAAACCAATTGGATGGGTCGACAAGGCCCAATATAATTTGATGTTATATTATAATATTATATAATAATAAATTATTATTAAAAAATAAAAAAAACAAAACAAATGGGTATTTTAAAAATAATTGTGATTTTTCCCCACATGTTTCCAACAATTGCATAATATTGGATTACAAACTTACAATACTATACGTTATGAACCCGATAATAAAAATACCTATTTTTTAATTTTCTTTGAAACTTCAAAAAAAAATTGAGGTTCATCAATTTTTTATTTTATTTTATCATGGTTTTTAACCAATTTTATGTAATATCAATCTTTAAATTTATAATATAATATACAAACTCGATACAAATATCTGATTTTTTTCTAAAATTTTCCCAAAAACAAACAAAAAAAATCCTTACATCAAAAACATAAAAAAATGTTTTGATTTTATGCATACGAGCAAACCCTAAAAAACTTTTAAGTATATTTTCTCAAAAAAATTGAATCTTTTGTCATGTTATTTAAATGTAAAAAAGGATATCATAATAAGTTTATGATTATCTGTTTAGGTTCAACCAAAATATCAAAGTTATTCACCAATCATTTTATTTATTTTTATTTTATATATTAGGATTTAGCTTTAAACTTTAATATTTAAGAATGTAAAACTACATTGTAGAGTATATCCTTAGGTATTAAAGATAAAAAAAAAATATGATGCTAAAATTCAGACTTTAGAATGGTTAAGTTTTTGACTCAATAAGATAGAGATTCTCTGATGAAGAGAGATCCATCTCAAACTTTAGAAAAGACCAACAAATAAAAATCTAACATAGAAAATCAATAAAAAAAACAATGCAGCTTATTTTATATAGAATGTAGTGAGAGAGATGCATCTTTTTCTTGAGCAACAAGTCTCGTACTCAGACTCTCAAAGACCATCAAGTTTTCTAGTGACCTTAATATTAGATAGCGACTCTTGAAAACTATAATAATAATTTTATGATTGTACAAAACATCTTTTGAACACACTCTTATCTTGGGGAGGCTGAAAATATCGTCGCGACACTTCTAATGAATATTTGATTGCCCCATTTAAAAACCAATCAAGAATCCTAAATGCCTCAATTCGATTTCTTCCAACCCTTCTCTTTAATAAAAATAATTTGTTGACATAAAGAAACAATTCATAATCCATTCACATAGAGAAAAACTTGAATTAATCTGTATGGGTTGGTAAAAACAATACCAGCAATTTCTCTTCCAGGATAAATCAGCCTTGGTTGACTGGCAACTGGTTATAGAAAAATGATATAATGAAGACAGAATCAAGCCTGCCTTTTCGTCTTTTTTCATTTTTTGTCTTTGCACATAGAGTAATGATATCATGAACACAATAATTTCTCCTTTAACCAGCAGTGTTTTCCTTTTACTAGCGTTTGTACAATCAAAAATCGAAGTAGAAGACTACTTGGTTTGATATGTCTTTTTCCCTTACAATATAAGGACAAAATCATTTTTTTCCATATCATTTAGGGTTGGAATCTAATATATATATATATATATATATATATATATATATATATATATATATATATATATATATATGAAGTGTGATTCTGTGTATGGAAATTTAGTTAACATCTACCTAGAGAGAAACTTGGTTTTTTATTAACAAAAAAATGAACTTAATTTTTACTTTTAATTTAAAAAATAAATATTTTTTTAATTCTCATATTAACTTAATTTAACTGAGATTAACCTGTGAAAATTATAACTCCTATAAAATAAAGATAATTTAATTGAAAATAAATTAAAACAAATCACAAACATTAAGTTTGTGTTGATGTGACAAACTTTTCAAGACAATCATTTGCACAGTATCCGGATGATATTTGATATGGAAATTCGATGTATGTTTAGGCAGAGAAAATAAATGTTGCAGAGAGTCATGAAGACCACCTACCGGGTCACTAAATGAAGTAGAGCGTGAACGTGTTATAAATATTTATATCGGATAGTTGTGTGAATTAATTAAAGTGTCTGTACAGTTTGTTTACAACAATTAATGATGTAATAAAATAGTGTTTTTATTTATTTCAATCAAATTATGTTACTGTAGCTCATCAACCTTAAGAAATGATATTTAGTGATCTACGAGAGGTCTCCCAAACTTTTTGTATCTCCCCGACAGTGTTCATAAAGTTCTCTAGCTGCACCTTATTTCTTCGACAAGATTAATGGTTTCTGAAATCTACAACAAATCGACAATGTTCATAAAATTCTTTAGCTGGACCTTATTTAATGTAAGTACTGTGGCTGATGCAAATAATAATTGTTTTTGCAATTCAATATTGTGGCGCCACTCGTGTTGTCATTGATTTTGCTTTGTCTCGATCAGGGCCAAGCAAACCTATAGAACCCTGAAAGATATGGAGTAATCAAAATGATCATTGTCATGTCTGCAAATAGTGTTCTTCATCAATGGAGTCTCTGGTGTGCTTTTCGGAAGAGAATTAAATTTAGTAGGTAACCCATTTATTTGTATCTTCAATATTTTTTTATTGATTTCCTGAGGATTATAAAGGAATTAACATTTTATATTATTATCTTGAATTAATGTTTTTAGATTTTGTAATTTAGTACACCGAATGTTTTTGTTCTTCAAATTACTGCATTTTTTTTCTTTTATCATTTGAGAGTAAAGGAATGCATGCTAGCTACTTTCGACTTTATTTGCGTTAGCCACTGCTAGATAAAATGGAAATGTCTTACATGAGAAGGGAATTTTTCATTTGTTTTCACCTACTTATGTTAAGGTTTTCGTCTGATATTGAAACAACGGAGAGATGATTCAAGAGTTCAAAGAATATACGATGAAGACTTTTAAATGAAATATATGGGTTTGACGCATTATATTTTTGGTTAGAAATAAGTCGAGAAAATAAAAGAACATTTATCTCATAAAAAAATACACTAAAAGCCTCCTGAAGATATTCGAGATGACAAGACACAAATCAATTGCTACTCCATTCATGGCGAATGAAAAATTAGGGAAGGAAGATAGATCAAAATAAGGTGAATGCATCAACATTCATAAGTGTAATTGGGAGTTTACTATATCTAACAGCAAGACTATATATAATATATACAACAAGTCTACTGTAGGTAATTTAATGGTAAACTCTCGGGATTAAGGGGTTTGTTTCTTTCGAGACCTCAAGTTCGAGATTTGTGGTTGCTAATATGATGATCACTAGAGTTTTACATGATCGTTAATTTCAGGACCAATAAGATTAATCGAGGTGCGTGGAAGTTGATACAAGTTCATTTTTTCTCTGGAGTTTGAGATTGAACTTGAGATTTGATTCTTTTAATGAACTTGGATTAGTTAGAAAGTACCCGCTTCAATCATTGATGCCTTCCTTCCTTCCTTCCTCCCCTGATAATGAGAAAGAAGGAACGAAGGGGACTGATTCTAATTATCAAAACTGATGAGACTGTCATTTTGCAGACAGTGATCGATAAGTAGCAGTACTCTCAAACAGAAAGGAAGAACTATTCAATAAGAATCTACGTACTGAAAAAGTTAAACACAAAATGAAACTAATGTCACTTGATAACAGATACGCAAAAGGAGCGGATCAGTAGACAGTTAACGAGCAACTCAGACCTACAGGAACACTAGCCCTAAACAATTCTAAAAGACAAAGCGAAATTTCGTAACAAGTTCTGCTTCAATTTCATCTTTGTCAGGAAAAGTCAATGCCCGAACTGACCAACCCTTGCTGGGTGGTGAAATGCCATTTTACTAATAGCTAGCTACTCTGCGTTGACAAACACCACCAAGCAAGGATCATCTAAGGTGCGTTCTTGACTTAAACATGGTTGAAAGCATACTTCGTTTCTCTTGCTTCTTCTCCTGTTCCTAACTGTAACAAGAATCATGATTGAACACAAAAAATTTAGCTCTTCTGTAATTTGGCTACGAAATGATTTCGCAGAAATATAGTAATTATCTAGAAGTTCCTAACCTTATGTGAGGCTTTTCAATCAGGCATTGTCACACATTACTGCAGCCTTAATCCTTTCGACTGTGCACTTTATTAGACTGTTCACAGTTGCTACTGATCCGAGCGAAAGTTTTGCTGTTGGGACTGAATCAACTAAAATCTGAAACGCAACAGTCAGTAGAGATCCACCGGACCCAACATCGAGAATTCCTGCAGGGCCATATCCTGGTCCATCAGGGAGTATAGCAAAACCTGATGGGAGAAGCGCAACATAATCTGGGTCTCCTCCACTTAGGACTATGTTCATGGCCGAAATGTCCACTGGTGCATAAATCACATACGAGCCTGTAGAATCAGTGCAGCTCTCTTGCAATATCAGCATGTTGCTCTGGCTTGAATTTGCACTCTGCAATTTATATAGTTTATTTCAGTGATATGATATGATTCTGAAATGAGATACGTCAGCAGGAAATACTTGTTAGCACGCGCACAGAATCATGTTTCGGCAACTTACGTTGACTCGGAGTAAAGAGACGCAGTTTCCAGGGTCACGTCCATTAGCTATATGAGCCATTTCTTGAACTTGGCCGCCGTTCGACAGGATATCCCACTGTGTGCAAATATAAAAGGTTTACACATTTGAAGAGATTAAAACCTTGAATTAATTCTTTCAAGAAATTAGGCTTGAGAGTTACTAGATTTCATATACCTCACTTCGATTATTCTCGTCCCTGAGGAAATCAAACATCCTCTTGGATTGAACTGGAATCCAGAAGGAAGTGGCAGCACTTAGAACAATACCAGGAGGCCTGCCAGGATCATCCATACTCTTTCTGGTCATTACTCTCACATCATCAGAACCAGTTGTGGACAATGTCGTCCATGCATGCGCAGTAGAAGCACCAACTCCAGTGCAAAAACTCATCACCATTCTCTCCGCCAGCTTCAGCATACTTTTCCGCCCTTCAGCGGTTGTTATCACTATCCAGAAGAACAAAGATTGATCAAGATACTATGTCATCAGGAAGAAATCCAAATGACTAAATTTTTTAAGCTCTACGGAACTTAATAAAAAACAAATCAAAATACATTACCACAGAGATCTCCAGTTGGAATGTTAATGGCCATCGAACTTGCAAGACGTTCGCATTGTCGATCCAGTGTTCCCACCCACCGTTTTGCTCCAAAAGCAAGACCAGAGTTGACTAGTGGTCTGTATATATTTTGAACAGATCTATCATCCACTTCAATGTGTTCAACCCAGACGACCTACAGAATCATGATACCAGAGTTATATGATGATTTTGACAAAACATTTTGTAGGTCTACCTATTTTGTAGTGAAGTGAGGACTTGAGATTTATCATATTCAAGTAAGAGTTACCACCTTTGAATAACCATTTGGCAATTCTTGGATCAAGCAACCTGATGGCCTTCTTCTGCATTTCGACAGCAAACTAGGGCGTAAACTGTCCAAGGAAACATCCACCACTGCCCAAGTCCCATCGGTATGCTGCTTGCAGTACCTCACAAAGTAATTTTCTCGTGTAGGAACAAGCGGGGAAGGTACTTGAAACTCAGCTGTCATCTGTGAAAAGTAATGATAGGTATGATGACAAATCAATGAAATAAATGCAAATTATGATATTCATCTTGGTGCGGTACTAAAAAAGTCTGTAGATCCATATTAATAGATAAAAGAAGTTGAAAATTTGTTTATACGTACCACTTGTAATGCCCCATTATAGTTCCCTGCCACTCCTGTTGATAGGACTTCCAGGGTCATTGCTCTTGATACAATACCACAGAAAATAGTCGACCATTGATTCTGAAACAAAAAAAATTATCAACATTTTATTTATTTGGAACTTTAAAAACTTCTGACTTCTAAGTCTCGGAAATCTTTAAATCATTGAATGGAAATTTAGGGAGTTGAGGGATAATCTATTCTCATTTTGTAGTCAAGTACTCCCAGTGAATCTGCCGAAAATATCACAAATAGATACAGATCTAGGCTAACTAAAGTAGAAAAACCTACCGCATCCATAAGAATCTCAACAAGATTAACATGATTCATGATAACAACTGCGGATTCCCTTGAAGCTTCAGATCTCATTCCTAAATGTTTTGGTCCAATTCCCCTGGTGAAAGTTCTCAAATATTCCTCTTCATTGAGCACCTCAGTATTGTTCTCTCCATGAATCCACAAGGGTTCTCCAGCCTGAGCCATTCTCATTAGTTCCTCCATTGCCGCAACCGCGATTTCAACTATCATTGGTTTGTCTGCCTCAGTAGGTCCAGTGACTGATCTGAGAAGATCAGTAGCTCCAAACATCTCCCCTACGAAACCCGACTGTTCCCCAAAATTGCTAACTCCGAGATCAAGAGACCGGGACGGAAAACGAGGAGAAAGGTTGGAAAGAGAAGACAAAGGCTTGCCAACATACTTGGCAGCTATTCCAGAAATCCTATCAATCTGTGACCACACAGGGGTTTTATTATAAAAATATTTGAAGGGTTACAAAATTTGAAGTGATAAGAGTAACAGAAGGTGTAGTTTTTATAACCTCTTCTCTTAGACGAACATTCTCAATCCTCAGATGCTGCTCATCAAAAGACATCTCACCAAGAGCAGCTGGACCACCACAGTTAGGGCATGAAGCATTACGTAGGGCTTCCTTGTACCTATTGTTCTCCGCACGAAGTCTTTCGTTCTCAGACTTGAGTATTGAATTCTCACTGCGTTCATGTTGAGCCTACACAATGGAAAGAAAGAATAGCAATATAAGCCTATAAGTTATGCTCTTGGTTCTTTAACTAGAAAATTTTTGCAAAAAAAAAATAGAGTTAATTAATTTGATCAAATAACTGTTCTTACATTTATATGAGCTTTAATTATCTGTAATTAGAAGAATATCTAGATCTTTATACTGCTCTATCAGCAACTATCAATACTTATATGTCGTATATGAAATATGAATAAGTAGTGCGACTCAAGAATCTTAGAATTTCTCGTGATAAATAACGGGAAAAATATATTTTCTTTAAAGGAAACATAAAACCATTGCAACATTAATAAATATGGGAAGATATATGTTTTCCTTATTACAGTATCCTTGAAGATTGGAGAGAATGTAGAGGGTGCCTGAAATGTAGTGGATGAGTTACCTTCATTTGAGTGCGCTTGTTTTGGAACCAAAATTTGACTTGCAGTGGCTCTAAACCTAGCTCACGGCTGAGCTCTTTCCGTTGCTTGTCGTCAGGATGAGGGCATTCCTTGAAGAAACTAAGCAAACAAAACTCATAAGTAAATCACCAAAAATTCAAATTTACAATAAATAAAGCTTACGCTTCCATGTCTTGGATTTGACGCTGTGTATGGCGATGATAACGCTTCTTTTTGGGGTGTTGTTCACTGGGATCTTTGTCATCACCGGACTGAGCTTCCATAGTTTCGGTGCCCGATTTGGTCTCATAGTCATCATCTTTGAGCAAGCTCGAGTCATTTTCAGAGTTTTTGGGAGCCATATCAAACATATTATGGCCCTCAAACATGTTTGCTTGGAACATTTGTATAAATCCCTAAAATTTTAAGCTAAGCTTTACTTGCAATCTGCAAAAAAAATATTATAAATAAGCATATATATATATATATATAAAAAAAATTACTCCTAAGAAATGCCATGTAAACATGTTAAAGGGGTGATCGAGTAATATGTATACGAGGAAAGAAAGTTCTAAAAGCTATATAGGAGAGGTTTGTGGATAAGAAATAATTATCATCTATATGGAAAGATTTATTGATAGGAAACGTTGATAAATTAAAATAAAATAAAAAAGTAACAAGTTCAAGAGATGACTAATCAACAGATAAGCAAGTTAACACCTTTACCTCCCTCTCTCTTTCTCTCTCCCTTTTCCTCCAAAAAAAGCGTTTTGCGTTCATTCCAAGAAGGATGTTGTTTGGAAACGTTTTAATTACTTTGTTTAAGCATATTTTAGAGAATAAAAACACTTTTTAAGAACCTCATCCAAAGTGAGAGGAGCATTACCTGATTGACTAACCTTAGAGGATGATTAAAATCTGACAACCTTTTTCTCCTTGAACTCCTTTGTAGAAGGCATATCACTCTCACAAACAAACCCTAAGCAGCATCCTTATCTTTTATCTCTTTCTATTTCTTAAGGGTATGACATGATTGATTTGCTGCTTAGGTTGGCTGTATGTGGGGTTGGTTTGCGAAATATATTCTCTCAAGCTGCTTGAGCAAAAAGAAAGAAAAAATAGAATAAAATTATTACTGGTAATAAGAGTGGAGGATTGAATAGGGTGTTTGGGTCATAACATCAAAGAAAAGTCTCAAGTCCTTTCAAATTATACGTTCCAAAAGATTAGAATAATAAAACAAATGAACATGAAGAGTTGACACTAAATGGAGCCCTTTCTTAGGCTTTGACAAATAAATTTCAACACGCCATTACCAAGACTATAACGGCAACTAAGATCCTTTTCCTGGTCAATCAATGCCACTTGAAATTTCCAGTTCCTGCACAGAAAATAAATAATAAAAAAAAACGCCATTTTTACTATATCTAAAATGTTTTAAAAAAAGATTAGGACATGATATAAAACTGAAACGAGAGAATCCATATTGTGAAGAGAAATAAAGGGTTTAGTAGACCAGGTGGGCAACTTACCAAAACATAGAAGCCTTTGAAGTTCCATGGAAACAAGGGTTAGATTTGAGGTTTTGGGTCTCTACAAAACCAGTTCTTAAGGCTAGGCAAGTGGGATTCTGACTGGTTGTTGAAGAGAGACCCTATGTTCTGAAAATGGTTTTAAGATGACTGTATGACTAAATTATGAACTATGATGGGAGAAAATAGGGCACACACAGAGAGAGAAACAGACGATCGAGGAAAAGGAGGAGACATATTATAAGATTTTGAAGAAGTTGATAAAGGAAAGAAGAAGGGAACAGGTGGTGAGGATGTGGCAGCAGAGGAGTAATTGCAGAGCGTATAGAGAGGGTGTGCTAGCATTTATGGTGGGAGAGAGGTGTAAATGCGAGAGAGAGAGATGAAAACGAGCGATCACCATTTCATGTTTAAATTTCCTCTACAAGTATGGTGGTGTGAATTACGGCTTATTGGATTTTCCAAATTTCCACCATTGTTGTTGTTTCACTGGTGCAAAATTTATGTACGTAGACGATCAAGATTCGTGTATGAAATCATAACTTCCTCATGATTTTGTGGTCTTGATGCCCTAGTGAGCAACAACATGATTAACGTAGAAAAACATATATATGGCTAAATCCTACACACAATCAAATCGTATATATACCTATAGATATATATCTAGGAGTTTTTTTGGGTCAGAAATAGACATGTTATCTTACTAAAAAAGTATAGTTTTCATGAGTTGTGAAATATATATACATCCCATATAACATACATTAAAATAAAGTCTATATGAGTAAGAAAAGCCTATCTAATAAGTGAAAATGATTATACACACACATATACTCCATGGTCTAGTTTTTGAATCGATGATCGCAATGATGTATTGCATACAGTAGCCGGTGGTTGGCGACTCAAATACAACCTTCATTTTGTTATTTTTTTTTGTCAAGAAAGGACTTTGGTAAGGTTGCTCTTTAGAAGAAATTTTAGTTTTCTTATGGGAAGTATTCAGAAAATAACAGTTAATGACGAGCACATCATTCAAAACTTGTGCAACTTGTAATTAATTGAGGTAGCTTCATTAGGTACTGTTTTTCGAATTATGACATTTATGACATAGTACACTTTTCTTGGTATCAGTCGAGCATGTAGTATATTAAAAACCAGTATAATTTTTTATTCTGATACCCACATGTGGGGCCTCACATTAAAAATATCAAAAAAGGCAAAAAGAAATACATACATATATATATATATATATATATATATATTACAAAGAAACTAAATCGTGTAGGGATTTAACTGTAGCTCCCCACACAAAGCAGTGTGGATTTCCATGGTGCTTCCCTTTTTCTTTTTTTTGCTTTTTGTTTTTTTTTTCTGATTATGTTTCTTTTTTTTTCTAATTATTTTTTTTTTCATTTCTTGTGTTTTTTTTGTTTTTTTTATTATGTTTTTTTTTTTGTTTTATTCATGAAATATTTTTTTTGCTAGTTATTTTTTTTCCTTTTTCTACTTATATATAATTTTATTTGTTTTTTTATAATCGAGGTGTTTGGGCTAACTTAAGTACACCACAATTAATCCTCGGATCTAATTTTTTATATATATTTTTTTTCATTTTTTCTGATTTTGTTTTTCATTTTTTTCTGATTATATATTTTTCTGGTTATACTTTTTTTAAAATATTTCCACTTATATATTGTTTTTTATTTTTTTTGATTGGGGTATCCGGACTAGCTTAATCGCACCATAATTAATCCCCGGATTCAATTTTTTTTTATAACCAGAGTGTCCAGCCCAACTTATACGTACCACGACTAATCCTCGGACCTATTTTTTTTGCTAAAGTTTTTTCTCACTGATACATTTTTTTCCTTTTTTTCTTATACTTTTGTTTTGTTCACTTATATTTTTTTTTTAACAACCGGGGTCTACACGACTAATTCCCGGAATGAATTTGTTTTTAAAACAATATAGATTGCTACAGTGCTTTCACGCTTATATTTTTTTCTGTTTTCTTTAACTTATATATTTTTTTATAATCATGGTCTCTAAGCCAGCTTAAGGTTTTTTTTTTTACTTATATATTCTTTCTATAACCAAGATCTATGGGCCACCTTAACCGCACCACGACTAATCCCGGGACCAAATTGTTTTTTGATAATCAGGGTGTCCAGGCCAGCTTGCGCGCATCACAACTAATCTCTGAACCAATTTATTATTTTTTTAATTTTTGTTCCTTATACTTTTTTTTGTTCGCTTATACATTTTTTTTCCTCATGCCCGGACCAAAACAATTTTATAACTGGGGTCTCCAGGTCAGATTAAGCACACCACGACTAATTCCTGAACCGATTTTTTTTAAAAACAATATGAATTGTAAATGGTGTAGGGAAAACACTGTAGCTCCCCACACATAGCATTGTTGATTGCAACAATGCTTTTCCCGCTACAATGTTTTTTCCCTGTTTTTTTCTTCTTCTTTTTTTGCCTTTTTTTTTGTTTTTTTTTCCTTATTATGTTTTATTTTTATTTTTTTTCTTATTATATTTGTTTTCATTTTTTCCCCAAAACATTTTTTTTCCTGTGATACATTTTTTTTTGTTTTCTACTTATATTTATTTTTTTGTTTTTTATTTTTTTATAATTAAGGTTTCCGGGCTAGCTTAAGAGCACCATGATTAATCTCCAGATCTAATTTTTTTTTTATAACTAGGGTGTCCATGCCAACTTATACGTAACACAACAATCCCTAGACCCATTTTTTTTTCTAAAGTGCTTTCTCAATGGTATATTTTTTTCCTTTTTTTTTATACTTTTGTTTTGTCCACTTATACATTTTTTTTATGACTGAGATCTTCGGGTCAGCCTAAGCACACCACGACTAATTCCTGAAGTCAATTTTTTAAAAAAAATATGGATTTCTATAGTTCTTTCACGCTTATATTTTTTTTTGTTTTTTTTTAACTTATATTTTTATTATAACCAGGATCTCCGGACAAGCTTAAGCGCACCACCACCACTTCCCGGACCAAATTTGTTTTTTGATAATCAGGGTGTCCAGGCCAGCTTGAACACACCACGACTAATCCCCGTACCAATTTATTATTTTTTTCCTTATACTTTTTTATGTTCACTTATATTTTTTTATGATCGGGGTCTCCGATCCAGCTTAAGAGCACCACGACTAATTCCTGGACTGATTTAAAAAAAAAAAAACATTATGAATTGCTACAGTGCTTTCATGTTTATACTTTTTTTTCACTTATATATTTTTTATAACCGGTGTCTCCGGGGCTTAAGCTTTTGTTTGTTTGTTTGTTTGTTTGTTTGTTTGTTTGTTTTACTTATATATTTTTTTATAACCGGGGTCTCCGGGTGAGCTTAAGCGCATTATGATTAATCCTCGGATTCTTTTTTTATAATCGGGGTGTCCGGGCCAGCTGATGCGTACCACGAGTTGTATAATTACGTATATACCCCCTAGAAGACAAAATCCAAGAGTTGGTTATAGGGGTGTATTGGTAATTTACCAATTTTTAATTATATTTTCTGTCGGGTGATGTGGGCACGACGTCAATTTTAGAGCCCATGCACATTTCGGATGACGCATCCAGCGTCGTAAAACTTTTAAAAATGTATATTAGTTTTTTATATATTTATTTTATTATGTAAACTGTGTTTAAAATAATGTCATGGTATCAAAGGTATTTTTAATTTTTTTCATTTCTGTGCATAGTACAATAATCATAATACCTTCAAATAATACAAAAACCAAGAATTATTAGTGGGGTGTCTCGGGTAATTTTACTTTTTTAGAAACTAAACTAAAAAATAAAAACCAAAAAAAAATTTATATGTATTAAAACTAGACAAAAAAAAAATTAATCCCCGCGGCGGAGCGCGGGTTTATGGCTCGTATATATATATATATATATATATATATATATATATAATGTTGGATTTAAACAAAAATATATATTCGTGAGTAAGAATAGTATATTAGAACACCCAATAATAAATTATTGAAGACTAGTTCAGGAAGATCAAATACACAAGATTGAACAATTTGATAGGTGGAAGAAAATAAAAATATATATATTAGTGAGAATATTATACTAGAATGCCCCATAAATTATTGAAAAGTAGTTTAGAAAGATCAATATACAAGATTAAACAATTTGACAGAGTATTTTTGGCCGATAAAAACCCTAATTGCAAAAGAAATTCAATATTTAAGAAGGGAAATTCAAATTGAATGTTTGAGTAATCAATTAAAAATTTTCAATGTTTATTTGAATTCAATGAGGACTTGATTTCAAGGAAAATTAATTTTTAAAGTCAATATAGGCTTTAATTATATATAAAAAAAAGGTTAAGGTCTAGGGGTTGAATTGCTATTTTTAAGGGTTAATTTAGTCAAATCAAGAGCTTAATTTCATAAATATTAAAGTTTGATGAGATATTATGACTTGATTGAAGAAATCCAAAACCAATAACTAAACTAAAAAAAACGAGTAAATGTAGAGGTAAAAAATAATTAATCAAGGGCTAAATTGATGAAATTAGGAGTTTGATGGTTAATTAAGAGTTAAAATGCACAAATTCAGAATCTATGATCAAAATAAAAAAGCAAACCAACTTAGGGAATGACAATTGAGTTCAACAAGGTGAAAATGAAAGAATTTGAAAGTTAAAATGCAATTAACAGTGTAATCAGAAGAGATTAAAAGCATAAGAACTCAATTAAAATTTGCTAAATACCAAATTAAAAATCTTAATCTCACCCAGATGATGTGTCATTCATATATAAATAACAAAGGTTGAATGGCATATGGTTTAATTTTTTAATCGCATTGATAACTTTAAACATATGAAAATTGAGCTACAAATATCCAAATTTAGCAAGATACAATCCAAATGAAAGTTATGCATCTCCTATATCAGTTTCTTGATGTTTCAAGTGATAATGATGTTGGAATTATTTCAATAAGGCCTTGAAAGTGGGCAGCTCAATCAATTTTGATAGTAAAACCATTACGTTAAACCAACATGTTCTTTAATTGTTCACACTCAAAGAGAAAATGGATGAATTTTACTGAATTCATCATGAATGAGTGACATATCATGAAAGGCAACGAGGTTGGTGTTATTAGATTCATCATGAAAGAGTGTAACAAGTCATCCATTTTCTTGTATTCTCTTAAGAACTGTTCTTTTATTAGTTATGTGCATCTTGCTAATAATTATTGAAAGATTTTCTAATCTTGACATTATCTTAGATTTTCAACCAGTCATGGAGATTGTGCAGCCGATGTGGGTGAGCTGGGGTGTCTTTGGTCGACCCGTGAAGGAGGTTGTAGGTGGGGTTGGTTCGTAAGATGCAAGTTGGGGTTGATAGGAGAGTGACGATGATTGTGAGGGAGAGGGAGAGGAACTTGGGGGGGGGGGGGGGGGGCGATGGTGGCTACAATTATAGCTGCTTGTAGGAGAAGAAGAAGAACAAATGAGAGTAAAGGGGTTGCCAACGTATTTTTTTTTTAGGTTAGGTTTTTTTTTTTATGGGGGAGTGTGGGTAAACCCCCCCCCCCCCCCCTTCTTTTACATGTCTTAACACATTTATATATAGTAAAAATTATATTTTTTGGTCCCTTGCTTCTTGTCTTTTCACCTTTTGCTCCTGTGTCAAGATATTTTTGGATTTTTTTTAATGTTTTGGTATTTTTTTTGTTCTTTTCGAAATAGAAAAATATCAACATCGAATTGAAATGAAAAATCAAAGATTTTAAAAATAACATATTAAAAGCTTAACATGTTGAAACAAACATTGACATTCAAAAACATATTTTTCTGGTTATTTGTTTTTTTTATGGAAACAGTGAATGATGGGGGTTGGTCGAAACCAACTCGGCTACTTGACTTCTTGTCGTTACCAAAGCCATGGATGCGCTTACTGAGTAAAACTCTGGCTTTTCCCTCAGTTTCTTAATAAGATTTTTTTTTTCCAGAAATACTTTAACAATAGTCAAAAATTGAGTAGCAACATTAACCATTATATTATTTTGTTATATATTTTTTATTAGAATGCTTATCCAATTTAGCCCAAATTCTTTTATTATATTGAATAATGAGTTTAGATCTTAAACGGTTGGTTTGATGGTTAAAGAAGTTTACTTCATTCTTTGAGTTTCTTTTTTACTCAAGCTAGCTTCTTGAAAATCTTGTTAAATTTATCTAAATGCACCATGTTGATATAAAAGATATTCCCTTAAAATTGTCAAAAATAAATTTAGTCTTGATTGAAGCATAATTTGACCTGATAATATCTTTATATCTCAAAAACTTTTCAATACCAAGTTTCTTATATATATATATATTAGAGTATAGAAGAAAGAATATTCTAGACTAGTGTATTTGTATTCTAGAGTATGAAAGAATGTATGAGAAATGTGTATAAATAGAGAAGTGCACACACAACAAATGTATGCAAAACAGAAATCAATACAGCACAATTTTAAATTTCAGTCTCCCTCTCTTTTCTCTCTTCTCCCCCTTCCCTTCTCTAAACTAATTCTTCTTTCAATTCTGCAAACTCTCTCAATCCTAACAATATATATATATATAAGAAGAAGAAGAAGAAGAAATTCATTGATTGTTGACACATTAATAACAATACTTAATTGAAACGCAATTTCTCAAAATATTTGGAGAAAAAAAACTCGAAAGAGTAGGTTGGTTAAGAAAGTTTACTCCCTTTTTTAAATTCTTGGGTTTAATCTTTGGAACCAGGGAGCATGTGAATTTGTTAAATTCTTACATTAGGTCAATGATGTGCCCATAAGATTGATTAAAAATAATTGAAAAAGATTCTATAATTTCACTTAACCGAATTAATAATAAATCATGTTCTTCCATCAATTTACATATATATATAGTACAACCTTGATAAACTAATATTTTTTATTATATAATATTTTTATTTAGACTCAACTTAAATTTAAAATTTAAATAATATGTTGAGTAATTATTAAATTTTTATAACTTCAAAGATATTAAAATGTAAGGGATTAAGGTCTTATTTGACATTGCGTTTCAAAAATATTTTTGAAAAAAATTGAAATTTTTTTATTTTTATTTTTTTACTTTAAATTAAATATTTTTTGTGTTTTTAGATCATTTTCACGTAATGATATTAAAAAAATATCATTTTGATATATTTACAAATGAAAAATATTTTTAAAAACATCATCATCATCATCATCATCATGCTTTCAAACTGACACTAACTAGATGCAACTTTATTTCGATGATCAACCCTCTTTCATTAATTCATTTATAGATTCTGTCACTGCTAGAAAGCATGCTTATCGGCAGGCAATGGCACACTTATTTCTATAGCTATCACGTTTTCTTGATACAAATTTAAAATACATCGAACATATTTATGAAGTGGATTTCAATAAATAATGCAGGTGAAGTATTCCTGTCCATGGTTGGCACTTGGTATTGTACGAATCAAATGATCGACACAATCTAATTTCCTTTTTCTTTTTTTTCCATTATGTGAATTAAGAGAACACATGGGATTGTATGTGGAAAACATTAATTCATATATAGAAATATCTATATATACACAACTCAAATCAAACTCTAGACGTTTTTTTATATCTTAAATTGAGTAAAATCTTAGTTTTATTGTTTTTTTATTCCTTCAATTGAGTATAATTTTTTATTTAAATTAATCTATTTATTTTTATTGTTTTTTTTATATTTAATTGGATTATACTAATATTCTTTCTCAATTGAGTCTATGTCTCGCTTTTATTTTAAATTTTCTTGCATCATTCTAATATATTTTATTTTATATTATTTTTTCAAATGATTCAATTGATATTACCAATTTATTCGGGGATGGATTGATCTTTATACATTGCATAGTAAAATTATTAATCTACCTTTAAAAAACAAAAATGATAACATGGAAGCAAGGAGCGTTTTCGAGTATTCAATTTTTTTAACTTTGTAATAATTTAACTACTTATGCAATTTTGTTTTTTTAGGGCCTGTTTGGGAATGTGGTTGCGGTAGCTTTTTAAAGTGCTTATCGTGCCGAAATACATCAAAATAATATTTTTTTATTTTTTTAAAATTATTTTTGAAATCAGCACATCAAAATAATCTAAAAACACCAAAATATATTCATTTAAAATAAAAAAAATTAAAATTTCAGCCAAAAACCGGTGGGATAGCAATGTCAAACGGGTACTTAGACTTGGGTCCAAGGGTGTGTTCATTATTTCTCATTGGATTTTTTGTAATTGATAATTAAAGTTGTATCTTTGATGTATATAAAATATATTCAAAAAGAAAAAGTTATTAGCACATACATCATACTCTTTAGTGAATGGAAGAGCCTACATCCATCATCCAATGCTTGTGAACTCCTTCGACCATCAAACACCACCTTTTACATCGATGTATCAAGAGCTTTTGAGTGATGACGTGCGTGATAGCCAAGAATAGATGACGTGGCTCCAGTTGATTTATTTTCTTCCTTTTTCTTTCTCTCTTCTCTTTTACGCAAAGTACAAAAGATTCCTTTTATTTGTTTTTTATACAACATAGTCCTTGTTCTTTTGATTTTCATCCATTTTATTTTTTTATCCTTTGCATGTTAGTTTTTGTTTCCAATTTTGTCCCTATTATTTTATTTCATTTCATTTTTATATCCTCTAGTAGGTTGGGTTTGTTTTCAATTTCATCTTTCATCATTTAATTTTTATTTTAATGCAAAGTGATATATATATATAAATTAGAATGTGTACTTACTTGATTATAAAATAAAAATTATCAATAGAATAACATCAGAAGATCCCAATGTTTTTATATTCAAAGATAGAAGATCCGACCACTCCCTGTCAAGTAAAAAACTCATTGTTATTAAACTTAATTAGCTTGATAAATTAATTTAATAATTCATTAATCATAGACTTAATCTACATTAGATTTCATAGTAAACTATACAATTATTATATATTCTTGAAACCATTTTTCTTTTTTTGAAATATGAATATTCAAATGTACACCTCAATTAATTTTACAAACCTTAAAATTAATAATTAATTAATTGTTTTAGAAAACTGAACAATTTAGCCACCCCGCCGTTCATGGTTGGAAACCATTTTCCACGCACGTACAAATTGACTTTCTAGGTTCCATACCATGATAAGGTGTGACGTCTAGTTTTCCCTCCTTGGGAAGAGCATAGTTTTGAAGTGTAGGAATTATGATCTCAGGGCTGCTTTTAGGCAGCAAAGTTCAAGACAGATTCAACATGAGCAAAGTTCATGACGAAGTTTAGGTTATGAATTCAAAAACAAAAGATATTGTTTAAACATATGTAGATGTGAAACAACAAAGCTTCATACTGGGTGTTTAATAAGTGTATTTATATATTTTATAAAATTTATTTTACTAAAAACAAATTTAAGAACCTAAGATAAGTATTAAATTATATATATATATATATCATCAACTTATTCTTTATATATATATATATATATAAAAGTCCAGTCCTTCCCAATCCTTTCCGTTGATAAAATTTTCACTTATTCAATCATCATTGGATGAGAGATTATCTAACATTTCACCAAAATTATTAGCTTGTTTTGTGACTTGGTTATTATTTAATTTCATATTACACATTAAAAATTTCAAACCATTCATTTTTTCCATTGCATTTGATTTCTTTGTTTTGTATTAGTCTTTGTAAGTAATTCAAATCGATAACATATAAGATTTTTATCAAATATATAAAAAAAACTTACCATATCAAATGCATTCCAATTATGCTTACATCCATATGAATTATAAGTCAAGCTTAGAAGTCAAATTACACACTTTTATAGCTATGGACATTTATCCCCCGTAAAAATCCCACGATTAGTTGGAGCTTTTTTTTTATCCCTTTTTGACTTGGCAACCTCAATACCAAACAACCTTTTGCATCCTTGAATAAATCAAGTTGCAAGTCAATTTTACATATCTTACTTACATCAAGCACTATCATTTATACGCATTGATATAACTCAATTTTAATGTTGACATTAACTTTAAAATTATAATAATAATGAGAATTTAAGTAATAAGTTGTTGCATATAAAAGTTTGTGAAATTGAGGTTCTCATCTTGCATCAATATATTCTATATGGGTGTATAGCTACAAAATAAAAATAAAAGTAGTAACATCAACACTAAATTAAATAATATAAAAGTGAAAAAAAATTATGCATCAACTTATTATAGTCACCAAATAATTTGCAAGATAGATAATCATTATTTTTTTAACATAAATAAAATGCATGTGTATCTTATCTTTTGTTTGATCCATTGTTTCATATTTAAAACTCGTATCTAGTTTCTCATCTAAATCAATTAATCAAAGAACTTCTATTAAAGGATATTTGTTTAATATATATATAGTGATAATCTTGTCAAAACTTGTTGTCTAAAACACGGCTTTGAACTCGCTTCTCTTTTTTCTATTTTTGAAAACATATATGACCTTCACTGGATGAAAGAAAACATTATCATTAGTTGTCTCTTACAATCACTCAAACATTCAAGAGTCAAGGCCTAATCAAATTCTTTTCTTTTGTAAAGTGTTTTAGCATGGAAATAAGAATGATTCTTGAATATATATACGAGGTGATTCTTCTCCTCTTAGAAATAGTTATTTGTTGGACTTTTATTTTCTTCTCAATATCTTCCAAATATCAAGTTAATACAATGAGCAACACATGGTGTCCAACATAATTTTTTTCTCTTTCTCATAACAATAATCTTGTTGCCTTATAATTTGCAGCATTATCAATGATTACTTGCACCTTATTTTCCTCTTTAACCCTTTCTATAAAGCATTGAACATCTCAAATATCTTATATGCAGTTTTGGATATATTATAGGTATTTGCCGATGATAAAAAAATATGTCCCTTTAAGATTATTAAACAAAAAAATTGCAAATAGAACATCTTTTCTTATCAATCCATTCATCATACATTATTGGCCAACCTGTTTTTTTTTTTTGTACTTCTCAAGAAAATTCATTGTGTGATCTAATTCTTGTTTTAAACACTTCTATCTAATATCATGACAAGATGAAGGCTTAAAACATAGCTCATGCTTTACAACCAATTCAGGGCCTGTTTGGAACAGCTGTTGTTGTAGCTTTTCAAAGTGTTTTTTGTGCCGAAATACATCCAAATAATGTTTTTTTATTTTTAAAAAATCATTTTTGACATCATCACATCAAAATGATCTAAAAACATCAAAACATGTTCATTTAAAATGAAAAAAAAAAACATCAAAAGCTGCTGCACGGCTTGAAAAAAGCCGTGCTAAACACCCTCTTAAGTGCCTTAACGAACTTAGGGTGTTTCACTCAATTAAATGGAATCACAATAATGTAGAAAAACCTTGCAATTTGTTGACATGCTTATTCTTTAAGATTCTTTTTTAATAGGGGATTGATGATAGTTTGTGTACTTTCAGTCCCACTTGCTACTCTCTTTCATCTTTATTTTTGTCACTTCCAATATATTGGAAAATCTTTCTTTTCTTCTTAGTTGCTTCATGATTTTTCACTAAAAAATTCAAAATCATCTTGTTTTCATCTTCTAGTACTTGTTAGCATGGCTCAACACCCTTTTGGAGTGCAAGTGAAGTGTTGTTTGAAATGGTAAATATCTCCAATAAAATTTTTCTAATAATACTTTTATTGGAGTTTTGTTGAATTCTTGTCAATATTTGTGATGTCACGTCAAATCCACTTGTAGGATTTTTATATGTCACATATTCTACAATTCAAGAATTAACTCAAATCAATCTTGTAATAAAATCCCAAATATTTATCACCTCAAATTGCAATTCAATAAGATAAAAATCATGTGCAAACCCTTAACATTTACATTTTGGAAAGATCGAGTCACTTATTAACAATTAACATCTCCATTCATGTATTTGAATTGATTATAGATTTGTTTCCATTGAAACTTCTAAAGAGAAAAGAATAAGAAAACACAAGAGGATGCATATCCAATGTTTAATGAAAAAACCAAAGTTTTGATACAATTATATTTTAAAAAAAAATGTTTAAGAATTAAAATACGAATAAAATTGTCCCCTGTATTTGAGATAAAACCTTTTTTTCTAAGGTACAACAGAATGAAAGCACCCGGTATCCAACAAAGAAAATTGTCCCCTTCATGGCTGGCCGCAAATTACAGCCAAAATCATTGGACAAATGTCTATTGGATCGAAGGACTGCACAAACAGTGATGATAACATTGTAACAGACACATAAAAAAAGAGGCTTTTTTTTATTATTTCCACACTACATAGATTACAGAACAAGAGAAAAGAGGAGTCTTTCCATGTTTTGTCTCCTGCTCTTTTGCAGATATTGAGACAAGCACACCATCAATATATGGATCCGAAATATTAGCCCAGTCTTCCTTCCCGGAATTTCGAAGCTAACACCGTCGATTTTTAGATGATGTAAGGAAGTGGCTGTGATGAAGTACTCATACAGGATCATAGTGAGATGAGTTGTTGCCTAAGGAAAGGACACGTTTATACCTTGAAATACGGTAAAACCGGAAGCAATCAGTGGCTCAAACTAATACCCAATTGGGACAGGATACCAAGAAATACATAAGACAAACAACACACGAAGAAACCCATCAAATAACCATGCTACAATGATGGCTCACAATTTACCATATAGTAGGTATTTCAATAATAATAACTTGGAATTAAAAGGTTTATTAGATATGATATCTGGTTAAAATTTTGTGATTGTTAATATATGGTCATTGAATGTTTGCATAATCATTAATTTCAGAATTTATAGGAATAGTCGAGATGCACGCAAGATGTTCTGAACATCCACATTAATAAAAGAAATCATGCTACATATTCACAATCACAAGACAGTGAATGAAAATAAAAACATAATTGTGTCAATTCATCAACTAACACAAAGACAACCAGAAATCTAAATGAAAATCAATCCAATTATATATATAAAAAATCAACATGTTTTCCCATATTACATCTAATTAGAGCAATCAAATGACCAGATAAAAGCAGACTATTAATTGTAATCAAATGACCACTTCACATAGTTCCGATGAAATCCAAAACAATTTATACTTTCTACTGGTCATGGTCATGGCTCTTTGTGACATTGATTTTAGTATGTAAAACAATAATCAAAACATAGAAAGAGAATGAGACTGTGTTATATAAAGTTTAAGAAAACTAACCTGATTTTTGTCAAAACAGAGAGCACAGAAGGAGACAATCAGAAGCAGAGAAAGTAAAGAGAAAAAAAGGATGGTTGAGGGAGAGTGGAAGCATTGGTGGGTGGCAGGGTTGAGAAAAGGCAGAGAGGAGTCAGTTAATTTTATACTTTTGGTCGAGTTTAATTAGTATACTCAGTTTGATCTAGTTTATTGAGTTTAATGTCGGTTTCCGAACCAGTTCTTATGCATTTTAACTGATATTATGAGTCCTGAAATTAAGATTTATGTTAGACTTTGACAACATTGGTGACTCGTTAAGTCTGAGTTGTTTTTTAGATTTGGAATTTAAATCTGAAAAAACAAGTCTAAAAAAATCGAGACTCCACATAGTCGAATGATATCTCAAGTTCAGGAAAAGTAGAACATGACGTGGAGATTGAGTTTATGCGAAGGTTCGAAATTGATAAATACAAGCTCCTAATCAAAAAGTCATACTGTGTTCATGCATCAACAATCTCTCCAGCCTCAGCGTCTGCGAGCACAAGCTCTGGCTGCAGAGTGAATGTTCCATCTAGGGCATTTGGTTGCCCCAGAGCCTTCAAAGCCAAGTGTGCAGCCTTCTGCCCTGAGATCATCATTGCCCCAAATGTTGGACCCTGTCAAAATTAAGTTAAAATTAAATTAAAAAATAATATAAATCATATTCTGGAATCTCATAATTCTTTGACATGGTATCTGAACCTTGTTAATCTATCGGTCACGAATTCGAATCTCACCACTCTCATTCTAATTGATAAAAATCAAGTACGAGATAATGTGGATTTTTGTGCAAGTTTTAATCTCAAATGATTTTCACTTGAGAGAGTGTTAAAAATTAATATAAATCATATTCTAGAACCTCACCTAATAATTTAAATTTTTAGATAAGATAGTTTTAATCATACAGTCCGATTTGCTCATGAACTTGATAAAAAATTATGGTGATAGAAAATTTACCATTCTTGGTGCTCCATCAATCTCTGCAACTTCCATGCCTGTGACAATCATGCCAGGCACAATCTCTCTTGTAAGCCTAACAATGGCATCTTCAGCCACGTTCATGTCAAGTGCTTTCATTCCTGGAACACTATCAATCAAGCCAATACTCTTCAATCTCTTCACTCCAGTAGCACCGAAAGGACCGTCGTGGCCACAAGAACTAACCACAACCTTAGCCTCCATGACATTAGGGTCCATGCAAGATTGAGTGTCGTGGTTCATAGACACCAGAGCCCAGTTTGTGACCACACCAGAAACTCTGCCTCCTTTCACTATTAAATCCTCTGCAGCCACAGCATTAAACAGCTTCACATTAGGCCTAGCCAAGAGCTTGCTCATGATTGTTGAAGTGAACAGGGCTGCATGTTTGATAACCACATAGTTATCTGCCTCGTCGTATTCAATTTCAAGCTCATCAAGAAATCTGTGAGCTGGTTTACGCACAATCATAGCTGAAAACAATTGGCCTCCAAGCCATGCACCGCCTCCAGGGCTAACCGATTGCTCAATTATAGCAACACGAACTGAAGGGTTCTTGCTTAGCTCATAAGCACAAGAAAGACCAGCAGATCCAGCACCGACAATGACAACGTCAGTGTCTGCGTAAGTAACCATGTCTGTCATGTAACGACGAGTCATTTCCCGAGAGACGATGGATTCTTTGATGGGCTGGAACTTGAAGGACTGGAGGTCATATGAAGGTTGTGTCAGGGACATGGTAATGGCAGGAGAGGTGGATTTGATTGGAGTGAAACGTCCAGTAGTTGCGATAGGTGTGCCATGGAAGGACGATTTGTGATCCAAGAAAGAGGATTTGAGGTTTGAAGATAGAGAGGAGGTAAGGGTAGAGGCCATGGCTGTAATTGAAGGAGTTTTTGATAAGGTTTTTCTAAAGGGTTTTTTTATTTTGTAAAAGAACTTGGCGAAAGCTACAGAAGAGGGCTTGAGAGATGAGATTTTAGATGGTGGGTATTTAAGGATGCGTAGCAAGTGGAGAGATGTGAAAATATCTGAGAAAAAAATCTACAAGAAGTGAGTACGATGGGTCACAAGATAGCTAGATAGAACTTGAACGGTTCATAATGCTTGTAGTTTTGCTATCTGGATATAAAGACTGCACTAAAAGCAAATCATAGACAACTTTCGTGAAATAAGATATGTTTAGTTATCTTTTTTGTATGGCCTAATCCATCGATCATTTTTGACAATCTGTAGCAGTAGTCTCATAATCAACCGATAAAGGTTAGTTTATCAGATTTAGCATGCTGAGAGGTAAAAAACATTGCAATTTCTCTGAGATCAACCGATACTGCTACAAACTCTGATCAATCAAATAAATTGAATTAGCAAACCTTTCCACAAAAAAAAAAAAAATCAAAGCAATCCACGTTTCTGTATGTTCATTAGTCATTGTGAAACCAAAATATTTCAGCTACCTACACTAACATCGGTCGTCTTTGAACATTGATTTTTTCTTTGTACCTTCACATTTCTCACCCTTCCGAGTTTGTCTTCTTCACTCATAAATGAAATACAGTTTCAATATCTTACAAAAGTTTTGATCAAACTTCTACGTTCACCTTGAATCTGTTATGTGGTAAAACCCTGGATATTGAAAAGGGGACTCGAATCACGTTGCCAATGTAGCATCCTGGATTTTGGAAAGGGGATTAATATCTTTTTCTGCTCCTGGCACCCTGTTCATACTCTTACTGCACTTGTACCTTCGGTGTTGACTCAAGTTCATACTGCATGGCCTTCTGCTTCGTTTTCCGGGAAGATCTTGATGCCGAAGATGAAGATTTGGGAGAGGAAGAACTTGTCTTTTTTTTCCTAATTTTAGGTTTCTTGGGAACATTTGGACGATCTGAAGGTGGACTGTCATTGAACACATTTGGCATAGTTTGATGTCCAATAGATTGATCAAAATCTGTTACAAAAAATAGGATCATATGTCATCTGGAGAGAATCATGAAACTCCTAATAGAAGATAAAGACCATGCGTCAAGGAGGAATTTCACAATCGAAGTGGGAAAAAACTTTCTATTCAGAATTATTTTGAGAAAAGAAACTCAAGAGGAGCCTAATTAAGGACCTAAGAGTAGCCTTGAAAACTTGAATCTTACGACACAAATTATGAATTTGTGGGATGATATGGTTCCAATTATTTATTACCACCTTATATGAATTTTGAAAAGTATTCCAAACAAATTTCAGCCCATCCAACAGAATTTCAGTTTTCAAAACCATGAAAAATGGAGCAATGCCTCCCTCTCAGCAGTACCAATGCCCAAATATTCTCAATAATATTCCCCAAGATACCCTAAAGATATGATTATCACACCATTATATGAATGGCTTCAGCAACAAAATCTATGCATGGTCCACCCTAAACTGTCATTTACCAAGGCAATCAGCTACATAATTTGCCCACAGAAATATCATTATTGGCTCGTGACACAAAAACCAAACTCTTGCCTCTTGGAGGGCAATAATCTCAACTGAAGATTAGCTTTTGATAAATTGAGGGAGGCATTCCTATGTGTGTTGAAAAGGCCGTAATGTTACTTGTCAGCTTATGCAGTAGACCCCCCATGGAATCTATTAAATATTGTTTAGGGGAACATAGTTTTGAAGTCATAAATCCAAGCTTTGTCATTTACACAAATGGCATCCAAATGGGAGCAATCTTCGCCACATATATGTGTGTGTCTTATTCGTTGCTGTGAATCTTGAAAAACTAAAGCAATGTTTCTTATTGTGGTTTGCATAAAAAGCAACCTAATCCTTCTAGGTCTTGGCATAATAGCAGTGCTCAACACTTCTTTATTCTGTATGTGGTAGCCGAATAATACCAAGTCTAGTGTTCCCCTCCCACCAAAGAGTATATGGCCACACAACAGCGCCAAAAAAGAAAAACTAATAATTGAAAAGATTTTGGAAAATAGCGATGATAATACCTTGAGAGGACCATGGGGAGAAAGTAACAGAAGTGGAATCTCTTGGATTAGCAACTGTGGTTGTTGAGAAATCAGGAGGTGTCTTGAATTCAGTCATCTGCAATATTGTCCCAGCAATAATTTCAGTAACTTGTCATTGTAAAAATTGCATGATGAGCCATCTCAACACACATTTTGGTGCAATTACTAAGTAATATGATTTTCTATTTTGTGTTATTGATAGAGGAAGTTCATGGGATTCATGAGATGATGGAAGGCCAAGAATCGTAGACAGCATACCCAACTGGGTGCACTGCCAGAAGGACCATCCCACCCTATGTGGGCCACATGCTTGACATCTGTAGGGTACCCAATTTCCATCTCTCGTTCTTTTACCACTGCAAGAATATACACCAATCAATCAACAATGATATTCGACATTTCAAATGCTTGTACTATCCTCTCTTATGTGAAGTTTACATGTCTCTTAATTAGCGGATTGTTTAGAAAAGCATGAAGTAAATAGAAAAACAGATTTAGTTGTTTGGTTTTAGTCTTATCAATCTCAAAGTTTGATTTATGTTCGGCAATGTTTTTGTAAAGTACATGCTATATATGATTTCTTCTTCTTCTCCCTGTATAACCATTATCTTACTAGATATTAATGAAGTTATCAGACTTTATATATATACGTTGTGAAGAAAGAAAGATGTATAGGCTTACCAAAGATTTGGGAGATGTACTTGAAACCCTTATAGATCCCTTTGATTTTGGTTGCCATGGAGAAAATCTTTAGAACTAGGCAAATGCAAAACCCCTCGATGTATATTGATTTCGAAACAGAAGGAAAAAGAACCAAACGAACGTGGAGAGATGGCTCGTGTTCCTGCTAGAATGCAAAGTGTTCTTAGACATGGGAGTTTATGCAATCCAAACCATAATTTTACAGCACAACAAGTCAAGAAAAGCGAGGTAACAAAAAAAAACACAGAAAAGGGCTTAGGAGCCTGTCAGAGATTATCATAAATGAATGTGATTTACAAACTATTTCCTGGTGAAAGAAGATTGGAATCTTTGAAAGAAAAACACATTGCAATAATCTGAAATCAGGGGTGGGGGGGACAAAAACTGCAGCAACTATACCTGATCAAAGGATTAATGGCCAGGAATATGATGGTAGAAAGATTAATTCAAGAGAGAAACAACCTCCCCTCTCTTTTATCCAACCAATATTGCTCCATGTATATACTCTATTACTATTCTTGATGAATAGAAATGGTGCCTACAAGAATTCTAAATGTAAGCAATATCATGGGCGAGCTCGTTGGACATCAAACAGACCTCATCAAACCCAGAGACAAAGAGAAAGAAGAGGGGGCCGGTGATAAAAACTGGGCGGTGGCTTCGCTGGTTTCGGCCGATAGGAAATATTTTGCGACAGAAAATTCTGAGTGCTTGCTTTGTTTTTCAACGAGCAAAGCGCGGGCCTCGAACCCTTTTTCTGTCTTATTAAAGACCCTTGTCGAGAAAACAATGCTGGAGCTCTCTCAAAATGCGGGCAAAATTCAGAAGAGAGAGGAGCTAGCTATTAAAGAGGAGAAAAATGGAGTTTTGCAGTGTTTGACTTGTAAGCTATGCCTCGTAAGCTGGCACTTCGCACTTGATTGGATCTTGGAAAACTTAGCTGGCATGATCTAAAGGAATGGTCTAATCTTCGAGAAAAAATACACTAAACGTTAAAGGGTAGGTCATGTGGTGATCAGAGATTTATGAGTTGAGTTTTGAGATTTTTTATTTTATAGTTAATATTTTGAGAATTTTATCATTTTATATATAAAATCTCTATTATTAGTAGATAGCATTTGTTTTTCTATTGAAATCGTGTAAATTATTTTTTATGACCACCACATCAATTATTAAATCCTTGAAAAATCTATCAGAATTTCATCAATTTGAATCCCTACTCACCAACTCGGGCCCTGAAAGCAGCCAGCTAACCTCCAAATGTTCTTCTTCTTTTTTATAGGACACAGGTCCCAGCTTATTTTATTTGTATATTATAAAGATGGCAACAGGTGAAATAATTGTTACCATACCTAACCCTTCAACCTTATTGATGATGGCCGAGGGCCGATGTTTTAATAACAAAATAACTCGCTTGCAATTGCTTGTCTGCACTTTTAATTTCTAAAAACTCTCACCTAACTATTTGAATTTTTTATTTTATTTTATTTTAAGTTCTTCTATAATCATTTTAATTCTCAGAGAAGCGATCCAAATGTAAAAGTCTCAACTCTTAAGTTCTTGCCCATATATAGTCCAATATTTAATTTCCTAAATCTTTTCATTATCCTAAAAAATGATTAAAAAACAAGGATATAAAAAATAAATAAAAAAGTTATTTGGTTGGTCTTTCGTGCCCCCCCACATGGATAATCCATTTCTGCAATGTTAAATCTGATATGGTACCGTGTGTAATGATATCATCTTGTAATCTACTTGCATGGCCGGAATTCCTATGCTTTTCTGGCAAATCCCACAAAGGGTCTGGGTGTTTTGATGACAAGCTAGGTATTTGCTGATCATTGGAGCCACGTTTGTGGCAGCTGTTTCATTGAAGGAAACATAATCATAAAATTTAATCAAGTTGATATATCTACTTTGTTTGTCAGCTATTTCTTACGACCCTTTTTTTTTTTTGAAGTAAAGGTCGTGTTTGACATTCTCTTCAATGTTCTTCGAATAGAAAAATCCCGATTAGAGTAATTAGCGTGTGGCAAGGGATGATATTTGTGTGTGCGTGATGATTCAATGGACAATCCATCGAGATACAACTGTGGGCAAAATCAATTGATTTATGTAAACTATGGATCTAATATGCTTAGGTTGAAAGAAAGTACTCTTGATTCAATTGATAATTTACGTCCTTTCGCCTTCATAATATCTTATAATTGATTTTAAAAAAAATAGCATACAATGTCTTGTAATAGGAATAGAAGTGATATATAATTATTTTTTTGGATGTGAGGAAGCTCTATTTTTCGGAAAATATATTTTATTGGTTTAGATAAGCAAGTAAAACCTTCACTATTTCAGGATATGTATGTCCTAACTCGAACTTGAGATCTACTGTACAAATTATAAATTATTTTATATCCCTCTAAGAACAAATAATATAAAAAATAATTTTAAAATGCTATGTACCAGCACCTGGTCCCTGGTTCAAATACTAACCATTATACAAAGTCTTTAATGCAAACTCCCCTTCCCCCACTGACCACCCAGCTGGGTCTGAATTAGGTCACCAACGCTCGACCGCATTACAGCAGTCCTTGAATACTCCTTCCCGAGGAGGATTTGAATTAGCCCTGAAGATCATAACTTGCTATTGTGTCACATTTTTGGATTTGGATTGAAGTCCTTGGATCTTGGTTTGGGCCGGTTCTTCCATGGGCTTTTACCATGTGATTTTGTCCACTCATGGGCTTTCGGGGTACATGCTTGCAGTTTTGGAGCACCACAGCTGCATTGCCAAATATGAAGTCTACCGTGCCGGTAATATAACAATTTCTGTAGAATTGCTGGGGGCTGTGGCTAAAGAGGGCGTCTTGGTTGGCATCGATGCGGCACAGGTTGATGACGAATTGATCAGCTCCGACCCGGAGTGTTTTGTTGTTTCTGTGGCCCAGCTGTGTTTTGTAACCAAATATCTTGGGCTAGGAATCCATTGCAGGAATTAATTTTGAAGTCAAAAACAGTTCTGTGTAGACTTGGTAATTATTATTTTTTTAGTATCTTATAGGTTATTCCTAAAATTTAGTAAAAAAAAAAGGGCTCACATTGTGAAAAAATCATGTTAGAAATTTTAAACGAATTCAGAGTCCGAATGTACTCCTATTATGCCTACGAATGAAGAAAAATACAAATTCAATGTTAAAATAAATAATTATTGGACAATTTTGCATAAAGATTAATTCTAAAAGTATTATTATATTTTTAATATGCTAATTTGATTTAATTATAGACCAAATTAAAGATTAATTATGTTTAGAAATTAATTTAGGGTCCAATTGAAGAATTTAATTAAGTGCAAGGAATTAATTATACCTTAAATAGATCAGATTAATTTTATTAGGTGCTAAATTGGTGAGATATTAAGTTGGGAGCCTAATTGAGGCTTAATTGTGAAAATTTGAATTTATGGACACCAAATTTAATTTTTATCAAGTTAATTAGTTGAAATTAGAGGTAAAATACAAGAAAATTAATGTTTAAGGTCAATTAGAGGGGAAATTGAGAAACAGAGAACCATTTTGTAAAAGATGCCAAATTATAGGGATTCAGTTGGCCAAAATCAAGGATGAAACTGAAAGAAAATCTTGAAGGCAAATTGCATAAATTTAAGATCAAATATCAAAAAAAAAAAAACCTTCAATCGAAGTTTGTCAAGGGAAAATAGAAAAAATAAAAGTTTTGGGTCAATATAAGATGTAGTTAAAGCAATTAAAAATTGAAATGCCAAATTAAACTTTGGTCGAAATCCAAGTACAAAACGACGTTGTTTTGAAGACTAAGAAAGAAAGAAAAAAGGACGTTTAGTCCACTTTGGTAACCACACGACATGCATTTAATTACTGTTTATTGTTTTCTTTCTTACCCACCCAAAAAAACAACTCAAAAACTACTTTATAAGTGCATTTAATGCTTTATACTTCACCAAATTTGACAAATCATATGACATTTTCCTATATTATGATATGATCAGTTTTGATTGAAACCACAGTCATCTTAGCGATGCCCTAAAGATAACAACTCCAGCAACCCAAAATACGTACTTTGAGACAACGAGGAAGAAAAAGTCAAAAGAATAAGCTAGATGTTGACTATTCAACACAACAATGCAAGCTTGCATATTAAACAAAATTCACTTAACAGTATAAAAGAATATCAAAATGATCATGACCTTCCTCTTCACCTCCAACTCGCAGGCCAGAAAGCGTGCACGCCATAACCAGTCTTCCAATTATCCAAAGAAACAACCTTTTTCACTGCCCAAAAAGAGACAACCAAAGCAACACCCATGACAACCTGCTGCGCACTCCTATTGTTCACTCTCACTAGAACATGAGTGACAACACCCAGCAACAAGCCAACAGTTGTATACAAAAACCCTACAGCGAAACCTTCCCCTCCCAACTGCATTCCAGAACCTTGATGGAGAAACACCAGCTTACTCGGATCATTTCTATCCACCAAAAATAATGGCATTTTCCTAATTATATTAAACATACCACCAGAAACACTGAAAAAATACACGAACACCGCTCCGAGCAGCCACACTCTCCAATCATGCAAAATTGTGTCTTTAGTCGCAACGTTTTTGATACAAAAACGAACCCAGGTCAAGACAATCACAATCAAGAAAGTGATTTGGTTTTTGGACAAAATCGGCGGTCGATGAATGGGACCCACATTTAGTTTGGTCCTGGATTCGACAAACTCAGCCATTGATTCTGCCATCCGGGAAAAATCCCCCTGGTCCATCACCTCCGAATCCTGCAGGTTCTTGACATTGGGGCCTACGAGACGGATGTGGGGGAGGGAGTTGACTCCGAAGAGGGAGAAAGACTTCTGGGATTCTTTGAATTCTATGTCGCAGAAGAAGAGGGAGGAGGCAGCCGAAACGTCGTTGTTGGCGATGAAAGAGGAAGATACGAGAGAATATTGGGTGTAGAGATCTTGGAGATGGAGTTCGGGTTTGGAGTAGAATTGTTCAGCGTCGAAGAAGATGAGGAGAGAGTAAGGGCGGGGGGGTTTGGTGGATGTTAAGAAACGGGAGATTAACTGGTCGTTTAAGTGGATAATGCCAGAATTGGATTGGGATTGGAGAGAGAGGAGTTCGGTGACAAGGTCGTCGGAGTCGGCGGTGGCGCAATGGAGGACGGAGGTTAAGAGGAGGAGAGGGAGGAAGACAGTTGGGAATATCGCCATTTTTGGGACGAGGGTGTGAAGACCAAGAGCAACTATGGAGAGCTAAAAGAAAAGTGAAAAAAAAAAATTGAAGATTTAAATTAGTATTTTTAAATTAAAAAATTATTTCTATATATTTGATTAAAAAAATAAAATTTATTTAATATGTTTTTAAGCAAAAAATAATTTTGATTGTATTTGTATTATTTATTTATTAATTTTGATTATACTTGTATTATTTATTTATTATTAATAAATAATTATATTAATATTATATATATTAAAATAGAATTAAATTCTTTAAATAGCTTTTTTCCATTAAAATACAAATAAAAAAATACTATATTTATCCTATTTAAAAAAATATATTATTAATTTAATTTTTCTAAAAAGCTTTTTTTAATAGGAGATGCTCTAAGGTATAGGGGAGGTAGACTTTGAGGATGGGTATTTTTTAGGGAGATTGGAGTACCCAATGAGATGGTGACAAGTGTGATCAAACTAGCTCTGATGGTTATTGATCTAATATAAAATAAATATTTAAGAAATATTAATTTAATAATTTGCAATTAATAACATTTTAAAAATCAATATCATAATAACAACGAAAGATAATGATAAAAATTTATTTTTCAAAATGCTTTTTAATTGAAAATATATTAAAATAATATTTATTGATTTATTTTTTAAATTTTAATTTTAACATTACAAATTAAAACAATTTAAAAACATAAAATTAAATTTGAAGAGAAAAAAGAACACCACTGTGCCAAACAGTGATAGACAACACATTGCTTGCATCCTAATATCAAAACTTGTATATGCTGCTTTCTCAGTTCCTTCTAAGTAGGAAAGCTAGCACATTGTATATGTAAAACTTGTACTATGGACTCATCCTCGTCAAGTTATTTTGTGCAATCAAACATCCAAACCTCTTCATCAATTCTCTCTTCTTTGTTTTTGTAAACCCTAACTCCTTTGACCAACCATCAAGAAGTTCAACCATATGTCGCTTCCTCCAAACCAAACAGCTATATTCTTTAAATTTAGAAACTTCACCGCTTGACCCGAGCATTATATTTGCTAACTCGCAAAAAGAAGGGCAAGAGTATACAGATTGATCAGGAACAGTGGCAGAACAAACACACTGCCTGTACATTCTATTGGTTGAATTCCAATAT
The DNA here is from genome assembly GCA_025169955.1 of Salix arbutifolia. Lineage (NCBI taxonomy): Eukaryota > Viridiplantae > Streptophyta > Magnoliopsida > Malpighiales > Salicaceae > Salix > Salix arbutifolia. The sequence goes on from CM045905.1 coordinate 1,068,275, forward strand.
CAGCCTTTTATATGCTGCTTTATCAGGTTTCAGCCCCATGTCAAGCATTTCATCATGAAGTTTCATTGCTTTCCTCATTTCTTTTGCATGACAAAGCCCACGGATTGTTATTGTAAAACTTTCACTATCCACTAATTTGAGTCCTTCCATGTAATCAAATACCCCAACTACTTCTTCAATCCTACCGTTTTTTGCGAGCCCACGAAGAAGTATATTATATGTTGCAACATCCAAACTTGCCTGCAATTTCTCCATCTTGTTGTGCAATGCAACAGCTTTATCAATCTGTCTCCTAGAGCAATAATGCTCAACTAGGGAGCAACAGCACGAAGAATCTGGCAGTAATCCTTTCTCTAAAACTACATCCAACAAGTCTTCCACTTCCCTCCATCTACGTTTTCTACTTAGTAACGAGATGAATTTAGACAACCCAGTTGTACCAGGTCTAAAACCTCTTCTCATCATGTCCCCCAAGATCTCGTATCCTTCTTCATATTGATCTTCACAGAGAAGATCCAAAAATGCATGATAAGTACTCTCCTTCACTCTGATTCCCTTTTCAGAAATTGAATGGTATAAAGCAATTGCTTCCTTTACTCTTTCTTCTTTAGACAATGCCTTCAACATACACCCATAAGTAGCATCTTGTAATCCAATCTTCTCATCACAAGCTCTCTTAAAAAACATTGTTGCCACATTCATCTTACACAAATCAGAAAGCTTTTGAATGACCAAATCACATTGAGACAAAGGGCATTTTGGAAGCAAGCCTTTCTCGGCCATTATATCCATAACTCTTTCAATCACTTCTTCATTCCCATGTTTACAAGCTCCATCAAGTATCGCACTATATGTGCTAAAACCAGGGTCAAGTTTTCTCTCAGACATCTGATTTAGCCTCTCAAAAGCAGCTTCAAAGTCCCCTCTTTTACTACAATGATCGATAACACCGTTATACAAAACAGAATTATAAATACCCATATCTAAAAACTTAATAATTCTCTCAAAGTTCCCATCTTTACAAAGAATCTGTGCAATCAACGACCAGGTTAACTTATCGGGCAAAACCCCATCTTTAATCATGGCACAATAAAAGCGCCAAGCTAATTTAATCTTATTTTCTCTTTGCAAAACATCAAGAATAGCATTACAGGCAGTACCAGAAGCAATAAATCCATTACCCCTCATCTTTAGAAATATCTCTAAACTTTCCATAAAAAGACCCTTATGTGAATAACATTCAAGAACAAAACTTAAGGCACCAGACTTTAAACTTTTACCTCTACAATAATCAATCATGGCCTCCCCAAGAACTGACACAGGATGTGTTTTCACCAAAGAATCCATGATTGGTCTCACAGGTAGAGCGAGACCCGAATTCACACAAATATTGATGATGTGACATTGGGATCTAAGGTCTGGTTTAAGCTTTAGATTGGTTTGGACCCAGTTGAAGAAGTGAAGAGAAATTTGAGGGTTGGTTTGTGTTTTGTGGAGAATTTGGTTAAAGAGAGAAGGAGTTAGTTTTGTGGAGAGGTTAAGGTTATGGAGAAGTGAAACCCAGTTGTGTCTTTGTAAGAGGATTGAGGATATTTGGAACACTAACAGGTTTTGTCTGATTTGGGTTCTCCATTTCATGGAGGTGGTTGTTGGATTTGCTCTGTTAAGAGACATTCTAGTGCAAAAAGTTGCTCACTCTTTCCCTCTGAATGACGGTATTTTGAGTTATCTTTGAACGACAAGTCATTTCAAGTTGCTGATTCATGGATGACAAAACCCAAATTGGATCTTTTTAACATACTCTCGTTCTCAGACTAAAATCACTATTTACATGTGTTTTCGATATTCATAATAATAAATTTATTTGTTATGAAGTTATTAAACTTAATATATTTGATGAGTCAATCTAAGATAAGAGATATGAGTTGTAAATTGATTTAAAATAATTTAAAATAATATTATTTTAGATTTTCTATATAAAAAAAACATTGTATTGAGAAAAACCAATTTCAAATAAAGTTTTGATTTAAGTTATAAATAATTTGTTTAATCGATTATATTAATTTAATTTAATTTAATTTAATAAAAAAACTTAACTCTGACTAGATTTGGAATTTAATAAAATTGAAATTGACACTTGTATTATTTATTTCAATAATTGAGAACATTTTATGAAAAATAAGAATAAAGAAAAATACTCAAAGCAATGCAAAGATGAGGATGGTGGAGGTAGGGATACAATATTAACATGAAAGAGAAAAAAAGTAAATATCAGTAAAACAAGTAACAAAAAAATATTATACAATGATAAGATTTTAATTTTAGAAAATTATACATAATTGATTGAATTTGAGAATACACATAATTATTGTTTTTTTTGCATCTCCACCGTCAAATTTGTCATAACTTAATTTTTGGTTATTCCTAAAATTTGATTGAATTAAAAAATAAAAATAACAAAAATAAGTAAAAAGGCTGACGTGATGGAAAAATCAAGTTAGAAATTTGAATGGATTCAAGAGCTCTATTCTACCTCCTCTATTGTGCCAAAAATAAGGGAAAATACAGATTCAAGACTAAATAAATGATTATCGGATAAATCTGCATAAAAATTAAGTCAAAAGACATAATAATATTTTTAATAGGCTAATTTGACTTAATCATGGGTCAAATTAAAATTTAATTATGTTTAGAAATTAATTTAAGGTCTAATTGAAGGATTTAATCAAGTGCAAAGACTTACTTATACTTTAAATTGGTCAAATTAATTTTATTAAGGTTTTTATTGGTAAAACAATTAAGTTTGAGTACCCAATTCGAGTTAAATTAAGAAGATTAGAATTTTTGAAGACCAAATTTATTTTATACCAAGTTAATTGGTTGAAATTTAGGGTAAAATTACAAGAAAATTAAAGTTTTGGGGTCAATTAGGAACAAAATTAAAGAAATCCGAGATTTAAAGGGCTCTATTAAAGTTTGATTAGGGATAAAAGTAGAACAATCATAAAGATATAGGACCAAATTGAACTTTGGTTGGTCACTATTCATTTTCTCCCCAAAATTCTTTTGAAAATCTTGTTTTGGTATCAACTTTACAGGTGTATTTAATGTCTTTATCCTTTATCAAAATGGCAAAACATGCACGAAGCTTCTCCTATGATTCTCTACTATACCAAGGTATGGTCCTTTATGGCTGATTAACATCACGCATGCGGTGGTTAACCTCTAACATTGACAACTTAGATAGTCTGTTGTAGCTGTTAAATTTTATAGTTAATGACACCTACTTTGAGCCAATGATTGAGATGATTCTACTTTAATCAATAATTGAAATTTAACCCATGTGTAGACATGATTACTCTCTTTCATCAGTTATAAATAGAGGCGAAATCTATGGCTTGAAAAAAGAGAAATTGAGAGCCAAATTTGAAAAAAACCAGTCCCTTCCCTAATTTTTATTGTTTCGTCTACAGTTTCTTTGTTTTTTCTAGTCACCATCTCCGTCGCCAACATATCTCATAGCCACCAGAAAAGTATCCTATACATTTTGAAGCAACCCAAGTCCGATTATTTTCTTCCTTTTCTTCCCTCCCTTCATTCCCTGTGATTGCAATTGTTATGATTTCTTGGATTTTTCAGCTAATGACTACCACTGTCACCAACGAGGCCATCAAAGCTACCAGCAAAGCTTCCTCTTTGTATTGGACTACTCGGCAGCAAGTAACTACCACCTTCATTTTCTTCCCTATTCATGAAATACATGAACATTATATAATGAATTAATTCTTTAATAAATATGCTTTTGATATATATATATTTTTTAATCTTTGAATCTCATCATTCTTTAATAAATGTGCTTGACCATCAATTAGAACCTACAATTTTATTTTCTAAAAGAAAAAAACTAAAAAAAAACAATTATTATGTCAATCCACGATAATTTACTTTTAATTAAACGCAAGCATGGAGAACAATATTTCCCCGTGTTTTTTTAAAGTATTTCTTAACCTAAATTAGAGGCAACTTGTCAAGCCTTTTTCACCGACAACACGTGACTGCTGCCTTGTGAATGTAAGTGCAGCATACATGATCTGGAAGGTATTATTAATAACCAATATATATTAATTCAAACCCACAAACAAACAATTTATCTAAAAAACAAATATAATTCTTTATTCAATCGTTCGTTGTATTGATTTTAATTATTTTCCTACCTATTAAGAATAAGCAAGCAATGTTTTGGATAATAGGTGGTATAGTAATACGAGTTCTAGACTAATAAATTTTAAGTTTGAATTTTGTGGTTGCTAATATATTAATTATTAAAAGCCTGTATGAACACTAATTTTATAATTTATGAAATTATTAAAAATGAGTGTAAGGTAATCCAAATACTACATTAATTAAAAAAAAAAAAAGTTGACACCATTCATTTTTACCGTTTGTATCTCAATCAGTCCATTACTAAGCTCCACAATAATGCAATTGGGTAGGACCCTTCATCACCTCACAAATCACTTTACAATTCCCTGGCATGTGCTCCATTGAAATCCAATGTTCCAAGCATTTGACTTCTAATCATCAAACGGCTATTAATATTCCACCCTTCAGCATCAAAAGAGGTAATCCACTGGTTTCCCACATGCTCTGTCTGAATGTTCTGTCACTGTATTAGCCAGCCTTCTCGGCCATTGTGATTAGCATGTTGGTCTTGTTTATTACCAAGAAAGCAAGCTCTGCTTCCCAGTAAAACCCGTTCCTCATAAAGCAATTCCTACGTTAAAGTGAAGCCAGCCAACAAAGTGATTGCCCTAAAAAACCTATAAGCTCTGTTTCTTTCCTTTGAATTTCGAGTAGATCCGCAACGAAGAGCCTGCAAATAGCTTCTCTCTGTTAACCTTTTCTCTTCGAGTTTTCACATGATTCTGTGCTGCAAATTCCAGTTGTAAAATCCAGGAACTTTCTGGTTATTGTATGACAAATCACAATCACTCCCTCTTCTTACAGCAACATGTTGACCCCACCTTGAAATTCTCTGTCTAAACCCAATGGAGGGCAGCCTGGCTTTCTCATGTATCTTTTACGTGATGTGAATTCTCCTCGAATAGTTTTTATCAAATGCCTGTAATACCCATGCCAATTTTGTATCTATAAATTGAATTCAATTTATAGGGCTATCGATTCATAATTTATTATAAATTTTATATTTAAAATAAAATATTAAATTGTATTGTTGAATTTAATTATGTTCTTTGTGATACATGCAATAATAAATCAAATTAACAACTTTGACTAGTTTGCTTTTAATTTAGAAATCATTTTTGTTATGGAAATCATCTCTTTTTTTGCTGTAAAGACCCTTAAAGGAAAGATTCAAGAAAGAAAAGAGAACATCAATAACATACTTAATAAGAAACAGGAATATCTTAATGATGATTGGTGCTATGTAGAAAAAAGAAAAGATATTGTGTTTTTGGAGCCAAAAAGAAGAGAGGCGTACTAGAGAGACATAGCAAAAATATGGATTGTGTTAACATATATATAAGTATTTTTAAAATTTTATTTTCAATTTTAATTTTGATAGAGATTATTGCATTAAATTTGAGGGTCTTTTCTGATTTAATTTTGCATTTTTTTTTAATTATAAATCACCAATATCATTAAAAGAATTCCAAACTTAATAATTCATTTAACTTTGTGAAAATTGAATTGAATTCATGAAATTCTAAACATATTGTAATTCAATTATTTATCATAGTTATTAAATCCAACTTGACTTGACAAGTTGATCTGAAATTCAATTGACTTGAATCCTAATTTGAGTCAATTTTGTTTTAATTGACTCAATTAAAATTTATTTTAATTTTTTAAAATTAAAACTTTTCAAAATTACAACATTTTGAATCATCTCTTATCAATCAAAATTAACCCACCTTACTTTTAACCTAGTTATTGGATTAGGTTTGATAAGTTTGTAATTTATCGTAATCTTCCGCATCAAAACCCAAATCATATGATTAACATATCTTGGATGGGTAAAATTGTACATTCCGTGATCATGTCCAAATAATTTATCATCGTTGACATGCCAGCTTGGTTTTCCAGTTCTAACCTTGGAAACACTGCATTATAAAAAACCAATCATTAAATGTACATCACATCTCACAAAGATCCAGCTCGCTACCAGTGGAGGAAGCTCCTTCTCTGCCTTCTGATCGAAGCAAATCGAGAGAAGGTTTCTACAATGGCAGCTCTTCTCTTCATTGCAGCTTTAATGGCTGCTTCTTACACATCTTCTGAAGCAGCTCAACCAAAAGCATCTTTTGAAGACAACTTTAGTATAATGTGGTCTGAAGATCATTTCAAAACATCTGAAGACGGGCAGATCTGGTATCTCTCATTGGACAAAGATACAGGTACGCAAATTTATGCATCGATGCTTCTATCAAAACCATCTGAAGTTCTTTACCGGTTCGTTAATTAAATCAAATACATATATATACATTGCTTAATGTTCAAGATTGGTATTCTTTTTAAAGCAATTGTTTTCTTTTGTTTTCTTGAATAGGTTGCGGATTTCAAACCAAGCAGAAATACAGATTTGGATGGTTTAGCATGAAGCTGAAACTGGTTGGAGGAGACTCTGCAGGTGTAGTGACAGCTTATTATGTAAGTCGTTCTTCCACTGCCCCCATAGGCTCAAAATGCCTTGAAATTTGTATATCTACGAAGCTTCTCCAAGCAATTGTACTTATAATTAGAATAATATAAATTATATTTTGGGAGTTTTTAGGTGAGATGATTTATTAATATTGTATAGAGTCTTGTCGACCCAACAGTTACGAGTTCGAATCTCACCATCCTTGTTTTATTTGATAAAAATCAAGCACAAAATAATATGGATCTGTACAAGTTTCAAGTACAGAGAATTTTTATTTAAAAAAATTTATTAGAGAATAATATAGATTATATTATCGGTTTCACCTGCAAAAAGACTAATTAAAGAGGATTGCTGGATGTTGACAGATGTGTACAGAGAATGGAGCAGGGCCAACGAGAGATGAGTTGGATTTTGAGTTCTTGGGGAATAGAACTGGAGAACCCTATTTGATACAAACAAATATATACAAGAACGGGACTGGCAACCGTGAAATGAGGCACATGCTTTGGTTCGACCCTACTGAGGACTATCACACCTATTCCATACTCTGGAATAACCAGCAGATAGTGTAAGCCCTTCATTGTTATGTTGCAGCTCTAATTTTCACTATATATATATATATTATATTTTGATGAATTCTCTGTTTTAGAAATAGAGATCATGGCATAACTTTGAAGTTTTCATCTTGAAATCTTCAAAAGAAAACGAAAATAGACAAGGGTTTTTGGGAACTAACTCAAGCCTGTGAAAGTTGCAGCTTGGATTGGATGAACAGTGAGACTGACAAGGATTTTTCACTGAATTTTGATGCAAGCAGGTTTTTTGTGGATAAAGTTCCAGTTAGGGTTCATAAGAACAATGGAGAGCCAAACAATTTCTTCCCCAATGAGAAGCCAATGTACCTATTTTCTAGTATCTGGAATGCAGATGACTGGGCAACCAGGGGAGGACTAGAGAAAACAGACTGGAAAAAAGCTCCATTTGTGTCTTCTTACAAGGACTTCAGCGTTGAAGCTTGCCAATGGGAAGAGCCATTCCCCAAATGCGTATCAACTACTACTAAAAATTGGTGGGATCAATATGCCGCGTGGCATCTCTCAGATGAACAAAAACTGGACTTCGCCTGGGTCCAAAGAAATCTTGTGATCTATGATTATTGCAAAGACACTGAAAGATTCCCAGCATTGCCTGTGGAGTGCAGCTTGAGTCCATGGGATTGATTGATTGATGACCAACTGATTGTTTAATTATTATTCTCCGCATCAATTTTTTTTCTCCCTGGTGTTTTTCCCCAGCTATTTATCTATTTAATTTATTGAATTATTTATATGCAATCAACACAAAGATTTTGTACTTTGGCCAAAAGTTATCTCTCTGTTCTTATCTTCACTGCACTCCCATTACAACACAAATACCTTGTTCGTTTTATATTGTATTTTAAAAATGTTTTTGAAAAAAAATGAATTTTTTTAATTTTTATTTTAAATTATTATTTTACTGTTTTTAAATATTTTCATGTATTAATGTAAAAAATAATAATATAATTTCATAAATTATTTAACAAAAAATAAATAGTAATTAAAATAATAAAAATCAGAGACAAGTAAGAAAGTTGAAAGATGATGAAATTAAAATATAATCAATTTTATAAATTATTTTAAATAAAATAAATAACAATTAAAAAAATAGAAACCAAATCTTATAGATAAAAAATTTAATTAAAAAAAGAATATTAGAAAATCAAATAACATTAAAAAAAATAAGAATCAAAATTGATATAAAAATCAAATTTTACAGGATAAAATAAAAAAAATATTCAAAACAAAATATATAGCAATCCTTGAAAACAAAATTTGATATAGTTAACAAATAAGAAGATATCTTTTGATTTTTTCAAAGTATTAAAAAGTGTTTTCTGCTAAAAAAAAAATACTTTTTTAAAATCCAAGCCAAATGTTTTTGATAAATTTTTTTATTTATTTATCAACTTTTCTAATGACAAACAAATACAAGAAAATTTGAAAATGATTTCCAGAAAACCACTTTTCATGAAACAAATGAGGCCAACATTTACATCATTATTGTTTTAAATTGATGCAATTTCACTGCATAAATATACATATTAGATTGAATATGTTGATCATCATTCACTTTTCCATCAAAATCTTTTCAAATCAACACCATTTTGTAAATAATTTTTGAAATTAGAATTGAAATATTAAAAGAAATTGATAAAAGGATGCAATTAGAAAAATATAGAAAACATTTAGGACTTCATTGATAAAACTTATAAACTTGGGTCCAGTTGAGGATGGATTTATAAGCCTTAGACTAAAATTGAGGTTTCCCAAAAATTTAAACACCACAAAACTCACCGACTCTTCGGTCAGCATTACTTGCCACAGTTTGAAATTTCCTTTTACCAGTAAGGACACTTTAGTCAATTCATCCGTCCAATCCAAGACTTTATTCATACAAAGCAGCGACTTGTCTCTCAAATCTCTCTCTTCTCCAGGAAAATCTCAATTTAGGGCAAAAATCCCAAAAACTCATAGCAAAAGCAACAGAAATGGTGTGCGAAAAGTGTAAGTCTCTTAATCTCGCATCCAAATATACTTAATAATATGTGTTTAATTACTCTAATCTTGTTTCGATTTCTGAGATTTAGTTTATGATTTTGATTTTTTAGGTGAAAAGAAGTTAGCTAAGGTTATTGTTCCTGATAAGTGGAAGGAAGGAGCTAGCAACACCACCGAAGGCGGTGGCCGGAAAATCAACGAGAATAAACTCCTCTCCAAGAAAAAAAGGTTCTCTTACTCTCTTTTTTTCCGGCTTTTTGCTTTTTTTCTTTCTTAACATTGTTTGTTAGTTCCTGGTTGTGATCGTTAAACTTATAGTGAAAAAAATAAGGTTTTTCTTAGCATTGAGTTTGCCATTTGGTATTTCTCAGTAGTGACTAGATAGTGTGAATTAACATGTGGTAATGCTGTTTGATAATATTGTTTTTATGGTATTTTCTTAGCATATGAATGAATTGCGACGCCGATGAATACCCGGGTTCTTGCTTATTGCGCAACTTGCCTGTACTGGGATCTGTGGGTGTGTTAAAAAAATTGGTCGTCGAGTGTGGTTATAGTTAGCTTCGATGGTGTTGCTATTTGTTTGGATTATATGTGTACATGAAAAGAGATCGTGAGCTAGTTTTAGGGTAAATTAAGGATATGAAAGCAAACTGTGGGAGTTAGAGGAGTTTTAGACTTGTAGGACCTGAATACCTGCAGGGTTGAAGCTTCTTTCAGTATAGAGTGAAAGACATCTAGATCTTAAGTAGCTGTAATAGTCAGCGAGTGATTCGGGAATTAGAGTTCAAGAATCAGGATAGGTTTGGTATAGATGCAGTAGTTGTCTGGGTAACTGATTTCCGTATTAGTTTTGTAGTGCAGGTAGAATGAAAGTTTGTCTTTTCTTTTAGTTTACCTCGTGTTCTTATATTTCACTTTTGCTGCTCTTTTTTTTTCTTCTCTTTCTCTTGACATGATAGCTTGTTGACACTGTTTTGGTGTTTCACAGTAGCAATGGAATTTCAAATTTGTAATTCTCGTTGTGTGATTCTGTTTTAACTTATTTGGAGTTCTATTTCTTGCAGATGGAGTCCTTATGGAAATACCAAGTGCATCATTTGCAAGCAGCAAGTACATCAAGATGGCAAGTACTGTCATACCTGTGCTTATTCCAAAGGTACTGTTGTTGATGTTCTGACTTCTGATCTGTGTTCTGATTGATGTTTGTTGAGTTTAACATATCAGTAATTGTCTTGCAACAAGTTCTGTGGCCTGTTTGAGACAGCTGTTGCTGTAGCTTTTCAAAGTGTTTTTCGTGCCGAAATATATCAAAATGATGTTTTTTTATTTTTTAAAAATTATTTTTGACATCAGCACATCAAAATGATCTAAAACACCAAAACATATTTATTTAAAATGAAAAAAAAAACTTTTGAAATTTTTTGAAACGCAATTTGAGAAACTGTTCCAAACAGCTTCCTAATGTTGCTGTTAATATTGCAGGAGTTTGTGCAATGTGCGGAAAGCAAGTACTTGACACCAAGCTTTATAAACAAAGCAATGCATAACACAACTGAGATGCTATCTGGTACTTCTGGTCTGAGTGTTATAACTTGCAGGCTTGTGACTGCTTCTCAGCTCAATTGTTGCAATAGCTGATAGACTTGTGACTGCTTCTCAGCTCAATCATCTCAACTGTCAAGCTTACAAATATGTAATTGGAGCTGTTAAAATCACTGACAGTAATGTAATATACCAGAACGCTTGGTTTCTTTATTGCTTATCAACAAATTATGTTACAAGTATAGTATATAATTTCATAGCTATTTTCTTTTTTGATTCACCCTCCAATGAACACCTGTGGATTCTTATTGCGTATTTGCTTTTCTGTGAGTTTCGTGTCCAGTCACTACCCCCCCGCATCCCTCAGCTGGTGGTATTGGTTCGTAAATGAGCTTGTGTTAAGATCCTATGATTGTGAACGCAACCATAATCATTATTTGTGTGATTAACAGGCTAGTCAGATTCAGTGTCCATTTGGAAATGTTGTGATGCTTTTGGTTTTGCAAACGCTGGTGCAACAGCAGTGGCAGCCACAGCCATCTGATCCATGTCATTAAAAAGTGCCTTAGTGGATGGAGGGATCTCTCTTCATGGAGGGATCTCTCTTATGAAGAACCTTTTCCCGGAAGAATGCTTCATCTTAGTGGTCATCTTCCGACACCAGAAATGGGGTTATTAGGTTTCTCAGCTGTTTTAGGTTCACACAGTGAGAACTTTTCTAAGCCATTTTGTTAATTGATTTGTTGTCTGTGGTCTAGACTCTAGACTTGCTTTTATTTTTTTTAAAGATAGTGGTAGCTGTATTGTTTACTTTTACAACTTTTGAAGTGATAAAGTTCTAAGAATGATGGAAATAGGGTGCTTGGTGAACTATACGGTTGAATAAGTGAAGTTGCATTGAAAATAATAATAAATTTATATATTATACAATAAAAAAATACTTTATTATTACATATAAGAGAAATGACTTTACATATATTTATAATAGGGCACTATCCTTACATGTTTAATTGTATTCATATATATATATATATATATATATATATATATTAAAAAATATACCTTCAATCTTTCTTTTTGTCGTCTTTTCATCATCAAAACTAACAAAAGTACATCGGATGATTTGTACATGACCAAGTAGAGATTTTTAATGTAAAATATACTCATTTTTAATAGAAATAGAGAGAAAGAAGAAGACCTAGGATTTTAAAGAGGGTAGGGTTCGATAAAGAGAGATTTAATATTGATTTTTTCTTATAAGCTGCACGTTTAAACTGTTCAACAAGTGACCAGTTTTGAAAAGAAAGGAAATGAAAGTCTAGCATTTTCTTTTTAAAAAATATAACGAAGGATACAGACAAATAAACAACCATTTTCTTAAGAATAAATTGGATATAACGAAACATACAAGGATTAAACTGCACACAAACTCTAAAATACAAGGACATGAAAGGATACGTGTGTGTGCGTGTATTTTCACAAGCAAAAAGCTGGAGAAACTCTAGGATTTGCGTGTGTTTCGAGCTAAAAAACCTGGAAACGGACCCTAATCATTGCGTTCCCAGGTCCTGCATTGTTTTTATTTTCACGAGAAAATGACATGGTGGTTGCCTGATTGTCAACTCCTAGCAGTGGAAATACCGAGCTAACCGTTATGCAAGCTAGCAATTATAATAATGATGCCGGCAATAATCATGGTGGCCAAAAAGATGGGTTGGTAAGAGTAGAAAAAAAGGAGATAGTTTGGATAAGCACAGGGTACGAATAAAGTCTTATCAAGTCACTTCTTGTACAATATTCGGTGCATCAAATTTATTGGTGCAAGCAAGAGATGCATAGATTCAAAAAGAAGAAAAACAGAGACATGGGATAATCACTTGGAACATTATCCTAATTTAAGGTACAGAAGCTAATAAATGATTGCAGTAACTCTTCATCAAACACAGCTCAGCTACAGAAAACCTAGAACCAACTTAACCCTTCTGCTTGTGAATGACAGAATCAGCACTTGTTTGTTTCCACAGATTCATTCACTCGTAGAGCATCGAGTGTTCCAGTACTTCTCTATTTCCTCGGCTGTTCTTCCTGGAATCCTTCCAGCAATCAGAGACCACCTGATGATTAGAGTTATTACAGCCTCGGAGTTAGATATTCTGAATCCGAAGGCTAACAAATTAAAAGCTTTGTTAAACAGCATACCTTTCACCAACTAGATTGAACATCCTTATCACAAGTGTCTCCTCATCCTCAGAGAATTCAAGCTTTGATTCCTGACTTGTTTCCTCTGAACAAAACACCCCAAAATCAATAAACTCCACACCCTTCGGAGAACAAACATAGGAGGGACGAAATAGCATCCAAGAAAATGTAATATTTTTACCAGGATGTCGTGCAGGAAAAGGAAAATGACCAAAACTGTGAGTTTATAGTACCTCTAGAATCCACAGAAGTTTCATCAGAAGAAGAATGTTCGGTGTCAGCCATAGGGAAAAAAGAGCAGGAACACTGAAGGGTCACAGAGTCACCACAGGAATTTAGTGAAAAAACAATGACAAATATTAAAGGCAGTCGAGGACTAATATAGTGAAAGAGCAAAGGGCACACAAGATTTGAAGACTGGTAGTTGTGCATAGCAACACCACTGCTTTGATAGCTACGACTCATTTTCTGGCATTTAATTTTGGTGTCATGAAATCAATTATTGAAAACTCAACAAGGGCCGCATAGGAAGGCTGGTAGACAGATAATTAAGGATGCCTTTTCCCCCCCTTCTCCTCCCACACCTCATATTGTTGTATATTATTACCAGGTCTTTCAATCTGAAAAATTCACATGGTTGTTAGATGCGATTGCTCGTTACATTTGTTTAAATTCAAGGTAAGAGTTTATGATGAACAGTTCTCATCGAGAAAATGAAGGGTTTTTTACTCATCGAGAAAATGAAGGGTTTTTTACTTGTTAAAAATTATGGGTTCGTGTGTACGATGTCATTTTGTGTACACACCATAATGTATATAAAATACTTACAACATGAAAAAAGAAAATACATATAAATAGAAGAGATAAAATCTTATTTTTTTTTTATAACTTTCTTTTTATTTTTCCCTTTCCTGTGTTTTCTCTCTCTCTCTCTCTCTCTCTCTCTCTCTCATATTTAATATCTAATAGGTATATTTAACCATCCATTAGGTGGTCCCAACAATAAAATTTTGAAATGAAGAGGTTTGCTCTCTTTTTGTCTCATATTCGAGCCCTGTAGTTACTAATATGATAACCACTATAAACTTACATGTTTATTAATTTTATGGGCCATGAAATTAGTCTAGATACATATAAATTGGCCCAAACACCCATATTATTAAAAAAAAAATCTAATAATTATAACGAGAGTAAATAAAGTTTTTGTAAAATAATTGATTCAAGATTTAGAATGAATATTTATGTTGTGGTCTATATGGGATCAGGCTTGTAGATGACACATCCCATTCCATTAACTAAAGAGCTAAAACAGCTCGGTTTCCTACTGTAGCACTAGACTCATTGTCACTGTTCATTGGCAATTTAGTCTGGTGCTTCGCGCGAGCAGGTTCTCCTTTTTCTTTGCACAGGACTACTTTTTCTAATATTTACGGTGGAAATTACAAAGAATTGGTTGTGGCTGAGCGGTTGTCCGCGCAGCGCCTCTTGGCGCGCGCGAGTTCGAGGCGCTCAAACCGCAAAATTGATTTAGTTTTTTTTTTTTTTTTTTTTTGCTTTTGCTTTTTTTTCTTCCGGATTACGTTTTTCTTTTTCTTTTTTCATTTTATTCGTTTCTTGCTTTTCTTTCTTGCTTTTTTATTACTTTTTTTTGTTTTTTTCTAATTATTTTTTTTCTTGCTTTTTTTTTCTGTTATTATGTTTTTTTCCTTTTTTTTTTCTTCATATTTTCCCATGCAATATTTTTTTTTGCTGGTTATACTTTTTTTTTCAACTTATATATATTTATTTTGTATAATCAAAGTGTTTGACAAGCTTAAACGTACAATTATTAATCCTCGGATTCAATGTTTTTTATAGCTTTTTTTTTTCCTGATTATATTTTCTTTCCATGAATTTTTTTTTCTGGTTATATGTTTTTTCCTTTTTCCACTTATATATATATGATCGAGGTGTCCGGGCTAGCTTAAATACACCACGATTAATTCTCGGATCCAATTTTTTTATAGTTTATTTTTGTTTTTTCCTGATTTTGTTTTTTTTTATTATTTTTTTTTCCTTATTATTATTTTTTTTCCATGAAATTTTTTTTCTGGTTATATTTTTTTTCTTTTTCCATTTATATATATATGATCGAGGTGTCCGTGCTAGCTTAAATACACCACGATTAATTCTCTGATCCAATTTTTTTTATAGTTTATTTTTGTTTTTTCCTGATTTTGTTTTTTTTATTATTTTTTTTCCATGAAATATTTTTTTCTGGTTATATTTTTTAAATTTATTTCTTTTTCTACTTATATATTTTTTTTGTTTTTTATGATTGGGGCTAGCTATAGCGCGCCACAATTAATCTCCAGATTCAATTTTTTTGTTATAACGAGGGTGTCCAGACCAGTTTATGTATACCAAGACTAATCCTCGGACTTTTTTTTTTTGCTAAAGTGTTTTTCTTATATTTTTGTTATATATATATATATATATATATATATATTTACAGTATAAGCTAAAACAACTCGCCCTTTTACTGTAGCAACACTGTTCACACACACACACAACAAAAAAAACACTGTGTACTGGACATTTGATCCACTGCTTCGGGCCTACATGAGCTCGGTGGTCTTCTTTTTTTATACAGGGCTGCTTTTTTTTGTATTTGTAGTGTAGAAATGTCAAATGAATGGCTGTGGCCGAGTGGTTCTTTGCGCGTTGAAAAATGCTGTGCATAGGAGTTCGAACCACTCAGCCAACAAAACTAATTTTTCTTTCTTTCTAAAAACCGGGTTTTTAAAAAAAAATTGTTTTTTTTTCAATAACTGATTGTTGTTTTTTTACAATTTGTTTTTTAATAACTGAGGTGTACGGGCCAAGTTACGCGCACCACAACTAATCTCCAAATCCACTTTTTTTTTACATTTTTTCCCTGTTTTTTTTTCCACTTATACATTTTTTTTCTGTTTTTTTTATAACCAAGGTGTCCGGGTCAACTTACGCGCACCATGATTTTTTCTTCCCAAGTATATATTTCTTTTGTTCCGGGCCAACGTGGTGCATCACGAATAATCCATGGACTAACTTTTTTTTAACATTTTTTCTGTTTTTTCCCCATTTTATATTTTTTTTATATAATCAGGGTGTCTGGATCAGCTTACACGCACCATGACTATTATTATTTTATAGAATACCTAAAGGAGATTGCAATTCCAAAAAGTGCTTAGTATATATATTGTAAGGTGCTAATATGAAATAAATAACAGAATATAACAGGCATAAAATCAATCAGTTTTCCACATAGATAGAAGCTTAGCGCAACGCGCGGGCAAGTTCGCTCGCTATAAGCTAAAACAGAATGAGTATTTTTCACTGTTCATTGCACTATTAACCCAGACTCATCTACACTGTGGATTGGAATAGCAAACACTATATACTAAGATAAGTTTTATTTGAATGCATGCTGGGATGAACAACAAAATCATTTGGCTAAGTGGTTAAGTGTGGGGGCCAAATCACGGGAGTGAGAGTTTAAATCTCTCCAGCTGTAAATATTTTTAAAACAGTAATGAACAGTGATTTCACTATTCAGTATTGTTTAGAAAGGTCCTTTCCGTTTGTTTTTTTCTTTTCTTTTTTCAGACTTCTCTTTTGTTTTTTGTTTTTTTAAATAGGGTATATGTGTCAGCTTACGCGTACCATGACTAATCTTCAGATCCATTTTTTTCAACATTTTTTCCCTGTTTTTTTTTTCATTTATATATTTTTTTTAATGACCGGGGTGCCCGGGTTAGTTTACGCGCACCATGATTTTTCTTCTCATTACTGTTTAAAAATATAATTTCCCCTTGCACTTTTTTTTATAACCAAGCTTCCTTTTTTGTTTTTTAACAGTAATTTTCACTATTTGAAAATGTGTTTTATGTTTTATTCTTTTAACCGGGCTTTTTATTTGTTTTTTTAACCCAGGTATCGGTAGCAACTTATGCACACCATGACTAATCTCCAGATCCATTTTTTTTAACATTTTTCTTCCCTGTTTGTTTTCCCACTTATACATTTTTTTCCATGACCGGGATTTTCGGGTTAGTTTACACGCACCATAATTTTTTTCTCATTACTGTTTAAAAAGGTGCTTTCCCTTGCAAATTATTTTTATGACTGGCTTCATTTTTTCTGTTCTTTTAATAAACAGGGACCTTTTTTCATATTTTTTAACTTTTTTATAACTGGGGCGTCCAAGTCAGCCTTTTTTTTTAACCGGGTTTCTTCTTTGTGTTTTTTTTTACTAGGGTATCCGTGACAATAAATTTCTAATAAATCATTTTATCTTCTTAACAAATTTTCTAACAATTTTTATCAAAAAAAATTAGCAATAGCAACATTCAATCACTTTTTAGTGGAAAAAAACTGTTTTTAACATATTTTATCAATTACAATTTTACTAATTAAATATTAAAATAACAAAATACAACACGTATAAAATCAATCAATTTTCTATATAGATAAAAAAGCCCACCGCATCGCGCGAGCAATTCGCTCATATATTCTAAAAGTAGATGACACTTCTGCAATCTCTAACAAACATATCAGCCTTGTAAAACTCAAGGCCCTGCATGTTCTTATCCAATTCTCGAAAAACATCGTACGTGTTTCTCACATGGATCCAAGGAAATTGATAGGTCCGGGGTCGCTGTTTAGAAACCAGCTGGCCCATTATCGAAGCTGTAGACAGTAGACACATGGAAATCGTTCTGAACGGAGCCAGTGGAAGGTCTCTATCTACAGCATGGGCAAGGTATAACTCTTTATTAACCATTTGTGATTACGAGGTTTGATTTAACTTTAGTTTTAGATTTGAGTAGTGTGGCTGCTAATATAATAATCACTGAAAATTTATATGGTTATCAATTTTAAGGTGTATGAAATTAGTTGAGATATGTGTAATCTGATCTGATCATCCACTTTAATAAAAAAATATAACTAATTATTTTCACTAATTAGCATGACTTTTAGGCTCCGAAGTGTCATGCTGAAATTTTTGGCTTTCTTAGACTGGGAAGAGTAAGAACAACGAGTTCTATACTTTCATGTAATTACTGGAATTATCAGCTAAGTTCCTCGTAAGGCCGCCTTTGGCCACGAGATTAAAATTTGTGATTGGTATTGCGATGAAGATGTTTTTTAAAGTA
Organism: Salix arbutifolia; assembly: GCA_025169955.1. NCBI lineage: Eukaryota > Viridiplantae > Streptophyta > Magnoliopsida > Malpighiales > Salicaceae > Salix > Salix arbutifolia. Next base: position 1,086,436 of record CM045905.1, read on the forward strand.
TATTTCAATTTAAAATATATTAAAATGATATATATTTTTTATTTTTGATATCATCATATTAAGACTGAACAAAACATTATAAGTCTGTTTGATATTGTGTCGGTGATTGTTTTTTAAAGTATTTTTTGCTTGCAAATATATTGAAGTAATATATTTTTTTTAAAATTTATTTTCATATAGCACATCAAAATCATTCGAAAACATTAAAAAAAATAATATGAAGCAACAAAATAAAAAAAATATTTCTTTTTTTGGAAAACGTTTTCAAGACGTAAGAACCGGCTCCAAGTTTAGTGCTGTAACAATTCTTTTCTTTTATAGCCTTAAGAAGGAAAATGTAAATCAATTACATGTGGTCATGAATCCATTTGCATACATTGGCATGGGAAGGAGGCTACTGCAAGTTTCATATCAGTAAAATGCTGAGATTTGAATCCACGAGGATTTTCTTATCAGTTGATTCGACTCTAAAAGTTTGATGTGCACTGCGATTTCACTGATACCGAAATTTCAAACTTAAATATAATGTTTATAATTAAATCATAAATCTAAACATCAGATTACTTAATCTGACAACAATATAATTGAATGAAGATGTAATTACTTCAGTAGCGGCAAAAGGGACAGGACATTGACCCTAAATTCACCGAAAGCCACAAATATTTTGTACCGACATTATGAGCAGATGCGACATGACGTTGGGCATCGCTTTGTCCTCCCATGTGACATCAATCAGCATAAAAAAAGGGTACACATTGATAATATTGGAGACACTGGAAATTTATATAATTTTTTATTTTAAAATTTATAAAATTAATTAAAATATACTCAAGCTAGCTTGAATGCCAGGTTAATAAAACAGTAAACATAAGAACAAGGTATCCATTTATTGCAAGGTGATTTTTTTAATCGTAAATTGTGAGGTTTTCTTATTGTTATTTTTTGATGCCATGTTAAACAAGAATATCTAGCAAAATAATATGGATAAGAAACAAATTAGCAAAATAATCATCCTCTTACTTTATCCCTCAAATTTCGATATGTTTCTACTTGGCCAAAAAACTTTATTTGATTTCAATTTGGTCCTCCTAAGTTCCATTTTCATTTCCAAGAGTTTAGAGATCATTCCGATGCTAAATGATTGATCAAGTTTTGCATGCAAGAGTTTTTAGTACTTGTAAAATATAATTTTTTTTAAATAATAATAAAAAATGACATTGATAAAAATTAATAGCCTCAATGTGCACTGTTCAAGAGATGTTTAAATCTATATTTTAGTCTTTTAATTTCTTTTTTTTTAATTTGTCCCTTTTTTAGATTTTTTTTATTTAGATCTCAACCTTTATTATTATATGTTATAGTCATTGGATTTTGAGGGATGAAAGATAAGGTTATTGCAGCATAAAATAGTAAGATTGTCAATGACCTTTATTCTTACAAAAATTGCACTTATCGAAGGCAATCATTTTGCAAGGCTTATTTTGATTATTGAAGAATGGTTTATAAGGTTCTTCTAGCACTATAGAGAATTCCCTTTTCAGGAGAAGAATGAAGATGTATTTCTTCAGCCAATAACTCATTAGAAACTAAATTAATAGAGAGAAGTGGAGAACGATGCAAAATTGAGCCTCCAAGTCCTTCAAAATCACTGTGAAATGCTATTTAAATTGTATTAGTCGTTACTGCTCTCTATGATCAATATAGTCACCACATGCCTTTAATTCTACGGTTTTGTAAGAGCTAATTGATCTCAAAGATTTGTCATGGAAAAATAAAAATCTTGAATACTTATATTCTTCTCATGAAAAGCTCGTATGCCATTATCTAATTGTTAATGCTTTGCAAAATTTGATTGAGTAGATAGCCTTTGCAGATGATTCCAAACTTTCTTTGTTGTCTCATACTTTGACATTGTGTACCTATGGAATGCTTAATAAAATTATTAATCCAAGTAATAATTTTTATATTGTTTATTTCCCACACATCTATTAGAGCAACATAACTCTTACCAGTATTAAAGAAGTTCCACTAACATATCCCCACATCTTTTTCCCCTATAAAAAATTTCTCATCACATAACCCCATTACAAATAATTCTTTTCATCTAACCTCACACTTACAGAGTGAAGTGAATCATCTCTTACAACGATCATAATGAACAAAACAAAGAAAAAATAGAATGCACATAAAGAAAAATGAAGTACTAGGTTATAGAAGCTGAAGGGAAGAAGAAATATCATATTGTAGAAATTGAACAAATTACCCGATCACTCTAAAAAAATGATCGGGGCTCTAACCCGAACCCTTGTTGGATTCGTAAAAGTTGTGTTTGAGATTAAATTATGTTCTAATATCATATTAAACAATTTAAATAAACTAAAAGAAAAATAAAAAAATAAGAGAGGGGGCTAAGGTTTCATCAATGAATATTTCAATGCTTTTCTTAACCTAAATAGAAAGAGACTATATATAGGTTAAAACATAAAACTATTTGACACTTAATAAATAATAAAACAAAATAACTCCATTATCTTAACACAAGAAATAATAATATTAAAAAATAGGCTGAAAAAAGCCTATTATTTATTAGAGGCTTAAAAACTACTAGCCTATTGATGGGCAATTTGAGAAGCTACTAGCCCATACTTGAATTGAATCCAGTTCAATAACCTTGCACCATGGTTCTATCCGGCACATTTCATAGCTATAAATCACATGGCTATTTATTTTGTGAAACAAATTTCAATACACATGCTAAATCATATGTAGGTGACAACCAGGTTTTATGTCACTACCCCAGATTTTTCTGCTATCTTCAAGGTTATCATTGCCCATTTTTAATTCGATGCTTCTAATATCAATTCCATACTCAAAATTAAGCATCTGCTTCAAGTTTGCAACTGTGTTATAATCATGGACAAATAGCTCATACTCCTTGGATATTCCACGCCGGTCTGGTTGTACATGAACCAGGATTTTATAGCGGAGACTGAGAGTAGTATCGTCACCAATCCCATAACTTAGCAGCGTGTTGTAGTCATTTATCATTTTCGAACCATCGATAAAGAGTCTCTGGTTCGTGACTAGGAACCCTAGCTTCTTCTGAACTTGCACTTTCAGGTCAAAAACTGCTGCGTCATCTTTTACTGCAAATTCGTGGTTTACGCCTTCAAAATGAATGATGATCTTCATTGTTCTGTCAAGGAGCAGTCAGCAAACATGCATTTGAGTAATCAAAACTAGCACAAAATTTTCTGTTAAGTAATTATGATATGTAAATGGAAGACCGCAGATGCATGCAATAAGAAGGAAGTAAATGTATAACCTGATCTTTTGGCTGCCGAGAATCTTGAGATATATGCCTCTTGATTTTGAGCCCAATTTTGTTTCTTCTGTACTTTTCTTGTTTATACTTCATGATCATATCATCAAAATGCAAGGTTAGTTTAAAATATGATTTGGATGCTTAATTTCTTTGATAAGGCAGGGTACGTAGCTAGAAAAGATGTGATTGACAGCTAAATTCTTTCCAGATTCTTGCAAATTAATCAGTTCTCCAGTATTAGATAGCATGAAATTAGCATGCCAAGCCTCCTCTAACCTCATGATAATATTCTTGAGTTTTGACGTACGAAATACATTAAGCCCAGAGAGATTGACCTGCGTTCTAGCATTATGAATTTCATGAAATTAGTATGATAAATCTAATAATGTTATATACTGTATCGCACCAGCTAGCCTTTTTATCGACATCCTAGTCAGTCTCACCTCTAGATTTGAGGAGTCTAGATTTGTTACACTAAAACTTGAACGATACACATACATCTTCCAAAAAAAAGAAGAAATGGTTTTGTTTTGATGATTATCAAGGGGTGTGAGGTTATCAAAATCCCATAGAAGAAATTACTATTGCAAATTGGACTTGAAGAATTTACTAAAAAATATTTGATAAAATCTTTGATAAGAGACTCCAGGATCTTGTAGTTACAAGACCAAGCAAAAAGTTTAAACTTAGCTATTTGTATTTTTTGAGAAAAAAACTTCTTATGGCATCTGCTAACTCAATACAGTACTAGTTACACATTTCGCATATGCATCATGTTTTTTTTTTTAATACGAGAAAACTCTACTCCCTGAAAAAACACACTTGTGAGTCCAAGTGAACGAGTAAAACTTCGGTTGTCCAAGATTTTTACAAAGGATACACGTCCTGACTTGAACTCGAGATCTGCTGTGCAGATCGCAAGCCCTTTGCCATCATGTCATATCCCTTGGGGACCATGCATCCATGCTGCTATTGCATTTTATTCAATTTCTTACCCACTAAATCATTTTATTCAATTTCTTACCCACTAAATCATTTTATTCCTAATGATCATAAGACGATAAATCACCACACAAGTAAGTGCTTAGAAGTGATGGACATACAAGTTAGTGCCATGATTGATATCATAATATCCGAGTGTTGCACCGTGACTCAGTTCATGAATCTCGAAGTCAGTCTTTGCGAGTCTCACAGTTGCTATATCAAAGCCATATTTCACTAGCATCTGCTTCAAGTCCCCGATTGTATTATCCTTATGGACAACTAATCCACATTTCTGATGAAATGTCTTGCCACCTTCCAGTACCAACTCATCAAACTCTAGCCGTTGGTTCCCTATTGGTATCAAATTGAAGAGTTTAATTTTGAGGTCCGACACGGTTGCGTTGTTTGAAACCTCCACATGATGCTGTCCACCATTAAATTCAATCTTGAGCTGCATGGACTGCCAAAACAAAAGAAAGAAAGAAGAGAGAGCAGATTTAAACATTGCTAGGGTTAGCTCAGATTATAGAATGTAATGAGAAGAAATGAAAGTGTATATCACCAGTGTTTTTAGCTGCTGAAATGTTGAGATATATATAAGCCTTTTCATACATAATATATAAGATTACATATTATTATTTCCAGTAAATTAATTATGTGCTATCATGGCATCGAGATGTAAGGTCGTTGTTTCAACATGATTTGAATGTTTAATTTTCCAATATGGTAAGAAAAAAGAGAGGTGAACTTACTGTCTTTCAATCAAAATAATATGTTTCTTCAACTAGATAGCTTGAAATTGACATGAACCAAGTTCCCACTAACCTCATGATTTAATTTAAATGAAAAGTATGAAATAAACTCCATGAGAAAATATTTAGCTAGGTACACTTATGTGAGACGTACCCTATATTGTAGCTAAAATTTCATAGGACAATTGAGCGTAGAGAAAGTTCTACTGTAATTTTATTGTGATTGATTTATAAGAAGGATACAATAAGTGGAGATAATGGTGAAAAGCCTTCCAATTAGGTAGAGGAAAAGCTTTCGTTAAGTTGATCAAATATGGCTTGTTGACGACCCTAAAGGCAATGGATGGTGCCATGTCTACAAATAAGATACAATTAAGTGAGAACATAAAATAAGCTGGATATAAATATATATTTTTTTATAATTAAGAATATTACAATTGAAATTATATATAAAAAATATTATATTTAGTCTTTGATCCTACATTACTTTCAATTTTTCTTATTTAATTTTAATAATGGAATCAAAGATTTTTCAATTAAGGTCAACCCAAATGACTTACCGCAAGTCTTTCTCAATAACAAAACTGGAAAAAAAGTTAAAAGAAATAATTTTTCTGTATTCATAACTTTATATAAAGTTATATATTTATCTCTCTCTCTCATACACACACAGATAATTACACTAGTGATATCTCTCTCTAATTATGGTCACAATCAATTATCCTAGGATTAAGTTTAAGAATATGTAATCATTCCTAATATTATGTAATAACTCTAAATACATATAAACATCCCTTAGATTGAGGAATGAAACAAGAATGATGTCATATCATATAAGCCAACATTCTCCCTCAAGATGGATCAAGATGATTGATTAATCCAAGTTTGAAAAAAAAAAATGAAATCTTGCTTAAGGCAAGGTGTTGGTGAATATATTTGTGAGTCGACATGACTCCAAGTTCCCTGCTCATTCTATTTTAGTATATCTAAATATCTATGTGTGACCATTATTTTTCATAAGAAGACCACATTCAAAAGATGTTTTTATGTCTTGAAGAACCCATTTAACAATCATCATATGAGTTGTAGTAAATGAATGCATGATTTGACTCACAATATTGATTGTAAAACTGATATTGGGTTGTATAATGGTGAGATAAATAAACTTTCCTACTAACTTTTGACAAAGATAAGATTGTTTAAAAGATTCACCATCCAAGGTCAATTGAAATTTGATATCTAAAGGTGTCTTGGAAGGTTTGCATTCAAGCATACTAGGTTCTTGTAACAGATACAACATATATATTGATTAAAAAACAACCTCTTGTGAGATGTAGCCATCTCTATACTAAAAAAATATTTGAGTGCTCCAAGATCTTTAATAGCAAATTTCTGATGTAGAATCCTTTTAGGATTGATAATAGTTATATTATGGTCACTAGTAATAATAAGATCCGTACTGTAAATTAATACCACCAACCTTTTATTCGATTTGGTATGGACAAATAAAAATAATGATCATCATATTTTCTTTTGAACTCGAGTTTTCTAAGTACAACACTTAACTTAGCATACCAAACATAGAAAGATTGTTTTAGTCCACAGATGGATTTACCTAGTTTATAAACCAAGTTTGGATCACCATTTTTAGGATGGCTAAACAGTAACTTCAAACATATTTTTTCTTGGAGATCGCCATACAAAAGAGCATTTTCTTACATCCATTTGATACAAAGAATAACCATGATTTATGACAATTGATAAAAGGGCTCGAACCATTTTTATTTTCAACTAGCTCAAAAATCTCTTTGTAATCTGTATTATATGTTTGGGTGAAACATTGTACAACCAACCCTGCTTTATATATCTTAAGAGATCCATCTAACTTGATTTTGGTCTTGTTTATCCAATAACTTCCCTGTATCTTTTATCTTTTCAGAGTGGTACCACACTCGTAAATGTGATTTTCATTAAAAGCTTGAAACTCCTCATGAATAGCCTTCTACCAGACCTCTTGATGAGTGATTTTATCAAGGTTTTATAGCTTTAACCTTATAGTGATGGTGGTGCGACAAGACACATGGGATAGAGATAATCTATGATAAACAAGAAAAATGGTTACAAAATATCTCGCTGTGTATATGTAAATTTTATTATGTTTAAGTGATAAACCAATGTCATGATGAAATTCAATCGACATATCAACACTTGTTGTTTCCACTGTAATACAATTTGTAAAGGTTTCCATCTATCTTAGTTATGTAATAGGAATGATTTAGAGAATACGAGTCAACTGTTGAAATTGACAATGAAAACAAATCCATTAAGGACTTCTTTCATGTCAACAACTCGGTTAGAGAAGTGAAATTCTAATTTTCTATTAAATATCTTTGGAACGTTCATTTGAAACATTAATGATCTTGTTTTCTCTAATAAGTCTTGGCTTTTTCTCTTTTTTTTGCCAACAATTTTATTTTATTATGGAGTGCCCACATAATTGGTTTGATGAACAATGCCATCATATGCGACATAAATCAATAGGTTTGTCTTAACTAGATGCAGAAGAAGAAAATGGTAGGCGAGTAGATTTTAACAAAGGACAAACATCATAGTTCATCGAATTGCTACTCAAATAGGAAAAACATTTTGCCAAATATGAATGCCATGATTTTTCAACAAAGAGTAGTTTAAATGGAAAGGAAGGAACAACTCTCTCTCTCTCTCACTGCTCTGTTTTTCTTGAAGATAAGATGCAAACTCATATGATAATCCATCTGTAGATGAGCTGGTTGTCTTAAATATAAATATTAGAAAATATAATTTTATTTATTGTCTTAAATATAAATATTAGAAAATATAATTATTAAACCTAAACGCTGAGTTAGTTTGAAACCCAGCCATGGTTGGATTGAACAACAACTCACTTCCATTCCACTCGAAGATTAAGTGGTGAAGGTGTGTTTTACCAATAAACCATACATTTTGGATTTTATTAGTCACACAGAAAATGGAAAACAACATACATTAAGGCCTCACATGGCCAACCACACAACATTTTGGAATCTATAAACCATCAACAGAGCAAGAAAGCCTTCAGAAACCACCACGGAGACGCAAGACAAGATGAAGGGTAGACTCTTTCTGGATATTGTAATCCGCCAAGGTTCTTCCATCCTCCAACTGCTTTCCGGCAAAGATCAGACGCTGTTGATCCGGTGGGATGCCCTCCTTGTCCTGGATTTTTGCCTTGACGTTGTCGATGGTGTCGCTGCTCTCCACCTCCAGAGTAATCGTCTTCCCTGTCAAGGTCTTCACAAAAATCTGCATACCCCCTCGGAGACGGAGGACAAGGTGAAGGGTGGACTCTTTCTGGATATTATAGTCGGCCAGAGTCCGGCCATCTTCGAGCTGCTTTCCGGCGAAGATCAAACGCTGTTGATCCGGTGGGATGCCCTCCTTGTCTTGAATCTTGGCCTTGACGTTGTCGATGGTGTCGCTGCTCTCCACCTCAAGAGTAATCGTCTTCCCTGTCAAGGTCTTCACAAAAATCTGCATACCTCCACGGAGACGGAGGACAAGGTGAAGGGTAGACTCTTTCTGGATATTATAGTCAGCCAGAGTCCGGCCATCTTCGAGCTGCTTTCCGGCAAAGATCAAACGCTGTTGGTCCGGTGGGATGCCCTCCTTGTCTTGAATCTTGGCCTTGACGTTGTCGATGGTGTCGCTGCTCTCCACCTCAAGAGTAATCGTCTTCCCTGTCAAGGTCTTGACAAATATCTGCATACCTCCACGGAGACGGAGGACAAGGTGGAGGGTGCTCTCCTTCTGAATATTGTAATCGGCCAGAGTCCGGCCATCTTCGAGCTGCTTTCCGGCAAAGATCAAACGCTGTTGGTCCGGTGGGATACCCTCCTTGTCTTGAATCTTGGCCTTGACGTTGTCGATGGTGTCGCTGCTCTCCACCTCTAGAGTAATTGTCTTGCCGGTCAAAGTCTTCACGAAGATCTGCATTTTTTTTCTCTAAATTTGATCGAACGGACAACAAGCAGTAAACTTAAAGAATTTGAGGGAGAGAAATGTATGGGAACGATTGTGAGAGACAAATGGAAGGGGAACGAATTTTATAGAGGAGGTAGCCGAGTCTGTTACGGCAAAGGAGAGGGAAGTGTCGTGGAGAGCCAATGAGACTCTGACGTCTGGAGCACTTTACGTGTCGTGTGGTTGTGGTGGCTTAGTTGACACGGCAAGGTTAGGATTGTTGCCTGTTCAAGTATATGGATTATTTTTTTGACGGTATTTGGTGGCCGTTTTGTATTTGGTCCCATTTGCGAGATGGGGACATAGTTTTGGGATGGTTAACGGAGTTAAGGAGTGACGGTGATATACAGGCGTGTTTTTCTGGATATTATTTAATGGGCTGGGCGTACAATTGTTTTGTTGCTTAGTAGTAATTGGGCTTTAGTTCTTGACACTTCGTGCTTGGGCCTAGCAATGACGATTTTAGTACTTTCATGAAGATTATTATTCCACGCGCTGGAGAGTCCCAGTTTCACACGTGTAAACTCCATGCCATACTTTAGAGAAAGCATCTCCTTCAAGTATCCAATGGTGATTTCCTTGTGGACAGATATTGGAAATTGTGGGTCGGGTTTTCCATCTTTATCTTGCTTTACCACATGGACTGAGATAGCAAATAACTCTCGAAGAATGATTTTAACATTATTTCCAATTTTGTAACTTTGCAATGATTTCCCATGATTTTGGAGTATTAATCCATCAAACTCTAGCTCTTGTGCCGATGGCTGGAGGCTAAACTTATCACGAAGCCGATGTTTGAGGCCCAAAACGGTGTCATTCTCTTCAACCTCCACTTCTTCCTCTTTATCGTCAAAAGAAATCTTCACCTGCATGGTCTGCAAAAATATATATCAAATGATCGGATGGATCAATATGAAAAATGGAGATATCACCTTAATTATTAGTTTTCAGCTGCTGAAATTTTGTTTTTTCTAATTAGATGTTGCCATTTCTCTCTTTTTGTAATGACAGTGAGAGAATCAATCAACTGTCAGATTTGAGGTCTTTCGCATGGTAATATATATAAGCTAAACAAGGAATACAAACCTTTTTCATATGGTTCATCAAAGTCTATGATCATGCAATCAATCAGATATGTTGGTAGTTTTGGGCGGGTTATTGATGCTTATCTAGTTCTTGTATGAAATTTTGTTTTCTGTGCTGGACAACATGAAATGAATATGAAACAAGTGTCTAGCTACTAGTTCATCTCCCACTGGCCTTTTATACGTGCATGCATCTTTCACCAGAACCCCAACACACACTCTTTAAACGCAAGTTATCTAAACCCTAAACTGACACGTAACTAGTTTTTTTTTTTAAACATAAGTTTTTTACCAACTTACATGCAACTCGACTAATTCCATAAATTTTAAAGTCATGAATAGTTAAAACTTTTAATAATTCTGACTAATGTAAAGCTCAAACTAGTGATATCTAAGAAACAAACTCAAGATCTCACCAGTTAAGCAACACCTCTCAGGGTTACACATAATTAGTTCTTCCAACCAATAAACAATTGATATGGATCCGCTACACCGCAAGACTTGAGCACATTTTTTTCTTTAAAAAATGATATAAATGCAGCAAGCGATTAAAAGTACTTGAATCAAAACTAGAAAAAAAAAAGAAAATAACTATATTTTTTTGTTATTGAGATTGAAAACAAATGAGGACCAAACTAAAGCAATAACACATAGAAAATTGAGATTCAATGATAAAATTGAATAAAAATAAAAACTTTATAAAATGATCAAAGAAAAATAAAATTTAAAAAATCAAATATGAAGAAAAATAAATTAAGGGGCAACTTTTATAATTCAGAAGGTTATACATTAAATACCATAATGGAGAGAAATTATCACAAACTTGAATCTATTTTATTTCCCCCTTTTTCTATTCATCGCTCCTATTTTGCCCATCGGCTCTATCTGAAACATCGAAAGCTGCAAACTACTCCTCGGCTATATGAACTCTAGTGCCACTTGAGATTCTATTAGCCCACAAAAAAGTATCATCTCGCAGGTAAGATTCAGGCCCCATCTGGAGTCTCATATTGGTAATGTCCAAGCCATGATCCTCACTGAGCTTCTGCTTCAAGTCCCCGACATAACTATTCTCGTGAGCTCTTACTTCATATCTTCGGTTTTTCCCGACGATCACAACTGTGAAAAGTATTCGGATGGAAATTTCAGAATTATTAATGGATCGACAAGTTGCTAATTTTGTGGTATCCTGCAGCACCATCCCATTGAAAGCCATCTCTTGGTTCTCTACAGGACAAGCCTCAAACATATCATCGACTGCTTCTTTCAGGTCCTTAACAGTTGCGTTATTAGGAAGCTCTATGGGGCTCCCTGGAGTGCCATCGACGTCAACCCTGATCCTGATTGTCTGCCGAAAATCACATTTTTTTTAATATAATTAGCAAGTGAAATAAATACAGCATTTATAGTTGAAGAAAATCAAGTTTGATGAAAAATCTTACCATTTGTTTTCCAAGTTCAGAATTTCAGATTGTGCTGCTTAATTCTGAGCGAGTACTGCTAGGGAGAATGATAGAACTTGTGATGGGTATGATTATGCCAATATCTCTTGATTAAAGCATATTTCCAGGAAGATTTGGATGCCTTTCTGGTTTGGCAGAAAACATATGATGAACTGCCTGTCAGAAGATCATTCTACTAACATGTCTAGGCATGTGTGTGTTTATTTACTTTCAATTGGACAGAAAAATATTTGTTATTGGTCAAATCATTCCTTTTTTATGGAAATGTTAGATGAAAAATCGTACCATGATTATTAATTTTTTTTCTGTCAAATTATTTTATATATTATTTTTGCTTTTTAATCAAGGTTCTATATCGTTCGAAAGAAAATATTTCAAAAGAAAATATTAATTACTAGTCTGAAATTTAATTACTCGTAATTTTCTATATAAAATCATGGACCAGAATTGATATTTCAAAAGAAAAGAAACGTTTCTAGACTTCCAATGTTCAAAAGGCATGGAAATATTCGATTTTGTCCTTAAAGTCTTACTTTGTTCATATCCAACCCCTCATCTTTGGGCTTTTTATGCTCCGGTTCATAATTTAATTTAATTGTTTTTGTCTTTCATTCCCTAGATGTCTAGAGAGAGTTATTGTATGAGAAAACTTAATATAGATAGTTTCTTTTAACGATGTTCAACAATGTAGATCACGGCTCAATTGTTTTTATTTTTTTTAAATAGTTAAAGACCTTTATTCGATTAAAAAAACATAATATTAGAAAATGAGACCACAATATCATCTTCTTCTTTTTTTAATTTATCAGTTTTTATATTATTTAAAATTAATTTGAAATTGTAGACGGCATAGCGCTGTGTACTGGCTAGTGATCAAGCCAAGTAAGCAAGCCACAGTAGATTCTAATGATCTCATCAAAAAAAGAAGCCCCTGTATATTTCATTAAAAAAAATCAAATTAAATTTTAGACACGGGAAATTAATAATTGTAATTGGAAATGAGGATTACGGATCTTGAAGCAACATTATAAATTCTCAACATAAAGAAGTCCTAGCTCATAACTTACTGTGTCAAAATCATGGCTCACCATCTATGACAGTTCGATCCAGGAAAAAATCGATACGATGAATGTTCAGTTTCATTGTGATGATGCATGCTGTTCTGTTCTTGGAAAAATAAAAAGATATGTGAATTAATTGACCTAAAAAATCAATGTGACTGGTCAATGTGTTTTATATGCAAGCACGTAACCCGATTCAATGGTTTGACCTAAAAACTCAGTGATTTAGAACCTAACTCGGGTCAGGTTCTTAGAAAAATGATTAACGCTTTGAGGTTTTAGATTGACCTAGTTGGATGAATTCCAAGAAAATCTTTTATATATAAAAAGAACCAAAACGACATAATTTTAAATAAACCAAAGCTAACCATCATTATATGCAATTTGAGCTGATAACTTAATTATGTAGTCCCTTTTTTGGATAAGTTATGGATAACAAAACTATGGTGTGTTCTATTATATTTATTTTTAAAAGAAAACATATGGTTTGTAGGCCCAAGAAATTAATTTGGAATGTAGAGATAACTCTCTTTGTGTTATGGCCCTAGACAAGCGACATCGAAAAATTAATGAAATTATTATTTAGTTGTTTGGTTTAGAATAATTAAAAAAAACTTGAATGAAATAATTTTATCAAAAATCAAAGAAAAGTCCTCGGGTGAGTGGTTGGCAGGCTTTGAAGCTTGAGGCATTAAAGGAAAAATAAATCCTCCAATGATTATTGTCTGTTAATATTCAATATTTCAATGTATAGTTCATACTTTTTTCCCATATCAATTATATAGTTCCATATATATATATATATATATATATATATATATATATATATATATATATATATATTCCTGGAAAGAGAGAGAGAGAGAGAGATTATATAGTTCATACTTTTTTCTCATATCAATTTGGACCAAGCCACAATTAATAATGATAACAAGAATAATTACACAATTAACCTTATAATAAGTGGCCTCATAGTAAATACTAGGAACTAAGAAGTTTATTTCCCCGTGGTCTTATTTTCGAGCCCCGTGGTTTCTCATATAATAGTTATTAGAGACTTACATGATTGTTAATTTAGGATTCATGGGATTAGTCAAAATGCGCTCAAGTTGACCCGAACACCCACATTAATAAAAATATAATAATTACACAATTACACTCCACCTCTTTCATATGAATATTATTTATTTATGAGTTCCATGCTAAACTAAACGATTGATTTGTTTTATAAATACCATTGATAGAGGTACAATTTATTTTTTATGGAATAAAATTTAAATCTGAATTTACACCAATTAATAATATCAAAGATATGTACCCATAATTCCAGCCAAATATTCAACATTTTACAGATTAATGGGTTATAAAAGCATGTACTAAATCCCAAAGCACGAAAGGAAGATGGTTTCTTAATTTTGCAAAATCTTTTGAGACATCAGCAGGATGAAAAAAAGAAACAAATTACTTAGCCGTTGATTTGAAAATACTGTTCAAATTCTCCAGAAAATTGGAAAAAATGAAAGAAAGAAATTGTTCAAATTAAAGAAAGCGTCATATGAACATGGTACAAAGTATCCCTACATATGAAGAATTTTTAACGTAATCATGAACAAAATATCGAATAGCGAGTAATTTCAGGGAAAATAACCCAAGAAAAATCGAAGCACATGTCATGGAAAATAACCCTAAGGAAAATTCAAGAAATACTAAGACCCACTGGTTACTCTTCCATTGAATATCTCAATTATATCACCTTGTTTAACACGGTGCCACCGAAACGATCGATCATCGTCCATAACATCCTGTTTATGTATGAAAAAGTACCCTTCTTGTGGAAGAGGGAATTGCATTTGGTGTTGCAAAATTTGCAGCTCTTTTCTAAGCTCTTCAACATTATCTGATGGATTCACTTCGATAGGAATCCTCTTAGTCCCACACCTGGTCAAAACGATCACCCTCAGTTTCTTGAAACCTGCAGAGCCCCCTATCGATCCTGAGCCAGTTGGTGATGGCTTTACATTAACGTTAATCTCGCTATTATACTTCAGCTCACACTCGTGTAAAGACTGGTGATCCTGCAACTCGGCACCATTCGATTGTAGCACTAATCTTTTAACTGGAACTGGCTCTATCTCATGAATCTTTTCTTTTAGATGGAGCACAGTATCGCTCATATCCATTTCAAGAGGGACAGGCGTTTGGTTTGATGGAATCTTGATATTCAGTTGAACTTTTGTGGAGGGTGGGATTTCTTCAACCCCGACTTGAGGTTTTTCATCGGGTTCACGGGCTATAAGGAGTTGAATGCGAGAGTTTTGGAGGATTTCACAATATTCTACATCTTTCTCATCTTGAAGAACTTGGCCATGAAAAACTAGGGTTTGTTTGTTTTTAGGTATACCATGGTACTTTTCAACCTTCTCCTTGATCTCCAAGACTGTATCAAAGAAACCAACTTCAATGGAGAATGGCAAGCCTGTTTGGGGCTCAAAAATGACATCCATTGACAATGGCGGCTGTGGATAAGGTATGGCAATGGAGATTTCGTGGGAGGTGGAATGTGAGGAGGGATTTTATGTGTTGTTGTAACAGTACGCGAACTGAGTGGCGATCGCGAGATGGAGGGTGAAACGGGAGCACGGATATTTGTAGTATTTATATTATTGAAGGATTTGAAAGGAGAGATGGAAGGTTTTGAAAAATTAATTTTATAGCCTTCAGATTATTTCCTCTGTGATGAGGAGAAGTGTTTCACTTTTGCCATCAATCCTGCTGGCAACTTATCATATCTTGTTTTATTTTCAATTCTATGGATCAGGGTAGGGTTGGATATTATCTTCTTTTTTTTTATTTCCTTGCATCACCCTTTTATAATCTTAGCATAATATTTCCTCTTAGAAACAACTAAATCTATAATGGCAAACAAATAAATTCTATCTCATCCAAAGAAAAAAAATTAAAAAGAAAGAAAAATAGCAAAAAGGGATTGTAGAAAAATATGTTTACCTTGAGCTATCACATAGCACGATCTATTCGTGTGAGATTTATTTTTAATTAAATCTCATGAATTTAATGGATCGTAGTTTTTTTGTAATCGATCTATTGTAGTTTTTTCAATGAATTATCATCAATTTAAAGAAAATAAACAAAAATAGATAAATAATAATAATAATAACAACAACAACAACAACTTGAACTATCTTATGGCTCATGGTTTTCGTAGTTTCCTTGTAATCTATTGTTTTTTTCCCCAAAAATACCATCGATTTACTTAAAAAATAGCAAAAATAGATTATATATATAAAAAAAAAATCGAAGAATCACCTGAGATTTGTTCAAATCTAATGGCTCGTCAGTTTCTTGTAATCAATTGTGATCAGTTTTTTTTTTATGATTATCATCAATTTTACTCCATTCAACCCTTGAGGACATTGAGAAAACCTGAAGCAAACCGAGATTAGATTTCAGAAGCTGCTCCAAGTTATTTTGGCCACAACCTGGAAGGGTTAGTGGAAAAAATCCCTACTTACCGGTGCGCAGATATTTGATTAATTGTTTAGTTTTAATTACTTGATATACTACCCGCGCTTCGTCACAGGCCGAGCAAATTTCTTTGCATGTAAAAAAAGCATTAGGCCAAAAAGAACAAGTTCAAGTTCCATGTCATTGGTTCAAGTAATAATTAATATAATACAAATAAATAAAGTGGAAAAAAACAATAAATAAAAAAGATAAAAAGAATCACACTAGAGTCTATATGAATTATCAAACAATTTAATCCTAGCTTAATAGAAGAATATCTGCCAAAAAAAAAGAGTAAAACTTCAAAAGAAAAAAAAAAAAAAGGTAAAAAATAATCAGCTTAAAAAAACCAAGAAAGTCCAAATAAATCTCTTTAACCTAGTCTAATCTAAAAAACATAGAGCTAATTAAATTTTATACTTGAGTTCAATCCATGAGCATTTCCTAATTTATATCATAGGCATTCTTCTTTCCTTTTTCCTGCGTTTGAAGTGTTTTGCAGAAATATTTTCACACAGCAAACTGTTCGAGTGTTATGAATTTTTAATTCGATTAAGAAAACAGATTAGGAGCTGCTTAATCGAATCAAACCTCAAAAATCCACATATACATCGAAAAAAGAAAAAAGAAAAAAGAAAATGAACCTCTTCCACTCCTTGGCTTTAACAACGACCGGTAAGCAAACAGATGTTATACTAGTCCTGAGAAGTATAAAGCTGCACGGTCCTTGGCCAAACCTGGCCATATACATCCTTCTGGCTATAGCGCCGGTCCCAAGACCAGGGAACATCTGCCATGATGATAAAAGAAGTCAGATGCATGCAACAAAATACAATGGCAGAAATCAATGGAAAAGAGAATATGACCTTCTGAGCAGTATGGTTCAGGAGGGAGCTCATATGGCACTGGCAATAAAATCACTTTGGATGCCAAATTGCTTGTTCCTTGCCATTTCAGAGTCGCTAGTTTTGTTCCCAGCTCTTCAGAATCAGCTAATGATCCACTATTATCCTGAAACTCAAAGGACAGTAACTTGTCAATAAATCTCGTAACGAGGTAGGGTTGTCGTTAAATCACACTAAAAATTAGTATTGAAAGGAACAGAATCAACAATTACCATAGATGGACCTCCATTACTTGTGCAAGAAAATCCAGAACCATATCTTTTTATGGAAGATGGTAGAAAGAGCACTCCCAGCTGGAAAGAATCACACAAGATGAATAAGGCGTTGATGCTTCTACAGGATCAGAAGGCAGGAAACACATGAAATTGTGAAGGCACGGAAATTAACCCAAAATAATTGAAAGAAAAATCATAATTTGTTAGCATTTGCTTACTGTCACAGAAACATGATTTGATGTTCCTAACTTTAACCTTTTTTGGAGGTGACATAGTTCCTCATGCACATACCTCGTACGAACGGATCATCAACTGAGAATTATTCTTCTGCAAAGCCCCCCAGGCTGCTTTGCTAAGATTTGATGAAGTAAGCAAAAACCAACTGTTTGGAAAACGTTTAACTTCAGGTTCAATAGTGAGAAATTGAATGACTTCTTGCAGTCATCTTACGGAAACATTAAAAGTAAAAGAAAGTAACCCTCACGCGAGTTTCTGTCCATTATAGCGAGTGAAAGTCTTTATATGAGGCATTGCCCGACTGAAACAAAGGAATACACTAAGTTAAGTGTCTTCCCCCAGATTGAAGAAACAACTTCAGTGGGCCATGAATGAAAAAAAAAAAAAAAAAACAAGAGTTGGTAATGGAATTTAAAGATACAACTCCAGTTAGCATTTTGTAATCCAAACTGTCACTGGGAATGATATGGACATATACCAGCGGCCAGTATGGGAAGCCTTCCATTTAGCCCAATACTTCTTCAAAAATCCTTTTTCAACATTCTTTAGAGGGCTTGGAATAGCATTTCCAGCTGCATAACCCTGATGAAAAAGGTAAACAATCATAAGAGAATAGCACTGGACCTATACAAGAGCAAGGCATAGCAAAAACACTAGTGAAAAAATCTGAACATAAAATAGACTCCTAGAGCTTACAACATCAGAATAAAAACTATTCAACTTCATTTTCAAACATTAACACTAAATAACATTAAACAAGACAATAACTTTCCAATAGCTCATAGAGTAGAACAACAAGATCCACATTTACACATTAAAATAACAAGCGTTACAAGAAATCCCATAGAATTAGTGTTAAGACTTATGTGTAATATTATTGGTCAAACCAAGTGAACTTGACTTTGTCTTTCCAACATTGAACTTCTCCACGGGATCAGTCATTATTGGTTGTTTATGAGCATAATTTATTTAACATATTGTTCACAAAACTACATTCACACAATCTTTTACTTTCTAACAGTGGGAACTTCAAATCAATCAAAAGATAAATAAATAAAAAATACTCGGCATCCAGGGCAAGAGAATTTTGAAATGACCATTCATATCCAAGGCAAATTCATTTGAAATATAGATGTGGGTTAACAGTGATGTTTGTTTCCATCTTGCTTTGTTAATGATGATGTCAAATTTACAAACAAGATCAACGCACATAGTCATTTGACCGACATCTCAATAATATTCAGAAGACAGCTGAAAGCAATCCTTAGCCCCCCTTCCTCCAACTAAACCCCGAAGTGGGGAACATAAGTTGGGATTCCTGGCTACCAAGTTTACTATCTGGCTGTTTAATTCTTTCAACATCTTATAACTCCATAAGAGAAGCAATCTAAAACGATAGCCAAGTCAACCTATTATTCAAGTAAAGCCAAAGTTCAAAACCTTAAAATGTTTAAAGATAACCAAGGATTTCTGGAAAACAATGCAAGATGCAGTGGAAAAAGCTCAAAGAAAAGACCTACTTGCTAGTACCTCTAAGGAGCATCTGACATCCTCTACGGTAGGCCATATAATTTGAGGCTCTCCAAGACCAAGAGGTGTTTTATCTTCAGCATATCCAGAAGACATTGAAGTGGCCAGTTCAGTCATCCACTTTTCATCCAAAGAACCAAGGGAAGAGAACTGCAACAAGGAAAGAATATGAAACTGTTCAAAAAAAATTCTCAAAGCAGAAGAAAATGCATGCTAGGACTAGTATTTTCTGAGATTTCACCCAGATTCCAGTGAGCAGTTCAAATAATTTTCTCTGTAACACAGGAAGACCAGCAGACTGTATAGCATGAATCAACTAAGAAAAAAAACTGCTGATTAAGATGACATGTTATATCACTTCAGCACCTGGTCATATCAAACCTCAATCCTCGCATGATCAGTACTCAGTATACTAGTAAAAGAGGAATCCACCATACCTGGTAAACAAGTGGAGACCTTTTAAACTCATTGTCAAAGGTGCATTCTTGAAGAACACTTCGCAGCTTCATATGTCCCCATTTCCTTAGATTGGCACCAGTATGATATCCAGGAACAGATGCAATTAGCCTGACCTAAAAATTATGTGACTAGGTTCATAAAGATATAACATTGCCAGACAAGAATTCCAAAAAGGATAAGAGACTGAAAACATACCACTGCATTGCTATAATCAAATTTCTTGAAAAAGGATGCATTGATACTAATACTCCCAAGGTTTGGTAACTTTACAATAAATTCAGGCCACTGTGGACATTAAAAACAGTATTTAACTTATTCAGAAAGAAATACATAGGGGAAATATCCCTAATCATTTCTGCTCCAATACAATTATACCTTCAACACGCTAAGATAATCAACCAAGTCATTTTCAAATCCACATCCTTTTCCTGGCTCCTCCTTCCAAGGGAAATCTTGCATCCACAAACCTTGGCTTTTGTTATTCCAGTCAACAAATATTAAATTTGCTGTATGTACAATAACTCGCACTCCTCGAGGATAGACAAGAAACATTGCCTTTGAATGATGTGTCCCAAATGAAATGGGTAGCCGGGGTTTGTGCAGAATCCAATTTGCAGGCTTCCTTCTCTATAAAATACTACCAAAATCAAAATCCCATCAACCAAAAATAAATTTTCAAATGCATAATTGAAGACTCCTATAAAACCATCTACAATCAAACCTTCATATGCTCCAATGTACCTTCACCCTCCCCATGAATAACCATGACATTAGGAACTTTTGCAATTGTCGGACATGCTGCACCAGAAAACAGGAAAATATATATATATACCAAATTAAACTACCTAAAAATGACACATGCAGGGTGAGACAAAAAAAGAACCCCTCACCTGACAGTAACCAATCCATATCCACCATGTAATTCGAAAGTATAGCAGCAAGAATGTCTCCCTACACAAAGAAACAAAAAATCAATCTTCCATCATCAATATACCAATAAACACTACAATATAACCCTTCCACATTCGCACAGAGTATTGTGCCCAAATATAACATCCTTATCCAATTCAGTAACAACAACAACTTTACTGAGAAACAACAAGAAAACAACATTACCTTAATCACATCATTTATCGAAACACAAGATGTATTAGCCCATGCTGGCAACTCTTTCACTCTCAAAAGCCGAAATGTCAACCCCAATTGATCTTCGGAAACAACTAAATCCCTAATTGCCTCCTCAACATTCCTCGGCGGTCCACCATTTTCCATCTCAACCTATAAATTCCAACCAAATAAACAAATACACTAAACAAAAAAATACACAATTTTTTTTTTTACCTTTGAGCTACTGCTAATCCCTTCTCGAATCTTCTTCCGCTTGCTCTCACCTATACCATTTTCTCTTCCCTCGAAACAACCTCGCTTCTGTAAATTACTATTAGGAGTGATTAACACGTACTTATAAAAGTAATTACCAGGGATTAGCTCAATAATATCATCGCTAACTATCTCCTCTTTCTCTCCGGTTCT
This sequence comes from Salix arbutifolia, assembly GCA_025169955.1. NCBI lineage: Eukaryota > Viridiplantae > Streptophyta > Magnoliopsida > Malpighiales > Salicaceae > Salix > Salix arbutifolia. The sequence continues at coordinate 1,107,545 of CM045905.1, forward strand.
CAGTCTCCTCCTCTTATTGCCCGATTTAACCACGACCACCGGATTAGTCCCCTCCTACAAACAAACTAATCATTGTTATTTTTAGAACAATTAAACAGTAAAAAAAAGAGATAAATAATAACTAACCACGGTGATAGTGGAGGAGGTTTGGGTTAGGGTTAGGGAGAGATGGTTACGGCTAAGTCTTTTATCGGAGACGGAAATGTCGTTCCGGCCGATGGTATTTTGTCCGTTGGAGAGATGGAGTTTAGCGGTTGAAGCGTTTTCTTCGAAATTTGGACTCAGTGGAACTAAATAGGCGATAGGAGACTGAGTCATTGTTTCTGGACTCGGTGTTTCGGTCTCCGGCACCGAGAGAGGGTTTTGGAGAGGAAGACGGGTGTGTGAATTGCATGGTGAGGTGTTTTGTTGGTATAAAAAAGAAAAGGCAGCCTTCAAATTTAGCCCCTGACTATATAGATAGTTTCAATTTCACCCTTGATTAATCATTTTTATTTATACAATATTTCGTAATTAAGTCTTTTTATTAGTAATGAATACCATCTAAATTACAGTTTACTTGCAAGAAAAAATGTACAATTCTAATTAACCAGCACACTTTTGATTATATTCATTTTTTTATGATTAAAAATTTTTGTAATCTAAATTATTTGGAAAATGGAAAAAGAAATGTTTTGAAGCAAAGTTGATACTATTCCAATAGTCGGGGATATATTAGAAACTCTCCAAATAAGAAAAAAGAAAACGGTGCCGTTTGAGGAATGATTCAATTTTTAGGCGATTCATACCAATCATGGCCTGACATTCATGAGTGATACAGGAAACAAAACAATACAAAAACAAACAACGAATGGAGGAAGAAATGTCGGAGCTGAGTCGATTAAAATTCATATTTCTATGGGGGGGGGAGTGATTCGAAATTAAAAAAATCATAAATGTCGTAAAACCCTCTAAGCGGGTTTTCTCAAAGCTTCATTATATTGGATGTTTATCGATACATAATTTTGTTTAAACTGCAAAAACAATGCTGCTTTCATATGATAGAATAATTAAATAGATAAACTATTTCCGTACAATATTTGTGAACTCTTAAATATTTGTTATCTATCACCAAAAAATTTCGTTGTCAGCATATAAGCATGAAAATCTGCTATCTTCTACGCTTGGATTCTTTACGAAGCCCTGCGAAATAGGTCTCCAAGTTAGACTTCACCCATAAACGTCTCTGAACAAGATCTTCCTTCGTCGATTCGTCTGAAATACACGAAAGTAAGAACCACAAACTCAGTGAACCCATTACTTATAAGCTCCGGACAAGTTAAATCAGAGCGAGAACAGAATCTGGAAGCCAATGCTGATTGCATCAGTCACATGATTCCAGAGACATGTTTGACGATGCCAAAGTTTGAAATATTTGGCCAACCGTGTAACATGTCATGAAATCTTACGAGTACTGAGCATTCTATTACTGATTATAAGACAAGCTTGAAAAGCTATCCTTTAATCTGTAAATCAAACCCTACTTAATGTCTTGGCAAAGATTCCTTTATATTGATTAACACACACAACAGATGAACATATTAAGTTGGTAATTGGAAATCTGTAAGTGGTTACCAATGCTGCCCCATGCATCAAGAGGCACTCGCAGGGATCTTTGTGTTAGGTAGGCAGCATCTTCCCAGGAGTATGGTGCGTGTTTCACCTTGTATCTCCAGAACCAGCAACCATTCCACAGTAATAGCTGGATGCAAAAATAAATTAATCAGGGCTGTTTATAGACATAGCTTACGATTCGATTCTAAATGAGCATTATGTGGAGACAACAATGAGAGCATTATGTGCAACATTCTTAGATAACGAGGTCGCCTGAGCTGGAAAAGGGATTTAACAAGACGGGTATTCTAACCTTGCCAATAGTGTAAGGCAGAACTATAAATCTTACACCAAGAAGCTCCCAGATGGAAGGTTTCTGAGTGCCCTTTATGTCTAGTTCAAGTTCTTTGCTGAGATCTTCCTCCACTTTCCTGCCACAAGAAATATAGCTTATGATCACAAAGGGAGTCTGACAAGATTAATGCACGCACTTATCTTACATAAGGTTAATGAACAGATTCACAACCATCAGTCAGATGTATCTCATAAAAGATCAATATAATTTCATACTTGTCCATCTGCCTGTTACTCTTCTTCTTATTTGTAACTCCTCCACTGCGTTCAAGTTCCAAAGCCCGGAGTCTATTTTTATAAGCAGGAGTTTTCTTGACCATTTCTACAGCCTGCAATGACAAGAGAATTAAAAAAAAAACTGCGTATGAGAAGCTTTATTTCCGATAAAAACATTTGTACATAAAATCACACAGCAAATCCTTCAGTCTATACTTTCCTTGCCCTGCTTTACTGACATTCAGTACATATTCATCACAAAAAATAATACTGTAAATGACAGAACTTTGAAAGCAAAAGAAACAGCCACCATGGCAGATGTATTGCAATAAATCAAAACCAAAGTTTCTGCAAATATAGCCCATGCTAGGTCCACAACATCCAAAAAGCACAACAATATCAAGTTTAGCCACAGTTAAGTTTTGGGACAATACCTGATTATACCTTGTTATCTGATTCATATACTGAAACCCTGAGAGAATCAGAAGAAGACCAACCAGAACAAAACGTGGATCCTACAAAACATACATATCTATGTTAAAACACAAACTTAACCCAACTGCTCGATCTATTAACTACCAGCAGCAAGCACACTAAAATACCAATAAATCAATGTAGGCATTCTCACCGTTTTGTGACCATAATATGCATGATAATAACGAGCCGCATTGTAAAACACCTATAAGAAAGAAAAGCAGAAATCCTTAATAATTTTATTAATCTCACTTCAAAAAATGTGAAAATCCATCTATAATAAGCACATGAATGGTCCATATAATTACAAATGTCTGGTATATTCACCGATTAATAATTCAAATCACCCCCCACCCCACCCCCGAACTTTTTTCCAGGTTCCTTCATATTAAATAAAATTATATAAAAGTAAAAAAATAAAATCCCAATCCCTTGCTATTCAATAAAATTATATAAAACTGAATTAAAAGGAAAACGAATTAAAAAAAGAAATGCACCTCCTCTGGATGAGCAATTGCATAATCATATTGCTCTCTTGTAGCTTCATCTTTTAAAATCTGCATTTCCCAAAAAAAAAATAAAAAAAATAGCAAAACAAATATGAACAAAAATAGATAAAATTGAACTAAAATACTTTTCTTTACCTCATAAGCATTAGCAATTTTCACAAACAACTTTTTGGACTCCGGATCTGGGGTTTTATCCGGGTGACTAACCATAACCCATTTAAAAAAACAAAAATATATATCAGAAATTAAAATTAAAAAATTTAACAAATCAAAATATGAAAAATAAAACTTACTGTTTCAACGAGAGTTTATAATACGCTTTTTTGATCTCTGAAGCATTAGCGGTTTGCGTAACGCTGTAATAAATAAAAGCAAAATCAGTAAATTGACAAAATTATATATATATATATATACACAGTAAAATAAGAGAGCTGACCCTAGTAGATCGTAACAATCATCTTCATCACAGTAAATCGCTGATGATGATGGCGAGATTATGAGGATATATAGCATCAGCGTTAACGCTGCTGCGCAACACCGAATCGTTGCCGGTGGCGCCATTGTAACGGAGAACAATTTTGATGTGTTGCTGTTTTGGTGAAAAGAAGAGAAGAAGAGAGGCAGTTGGTTATATGAAATTACAAAAGTGTACAATTGTATTAAAAGGAAAGAAGAGAAGCCGAGGGGAAGATGTCATTTCACAGAGTAAATAAGGTCAACGGTTTGAAATACTGGATATGGGCCGTCGAATACATAGTAATAAAATCCAGTAAGGAGTTTGACCCAGCCCAAGATGTCGGTCAGATTATTTCAGAGTAAACGAATCAACTTTTTTTTTCTTATAAAAAAAATAAAATTTTAGTATTAAAAATTATTATATGAAACTAAATCTAAATCAAGTTTTAATATTTTTTTTTGTAAGGCTTAAAAATATTTTCAGATGCTGAGATATCAAAGTAGCTATAAATTATTTTAGGAGCTATAATTTTTTTAATATTAATTTTCTTTAGAAATTATTCTATAAATTCGGAATCGTATTTCATGGATATTTTCATTTCATATTGATGTAAAAAGAGGATAATATTAGGTATAATTAAAATTTTCTTGACGTGATAATAGATAAGTTGATTTTCTAAACTATAACAATTTTCAAGTAATTTACCAAAAATATAACTAATTCATATATTTAATAAGATCATTATTGTGTGAGATCCAAATCAATAATAAATAATATTTTTTTTTGAATACGGGGAAATTTCATCTCCTAGAAACGTATTTTATGGGCCCAAGTATATGAGTAATCCTCGGTTGTTTTAGACTATTATTATAAGAGGTGCACGTCCTGACTCGAACTTAAAATCTGTTGTGCAAATCGAAAACTTTCTATTATCAGACCACATTCGCTGGGAATAATAAATAATGAGAACAACATTAATGAGTTTTTTTCAGTAGTATAGGATGAAGGAAAGCGTGACAATCATAAATGAATTTTATTTTATTTTTTTTAATACTAAACTACAAACCATGATCTAAAATTGTTTGAGCATATATGAAGCAAATAGATTTCAAATAGCTGTAACAAATTCGATACATTAATTAATATTTAAATTAAGTTCAAGATTCCAAGATATATAGTATAGCTCAATAACACTTAAGAAAAGCAAATTATTACATAATTGACAAATTATGCAGGGGGGCAAAGTTGTGTCGTCAACCAAGTTCACCCCTTGCACTTTGTCGATTGTATTATTTAGTCCTTAAAAAAGCAAAAGGTAAAACGATAAATATATAGATAAATTACGTCTTGCTGATCAGATGACCAATAGTATAGACTTCACCCGTTGCAAGCATAAGTAACGTTGCAAGAAGCGCTAACATGAAGAGTATATTCATGTGCAGGTTTTGAAAGGAACATAGGTAGGCGATGAAGCAGGCCGCATACACATGCGGTATCTAAAGCTTCCAACCATTTGCAACAATTTTCTGCCATAGATTCATGATGTTGTTGACGATGATGATGATGACGATGATGATGGTGATGATTTTCTCTGTGTATCTCTTGAAGCCCATGTTCATCGTCTGGCGAGGGGGACGGGGACGGTGGGCTGGGAGCTGGAGAGGGTGGGTATGGAGGTGGAAATGGTGTGTATGGAAGCATTGCACAGGCGTAGTTTGCTAAAGAAAACTGACCCACGCAATGGGGAAGAAGAGGGTGGCTAGCATAGGTGCTGGGCATAAGGGATAGTAATAATAATAATAAAAAGGCTGCAAAACATGTTAGTGTCATTGTCTTGATTAATCTTTCCATTTTGGGTACTCTATATTTTATTTCTTGCCCTAATTGCTCCTTTTATACCTGAGCTTGTTGCTAGTAAACGTGTGGAATGGTATTGCTATCTCTAATCATTAGTTTTGTGTGATGAGTAATTGGTGCTTTGTTAATTAATTACGTTATGGAAGAGTTGTGTTAGTTCTATTCATTTGCTTCGTGTGATGATATATAGCTAGTTGGTTAAAGATTCGAACCTTGGGAGAAAATTATTTAATTTCAAACATTTTGTAATATGGTCATGGGCTATATCAAGCGTGTGGGCCAATTACCAATATTGCTATAGTTTTTATGTAGTTTATACATAATTACCATATTCAATTTCTCATTAAGAAAAAAAAGTAAAATTGCGTGGATTGTTCATTGTAGCTCTAAATACAATTTATTATGTATTGGAACGATGTAATTATTATTATGCTCTTCGGTTCATAAAATTTATTATTGAATTTAGGGGTGTTTGTGTCTTTTTAATTTAATTTTGAGCAATATAACTAGTGTTTTGCCCCTGGATTCAACCAAAAAATTATTAGGTGATCAAGAATGTTGTAGACATTTCATTTTTCAATTAATAGTAAAATAGCGTTTTTGCCCTTGATCAAGACAAATAAAATTGAAAGTCTAGTTTTTTTTAAAAAAAAAAATGTTTTTTTCAACAATAAAAAAATATTTTTTTTTATTTCAAATTATTTTTTGTGTTTCTTTTGATATGTTTTTATCTAAAATAATATTTTTTTTAAAAAAAATATTATTTAGATATATTTAAATAAAAAAAACTAGTAATATATTGTCAAAACACCCCATGAATCTGTGCTGGGGTTTGCGCGGAATATTGGCGACAAGGTTGTGCATTCGGAGTGGGATGTGACCACCACTCATGTTTACAGCGAAGCTAATTCATATGTTAATGTGGGAATTGACGTAAGCAGCGGGATTACTTATTTTCCAGAGCCTCCATCTTCTTTGAAGGAAAAATTGTACACACTTTTGTAGCATATGCGAGTCTAGAACATTCAAGTAGCTTGTGTTAAGCTTTGAAAAATCGAAAATTCATCTTTAAAATAAAAATATATATATGTTTTAGTTTAATCTTTTAATTAAAACCAATAAATTCACATTTATAATTTTATTAAAAAAATATTTATATTTAATTGTGCTATCTATATTATCCAAATAACTCATATACTGAAAAAACTATCAATTAATTGATTTTTTTTGTTTTTCTCGAGAAACAAATCTTGCATAAGCTATTCTGAACGGTTCGATTTCTGCTGTAAAATAGTTTATTATTGTTATCTATCCAAATTATGATGGTTAAATAGAAAATATATAATTATTTATAGTATTAAATCTTGTTTTTTTTAAAAAAAACCAGGAAATTTAATGAGCATTTTCGTAATGAGAGGCCTTCAACATTTTGTTTTAATTTTAAGATTATTAAGCACCACAATTTATGTAGATTAAATTATTTTGACTGATTGATGGAGTAATAGCTATCTGGGATGATCTAAACCATGCATAGCATGCTTAGGAAAAGGCTCAAATGATAATTAATATCTTAAAAATAATTAAGAAGAGACTTTGGAGTTGATAAAGCAATTATTGAAAGATATTTCTTGATATGAGAAGGAGCATAGTCATAATGTCGAGATCATTTCATCGTCATTGTTTCCAACCACATGAAGATTACGATGCAGAATCCTACTTGTGTGGTGATTTTGGCTTGAATTCATATTTCACTCTCTAACTGGCTCACAAAGTCTTAATGATAGCTGCAGCCTGTGATTGTTTTTGTCTTTATCTTTTTCAAGCAATCATGATCCTTGCTTGCTTAATTTAATTTTCATTTTAGTTTGCCCCGTTAAAGTGTTTTTATATATAAAAAGATGGATTGATTATTCCACGCTCTTTGATACAAAATACTTGTGGGTCCATGTCATGGAACTATTTATCTAAAACAACATCATCTCGTTTATATCAAAGTTAAAATTTAAGGTCTTTTCAATGATCATGATAGAAAATACTTGCGGGTCCATGTCATGAAACTATTTTATCTAAAACGACCTCATCTCGTTTATATCAAAGTTAAAATTTAAGGTCTTTTCAATGATCATATATAAAGATATAGATATATCACCGACTATAAGATACGACAGGTAGACTTGACCACTCAATTTTATAGATTAGCGTTATACAAGAAGCTAACCTATGTTAAATGTCTTTGTGTACTCATTTTTCTAAAGTTTTTTTCACATCAAAATATCATCACCAAAGTCAAAAGCACAAACAATTTAGAGAGAGAAATACAGTATTACAAAAAATTAATTTGCAACCCCCTCCATCCTTATAGGTGACAATTATGCAAAAATATCTCTTCCTCGATTTGTTTTTTTTTCTTCGAATTCCATTTCAATTGACAATCACTAGAACTAAATTATATACTTGTTTGGGATTTAGTTTACTTGCACTTTGGAGGGCGTGGATCTAAATTCTTCACTATATTAATAGCCTCCTAGAAACACAATAAAAGAAAAAAGTCACACATGTATTTTCTTTTACATCATCCATGTATTTTTTATGAAACTTTAGAACTATTTCTACTCGCCATGTTGTGTGAGGTTCCAGAACATGGAAACGTCTCTATCTTCACTTTTTTCATACCCTAGCCCGTGATTGCAGGGTCAAGTTTCTCTCATCACCAGGGGGATGCAGCACCCAGCGACCTTTCAATGAGGTCGGCAATGTTCTCTGACAAATATCAGGTGGGTAATGAAGCCTTGCCAACTACACTGGAAGAGAGTTAATTTCAACAGCAAAACTAGGTAGTAACCAGCAAGCCAGCAATCCTGACGATTTTTTGCGGGGTGGGCATGGGGAAAACCTGGCCGACTATCGATGAGCCACGTTTCAGAATGCTAGCTAGCTGAAAAGAGCAGAATCTTAGGGGAGTCCATAATGATTGAATGCTGTGAAATTAAACACAATTATCTTCCAATCATCAAGACCTGAGTGCAATGACATGACCTGCTAAACCCACACCACCACTCAAACTGGCCCTCAAATTGTCAAACACCCACTTGAACAAGAAGGACCTGTGAATGACCGCACTAAAAAATCATATACAGGCACCGTCGGCAACTATGATCAGGACATTCTGCATGTGGCTGCAGATTCAACAGCAATAATTCATGAATCCTTTCACATTGAAGATAGGGTTTTCTCTGCGATGTAGGCCTTGAGTTGTATATTATGTGTATAGCGCGCACTGTATTCTAGGTGGGTACGTATGAGAGATTGATTATACAAGGAGGAGCGAGCTCAGTCTGGGGACAAATGTACGGCCTTAGACAACTCAACCTTTGGCCCATTTACAACTATAAAGAGCTGCTCCTGTTGAGATGCATCACATGCTTTCCGTATTAAATCCTGGGACATGTCCTTCGTATCACCTGTCTTCTTGTTTATGCTCAATCTGCGATTCTTGGTGTCCGCACTGGTGGAATGCTAGCTCTGAGTAAAAACTCTGTAGATTAGGGGTCCTGGTTGCCCTTCAAGAGTTGGCGTACGCACACTGGTGGAACGGGAGAGTAAAAATTCAGTAGATTAGGTGTCCAAGTTGCCCTTCACTATATATATATATATATATATATATATATATATAAAAGAATAAGGTAAACCGTGTGAGTTTTTAACTGTAGCATTAGTATAATAATGTAATTATACTCAACAGTATTTTAGACTTTTACATAGTACTGGTTATGATTTAAAGATAAATTAATCTTGTATTAGTGCATGTTTTAATAATATTAAATCAAGGATGTCGCACGTCTCCATATGGTATCAAAGGCTCGTTAAAGTTATCATCTAATTGTTTGGTTCAGCGTCATTACAAAATCCCATATGTACTGGTCTTGTTGGAGATTCAAGGATAAGAGATTGATTTTGAGTAATAAAGGTATTAGCACATTTAATGTATTTTACCTAAAGTAAACTGCATTGTGTAATTCGTTGTGGTTTAAAGGTTTGAATGACTATATATTATTCATGTGAATAAATATGGTCTTTTAAATTTTACTATGGCCTCATGCGTGCAAAATAAATTCTTAGAAAACAATCATGTAGATGCCCTAATAGAGTTCATTTATCTTGGAAAACAAATGAGTTTTTCTGCAATTTATGTGTCACGATAAAATAAATATTCTAATTAATAACTAGTGAAAATCATAATAATTCTGGAAATTGTTTTTTTTTTATCGATTTTAGATATTTAAATATCAACATACTTGTAGGTCCAACATTTATATTAGAATTTTTACTATTAATTTTCATGAATTAAATTTGTGTATTTTCAAAATATTGGCCAAATTCTCATGAATTCAATAAATTGGTTATTTAAATCCTGAGATACATGCAAATATATTTCTTGAATTTTTATATGGAAATATTAAAAGATGTGTTTATTTATTTATTTTGTAGAGACTTGACCATATGAAATTGAAATCGTTTTTTTTTGTGTTAACTAAAAATTTTAATCTCCTTTTTATATATATATTTTAATCATCTATTAAAACAACAATAACAACAAATAAAAGGAAAATCAACACACACATACATTCTCTTCTTCTTTTTTTACTATATTACTCAAACACACCGCAATCATATGTTTACAATTAATAAATATTTAAATTTTAACAATAAATTTAAACAAACACTAAAATTTAAACTTTACGAAAATAAGTCCTCTAAATTTCAAGAACAATGCTAAGAGATTTTGGGAACAATGGTGGAAATTGGGGGATATTGGTGGCGTCTGGTATTCACGGTCTACCACCACTAACGGCACGTGGAACCACGAGACGTCACCAATGAAGGTTAAAAAACAAAAAGAGAATCAGGGACTGCTTCTCCTTTTCTTTCTCCTTATGCTGACAATGAGGGGCACCGCCACTTGCAAAAAACAACAAAACATAAACAATGTTTTGGTGCCCTCTTTCTTTTCAGATCACCATCTTTTTTATTTTTTTTCGATTCTTTAGATTGTTGTTGTTGTTCCTGCTGTCGGCGAGGGAGGCTAACATCGCCATCAAACTTGAAACCATTTGTTTCTGTGCAGAAATTGCTGAATGGGAGGCTTCGTGCTACAGGTGGCAGTAAGGTTATGGTCTGGAATAGGGTTTGATGGTGTTGGGAGAGAGGAGAGAGATGACTTGATGGTGTTTGTTAGTTCTGTGGTGACTAGATGAAGAAGAAGAGAGGCTGTGAGGTTGGGATTGTTTCGGCTGGGATCAATGAAGCTGACATCGATTGGGGGTTGGATATGGGTGTGCGGGAGATGATCTATGTGTGGCTGCCGGTTGGTCTGCGTTCTTGGTAAAGATGGGGTGGATTTTTTTAGAGTATGGGTTTTTCTGTGGGGAGAATTTAAGGAAAATTGTTTTAGTGTATCTTGATTCCTTACTCTTCAACTTTGATACGTGTATGCAAATATTTTTGATCTTTTTTTTGTTATATTTTGGTTCTGTTTTTTTTTTTAAAAAAAAAATGATCTGGAAAATGACGCAGATAAACGTGTAGAAATGATATTTAAAGTTTACATCCCTTTGAACCGACGTTGAAATACTTAAATTACAAATACATCAAAAATATATTTTTTTTAACTTTTAATTAATTATTTATTATTTTTCATTTTTTTTAAAGAAATAAATGAAAAATTAGATAGCAACAAAGATAATTAAGGAAATAAAGATCATTGTAATTTGTTTATATATATATTGTTTGTTCCGTAATAACTGTTATTATTAGTTGTTTAGTCATTGATTAAATAGCTAACAACTATATTTTAATAAAAAAATTATTATTAAAAAAATTATTTTAAAAAGTAAGTAAAATTAGAAGCAGAAGCTATTATATTGTCAACCAGGTGTACAAGATAAAAAAAAAATAACAAAAAGATATTAAAAATATATTGCCAAATAAGTGTTTTTTAAAATAATTTTTATTTAGAAATATATTAAAATAATATATATTTTTTTTATTTTTTAAAAATTATTTTGGATATCAATATATAAAAATTATTTAAAAAATTAAATATATATATATATATATATATATTTAATTTATTTTAAAAATAATTTTGAAATAGAGTTACAAACGAAATGTGCAAAATTTAACCTGCATGTGACTCTAGTTGCGTCCACGTAGGTTCCGACATGGAATCAGCAGTCACAGTTATACGGCTGGGTCCAGTACTAATCATGTGCGTTGTTTATCAGATTTCATTTCAGACAGTCTGAGAGAGATAGCGATATTGATATATAGAGGGCTTAATTTCCGAAAACGAAAGTTGATGCTACCAGACGTTTAATTGGTTGAAATTGAACCAAGTCTCCCCTTATTGGCTCCTAATATTTCATTCACAACCTGTCTTTTGGTCCTTATTCTTCCAAGTCTACCACTCCCTTATCTCTCTCCTTAAGATGTCGACACTAAAAATGGAAATTGTACTTGGCAATCATCTTTATTTACACCAGTAGCTCTCTTCAAAAACAGCAAAAATAAAATAAGATCCCCCCCCACCTCTTAATTACGCTCAAATATTCAATGATAAGCTTTGAATTTCCTCGCTTAACGCTTGAATTCGGATCCTACTATGCACATCTGTCATGTCAACTATTCATATAATAATAATAATTTTGTAAGAATCAGTGCGCATGGTAAGCAGAAGATGCATCTAGATGGATGGTAGCCTGTTTGAGCCCCATTGCTACCTAGCTTTTTGAAGAGTTGGAATATCCATATCCCATGTTTAATCGATCTGACTCCTACTTAGGTTTTTGATTAATCTCCGTCTAGATTTGTAGGTTCGGCATATTATTTTAAAAAAAAGAGAGAGAAAAACTATACATTATACATGGAACCGTATTGTGGATAGCCTACTTGCCTCTAATTTCATCCCCCAAATTAAAAACATTTACTGTCCGAGCCATAATCTCTGATGGTCTAGCCTTTTCTCCCTATAAAATATCTCCTCTCCAATCTTGGTGGACGACACAAGCACCCTTTCTCTAACTCCCAGCTCCCCCCCTCATTCTCTTTAAGGTAACATATTTCTTTGCCGCTCGGAACTCTCTTGATCTTATTTTGCTATGAAAGTTTAGATCTTTTTTGTTTTCTGTCATCGTCTTGTATTTGTTTTCATACTTTTGTTTTCTCTATCTACCATTGCTTTCGACATGAATAGGATTGTGCTTCACACGATGTAAAATTAAAATGATATCATCAGCTTCTTCTTTTTCCCTTGCTGAAAACTACTTGTAGCTAGGTCGACGTTAACTTTCACTACCATGCAAGTAATTAGCTAGCTAGATACTTATCAGGTCTTTTTTTTTTTAATTTTCATTATAAAAAAAAATGTTTTCCACCGGCATAATAATATAGTTATATTTTTATCAGTATAACCAACAAGTTTGTCGATGAAAACATGTCGTCGGAAAATACATAGTATGCTTCGTGTTTATCCATTGCAACAGCAAACTATATTATTTTTTCCCTTAATTTTGTTTTGAAACTGAAATAACATATAGTTTATCACTTCATTTTCTTGAGAATGCAGACCACGAAAGGGTTAATCCAAGTGCGTGTCAAGGAAAGCTTTAATGGTGGAATCTAGCAACTTTTTGGAGATTCTAAGCCAGGTAAGTTCATTAAATGAAACACTTCAGTTGTGATTCATGCAGTAACATAAATCCTTCAAATACATTGTTTCAGATCGGTGATTCATTCCGAATCTGATGCCACCGAGTCCATTCCATCAATCATACAGTTTTGGCCCACTTAAATCATTATATAATATTCATATATTATCTATCTCCTTGTATGATTCATTCCATCAAGGAATTGACTAGTTTCTTTCTTTCTTTTTATTTATTTTTGTTTCTAATTATGTGAAAGTAACGTGATATTTGTCATTGAGTTTCAAAAAGTGTTTTATAAAAAAATAGTTTTTTATTTTTAAATTATTTTTTTATGTTTTTAAATCATTTTAATATATTAATATTTTATATATCTTAAAATAAAAAAATAAAAAATAATATATTTTAAGCTAGACTCATTAATTAATGAAATATTTTTTCTGGGTCCATCAAATGTTAGTCAAATGACTAAATTTGACATGATACCCAGCAACAGGCAACATGGAAGTTGTTTGGGAGATACTAACATTTATTAATAGCGAGTGGCTTCTTTTCTTTTCTTTTTTTGAATAGTGAGTGGATTTATATCATCATTTGCTACATGACCTTAGCATTTAATTCTGACATTAGAGTCGAGACGTCAAAACAAAAACTCCGTCAAGTACATTTATGCAAACCAAACGAGATAAGTTTCTATTTGTATTTTAAAATTACTTTTGTTATTTTAAATTAATTCCTTATGTTTTAGATTATTTTTATACACTATATTAAAAATAATTTTTTAAAAATATTATTATTATTATTATTTTGATACATTTAACAAAAAGTACGTGAACAAAAATTGGCCACGTGTTTAGAGAAGACATGCCAATTTTTATTATCTCAATTTGTGAATCATATCATTATATTAATTACAAAATTAAGATGTTAAAAATATAGCCTACAAACATATGGTAAAATTCAAAACAAGTCTTCAAAAATTATAACACCTGTTGTGGTGACAATTGTCAATATTTTGTGGGAGGGGTTGCAACTTCTAGACCATCACCGGTCCCACTTTATCAATTTGCTAGTGATTGATTTCACCCGCTCTTCTCGAGTGCGGTTTGAAGAGTGTTAGATTCAATTAGAATCTAGGGATAAGTATATTTGGTTTTAGATTCAATTTGAATTTTAAAAACCAAATACCAGCTTAAATTAAGAGTCCATTTGAAATTAATATTGTTTTTTATTTGAAAATACATCAAAATAATTTTTTTTATTTTTTAAATATTATTTTAACTTGAATACATCAAAACAATATTAAACACAAATAAAATAAAAATAATTTTCTTATAAATTTTTTGAAATTTCAAGCACCTTCTAAATCGAATCAGATCAAATTAAACAATAAAAATCATTCTGAGTAAAAATTTCATTAAATCAAACTATGTAAAAATAACTCAAAATTAATTCAAATTGTACTTATTTCATTTTAACAAAAATCTAAAACCAAAACTAAACCAATCAATTTAATTCTTTCAATATAAATATTATAATTTGTTTTTTATTCTAAAATGCTAAGTGATTTTAAAATTGAAACCTTTTTCCTTGAATAAAAAGGTTTCAAACCAAGCTTATATACTTTTATGGAAAATCATGAGAACATTGTTTCTTGTGCTCTTTGTGTCATCATATGAATTTAATAGTAAATAGAATAATTGGATCTTATACGACCCATCAAAATAAAAATCCAAAATTGCATAACAAGAAAACGTGAATTTCGATATCTTCAAGTCCTAGAGCACAAAAAGACATGAAATCAACTTTGTCTCCAAAAACTTTTTAATAGACGATGAAGGAAACAAAAAACAAAATACAATGGAAAAACCTCTTGTCCAAATTATTTCTTCTTCTTTCTGTCTCTTTCTCTCCTTATTTTTCTTTCACCGAGGCCTTATTTTCCTTTCCACATCTCCTTCCAGGCATCAAGGATGGACGCTGACCCACCTTTCCACCAGATCTACGAGACCCTCCTGGACAAGAGCACAAGAGGTGCAGATGATCACAGGGAGGTTGGTGATATCATCGAGGAATGCGAGCTTCCATTGATTGATCTCGGCCGTTTAAATCTTGGAAACTTCGAGAAAGAAATGTGCAAGTCAGAGATTGCTAGGGCATCGCAAGAGTGGGGGTTCTTTCAAGTTGTGAATCATGGGATTTCACGTGAGATTTTGGACAAAATGAGAAGCCAACAAGTTAAGGTTTTCAAAAAATCTTTTAATGAAAAGATCAAAGAAGAAAAGGTGTTGAATTTATCCAGTGGAACTTATCGATGGGGGACGCCTACAGCTACTTGCCTGAAGCAGTTGTCATGGTCTGAAGCTTTTCATGTTCCTGTGACTGACATCATGGCTTCCAATGGTTTCAGTACTGCTCTCAGGTAATTGCAAATTTATTCCTTTAGTTTTCTATATATTTATTTTTCTCGAAGTGGAATTTATACTCTATCTAGTATATCTCTTTATTAAAAACTTCAAACTTTATGTAGTATATCTCTTTTTGAACATAAAAAGTCTTTTTAGGTCGAGATTTTAAATTTAATCATTCACTTAGTACAATATTTTAGATCACAGATGATATCGAAAATCAAATTTAGATGCTCCAAATTTAATTGCAAGATGTTATGTCTCCTAGAATAAGCAAGTGAAAGCATGGATCTTTTTCTTCGTACCATCCGAGTAATTAAATGTTTAAAAATCAAATTTATTTTTTTATGCTTACAAAATAGGGAAAACAGTGTACTGCCGAAAAATCATTAGCCACAGTTGCTTCAAACCTTTTAGGTTCAGCTTTCAAGTGACAGGGGAGGACTTCTTCTTTATCTTTAGCCTTGTTGTCACTGTGAAATGTCTTAAAACTCTCCTGCAATGCTTAGACAACGTAAAATTGGTACATGATTAGACAAGCTAAGTAACACACACATCATCATCGGCATCTGCTTCATATATCACATCAAAATCATATAGTACATATACATATATTTTGCATGCATGTCCCGGTATTTTATCACATAGTTTTAGTTTACGATATGATATAGATGATATATTATATAATTTATATAATTCTCTAATATATATGGTCTATATTGTTTTATGATTAATTTCTATTTAATAGAATGAATCGTGGTGTACTTTAAACTTGTAATCCTGGATTAACAAGATTATAATATAATGTCAAGAGATTATTAAACCTTGAAACTTAAATTTTATTAGATAAGATACAAAAGATAATTTATATAATTTTCTAACTATTAATTCCACGCTTCCTATCGTGAAAGGAATGCCATGAGCAATAAATGATCCTTGTCAATAATTGATCAAATGAACACGTGAACCTCCTAAGTTCGATTGGAAGAGGGTTTTTTGTTTTGAAAATATGTATTGATTAGGTGCATTTTTGTGGCTGTCCCTTATGTTAACAAGAACTTTTCTTTCCAAGATATACTCGATGTGGACTAAAATGGATTCAAGCTCCGACTCATTAATTTTATCAAATGGATGCATGCATTCATTTTTTTTGACAATTTTCCTTCCAGATATATGAATTGATGGTGCTTTTTTGTGATTTTCCATTTTCTTAACCAGTTTCTTTCTTCTTCCTTTTTTTTCAAATATACTCCCAGTTCGACAATGGAACAATTTGCTACAACAGTTGCCAATCTAGCACAGAGATTAGCTGAGATTTTGGCTGAGAAATTCGACTGCAAATCTGATTTCTTTAAACAAAATTGTCTGGCAAGCACTTGTTATCTCCGAATGAACCGATATCCACCATGTCCAATCCCCTCCGAGGTATTCGGACTCATGCCACACACTGACAGCGACTTTCTCACCATTTTGCATCAAGATGAAGTTGGAGGATTGCAATTGGTGAAAGATGGGAAATGGTTTGCTGTCAAGCCAAACCCAGAGGCACTGATAATCAATATCGGAGACTTGTTTCAGGTAATGAAACATTTTCTTAGGAGGAAATAAAGATTTTTTAACTTAATAAAAAGTTTGTTACAAAATTAAGTTTCTAGTTTAAATAAAATTTTAAGATTTTACCTTCATCTTATAATAAATTTCTTTTTAAAAAAAAAAAATGTTTGTAGTCAATTTTTTCTTAGCATACTTTCAACACAACTGTATTTTGATTCATTTTTGTTTTTAATTACATATAAAAAAAACAAATTTTAGATTATGATTCGAAAGGGAAAAAAATCATAAAATCATGCAAAAAGGATAGAAAAAATCTACAATGAAATGTTGCTTGCATGATTCTTGACCTATACATGCACAAAGAGTTACATTTTCTTCATATATATATATATATATATATGTAAAATATAATAAAAAATCAATTGATGATTCGATGGTGAACATGATGAAAATTTGCAGGCTTGGAGCAACGATATTTATAAGAGTGTCCAACACCGTGTAGTCACAAACCCACGAGTTGAAAGATTCTCAACAGCATATTTCTTCTGTCCTTCGTATGATACGGTGATACAGAGTTGCTACGAGCCTTCAGTTTATAAGAAATTTAGCTTTAAAGAGTATAGACAACAAGTGCAAGAGGATGTTCAAAAATTAGGTCACAAGATAGGGCTCCCTAGGTTTCTTGTATAATAATACTAAATAAATGTTGTGATTAATTAAGTAGGTTTTCTTTTCTTTTTTCCCAAAAAAGAAAATCTATGTCTTTATTTGTTTTTTTGGAAATGAAAATAATTCTCAGCATTTTTTAACATCATTAGATTCTTGCTTATTGATTCATCCACTGATGTAACTTACATAAAAGAATCTATATAGGTTTCTTATTAACGAACGACAAGTCATTAATTTATCATAAATACTCATTCCAGGAGAAATTTTAAAATTGAGTTTCTGGTTAGTATCTAGGATACAAAAGATTTTAGGAAAATGATTTTCCTATTGTTTAAAATTAAATTGAAAATAAACATTTTTTTCTTTTGTTTACAATATGGTTTGTATAAGCAGAAGTGCATATGTTTAAGGCCTGAAATGGTCATTTTGGGTTCATTAAAGTTTCCAGGATTCTGGACAACCTGGACGGTGTTCTTGGTATTCATTTGAAGAATATTTTCTTAGGTGCTAGTTTTAGCTTTTGTTTTGACTTATTTTTTATATAATCATGTTCGCCTGTCATTATTTGCAAATAATCTTGCCTTGTTTTACATTTATAACACTATTTTATGATTTGTAATCTTAGAGTTTTGGTTTGGTACCAAAATCCATTTCTACCAAATTGCAAAATTTGAGTAAAAATTGAATGGAAATATACCTCTCAAATTATGAATATATGCATGCGTATAATCTTGCCCTTGTCTCTCTTTGATTAAAAACTAGTCTGAAATGATTTTTGTGTTGCTAGGATTCAAGATGAACATTCATCGTGTTCTAATTTTGATTAAAAAAAATTGAGTTTTGTGTTTGTTTGAGCTTAATCTGTTAGATTATTTGGTTTGTTTTTTTCGGATTGTTTTTGAGTTCACTCTACGAGCCAACTCGATAAGATTCAACTTGGTCGAGTCAACCAGCCAGGTCAACCGATTGAGTTGATTTCAGTGAGTCAACTTGATTGAGTTAACAATTTCATAAGGGTCTGTTTGTTCGATTATTTTTTGTGTTAAGTTTTTAGCCTTAAAGGTGTGTTTAGCAAACACACTCTTAGTCTGTTTTAGCAATTTTTTTCCTAAGAAAGATGATTTTTCCACCAAACATGGCATTACAAAATTACAAAAAATGGTTTAAAAATATAAAATATATTTTTTTTAGTATTGCATACTGCAAAATATCTCAAAAATAAACTCATATTTTCATATAAATAAGATTGTTTTTTTTTTGGGGGGGGGGGAGGAGGTTACATACATCTCAGGCTCTCAATAATAACTTTATTAAATCACTAAGAATTTGGTTATTATCCTAAAATATACAACCAACTTTCCTTTAATTCATGAGAAAAACAGGATAAATATTATGATAAAATAATAGATCTATTAATAGGGTGATATTTTAATTATCAGCGATGGAAAAATTATTAGAATTATGTTAAATATTCATTAACTATTTGCGAACTCAAATTGAAAGGATTCTAATCTCTAAAACCACATGCTTTTTTAGTCTAGTCTAGGTAGATTCTATTAGAGTATCTATACGAGACTTCTAAGCAATTCAAGCATAAGCCTGCGATCATTTAGTCTAATCAATTTTGTAGTGGCATGGATTCTTGATTGGGCAATCCTAACCAATGACGCGAGGTTTTATATGTGAGAAACAATATATGACATAAATTTGGATTTGATTTATTTATTCTTGTGTAATGTCTAGAAAAAAATAAATTAAATTAAAATAAAATGACCCAATAAAATCATAATAAATCAAGAATTCCCTTGTCACCCAATCATCTCTAACCATTGGATCTCTAGTTAATCTAAAAATAGCTAACCAATATACAATAACAATAGCATAATTCACGCCCGATTTCATGATAAGATTCACCACTGAAAGAGAATTTGATTCCAAAATTAGTTCATGATTTCCAAGCGATCAAGCCAGTTCTGCTCTGACTAAAAAACATATATTAAATTAAAAATTATTTTTAAAAACATAAAGAGCCTAGACTATAAAAAAAAATTAAAAGAAAAGAAAAATACAAAAAAAAACTAGAAAATCCAAAGAAGAAGAACAAATAAATCATGAAAATTACTAAAAAATTAGAAATATCAATGTCCTTGCAAAGTTTGTTTCAATAATATAGACTTATAATTTTTTAATTTCTCTGATTTTATATGTTACTATTTTTTTTTCTTTTCCTATTTTTTTTTTAAATTGTTGATGGGTTTTTTCCGGGATGTTTATGATTTCCCCCCAGTAATTTCATGTTTTTTCTAGGAGTTTCAAAAATAATTTTCCTTTTATGCCCAGCTGGCAACAAGCTAGAAATATCACATTGGGCTGTGGCAGCCGGTAACAAGTTATGGCCACATATTTTAATAGGAAAAAAAAAATCAGAACATAAAAGTTTTCGGAAAAAATGATTTCCCCTGCCACGTTGGGTCTCTCGAGCCACCGTCTACCACCTCCACCACCACGCTCTTCCACTTCCGAGCCTAACCCCAAATCTCTCTCCGAATCTCAAGCCCGGAAACACAAAGGCAGCCCTCAACTAAACCGGTGGTCGAGAGCTCGGTCCATTCGGTCTGGTCGAAAACTAGACCGGCTGAGTCAGCGAACCACACCAGGTCTGGAGCTGAACCCACAAGTTCGAAACCGAAAAGAGAGTGAAACGAGGGAGGTTAGTTCTTTGACGGGGAGTGACAGAGATGATGACGTGGAGGTTGATTTTGGGAAGGCTATTTACATGGTTTCTGACGGAACTGGATGGACTGCTGAACATTCTGTTAATGCGGCGTTGGGTCAGTTCGAGCATTGCTTGGTTGATCGCGGGTGTCCTGTAAATACTCATTTGTTTTCAGGGGTAATCATGAACTTTCATCTTTTCATTTTAAGTTTCTTGATTGACTTGTCGTTTAATAATTTATTAGAATTCTATATGGCAACATGAGAAATGCCAGTTCAGAAATTTCAGATTTTAGTCAGTAAGAAGGTCCCGCTACCCGCTAAGGAGAGCCAGTGCTGGGCCTAGGCCTTGGATTTCTAATCTCAAATGATATAGTTTTAAAAAAATTAAAATGATGTTATTTTTTTTATAATAAAAATAAATCCTTGGAGTTGTCTCTCGTGGATTTAAATGGGTGTTAACTCTTCCAGTTATCTTTATTTGATCGTGTCAACTTTTTCCATATAGTACACTTTATATTTTAAAAATATTTTTGAAAAAAAAATTATTTTTTATTTTAAATTAAAAAATTTAATGTTTTTAGATATTTTCATAATATAAAAATAATTTTTTTAAAAGTAAAATACATTATTTAAATTTATTTATAAACAAAAAATATTTTTAAAATTAATTTTAACTATACTCTAAAAAAAGGCATCTACTTTTTGGTGAAGCTCTTGAACAGAGAGTTATTACACTAGGATTGAACTAATTGTGTTGTGGTGATGGTTAGATTGATGATGTGGAGAGGTTAATGGAGATAATAAAACAAGCAGCAAAAGAAGGTGCATTGGTGGTCTACACATTAGCTGATCCTTCAATGGCCGAACATGCTAAACAAGCCTGTAAGATATGGGGGATCCCAGCCACTGATATTCTAGGCCCTATAACAGAAGCGATTGCTTCTCATCTTGGTGTCTTGCCTTCTGGTCTTCCTCGTGGAGCTCCTGGTAGGAATATTCCTCTTTCAGAGGATTATTTTCGACGAATAGAAGCCATTGAATTCACTATTAAACATGATGATGGGGCATTGCCTCAGAACCTGGACAAGGCTGACTTAGTTCTTGCTGGAGTTTCTCGGACCGGGAAGACACCATTGTCGATTTATTTGGCACAGAAAGGATATAAAGTAGCAAATGTGCCTATTGTAAAGGGTGTAAAATTGCCAAAAAGCCTTTTTGAAGTCGACCCAGAAAAGGTTTTTGGTTTGACCATCAATCCTCTAGTGTTACAAACGATAAGGAGAGCAAGGGCGAAGAGTCTGGGTTTCAGTGAAGAAGTGAGGAGTAACTATTCTGAGATGGATCATGTCAGAGAGGAGTTGGAATTTGCTCGCAGGACCTTCGCACAGAATCCTGTTTGGCCAGTAATCGGTAATGTGGCTCAATCCTCAAACGTTCTACTTATTGGAAGTCTTAAACAAATGCTAGTGACTGAAACTTAATGGTGCTTTTCACTTGTTTACGATTGCAGAAGTGACAGGAAAAGCAATTGAAGAAACTGCAGCAGTTATATTAAGGCTATACCATGATCGGAAACACAGATGTTCGATGCCACGAATCTCAAAACTCTACTAATTGAAGATTGAAGTTTATGCATATGTATTCCAAGGATGAGATATGGATACGTTATAGTGTTGAGCCCTTCTTGGATCCACCATGAATTATAGCGAATACAGCAAAGAGGTATACCTCTTCCGTCTGTGATTTCTTAGTTTCCATTTTTCACTGTAAAAACCGTTCTATAGATCATTAGAACTATCCTATATTTTCTTCTGCTGAACCCAAGGTTGTCCTGAGTAATGCTGTTTACATCAGACTCATACTTGTAACATATAATACTAAGTTTTACCCTGCACAAATCCTTGAGGAAATTGCTGTCAGTTTTTCAATGATATTGGCGACAGGCATTTGAGCATTCTCTTCTGGTGTCTACCAACTTAGATTCTCTATGCTCTTCTGATGTTAATGTTTATTTTTAGGCCTTTTTTCTTCTTCTCTAAGCTACTCCATGAGTGCTCAATATGTGGTAAAAGGTGAAAGGCTTCGGGTACACATTCTTCCGAACACAGAAAATATCTTATTGCCTTTAATCTTACGGTTGCTTGCTGTCTTGATCTTGTTTCACTCGCATGAAAGCCATGTATAACAAAAACACAATCCAAGTGGGATTTTCCAAGAGATGAGAAACATAATAAGAAGGCATGGGGCGGTGAAATAAAGGTAGAAGAAAGCTAAAGTAAACTATCTGACCCTGCCCTCCATTAAGCTGTGTTGGGTCGCATAAGACTAACACATCATGTTTATCTTTCCTATTTTCTTTAAAGCAGATTTCTTCTCCTTGTCACATCATTATGTGCACTTGTCTGCACCTGTAAGATTTTAGTGAGGCCCTGAAAAAAGTTGAGCGCGGAAGAAAATAGAAGCCGTGGTTATGGAAGGTCTTCGGTTAGTGTTCGCCATCACCTCACCTTCTGTCATTCCTTCTGTTCTGCGGCAAATCCTCATTGTAAAGAAGCCTGTTCTTGCAAAAGCTCCAAGTGTACACTATAATTATTCCCCCCTTGTGGCATATGGTGCATGATGTTTCAATCGGGGGAATTATCAATCTGTATCGAGCTTCCCGATTGAAAGAGTGAGGTATATCAGCAACATAGTTCCCATACTTGACCTGTTGCAAATGAAAATACCTAAAATAAATTGCCTGTAATCAAATATCATGACATATGATTGATATTTTTGCAGCTTTTTCAAAGATTGGTTGGTAAACATACAGTGTGGCAAAGAAGAAAAGAACCCTTTTGGGATCAAGGGCCCAGGAAGGTGATGAGCGCTTGAAACTGTTTCTCCTAATGCATCTGCCATCTGGGGTGCCATTGATGGTGCCGGTGGTGACAGTGATTTGATGATGAACTTGTGGGCTACTGGAATGATCTGGGGTCCCCACCGTCACCGCCGCAGCCTTTTCAGGCGTGCTAGGCCCTATTAAAGAAGTTACAGATCAGTTAAACAATATAATATATATAGGTGTAAGCATTTGTTTTTGGGTAGCTAGCATTTTCATCAACTTTCCAATCGCAAGTGCACATGCCTTCAACAATGGAGGATGACCAGCAAAATGGATGATGCTCTGTAATCTGTACTTCCTGTTTAATTAAAAACCCACCCATGTTTCATTTCGGTTGACCCAACTGTATGGTAACACTTCACTTTCTCCAACCATAAATATTTGTTTCTGTGCAAACACTCTGGCTTATCGAGGCCACCTAACCTTTCACTAGTTTAGCTTAAATCTGTCTTATTTTCCCTATCAGAACCGGCTTGGCAACACATTGAAGAAGATAAGGAAAAAAAGTAGCTCGAATAAATATCAGTAGTACGCATCGAGCTGTCCTCTGATAATCGGAATTGACCCTCCCAAAACTAGAGTAGTGGGAGATTGATGAAAAGAAAATTACTGGTCAATGATTCTCACAATAGCAAACAAGCATGCCGATCTTAATTTGTTGCTTCTAATGTCTGCTAGTGAATTGCATCTGTGTCTAACATTTCTCTCACACAAACAAACAACGTAGAAATATTCAGTTTTTGTCTCGGATCAAAAAGACAGTGGCAATTAGAATAAAGAAAATATATGGACATGAATTTAGTTATCTTTTCGTTTTTATTTATTTTTAACTTATTTCTTTTGTATCTGTTATCGCTGGAACATTAACCAAACGAAACGTAAATGCCCCGAAGGGTAACAATTAAAAAAAAAAGGTAACAATAAAAAAAAAATGGAAACCCTTTTCTTGAAGAGTAGAGACAGCATTATCTACAGCTTTTCTAAAAAATTATCTGATAACGGTGACATGTATACTATCATAATGACAGCACAACCAACATGGACATGGCCTGCAAATAAAATCATCAGAGTTTGTAATGCAGAAAGTAATACCTCTGGGTGAAGCCGAAGCAACAGTGGCCTCTCTATCACAAAGATGAGAAATATTTGAATGAATCTTCTTCTCGCCGCCGCCACCACCGCCCCGTGGTGACCCTTTTCTTGAAAGGTTCCTCTGCAACTTTTCATTCACAAAAAAAAGAGAAGAAAAAGTCATATAGATAATGATGATTTGACAAAAAGACATTGGATTGAAATGGCATGCGTGTTGATGAATCAACTACAAACAAAATTATCCACAACAAGAAAAAGGAGAGTAGAAGAAAGAAAAAGCAGAAACTCACTGTGATTCTTGGATTTGTATTGATATCTTTATTGATGCCATGAGAGAAACTTTCCATGTCAATAACAAAACTATCTGATTTCTCCTTTGTACATTGAAATCCATCTATACGATCCAAAACACTGCGTTTTTGCGCTTCCATACTTTCTTCTAAGAACAATTCATCATCCCCACCAGACGAATCCATTTTCTAATCCAAAATCAAGAATCCAGAATTCAGAATAAGAAAAATAAAGAGAGAAATGGAGGGATGTAAAGTTAGAAGCCAAAAAAGAAGAGGTTATTCAGTTAAGGAAAAAAACAACATAAATGAACAGAATAAACAGCAAAGCATTAAAAAAAGAAACTCAGAACCCAATAGAACAGTTGCAAAATTTGAGATTTACGAGGAAGAAAAATTATTGGTATGGAGAGAGGACCCAGATAGCAAACAAAACAATGCTTACCAACTTTTGATTATACGCCATTTCCAACACTTTCTCGGGAAAAAAATATAGAAAAGAAAATAAAGAAGAGAGCTTTATTTATAGTGGAGTAGAGTGTCACAAATTGCGTATCCAATGGGCCAATAATCACTTTCCACCGCCTGATTAAGAGAAAAAAAAGAGTCCCTTGTATAAGTCAAACCTTACGAAAAATATTTTCCAAACACAAATTATTAAAAAACAATAGAAAATTGTGAGATAAACAAATGTAACCAAGGCCTGTTCTTTCTTATTTTATTTCTTGAACCTATAATTAATTAAAAAATGAAGGAAAAAGCAAGAACCCAGAAACCTTAACACATGTAAAAATGGAAACAGCTTGTCAGCTAGCCCAGATAGACTTTGTTTGAAGGGAGCAGGTACTGCATCTTCTTCAACAGAACCCTGTTAGAATTCAGTATTGAAAAGGGAGATGCATGTTTGCAAAGTTGGGTTCTTCGTTGAAGAGCTGCCTTTTAACTACTCTGTATTTTGTCTTATTTAGAGAGAGAGAGAGAGAGAGAGAGCGATTTTCTTTTTTCTTTTTTTTTGGGAGAGGAAGATTGAGAGGAATTCTGTTCAGAGGAGAACAGAGGATGAATGGCAGAAAAGTGGGATTATGGCCATGTTCTGGAGTTTGTAAAGAAAATAGAAAAGCAGAAGAATTGAAAACGGGGAGGCTTTTCTCTTTGGTTTTTATACGATGAAGTTATTTTAATTAGTTGTTGTTGTTGTTAGCATTTGTCATTGTTCTCAAATTTTTAATTAGGTGAGTGTATATTTTTATATAAAGAATCCATTAAAAATAACCCATCTTTACTGCTATGGTAATTAGAAAATAATGACTCGTTCCTTTACCATAAAAAGTTTTTTTGTTGTAAGTGGATTTAATACCTAGATTGAATAGGTTAATTTGAGTCAATCAAATCATATCATATTTATTTTATTATATTAATTAAAATGATATTTTTTTAAAGATAAATAAAATTTTAACTGAATTGATCAGGTTATGAATTAATTTGTAGGGCTAATTAGGTTATATCGGTTTAATTTCTACCTATTTTTTAAACTCAATCCTAACGAAGTCCTCAATTCTTGGCTATAGAGATTTACGAGTACTGTAAATTAATATTTAAAGATAGATATTATTTAAGTAAACATGCCGAACTAAATTCAATAACATTGGTTTGAATTATAAAAATAAATAAATAAATATTATGAAATACAATTGCGACACGTCAATATATATATATATTGATGTTATCTTAAATAATTGAGCTTCGTTTATGAAATTAAATAATTGATTGTTTCTTCCCTTCTCTCTCTTGAGAAAATAAATAAATAAACTATACTTGATTTTCATTAGAACAAGGCAAGTTGCTAATGTTAATCTCACTAATACTCTTGCCAAATTCATTTTTCGTATGAGCTCATACAATGAATGAGCTGATAGAATCTCATAATCCAACTATTAAAAATTCTCACTAAGATTAGCATTATCACCTGATTTTTTTTAAATATAATAATTTTATACTATTTTTAATATAAATCCATGAACACAAACTCCTGAAAAGAATCACCATTTATTATTTATTTATTTCTACAGCTAACTACCTTTGAACGCGATTCGTTTGATCGATCGCCATGAATCAAATCCATAAAATTTACTACCACTATCCTACGAACAGAAGAAGAGTTTATATTAATTTATTACTTTTTTCTTTCATAGAGACTCGGTTATCTTCTCAAACCATTCAAGTTCATTAAAGAATATGAACACAAACAACAGCAACCATGAAAATGGCTTTAGTGATGGACCTGTAATCTTACACCAGATAATGCAAATAATTTCGGCTATTACATCAGTGCTTGCGTGCTAAACCTGAAATTCCAGGGTATAATGATCAGGCAAGCGTCACCAAACAGCAATCTTGGCGGCGACAATGACAACATCATTATTCACTTGCTAGTTTATCAGCTCTGAAAGCGGTGCTTAGTTCATTCTTATAAGTTTATGCTTTGACAATTGATGACCACTATATATTAATAATGTTTTTTAAGACATTATTTTATTTTTCCAAATGTAATTATGTTAATTCAACCCATCATCAATCTTTGAATTCATCCGTTGGGAAGAACAAAGGAGACCGAGTGACTGTTTGATATTCTGGTGGGTATTATTTTTACAAATGTTTTTTATTTAGAAATGTATTAAAATAATTTTTTTAAAATTTAAAAAATAATTTAAAACCAATTTTTTTTTAATTTCAAGTAAAAAATAAAAATAATTTTTTTTAATTTTTTTCAAAAGTATTTTTAAAATGCAATGTCAAATACCCTACAAATTTCATGACATTGATGTGGGTTGGCTGGTTGGAGTACTTGAGTTGATGTCAGTATTTTTTTTATGTGAGGAAACTTCACTTTTAGAAAACATATTTTGTGAGTTCAGATGGACGAGTAAAACTTCGGTTGTTCATCGTTTTTACAAGAGGTGTAACTTGAGACTTGCTATGAAAATTATAATATCTCTGTCATCACGACACGTCTCTTGAGGACTGATGTCATTACTCATAAAAAAAGTGTAAGAGTTTCACATTCTATGTCCATTAAGATTTCATTCAAGCCATCTTTTCGAGTGATCTTTTGTTTAAGTTGAACAATTTTTTTGATTTATTGAATTAATCTAAGTTGATCCAGATCCATTTGAATTGATATTATTTAAAGATTTTTGTTTTTAAAAGTTATAACAAAGTTATTTTATTTAAAAATAAATAAATTAAACAGAACCTTATTTGAGTTGTTATTGAATTACAAATTGATCTAACAGGTTAACTAAGTTTAATCATACTAGTTTTATCTAGTTTACATAAAATTTTATTTGAATCAAGTTCTTAATTGACTGACATGGAGGTTTGAATTACAATTATTAGAGGGGAAAAATCCACATTTGATAAAGTAACTTCATATAATTCTGGCTCTTAATTTCATAAAATTCATAAAAAAAAAATTAATTATAAATTTACAAGGAGTTCTATAAACTCTTAGAGGGAGCTGCAGCCTAGAGCTATCCATATTTAAACCCTCCACCACACACGTATATATCAAATCCAAATTTCTGTCATTTTTTTCAGAAATTCACTAGAGTTCGCAAAATATCCTAAGCTCTCTCTCTCTTCTTTTTTTTTCTAAAAAAGGCCTATGGAATAGGAAAAAAAGAGTATTTGCATGGGATGGAAATGGCCTACTGACAATCCATTGTTTGATTTGGTGATGGGTCACCACATTTTTTTTATTAAGGGCAAGACCTCCACCACTAATGCATACTCCTATCATTTATTTATTTATTTACAGAAAGAAATCGGAGTATATAGGAAAGTTGTTGCTTTCAGAATTGCAGACTCCACTATAGGTAAAGTTATGGCATATAATTTTGATTTTCTTTTTGGGAAGGGAGAGTTTCTTATATACCATAAATTTTAAAGGGATTTTTTAAACATTTATAGGAGGGGAGGAGCTAGTCAGGCCAAAAAGCGTGGACACCTCCACCATCACATCAATAATAAAAATCAAATTCCATCTCTTTTTTTAATTCCAAAAACAATGCAGGCTCCACTATAGCTAGCAACGAAGATGCCAAAATATTGTTTTCTTATATGGACGGCAATATAACTAAACAAAATCTCAATCATGTAGTGAGTCAAATAAGTTTGCCACAATTTGTCTTTCAAAAGTATTATTATTTGTTTTAAATTAATTTTTTTAATGATTCTGGATTATTATGTTCTGATATCAAAAGTAATTTTTAAAAAATAAAAATAAAATATTATTTTAACGCATTCTGAATACAAGTGTTTTTTAGTTTTTATAATAAGAGAATTTAATCTCTTTAAAAATATTCTTTAATTATCATTGAATAAAAAGAATCGATGAGTGCTTCAATCACCTCTAGATAACTACTATAACACGCACATGATTAAGCAGCTGCGGCGCATGTGAAGGAAGCATTCTTGCAATATTTTTCTACCAAATTAATTCTTCCCTTTACAAGGATACGGAGATCGTGCTTGCTTATGCTTTTCTTGAGCCTGGTAGATTAAATAAATAAATAAATAAATAAATAAATATATAAACAAACAAACAACCCAGCTTAATTCTTAAATAAATGTTTTGCAGCTTTTTTTTAAACAATAAGAATGATATGAAGCGAAACAGCTAGCAGCATCAATGATTGTTGATAACGAATATCTAAGCGATCCCATTGTCATTTTTAATTCTAATACAAAACAAAACAATTCTGATTTTAGATTTTTTGATTTGATTCTAAGCAATGCACGCTTGCAGTTTCTGAGCAACATGGTTTTAACACCTAAAACAAAATTGTATAAGAACTTGCTCATGAAATCGTTTTCTTAAAAAATTTAAAAAGATTTTAGCAAGTGATTTTGATAAAAAAAAAAAAAAACTATTTTCAATAAAATATCATTTCAGAAGAACTCATAATAAAAGACATTATCATATTGAATATATATGTGCTAATAATTATCATACTAAAATAACAAATAAAAATAGAAAAGAATATTTTTATATTACTGCATATATTTTAGATTAAAAGCTTGTATTTAAAAAATTACTTGCTTTCTATTCTGAAATTTATTATATGATTATGATATCTATTGAACACAAATGTTATGATGTGCCATAAGAGTTCCAACCTAATCAACTTATGTTTTGACATGATTGACTTGAACATACGAGATCAATAATGATGAGATGGATTATTGAGAATTCATAAAGACATCCTTTAAAGAACTTGAAGATTTTTTTACAAAGTGAAAATTCTTACGCTGTATGTTCTCAAAGTAAATTAATTATCAAACCATCTCCACGAAAAGTTATTATAGAATCACCATCTTTTCTCAAAAAAATTCAAGGAAATATGTATAGACCTATTCATTCACCATGCAAACCTTTTAGATTTTTTATGGTATTGATTAGTACATCAAGTAAATGATCACATGTTTGTTTACTTTCCATTAAAATATTGCATTTTTTAGATTAACAACACAAATTATATTGATCCTTTTGAAGAGACATATCCTAAAGAGAGCCAAGTACTTGAAAATAATGAGATATCCATAAACTATATTCATATAAAAGAGATTTTGGAATGAAATAGAATTATCATAAATGATGTATTTATATTTAAGGTTTCTTTTGGCATCATCACAAGTGATGATGAATTTAAACCACAAACTATCAAAGAATGTCAACATAGAAATGATTGACCAATGTGGAAAGAAGCAATCCAAACAGAGTTAAACTCACATGCTAAACGTGAAATATTTAAACATATAGTTTATACACCTAAAGGTGTTATACCTACTAGAAATAAGTGAGTTTTTGTTAGAAAAAAAATAAGAACAATAAAATTATGTGATATTAGGCACAAATTGTTGCACAAGTTTCCTCATAAAGACCTAACATTGATTATGAAAAAACCTATTTTTTATGGATGCAATCATTTTCAGATCTTTAATTGGTTTATAATTTTAAAAACTCTATAAATACATTTAATGAATATAGTTACAACATATCTATAGGGATCATTACATAAAACATCCATATAAAATCCCTAAAGAATTTGCAGTGCTTGAAGCCTTTTATTATAAGCCAGAAGTATTTATTCCATTAAACTACAAAAATCTACATATAGGTTGAAGCAACCTAGTATGACGTGGTACAATCATCTAAATGAATACTTCTTAAAAAAAAGGTTTGAGAGTGATGAGATTTTTCTATGTATTTTTATTAAGAAAACCATATTCGAATTTATTATTGTTATAGTATACATTGATGATTTAAACATTGTTGGTACTCTTAAAGAGATAAAAAAACTACTATCTATTTGAAAGATGAGTTTGAGATGAAAGATCTTGGAAAAACAAAGTTTTATCTTGATTTACATATCAAACATATTTCAAACAAAATATTTGTCCATCAATTGACGTATACAAAAAAGTCCTTAAATGTTTTTATATAGATAATGACCATTCTTTAAGTACATTTATGGTTTTTTGATAACTTGATATAAAGAAAGACCTTTTTTGATCGCCAGAAAAGGATGAAGAAATTCTTGATCCTAAAGTACCATATCTTAATGTTATTACAACACTTATGTATCTTACAAATTTTACTAGACCATATAGAACTTTTGCAGTTAATTTATTGGTAAAATACAATTCCACTCCTATAAAAAGATACTAGAATGAAGTCAAACATATACTTCATTTTCTCTGTGGAACACTAAAATAAGGTTATTTTATAGTGGATCAAATTCATAATTTATTGGATATGCAAATATAAGTTATCTCTCTGATCCCCACAAAGAGAGATCATAAATAATTTATCTATTTACCTATGACAATATTGTAGTTTCTTGGAGATTTGTTGAAAAAAAATTAGTAGCTACTTCATCAAATCATTCAAAAATTATTGTAATCCATGAAGTGAGTTAAGAATGTATATAGTTAGGGCCAATTTTCTAGCATATAAAGGAAAAATATGGACTGTCAACCACAGAAAACAATCCTATAATATTGCTTAAAGATAATGTTGTCTACACCACTCAACTTATAGGAGACTACATTAAAAAAGATATATAAAACATATCACACCAAAGTTCTTTTATATTTACGAGTTTCAACAGAAAGGAAAAATTGATGTCAAGTAAATCTGTTTAAATGATAATTTAACAAACTTATTTACAGAGTCTTTATTAGCCTCAACTTTTAAAAAACTTGTCCATAATATTGATGTACATCATCTTAAAGATTTATCACATTACATGTACTTTTAAGGGGAAATCAATGCAAATTGTAACTTTTTTTTCTTCGTTTAGGTTTTTCCCCATTCAGTTTTTCTTTGCAAGGTTTTAATAATGTAATTTGATATTTTTGAATCTTTAAGTATTCAAATATAAATCTTGAAGTATCTATATAAGACCTTTTGTTGAATTATGAAGTGTTCAGAAATCACGCAAGTACTCCTTTTCCTTCATTTATGTTTTTTTCTTTTCCTTTGGATTTTTCTTTACAAAGTTTTATTGAGACACATTATTTTAGTACATGGTCATTCAAGGGTAATGTTATAAAATCTATAATTATATGTATTGAATACTCATGACTCTTGAATTTAGTCTCCTAATTTTCTATAACTCTTGAGTTTAGTTTCTTGGATACCAAATATGCAATTAGTGTATGTTTGTTAAAATGAATTATTGTTTCTCAATAGTTGAACTCCGTTTTAGCTACCACAACAAACAAACCCTAAAGTTTGTTGGTTCCACCGTAAAGTACTTCTTGCCCAATTTAAGGGAACAATAATAATTTTACGTAAAACGGTTTCCATCTAGAATTGGTAAATGTTTTATCCAAACAACCCTTCCTATCTAAAAAAAGAAAAGATCACTGGTATAAGGACTGTACTTGTATCCAAAGGTCACTCGTCACTGTCCACTGAAATCCCACACATTATCCATCTTCTAAGGCTACTTTTCCTCTCGTATTGAATTGAATCTATCCTTTAGCTAACCATCAGGCGAGGGTTCTGGTTTATGGTAGTCAGAGACTTGATGATATAATCTTGATTTTTGATTTTTTTTTTGGGAGAGGGGATTTCGTAAAAATACCATTTTTATTTTTAAAATTAGAAATAAGATATATTCTTCCCATTCTCGTAAGAAGAAAAAAAAGAAGATAATTGGTATAAACTTGTATTCAAACTCCAAAGAGACATTTGGGTGTTAGAAGTCCGAAGAAATGTTTAATATTTGCATTTTTTGAGAGATTTCACACCGAACAATCTCTTCTGTTCAATTGTAACACGTCCCAAGAACATAAATGCTTCATCACAAAGGTTGGTGTTTCGAAAAGTTATTCGGTTTGTCTTCTTGCTTCTTAAAAAGTGATGATAAATACAAATTTTGTTCTTTTTGACTAATTGATCCTGAAGTGCAATCAATTTTGACTCGTTTAAACATAATTGTTGACTTGTTTAATGACAGCTACTATTTGCATTATTGTTTATAAATTGTTTTTTAGAAAACATAATTTCATATCTATAATAATAAGGGGACAAATCTTGTTCAATATATATATATATATGAACGTTTCTTTTGGAGACTCTAGCTATTTTGGAGAAGAATTAACCTCATATTTAATTTTTCTTAGCATTAAAGTTATTGGCTGATTATTTTTAGACATATAAAATGAAGGTTTGGCTCAATAATTCTTTCAACTATATATGATGGTTGTAACTAGGTTCACCGAAAGGTAAAAGGGTTGTAATTGTTGATCAACGATACAAAAGATAGTAATTATTGAAGATGTGAAATTCCAACCTCAAAAGCCTCCAGCTGTGGCAACTAATTAACAAGCATCCCATCATGAATTTTTTTTTATTTTTTCAATTTTCCATTCCAAAAGATGGTGTCGACCCCAGATAAAGACACAAAGCTTGCCAAGACCTACAGCTGCTTGCCAGAATCAACATTGACAAAGTAGCTTCAATCTATAACAGCGCCACCGATTTCCAACATGACCAAAACGCTGGAAGCCAACTATCCCATTTTGATTATTCGTTCTTTCAATTTTCGGTCCCCTCTTTCTATATAATATAATAATAAAAAAAACTATACTTGTACATCACATGCAAAACAACCAAATCACACCGGGGGGGGGGGGGGGGGGGTGTTCTCCGGAGCATTCCATGCATGGTCCTGCCAAAATTGTGTAGAATGCCCCATAATAAGAGAGGAAAAACCTACATCACAACTCAAGTCATCCAGACATATCGCCAATCAAATCAAACCCAATTTTTTTCTCATGACGGGATTATCTAGCAAGGGGAAATAGATAGCTAGCATGGAGTTTAAAAATAAACAATATATATAACATAAGATCAAGAACTTTCATTATATAAATAAAGATATTGAAAATGTTAGTGCATTGTTTTCGAAGCACTTAGGTTCATACTCTATAATATTTTGTGTCCCAAAGCAATTAACTTCATCGTTTTCATCTTCAATTTATCGGCCATTTCTCAATCAGGTTCTTCCACTAAAATCATCACAATTTTATCCGAGCATGTGAAATTCTATTGAAAAAAGCGTCAGTGTAATGCATAAGATAGCGATGATAGCAGTACACTTTGGGAGCAACTGAAAAAGTTTTTCATTTTAATAACCTACCTAAAAAAAAATAGTGATATAGATTTGAATTTTTTTTTGGTATAACACATCAAGACTAAATGTGAATCCACTAATGCACTTCATATATAGTATTATGCAGTGTTCAGCATATATATGCACTTAATCAAAGAATTTCTTTTCGGCCGTAAGGTTTTTTTTCCTAATCACTAGTAGAGTCATTAGATTTGATGATATAGATTTGTCACCAGATGATATGGGAAACAATTTTTCGAATAAAAAATTTAGTCCTAGTTAATAAATAACATGATTTCAAAATATTTATTACCATTAAATAAAAAATATATTTTATATATGATGCTTAATTTGAATCCGACTACCTAGTGATCCTTGGCACACATTTCGGTGGTAGCAAATCCAAGAATGTCCCACCATTGATGTTCTCATCCAATGCCCTATCGACACACATGACCACTTCCTCTACTCACTGTCAGGCCAGCTTTCCTTTTATGTTTCTTCCATATTACGAGATATACAAGGGGCAGAAAGTCTGGGGAAGGAAGCATGAGGTGGAAGGTATCGTGATAGCCTCCACTTAAAAAATAATTCTTTAACAAGCGCGAGGTAGCTTCGTGGATGGTGGAGAGTGATCGAAAGAGATGAAACATTATCATATATTATATGCTCTATTAAATGTGGCTGTCGATTGGGATATTGGGTAGCCAATTTCATAATAATAATAAAAAATTTATATTGTGTGTGGGGTACAATATCAACGATCGTTTGATTATCTGTACTTTGTTAATCTGTTTACCGAACCATTTTATTTTGCATGTGCAGCTACACATCCCTTTGTTAATCTCTACTTTTCTTGAAGACTCGACTGAATATGTGTGTCCTGCTGACCATTGATCATCATATCGATGGATTGTAGATCAACTTATATTTTTATCCTAAGAAAACTTTTTATTTGAATGTTTCTTTTCTTTTCTTTGTTTTAAGAAAAAAACAAGTAGAAAGAAGAGTTCATGGAGTAGATTGGTTTGTTTTCGGAGAATAATATAAATTATATTTTGTGGTTTTATCTAACAATTTAATTTTTTAGATGAGATGATTCTTTAATATAATATCAAAGTTTTGTTGACTCAACGGTCATGAGTTTGAATCTCACTACTCTCATTCTATTTGATAAAAATTAAGCACAATGTAATGTAAGATCGTGCAAGTTTTAAATCTAAAAAACTTTCACTTAAAAAATATATATTAAAAAATAATATAAATTATATTTTGAAACTTTATTTAACAACCTAATTTTTTTAATTAAGATGATTCCTTTAACAACTTGATAGTTTTCGAGACATTCTAAGTTCAGGTGGCCACAATTTTTTATATGGAAAAGGTTCAAGAACCAACGCATTTCAAGTTCTATTTAGAGATTGACGCTGCAAATTTAACAAAAGTAAATGAAAGATTGTCATTATACAATGCGATGATGCATGCTAAGATATGCATGCGTTTTTTCAATCTGACCTTTGCTTGGAGTAGAAACCAACAAGAGACTCGTGCAAGCACTCTAGCTAGGGTGTGGCAGCCTATGTGTAACCCTTTTCCATGGCAAAGAAGGAGCACAAATGGAAGACCGAATCACATCATTCTCTTAGATATTCTCATCCTAAGAAAGGCCAAAACTCTCATAATCAGGAATTATGGATTTATTAAATGTATGTTTGACTATTGTTTCAAAATCGTTTTTTAAAAACAGATTTTTATATTTTTTTTTTAAATTAATTTTTTTTGATGTTTTAGTATCATTTTCATGTACTGATGTAAAAAAAATATATTTTTTTTAAAATATCATTTTAATATATTTTTGAATAAAAATAATTTAAAAAACAATTTTAATTATACTCCCAAAATATCACTTTCTCCATGCACTTGATTGAAATTTGAAACAAGCGTAACTCATCCATTCAAATTCCCATTAGAAATTAGACCAACCAATTAGCTAAAAATCGAATCTCAATTGATATAGCAGGAGACAAAAACAAAGGAGGGCACAAGACGTTTTCGAAGGTGACAAATTAACATAAAATTCCGAAATATAAATGTTATACTCTTATAGATATTTTTTAATGGAATGATTTTCTAGCACGAACTGTGCTCTGTGTTATGTTTTTATGTGCGTTAATACAATTATATCTGTCGGCGATGTCCTTGTGTATATACACACACACACAACAAAATGATAATATATAATAAAGTACTGATATTTCAAAATACCAAACCATTATAGTGTGCATGTCCCTTTATAGTTGGGACATGTATATCACTGCCTAAACCTAAGTTAATTTCTCAATTGTTTTTTTGCTTAATCTTGGCCAATATTTAGCCATGATAAGACACATTTAATCCCTTTAAATTAGAAATTTATTGTCTGCTAGAGAAAATTCCTAAATTTTTCTAATAGAATGAACAAGTTTTTTTCATAAAACGAAGAGTTTTCTCATCGTCTCCAACAACAAGCATGACATGATTACGATTTGCACAACAAATCTTGAGTCTGAGTCAGTATGTGTATCTTTTATAAGAATCTAAAATAATCGGGGTTTTACTTGTTTATCTGAACTTATAAAATATACTTTCCGAGATGAGTCTCCTCACGTAAAAAAGAGTTTCTCATCATTAAAAGAATTGTTTAAAAAATATATAGCATAAACCAGGAGGTAGGTTTCCCTATTAGATATGGGCTTCTTTAGTTTTGGATCTAATGTAGTTCGTTTTATTTTACAAGTGCTGGCCTTATTTGGGCTTCTAAGAGACAGAATGTATTTAGTCGAAATGAATCGTGGAAGCGTCGAGAGTCATTCGATATCTGACAACAATTACAGGTATACTTATCTTAAAAAGTATAAAAAATAAATTGTATCTTTCGGTGATGTCCTTAATTATGTATGTATAGACAACAAAATAATAAATAAACCAATATCTGATAAAGAAATTTTGTAAACTAAAGAAGTACGAATATTTCAATATAGTAAACTATTATAGTGTGCATGTCCCTTTATAGAGGGGGACATATATATATATATATAACACTGACTAAGTCTAAGTTTTTTTCTCATTTTTTATCCTTGGCTTGCAAATAGCGTGAGCGAATATTTAGTCATGATTACACACATTTAATCCCTTTAAATTATAAATCCAACGCGTGCTAGAAAACTTTCCTGAATTTTTTAAATAAAATTATGAACAGTCTTTTTTTCATAAAACGAAGAATTTTCTCATAATTAAATAAGATGGTAGTAGAAAGAATTGTCCAAAACAAATAGAGCATAAACCAGTAGGTAGGTTTCATTATCAGAGATGGACCTCTTTAGTTTTGGATCGAATACAGTTTGTTTTATTTTAAAAGTTCTGGCCTTGTTTAGGTTTCACTGTTTTTATTTAAATCACCTGACTTACACGTGTCAGTTAAGTAGTGCTTTGGAGAGTATATCGTGCCTTGGGATTTACACACACAAACTCACAGAAATGTGTTTGAAGGGTACGAGTAAAGTTCAGAATAATGTTCTTCTGTAATGAAAAAGGAGTCAAAAATGGAGGGCTAGCGCTGCAGATTAAATATTCATGATAGTGGTTAGTTTTGAATCCTTCAAGAATCTTTAATGAGATGAAACGTAGACATATGCATACCTGCAAGAGCTAGCTAGACAAAGGAGCAGATGGACATGGTTGTTGTAATTAAGAAAATAATTTAAGAATATCCTAAACAAATTAGGATTAATATTTTTTTATCATTTAATTATATCCATGCATATTTAATTTCAGTAAATGTTTGTAGGCGTGTGTGTTCGAGACAGAGAGAATATATCCTTCAAGTTAGATTAATGGGGAGTTAGTTGGGTCTCTGCATCCATCAAAAAGATTTGACTATTATTAAAAATCGAGCTAGTTGGGTTAGATAAAAATATGTTTAAATTCATGTAAACACAAAAACATGCCAATAATATTTGTTCATTTTGAGCAATGAAATCATACTTTCCAGCAATCAGCCGACTGTTTAGAAATATGGTTTATGATATTTTTGAAAATGTTTTTTTATTAAAAAATATATTAAAATAATATATTTCTTTAATTACAAGTAAAAAATAAAATGTTTTTATGACATGACGATGATGTTACTGCCTGACATGAGGCCATTCCTTCATGCCCTTAATCAATACTAATTGTGTATGGCTTAGTTACTTGTCTTATAATTTATCTGGCTACTGATACCACCGATCCCATGCAACATTCCTATTCTACTATTCTGTCACGGATCATCGTCGAGCTTTCTTCTTAATATTACAAAATAATTGAACCATCACAATTAAATGTCTTGCAATGACAGATTTTTCCATGAAATGAGCAGCGTGTCATTTTGGTGACATAAGAACATTGTCTTTATCGTGTTTTAAAGTTATAAAAGATCTGACATGTGTCATTGTGTTCTCATCTGGAAATTGAGGTTCACAACATAGTCATTGTCTCAAAGACATGGATAGTTTAAAGCTTTCGTCAGGTTAATCTTTATTCGATTGGTTTTGCTATTATTTGTCTTTAACTCGGCAAATGCGCAACTGAAGGTAGGGTTTTACAAGGATACATGTCCGAAAGCTGAGGCTATTGTGAAAGGGGTTATGGATCAAGTGTTGAAAGTTTCTCCTAATTAAACTAAGAGTTTTCAATTTCCTATTTATCTAAGAATTTGTAATAGACTAGAATCCTTATTCATGTAAGGTTTGTTTTCGCTATAAATAAAGTTAAGGGATGACAGTAACCTTAAGTCATTCTACTCTAAAAATTCCATAGAAAAGTATTTATTTCTTGGTTGCCTTGGTTCTCAAGTTTTCTGCAAAACAGGACAAAAGTGTTTTTTGAGGATTTTTTCCAAAATTGTTGAGGTTGCACTTTCATGACTGCTTTGTTAGGGTACGTGAGCCATTAATCCATTTCTTGTCATTTGAAATTCTGAGTTTTTGCTTTTTAGCTTGAATTATAGTACAACTCTTATGATCACTGGCTAATTATGCTTTTGTTTGGGTTGTGATGCGTCAATTCTCTTGAACTCTAGTAATGGCCAAGCTGAAAAAGACTCACCTCCAAATTTAAGCGTTAGAAGATATCAAGTTATTGACAGGGTCAAGGCTGTGTTAGAAAAAAAGTGCCCTAGAGTGGTTTCCTGTGCAGATATCTTGGCCATTGTGGCTAGGGATGTCACGGTCTCGGTAAGAGGTTTCTTTCAAATTAATTTTAGAGTTTCGTTTGCAAGCAAAATGTTTGTATTTAGCAAATATTGTCCTCTCAGACTTTGGGACCATCCTGGCGAGTTGAAACTGAACCCTCGGCACTTCTCACTGCTCTTCTTTCGATTCTCGGCTTTACAACTTCACTGGAAAGGGTGACACTGATCCTACACTGGACTCAGAATATATAACCCGGTTGCAGAAATATGCAAGGAAGGGGAATTACGCTAGTCGAAATGGATCCTGGAGGTGTCAGGACATTCGATAACAGCTATTATAAACTCGTAGCTAGTAGAAGGGCACTTTTCCAATCTGATGCAGCTCTCCTTGACAACAATTACACAAAAGCTTATGTTAAAGTTCAGTCTGTTGCTACCGATGGATCCATTTTCTTCAGAGACTTTGGTGTTTCCATGAGAAAAATGGGAAGGGTTGAAGTTCTTACTGGTAAAGCTGGTGAAATCAGGAAAGTTTGCAGCAAAGTAAATTAACAAGACAAAGTCTATGGAATATATTTTTCTTGTGTTGCATGGAAAAATCTATAAGGCTTGTTAAGGATACAATAAATCAGATGTTGATTTACGGAATCCTCCTTAATTATAGGAGATGCAGTTTGTGATATACAATGTAATTGCCTTGTAATTATCCTTCCTTGTATTTAGCTTTCCTATTTTATCATTTGTATACAAAATCCTAATGCACGCATACTGCTATAAATAAGAACACTGCACCAGAGAACAAAGTATTGTTTCAGTAAACATTTTCATGGTATCAAAGCAGCCCAAGGATTAACCTCCTCGATCCCCTCATGGCTGATTCTTCCTTCTCATTCAACACCATGATTCACATGGTCACCATCAAACTCTCCTCCACCAATTATCTTCTCTGACAAAATCAGCTACTCCCTCTTCTTCAATGTCAAAATCTGTTTAGCCACGTTGATGGCCCTGCCACAATGCCCCCAGCCATAATCACCCCAAATTCCTCATCAACCCCCTCAGATTCCTCCTCAACCTCTTCAGCCCCTCAATCAAATCCTGCTTATGTGGCTTGGCGGCATCAAGATCCACGCCTTCTCAGTCTTCACTTCCCTTCGCTAACTAAAGAAGCAATGGTTGAAGTTCTTGGTCTTACCACTGCACGTGATGTATGGCTTGCCTTGGAAAACTCTTTCAGTCATATTTCCAAGGCTCGTGAGCTTCGAATCAAAGATGACTTGCAACTTCTTAAACATGGAAATCGTAGTGTTACAGAATATTCTCGCTCTTTTAAAGCTCTATGTGATCAAGTAAATGCCATGGGACACCCAGTTGATGATACAGATAAAGCTCACTGGTATTTACGTGGCTTAGGCACTGACTTTGCCAATTTTTCAACTGCTCAAATGACAATCACCCCACTACTAGCCTTTAAAGACTTGGTACCCAAAGCTGAAAGTTTTGAAATTTTCTAGAAATCACTTGGGTCCTCTTCGTCTGACTCTCCCATTGCCTTTTATGTGATCAAAGGACATTTTTCTTCATCCCGTGGTGGCTACAACTCAAAATCTCATCGCTCTCGTGGTTGGTACTATGGAAACTATAGTCATGGCCATGGCAGACGAAGCTTTCATACCTCTCAATGTCAAATCTGCAAAATTTATGGACACACTGCTGATCGTTGTCGCAATCATTATAATCGTGCTGAACAGACAACAAATCTTGCTGAAGCCTTCACTACGTCTTGCTCTATCTCAAATGAATCTGCAAATGAATGGTATACAAATACTGGTGCCTCAGCCCATATGACACCACATCCATCTCAGCTGGACAAAATTGAACCGTATAATGGTAAAGACTATGTGGTAGTAGGAAACAGTGTTTCTCTTCTTATTTTCCACATTGGCACACTCTCTCCTTCTCCAAATTTGAAGTTATTAGATGTTTTGGTTGTTCTACATCTTACCAAAAATCTATTATCAATCAACAAATTAACTTCTGACTACCCTCTTTCTGTTAAATTTGTTGATGATCATTTTGTTGTCCAGAATCGGATCACAGGAATGGTGGTGGCAACTGGTAAACGAGAGGTGGGCTCTATGTGCTGGATCGCAGACACTCTGCTTTTCTATCCGTTCTTTGAAATAAAATTTTACATGCCTCATTTGAATTATGGCATTCATGCCTTGATCATGTAAATCACTCCATATTATCAGCTTTAAATAAAAAAAGATATTTATTCCTTACTTCTGTCTTACCTAAACCATCACTATGCCCAACTTGTCATCTCGTAAAGAGTCACCGTTTGCCCTTTAATCTGAATCCTACACGGTTTTTTATTGTCCTAGGAATCATTCATTGCCACATCTGGGGTCCTGCTCCAGTCAAATCTAATTTGGGATTTGCATATTATGTTTTATTTATCGATGATTATTCTCGATTTACTTGGCTTTATCCCATGAAATTGAAATATGATTTCTTTGACATTTTCCTTCAATTTCAAAAATTGGTTGAAAATCAATACTCCACTAAAATCAAAATATTTCAAAGTGATGGTGGTGCTAAATTTAAAAGTAATCGTTTTCAATCTCATCTTCACCAAAATGGCATTCAACATCAAATTTCTTGCCCGTACACTCCTCAAAATGGTAGAGCTGAACGCAAACATCACCATATAACCAAGATAGGTCTTGCACTCTTGTTCCATTTTCACGTTCCTTCTCATTTTTGGGTCGACGCCTTCAGCACAACGACCTAAATTATCAACTGGTTGCCTACACCGATCCTTGATCATGTTTCTCCTTTTTAGATACTATATGGTAATTCTCCCAACTATGAAAATTTTCACCCATTTGGCTGTCGTGTTTACCCATGCTTACGTGATTATGCACCTAATAAATTCTCTCCCGTAGCTTACCGTGTATTTTTCTTGGCTATAGCTCTACATATAAAGGTTTTCGTTGTTTTAAAACATGTACTTCTTGCACATATATTACACGGCATGCTCGATTTGATGAAACTCATTTTCCCTTTTCAAAAACTTCAAATGCCACATCTCTTGCTCATATTGGCTATTCCAATTTTTTAGAACCATCTTCTTCTTCTACACCCATTTCCATCACTTCTACAGGCACTTCTCCTACTACTACGACAACTCCTCCATTACCTCCTTGCAATTATTGTGCAAATGACTTGTCTACTGAGATTTTGCAGGTTTCATCCTCTGCTACAGGTTCCTTACCCTCTCCAGCTCATGCTGAACTTTCAGATCCCTCGTCAGCTCCAGTTGACCCAGTTCCGATTCAATCATCTTCCAACATCTCCAACTCCCATCATATTATCACCCGTGTGAAATCTAGAATTTTCAAGCCACGACACAATGCTCACTTTAGTACTGTCAACTCCTGCCCTCTGATCAATGCACTACTGGTATCTTCCGAACTTAAAGGGTTCCTATCGGCTACCAAAAATCCAGGTTGGGTTGCTGCCATGGATGATGAGATGCAAGCCCTCCATTAGAATGACACTTGGGACCTTGTTCCCCGACCATCTAATGCTAGCATAGGTGGTTCAAAATGGGTTTTCTGAACAAAATTTCTCTCTGATGGATTTGTGGAACGCCTCAAGGCACACCTTGTTGCAAAAGGCTACACTCAATTGCCTGGCCTTGATTACATCGATACATTCAACCTCGTAGTGAAAGCTTCCACTGTTCGGATGGTTCTCTCCTGGCGACATCACACAAGTGGCCCCTACATCAGTTGGACATTAAAAATGCCTTTCTCGATGGCATACTTCGTGAGATTGTCTACATGGAGCAACCTCCAGGTTATGTTGACCCTTACAACCCT
This sequence comes from Salix arbutifolia, assembly GCA_025169955.1. Classification (NCBI taxonomy): domain Eukaryota; kingdom Viridiplantae; phylum Streptophyta; class Magnoliopsida; order Malpighiales; family Salicaceae; genus Salix; species Salix arbutifolia. The sequence continues at coordinate 1,151,108 of CM045905.1, forward strand.
CTCAATGTCTGCAAATTAAAGAAAGCCCTTTACGGTCTGAAACAAGCGCTCCGCGCTTGGTTTTACCATTTCAGTTCTTTTTTAATCAGACATGGTTTCTATTGTAGTCGTGCGAACACTTCCTTGTTCGTCCTCCTTCGGAATAATGATCTTCTTTACCTGCTTCTCTACGTGGATAATATCATCCTCACTAGAAACAAATTAACTCTTGTCACAAGATTCATTTCCTAGCTACACAATGAGTTTGTTGTCAAAGATTTAGGCCCTCTGTCTTATTTTCATGTCCTGGAGGCCTATTCCATACCAAATGGCATGTTTCTTAGTTAGATTAAATATGCTAAAGACATCCTCGCTCGTGTCCAACTGTTGGACAACAAACCAATCGTTACTCCTATGGTTGTATCTCAACGTCTATTCTCAGACAGTGATCCATTTGAAGACTCCACTCTCTACTGATCATTGGTGGGTGCACTTCAATACTTGACAATTACATGGCCAAACATTGCTCACTTTGTCAATTCAGTAAGCCAATTCCTTCATGCACCCACTGTCATTCATTTTCAAGCCGTCAAACGTATCTTTCGTTATGTCAAAGGTATGCTGCACTTTGGTCTCAAATTCATTACATCACCATCGCAATGTCTGGTTACATATTCAGATGTCGATTGGGCTGGCTGGCCGGACACTAGGCACTCCACCTCTAGTTACTCAATCTTCCTTGGTGACAACCTTGTATCTTGGAGTGCCAAGAAACAACCCACAGTCTCTTGGTCAAGTTGTGAGTCTGAATACCGTGCACTTGCATTTACAGCTGCAGAGGTTGTATGGCTTACTCATTTTCTACAAGATTTACAGGTGCCTTTAGTCCATAAGTCTCTTCTTCTTCGTGACAATAAGAGTGCAATTTTTCTCAGCTCCAACCCAGTCTCTCATAAACGTGCCAAACACATTAATCTTGATTATCATTTCTTGCGCGAGCTCGTCATTGCAGGCACTCTTCATCTTCAACATGTCTCGTTGCATCTATAATTGGCTGACATATTCACCAAAAGTGTCTTCCAGGATCTCTATATCTTCTTCAGATCCAAGCTTCGAGTTTCCATTAATCCCACTCTCAGCTTGCGGGGGGCTGTTAAGGATCCCAGTAAATCAGATGTTGATTTACAGAATCCTCTTTAATTATAGGAGATGCAGTTTGTAATATACAATGTAATTGCCTTGTAATTATCCTTCCTTGTATTTAGCTTTCCTATTTTATCATTTGTATTCAAAACCCTCATGTACGCATGCTGCTATAAATAAGAACACTGCACTAGAGAACAGAGTGTGGTTTCAGTAAACATTTTCATGGCTAGTGCCATGTAATAATTCTTTCCTTTTTTCCTGGTAGATTTTTTTAATTTTGTCGAGTGTGGAAAGCGTTATGGTCTCCAAGGGTGTGACGTGATGGTAAAGGACTTCAGATCTGCATACAAGTCTCGAGTTCAAGTCAGAGCGTACACTTTTTGTAAGAGCCTGAGACAACTAAAGTTTTACTCACTCACTTGGGCCCAAAAAATACACTTTCCAGAGAGTGAATTTCCTCAAATCCAAAAATAAATAAATATGGAAAGCATTTTGATTCATTAATCAATAATAGCAAGTGATAAATAATCCCCCCCATTAATTTTAAGAACTTATAATTCTCTTTCATATTGATTTCCACAATTATGTGCAATTTGATCGATCATTATTGCAACGATTTGGTAGGCTGTCCTAGTCCATGCCTTGCATCTTCTTAATCAAATATTTAACAGAAATATACCCTAGTGTATAGTACGATTTAAATGAATAGGCATTAAACAAATCTTAATGCCTGCGAAATGCCTGAATTAGATTTATTCTTTTGAATTCCTCTGTCTGTTTACCAGTGTCTAATTCTCTTCAATCTAAAAACAAGTTACATCTTTTTTTTATAAGATTAGTGATGTCTTATTCTCAAATCTCCAAGTTTATCACAATCATTGCGCGCATTTCAGGATTTAATGTTATTAAATATTGTTTGTTTTCCTCCCAGGTCCACTGCATTGCTCTCGGCTAGTCAAACTTTTCAAAAAATGATTGACAAGTGTTAATGTTATTTCTACCAAGAACCTGTTAAACTCGGTTAATGTTCTTTTAATTTGAAGATTTTTGTTATTATGTAATCAACTCACAACTCGTGCATCATGGTAACAAATTATTTCAATAAAAAATTGTTGAAAACTCAGATTAATTCTAGATTTTTTTTATTAATTCTAAATATTTAAATATCAGACTACTTATAGATATAGTATTTATACCTTTTGACCTAATAATTTTGACCCAAACTAACCATGTTGATGATAATTTTTTTGTTCAACGAAAGAACAAACTAAAATTCCTAGTTTGACATGAAAACAACACAAAAACAGAACCAAAGACAAAACAAAAGACTAAGCACCCAAAAACATAAAAACAAATAGATTAAACACCAAAAAAAAATGAAGAACACTTAAACATGAACCCAACAACATTAATTTCAATACATACTAGATTTGGTAAAAAAAAATAAAGCACCTCCATGTTGGAAATCATGTAAGGATCAATAGTGTAGCATCAATTCACTTTGATTATCACTAAAACATCATGATTTTGTAAAAATAAATTTCAGTTTAACACAAAAACCTTAGGATTAAAATCCATTAAAAAATATTATTGATGACAATCAACTCTAGATTATCTAATAACCATGCACAAGAAAGGTTTTCTATGAAATAAATCAAAAGTGCTCCAAATCATGAGGCTGAGGCAATGTACTTCCCAATAAGTCGAAGAACATTACCTGTAAACCCAAAAAAACCTAGTCTTGGCTAGGTATGCCAATCACTATTAAGTCTAAGAAAGGGGTATGTTTTTGCTTCTAAAACATATATTTTATCCCAACAAGCCACAATAACATACACAAACATGTTTGAATAAAACAAAAATAACAAAATCATCAAAATCAAACATGAGATATCAAATCCAAAAAAACTAACCTTAAATAATCTATATGCTCATGCAATATGGATTCAAAATTTGTTTTCTAAACTCATTTTGTGTTGAACAAATTTAATGAGCTAAGGATAAACACCTTTAATTTAACATGTATAGTTTAAACGTAACAAAAACTAAAAAAATATTATACATAATAAAACTTAAACAACAACTTTAATTATGCATCAAAATATATTTAAAATATCATTATAAAATAAAAATCTCGACAACAAAGCAGTGAAAACAACATCATTGTTTGAGTACTAAAACCTCTTATCTATTCTTGTAAACATAAATATAAAACAAAAAATAAATAAAAAGCAAGCCACAATAAACTTGTTTCTAAATCAACAAGTATTCGTAGAATAAGTTGTTATTGTATAGTCTTCATACTTATATATTTTTTTTATTTTTTTCCAACATGTTTTTTTGTATTATCTTTTTTGTTTGTTTATGTGAGGACCTAAATAGGTAATAATAGACATATACGGAAAAAACAAATTAAGGAAACTAATAGGTTAAGAATACAATTTAAATTTTCTACTAATAGACACAAAGGTTTCAATTCATATAGAAATCATTACTCCAAGTTTTAGTTATTTTTTTTCTTTTTTTTCCCTTTACATTTTTAGTACTGATATCTATTTATAATTCATTTGAGTATTATCCTAACTACAATTTTCTCTATTTCAGTACCATAAATTTACAATTGTCAATGCGAATAAGAAAATCAAAATTTACTTATTATAGATATAATTTAATATGATAACTAGTTTACAGTTATGCACTATGTTATTGATAAAATTAACGTTGTTTTAAATGTAAAAAAACTAAGCATAGAGAACTATTTAGTTTTGTTATTAAACTTGATCTACCTAGTCAAACTTGAAATCTTTTCATCTAGCTCCTTGCATAGGCTAAGTTTAAAACAAAGTCGTGTAAGATTTGTTTCAACATAAGATAATCAACTTGGCTGGTCCAAAAACAACCAAACCAATTGGAGAAAAAGGTTTAAGGGTGATTTTTTTTTTAAAAAAAATCAACAAAAAACTAAAAACATTTGAAACCAAAATTGTGACCCCCCCCCCCCCCAAAACTTGACTTTTGTATAAATTATCGCAATATGATTTATTCTATTCGGCTAGTGTAAAAACATTTTGGACAATAATTAAAACTACTTTGAGCATGAAATTGAGAAAATAAATGATGAAGTGAAAAAAAAAGAAAGAGAAAGTGGAAAAAAAAAGGTTTCATTGACCCCAAGTTTTTTAATATAATAGGGTAATGTGGTTAATGTCAAAATACCATAAAAAGAGTATCCATCAACATAAGTATATTTTTTTTACAAACATGTAAAAGTGAGATACTCAAATAGCAACATCTCAAAAAGAAAAAGTCGGACTACTAACTTTGTGGTTATATCTATTCATCTACTATATCCCTTCCATGATCTTGAAGGAACCTTTATACCTTGTACTCGTACAACATCAAAGACTACTATATGCCATCATACCATTTGGATTATTGCTTTATCCATATTTAATGATTACTTAAATCCGAGAATATCAACAACTTCATATATATATATATATATATATATATATATATATATATACACGCGCGCACACGAACAATAATGCTTTTACAATTTACATGCAAAAGCAATTGAACAAACAATGACAAGAATATATCCCTTTCTTCCCAATGCAAACACCTACAATCCTTAACTTCAAGTTCTGCCTTCCTTTGCTACACTACATAACCCAATTCCACAAACCCTTCCATTCATCAAAATTCTTTCGAAATTCCCTTCATTTCCTCGCCCAGAAAAAATGCGCACCGCCCAACAAATACAAATACCCATTCAACATGAACGAGAAGCCCGACCACTGAAACGCCGCCATTCTGCCAGCTACTATGTCCATCGAGCCCGTGATAGTTTGACTACTCGGGTCTCCAAGATTATATGTGGCATATTCTTAACCCTTCTATTCATTGGTGGCGTTGCTGCATTCATAGCATGGCTCAGTTTGCGCCCACATCGTCCTCGGATCCACATCCGGGATTTTTCGATTCCAGGTTTGGATCAGCCAACCGGGTTCGATAATGCTGAGATAATTTTCAATATCACAGCCCGGAACTCGAACCAGGCAATCGGGTATTATTATGGTTCAGTGGAAGCCTTAGTTTATTACAGAAGTCAAACGATTGGGTCTGCACCTTTAGTAGACTCGTTTTATCAAGAGCCAAAAAATACAACTATTTTGTACAAGGTGTTGAGTGGGGCCACCCTAAATATGACTAGTGACCTTTGGACGGAGTTTACGAATGATCGTGCGCACGGAACAGTTGTTTTTCGTGTAGATATAACGGGGATGGTTCGATTTAAGGTGTCCACGTGGGATAGTAAGCGCCATCGGATGCATACCAATTGTGATGTTGGTGTTAGCCCAGATGGGTCCATCTTGGCAAGTTATAAAAATAAGAGGTGTCCTGTATATTTCACTTGATTTGTCAGAGTATGACTTGTGTATTTTTCTGTATCTTTCTACTTTGAATATATTTTACTTGGATATTGACTATTTTTTTGCCTAAGAGATAGAAGGGTTAATAAAGTTATTAATTATTTTTTAAAGTTTTCTGTTAATTAAGTTCTTCAATCAATGATGATTGACATTTGTACAATAAGCTGTTACTCAATTAAATATAATAAAATTATATTTAATTAGAGAGATAAGAGCAAAGACATAAGATAAATATATATATAATATAATTTTGGAGTTATTATATTTAATTAGAGAGATAAGAACAAAGACATAAATAGGAATTTGAGCATCCATAGACTACTTGAACAGCACTTCAGAATTCTTTGTAATTCTTCATTATTTTACTTGCTTGATTCTTTCCTAACATTTGATGTAAACCACACTAAGAAGTGTATGACAAGTGTTTTTGAGAAAGAATGGTATTTTTTGATTATTTGCATGTGCTGATATAAAAAATATATATATTTTTTAAAATATTATTTTAATATATTTCTAAACAAAAAACATTTTAAAAAATAAACTCATCGATACTCCAAAACAATTGCTCTATACATTCCAGGCTTGATGGAGGAATCTTCCCTGGACCTTTTTATTTTTATGTGAGTGAGGCTATCTCTAGATACATAAAAAAAAATCTAAAATATCATTCCAAAGCAAAGCATATATTCTATTTTATTCAACCTAAAATAAATATTTCCCAAAAACTGCCATCTTTGGGCACAAAGCATCAAGCTTCTCACTTTTCTTAATTCTCACTCAAAGCACTATTGCCTCACAAACAAATCATATTTCAAGCTACCTTTTATGGACCCTAAATACATAAACCGCAAAATCTCTTACTCCACCTCTCAACAAAGGTTATAATAATGTGTACAACCAAACATTTCCTTCCATGGCTTCTCCAAATTATAGGCCTCTTAGGCCTCCTTGTCCTTTGTTTATGGCTAAGTTTACGTCCCAAAGAGCCAAAGTTCGCCATCATCCAGTTCTCCATCCCGACTTCAGTTAGTTCTGAGAATCCAAGGGCTACCTTCAATTATGTTCTTGAAGTTAAAAATTCAGACAAAGAGTCCAGCATCTACTACGATGATATTTTGTTGACTTTCAAATATAAGCAAGACATGGTGGGAAACAGCACAGTTCCAGGGTTCGATCAAGGCAAAGGTAATTTTGATGATCAACATGTACCTCCAGTGGAAATTAATCAACGGGTTTGGAGAGATCTTGCCAAGGAAATTCCTCGAGGAACGGCCAGATTGAACGTTGAGTTATTTACTAGCATTAAATACAAAACTTGGGGTATCAAGAGTAAGCATCATAAGATCAAGTACCAAGGTGCTGTCCCAATTGGTTCGGATGGGAAAATAAAAGATAAGAAGAAGAAGGTTAAGCTGCATCGTTCCAAGAATAAGGACTAGTGGATTTCTTTCAACAGATTAATTAATGCATTCTTCTTCTTCTTCTTCTTCTTCTTTTTTATCATTTAATTTATAGAGTTTTTATAAAGTTCAAATATGTATGCCAAATATTTTTATATATTGTTCTGTAAGAAAATGATAAACAAAAAAAATGCAAAATTCTAAAACAATACTAAATAGTTTGGCGGTTTCTAGTTGTGGAAATGCCCGACAAAAATATACACTGACAAAGTTTAAAACTTATTTTACTAAGAAAGCCCAAACAATCTAGTTTAGAGCCCAAAAAATGAAAGTTTGAAACGCTACCCAAAACATAGCAAACAAAGCCCAAGAAAAACAAAAGCCCAATGAAAAGATTGAGGATTAAGATTCGATAGAAAAACAAAGTAAATAAAATATCGAGAAAAAAAATAAAAGAAAAAAATAAGAAAAAGGATAAAGAAAATGAGCAATTGAAAAATTAGGACTAAATTTGGGGGCAGGGGGATCAAGTAAAATGTTTTGAGATAAAAAATTGAAAAAAAAATGGAGATTTTTTTTTTTAATATAGTTGAACGCATTTATTTTTCTTCAATTTTCCTGCAATGGAATAATCCTAACCAAATGGAACAAAAACTAAAAGACAAGGACATTTTCAATTGTTCTTCATGATGATATAAGAGTATTTCCATCTTCTAGATAGATTTGAAATTTCTACAAAAAGAAGCATTCTTACTTGGTGGTGGAGAAAAGATTACAAGTCATTTGAATTTATTTATCGGAAAGAATATCACATCTATCGGAATCGTGTTGAAGTTTCTAAATTTGAATTTTAAGTTGCTTCATTTGACTTGGTGTATGATCATCTTGTACCATTAGTTCTTCTTTGTGTTTATGTTTTTCACATTGGGAACTTCTTTATCATGTTTGCTGACGTCTAGAATATATATTTTTTTAATAGGACTTAGGAAGGTAGTAATTATTTAATAGTTCACATCTTGGAGTACTCCACTTCTTTTTTTTCCCTTTGTGGTTAATTTTCGTTTATGGCTATTAACTTCAGGGGGGTTTTCTCTTTTTTTTTTAATTGATTAAAATTGATTTTTTTAATTGACGTCTAGCATTTTGATCAATTAAAAAAAAAGAGAAAAACGTAATATTGCTCTTTAAAAACTATTTTGGATTAATTACTACCCATAATATATAATCAACACCCTAAAAAAACCTAAAATTCTTAAAATTTAAAAGAATCAAATACAACTCGCTTTAACCACCTGCCCTTCGCTTGGCCAGGTTAATGTAACCCTTCAATGCTGCATAAATTGGGTCCTTTCATATTTATTTATTTTTAATAGTTGTTTATTTTCAGCTCTTTCCTTTTCAAACTTCGTCTATTAAAAACTCAGTTTTTTTTTTTCTTTTTCTTCATTCAAGACAAAAGTAATCCACGGTCATGCATTTATGAGAAATTTAGCATAATCATAGATTTGAACATGAAATGGTAGTTTGAAAAGTATAGCCCCTCACCATCCCATTCTCGGAATAAACTACAGAAAGCTGCACGCCTACTCTTTTGCTCGAGAGAATGGACCGCCGACAACATTTGAATAAGCGGGAATATCTGCCATTGCCGTCTGGGGTAATTTGGTCTGTAAAACAAATTATTTGACTTGGTATATTGCTTGTTAATTATTTGACTTGGTATATTGCTTGTTGCTTGCATCAACTTGGTATATGATTACTCTTGCAACCATATTATATATTCTCCCCTATATTTTATTCATAAATCTACATGTTGTCTAAGGTAGGTGTCCGAACACTTGGTCGCTAAAATGAATTCTCTGATCAAATTCTCCAGTACAATCCTCCTATACTTGCTTACTCTTTCTGTCATTACTCGAGCACAGAGCCTCAATAACCCCAATTACCTCCATCATATTTGCGACGACACAACCACTTCCACGACAACCTACAAGGACAATTTGAATCTTCTTCTCTCATCACTTGCCTCTAACGCCACCCGCAACAGTATTGGATTCTTCAATGCCTCCGCGGGCCTGGAACCTGATGATGTCTACGGCCTCTTTTTCTGTCGTGGTGATCTTAGTACTGACGTCTGCCAAAATTGCGTGGCCAATGCCACCAAGGATGTAGTTCAACGACGTTGTCCAACGCAAATGGTGGCTCTCATATGGTATGATGAGTGCTTCCTGCGTTACTCGAACAAGATCATGTTCTCCACCATGGAAAGAGACCCTAATTACACGTTGTGGAATACACAAAATGTAGCAGTCCATGCAGATTTTAACCGGATACTCGTGGACACCATAGGCACTGCAGTTTACCAGGCAGCAAATATGCCAGCAGGTGTTAAAAGGTTTGCAGTCACCAAAGCTAATTATACAATGAAAGACATGCTGTACGTCTTGGTGCAGTGCACACCAGATCTATCTAGCAACGATTGTCATCAATGTCTTCTAGCAGCTTATTCTGGGTTGCAAATTTGTTGCAATGAAAAGAGAGGAGGAAGAATTTTGTTTCCGAGCTGTATTGTTAATTTTGAAATGTATCTAAATTACAATGAAACTTATGTCGAGGAGGCAGCAGCCTTGGCACCATCACCTGTACCACAAGGTAAGAGTTTCATTTTCTTCTTTGTGAAGACTTGATTTTCAAGCTACATCATAGAACGTCATAAGTTATTATCTACCTGTGTAACTACCTCATACAAAATGAACTAGGAATTTGTCTAATTGAATTCGTTCCAAAAATTGGAATTAGGACTGCAATTTGTTTTTGCCTCATGTCAAGCACAATACACATTCCATTCACTATAACGATGTTGAAGAAAAACGTTGTTGCTCTGCAGGAGGCAAAGGAAGTAAGAAAAAAACGTGGATTATAATCGGTGCAACTCTATCTACAATTGTCGGAGTCCTACTGTTCAGTTCTTTCGCTTACACCATGTGGAGAAGGAAGAAAAGAGGTACAGAAAAACATATATGATGACTACCATTATTTATCATCATCATTGTTGTTATTCTAACTACTATTATTTTGTAATCTGTACCTTAGAGGAATTACAAAACAGCCAAGTGATTCAATTACTTGACTTGGAAGGAGATGACTACTCGAATGAAATTATTTATGGGGACGTGAAATCCCAGGATTCTCCTTTGATACGGCTAGATATTGTACTCAAAGCTACAAATCAATTTTCTAATGAAAATAAACTTGGTCAAGGAGGGTTTGGCCCAGTGTACAAGGTACTCATGGCTATGAAGTCCATATTTACATGGTTGGTAGCTGTACTGATGAAAAAAATGTCATTTTTTTCAAAACATAATATTAAATCTTTGCTATGCTTTTTCATTGTTATACATAGATGGTTCTTTTCTCTTCTTTTTTTTTGGCTCATCGAATATTTAATTGCTTATTATTTTTATAAAATATATGCTTATAGGGTGTAATGGAAGATGGTAAAGAAATCGCAGTTAAGAGGCTTTCAAGAACTTCTGGTCAAGGATTAAGGGAGTTCATGAATGAAGTCAATTTAATCGCAAGACTACAACACAGAAACCTTGTCAAACTCTTGGGATGCTGCCTCGAAAAAAATGAAAAGCTGCTCGTCTATGAATACATGCCCAACAAAAGTCTTGATGTCTTTCTCTATGGTTCTACTCTAAAACTTCAAAGAACCTGCTTCTGTATATATATATATATTATATATTATATATATATATATTATATATATATATATATATATATATATATTTAAAAAGAGTTACTAGTAGTGGGTTTTTTGTGCGTCTGTATGGGCAACCACAATTATATGCTTTTAAGGGGTGGAAAAGCTAACTAATTGAACTTTGCATTGATGTCTCATAGATTCTACTATGCGAGTGCAACTTGATTGGCAGAGACGCCTAAGCATTATAAATGGAATCGCTCGGGGGCTCATGTATTTGCACGTAGATTCACGTCTCAGAATTATTCACAGGGATCTCAAAGCCAGCAACATTTTGCTCGATTATGAGATGAATCCTAAGATATCAGACTTCGGAATGGCAAGGATTTTTGGTGGAAATCTTAGTGAGGCTAATACAAACAGAATTGTTGGAACATAGTACGTATTACTCACCATTTTGTCCAACGCCCTCTCACAACTTTGCCGGTCTAAACTTCAATTATCTTACGAATGCTTCTGGAACTCCTCTTTCAGGCTCAGCTGTTCTTTTAGTACAGATGGATTATATATAGTGTTTTTTCTTTCTTTCTTAAATATATATACCTATATACACACAAAAAAAAGAAGTTTCATTGAAGATAGTCACCATAACTTTGAACATATTCTGTAAACAATTCATTGCTTTCTAGGAAAAAAAAGGTCACATTTGGTGAATATTCCAAGTATTTCACAAAAACCTTCACAACATTCACATGTCTCTAAATTGATTTTTTGTTATTATATTTGGATTTAACAGTGGATATATGGCTCCTGAATATGCCATGGAAGGAATCTCTTCTGTAAAATCAGACGTATTCAGTTTCGGAGTTCTCATGTTAGAGATCATTAGCGGGAAAAGGAATGGCGGGTTTCATCTTTCGGAAGAAGGGAAAAGCCTCCTCAGTTTCGTATGCTCCTATCCCTGTATTTCGTCCAAAGAAAAGATATTACTCTACTATTGTCTATCAAAGAATAGTCTGATCGATATTAATTCAGGATTTTTTTTGATATTTCAGGCATGGAAGCTGTGGTCTGAAGGTAAGGGACTGGAGTTGATGGACTCGCTACTAGACAAGTCAACTGCAGCAACCGAGGTGCTGAAATGCATCCACATTGGGTTATTGTGTGTGCAAGAAGACCCAGCAGATAGACCAACAATGTCATCAGTTGCTGTTATGTTGGCCGGTGATAACTTAACAATTCCTATCCCTACACAACCTGCATTTTCTGTTGGGAGAATTGTTGCGGAAGAAACTACATCATCGAAACAGATAGTTAGTTCTGTTAATGAAGAGGTCACTCTTTCCATCGTATTACCAAGGTGATTGCGGTGCAATTCTTTGTATTTTCTTATAACAAAAATGAATGGTGGCTCTAATGATATTTCTCAACGCGACACTTAATGGTAAAAACTATAGTATAAATGTGTAGTGTTCTATATTTTTTCTATTGTGAATTGTCTTACTTAAATAAATAGAGAGGATGAATAACATCTTGTTTCAGTTTGAGCTTCCTATTATTTTTAATTTCCACCAAAACCAATACCACCTGCAGCTCCATTGCCATTATTTGCTATTAAAGAATAATATAAATCAAATATAAAGTAGTGTGAGTCTATGCAATTTTCAAACCCAACGAGTTTTCATTGGAAGGAGTGTATTTTATGGTCTCATTTAACAACTTATACCTTTTCATTTCACTATTTTTTATTATAACCATTTTGATCCTGTTTAATACAAGTCCTTAATTGTAGTTCATATTAATAACTAACTAATCAATCCTTGTATTGAGTCAATCATTTTATTAGGATGTCTCCTATTTTTTATCTGTGAAATTACATTTTCATTCACACTTTTTTATTTGAAAAAACTGTTTCAATTTGATAATTTGTAAGACAGAAACTTGTTTCCTAAAAATAAAAAATATATAAAAAAACTCATCAAGTTTTGATCTCTATCTTCTTTGTTTTTAATGTGGAGCATCGAGCTGATGATTTTATAGACCTGCAATTTCTATGCAGTTGGTTTCAAAAAGAAGAAAGAAGAAGGCTATGCATTCATAGATGATGAGGATTAGTTTTGAGTATATATAAACATTAATGGAGGTTTTCTCTTCCTCGAATAATAAGGAAAAAATTAATATGAAAAGATTGATTATAGAAGAAAAGATTTTTAAAATAATTTACTATTAATTTATTTTTATAGTAGATATTACTTTCAAAATTGATTAAGAGATTAATTAATTGACTTTTAAAACTACAATTACTATTTAATTTATTTTACAAAACTAAGGAAATAATTCTTAATTCACTGAATTTTTCTTCTGCTCATCATTTCTTTCATGAGATTGTCGTGCTTCTAACACCCTCATCATATGGTCACCGAATACATTCAAATTTATTGTGAGAAAAGGGTCTTTTTAGAATTTCATTCCCTTCTTTCATAAATAGAAATTCATGTTTTTTTTAATAAAAAAAATAGAGATTTAGAATATTTAATTTTCTAGCAGGACACTCTTCTTCTTACTCTAAACTAAAATACATGTATATATGAAAGAGGAAGATTGAACACAAGTATTTAATTTAATACTGAATTTTAAGTTATTACTAATTCATTTCCACCGATTCTGAACACAAACATGTATTATAAATGGAATTTGGGAAGGCAGCTCATCTCCATGAGGATTATAGGCAGAGAAATCTTTCATCGAGACCTGAAAGCTTGCAATAACCTGTTATTGTTAGGTTATGGGCATGGGCTTCTATATATAATACTGGGTCTGTGTGTATGGAAGCTTAAACAATATGGACATGCTCCAACCCAAGACTTTTTATATAAAAAAATAAATAGGATAATTAAAACTTATGTGCACCGACAAAACTCACTCTTATTATACGAGCCAGGCCTGTTCGAACACAACTTCTCCTGTAGTAGAAATATTTAACAAGCACTTGCCCAACAATTAGAAAGCAAACAAATCATGGCAGCCAAACGGTAGTCCTCACTTGGATTGACTCTAATACCAACTTGATATTTTTTTTTAATATAAGGTAATTATCACTTGTGTGTATATACCTAATACATTATTTGTGCATGTGCCATAATTTTTATTTTATTTTCAAATGTAGGGCATCTCAGGCACATGCATGGATTACAATAAGACTTGCAAAACAAGACTTTCACAGTGTAATCCATGATCGTCGGTATCAGCAGACAGGGAGATTCGAGCTGGAAACCAAACAAAAAAAACATATCTCCACTTTATCAACTCAGGAATCCAACTACGGTTATTAACAGGAATGTCCATATACAATAAGGTCGAGAAGTTGTTAGCAGAGTCCACTGTTTTTATTAAACAAAAGTGAAGCTCAAACAGAGCAACAGCAGAGTAAAAAAAAAGAAGAAGAAGAAGAAGATTAAACAGAGCAGCAGCAGAGTGAAGAAGAAGACAAAAAAAAAACAAAAAAAAAAACAAAAAAACAAAAAAAAAAGAGCAATCGAGGGAGAGGAGAATTAATTTACCAGAGGTGTGGGCAGTCTTCGGTCCTGGAGTCGCTGGCACGGTATTTGGCGTGAGATGGTGGTTCTGGATCAACGCTGTTGTGAGTGGAGATTGAAGCTCTGGCTGCATCCACGTCCAAACCCTTGACCTCAGCATTGCTCTCAGCATTCTTGAGCAAATCCATGATGAACCTGGCAGACTTGGCAGGCCAGCGTCCTTGTCTTGCAAGACTTGGTAGGATTATCAGGCTCTCTAGAGTACTTCACCATGGTGGCTTATGAGCCTTCACCTTCTGCTTGTCAAAGCTGTAGCTTCGTTGAGTGTGGAGCTAGCACACTCTATCTTAATGATCTTCTCTCCCACTTTAGAATCACCAGGACGTGCTTCTGCGAAAGATGCCATTTCATCTGGACGCAAGGGTCGTTTATCCGTTTCAACAGAGATCAAAGAAAGGCTGGCAAAATGAAGTGAATTGATTTGGCAGAGAAGAGATGAGGCTGCGGCGTGGCTGAGAGAGGATTTAGTAGAAAACCTAGATTTTGTATGTGCTGATGTCGTTTGTGTTGTGTGTGCTGTGTCGTTTATGTTGTGGTGTGTCGTTTTATGTCTATCATCCTACCGTTTTGATAAAGATTAAAAAAAAAAAACAAAAAAAAAAAAGAGAGATTAAGAAAAACTTAATCCAAAGAAGAAGAAGAAGAAGAAGAAGAAGAAGAAGAAGAAAATGAATTCTTACACAGATTAAGAAATTCATCGGCAAATGAAAAACTTCAGAAAAACTGAAGAAGCCAAATGAAATCCTTCAGAAAAAACTGAAGTAGATAAATGAAATTCAAACCCATTCTATCACCTCTCTTACCTCCCATTTCTTTTTTCTCATCCCTCTCTTCTCAAAGTCTTACAGAGACAAATGAAATTCTGGTCAAGAAATAGACCAATGAAATTCCTTCTCTTCTCTCGTTTACATACTGTTTGTCAAAAGAATTAAGTACTCTTGTATTTCATTTTCATTGTTGCAATCTCATGCTTGGTTTATCAAAGCATGAGATTGAGGGGGGATGTTAGAGTATAGAAGAATATTCTAGAATAGTATAATGTGTATAAATAGAGAAGTGTACACACAACAATTGTATGCAAAACAGAATTCAATACAATACAATTTTAAATTTCAGTTTCCCTCTCTTTTCTCTCTTCTCCCTCTTCCTTTCTCTAAACTAATTCTTCTTTCTCTTTCAATTACCTACAAACTCTCAATCTTAACATGGTATCAGAAAGAAAAATTAGTTTAGAGAAGGGAAGAGGGAGAAGAGAGAAAAGAGAGGGAAACTGAAATTTGAAATTGTATTGTATTGAATTTTGTTTTGCATACATTTGTTGTGTGTGCACTTCTCTATTTATACACATTACACTATTCTAGAATATTCTTCTATACTCTAACATCCCCCCTCAAGCTCATGCTTTGATAAACCAAGCATGAGATTGCAGCAATGGAGAAGAAATACATGAGTACTGAATCCTTTTTGACAAAAAACAATACTATGTAAAAGAAAGATGAGTTTGAATACAATTGAGAAAAAAAAATGCTCGAATGGCAAAGAAGATAAAAGAGAGAGATAAGACATTTCATATGTCTATGTCTTGATTGACATTTCATTTGTCTACTTCAGTTTTTTTCTGAAGTTTTTCCTTTGTCTACTTCAGTTTTTCTGAAGTTTTGCATCTTTGAGAAGAGAGGGATGAGAAGAAAGAAATGGGAGGTAAGAGAGGTGATAGAAGGGGTTTGAATTTCCTTTGTCTACTTCAGTTTTTCTGAAGTTTTTCATTTGGCTACTTCAGTTTTTTTCTGAAGTTTTTCATTTGCCGATGAATTTCTTAATCTGTGTAAGAATTCATTTTGTAATTCTTTTTTTTTGATGAATTTCTTAATCTTTGTAAGAATTCATTTTCTACTTCTCAATCATATTGATTTCTTTCTTTCTTTCTTTTTTTTTCGATTTTTTTTTCTTTTTTTTTTTTTAAAAAAAAACGGAAGCATGAGACACATAAAACGGCACAGACACACAAACGACAACATACAAAAACATACAATCTAGGGTTTCACAGCTTATTCCTCTCAGCCGCCTCAGCCTCTTCTCTTCTCTGCCAAAAAATTGGCACTTCATCTTGTCGAATTTCTCTTTCAGCAGCCTCACATCCTGACAAATAACAGATATTGCTCCTTGCAATGTATCAACAACACAACCACGGGCCATAAGAAACTCCCGCAGCTTAGCTTTCTCCTCTGCCTCCTTTTGTAGATTTTTTTTTTGACTCTTGCACTACCTTCGCCATTATGATTTCTTGCTCGACAAGAGCATTTTGTGCAGCCTCCTTTTCCAGACATCTGGTTAGAGCAACAACTTCTCTAAATATGCCACACTCGCCCTAGTCTGGTGAGTGCCGTATGGCTATCTAGACATTTGGCTGACATAATTTGTGAAAACAGCTTCTCTAACTCAGCTGTTTTCATTAGCTCCTCTGCTGCATCTACTCATTATTGCTCTCTTTGCGACGAGACTCAACGGAAACATGTCTCTTTCTAATTCTCATTGCTTGTTGCTGAATCTTCCTTGGGCTCTGTCTTTGTCGCAGCCATTGTATCTCTCTGCTTTGGATATGGACTCAGATATGAAGGAGCGACATCTGTTTAGAGCAACAGCTCATATGGCTTATTTGAGAAATGGAACTCATCAATGGCGGACTGGCCTCACTTGTGGACTACTGGTAGATGCTCTGTCGCATCCAGGTCACGAGTGCAGAGCCTCCCCTCTCAGAAACCAAACAAATCTGCTTCTGCTCTGTTTCTGCTCATTGTCGTGGTTGATGATTTTGAGATTGCCAAAAGAGCTACTCTCCTTTTCAGTAGAGAGAACGACTTCTTCGAGCTTGATGATTGGAACAACTTGAGCACCAATCTGAAACAGGAAACCGATCCAGTTTTTTTTTTTTTTTTTTTAACTGAACTTTGAGAATTTGAAATGTCTTACTGAGACTGGAGAGGAGAAGAAACAGATGTTGAAGAAAATGAAAGATTTGTTGTTGAAAATTTCAGCGTAAGAAATTGAAAACAAAGACAATGCAGAGAGTTAGAGTGAAATGAGAAACAGATGCTCTGCGAAAGGAAAATGAGAAACATCTAGATTATTGGAGAAGCAGGTTTGCCAGCTCTATAATTTCTTAGAGGAGAAGGAACAGCATGAGAGATATTGTAAATGAGGAGCAGCAGCGGCATGGATGATCATCTTCATCATTAGCTGCAGATTTTTTTTATTTTTTTTTTTATTGAAGGATCAGATTGCGGAAGCTTGGATCAATTCAAGCGTGAGCGTAAAAGCTCTGATACCATGTTAGGATTGAGAGAGTTTGCAGAATTGAAAGAAAAATTAGTTTAGAGAAGGGAAGAGGGAGAAGAGAGAAAAGAGAGGGAAACTGAAATTTGAAATTGTATTGTATTGAATTTTGTTTTGCATACATTTGTTATGTGTGCACTTCTCTATTTATACACATTACACTATTCTAGAATATTCTTCTATACTCTAACATTTATTAGCTGTGGCAATCCCTCACCACCCTCTTTCCAGTAAATTTATATGAATGATCTCAATTGCTGTGTCAATCTTGAAAAATTAAACTATGCAATGTTTCCTCTTGATTCATCAGAGATTTGTATTATTATTATCCTTCGTTTTTTATTTCAATGGGTTCGAAAAATCAGAAGAATACCAAACCTGAGATTGTAAGAAATAGGAAAGGCTTGCACAGCTAAAGGAAAGGCCTGCGTTTTTAAAATAATCAATAATTTAAAATAATCTCTTTAATCTATACTAAATTTCCTTATCAATTAATTTCTTTTCTTATACAAAATAATATTAATAAATATATATTAGAAATATTGTTTTTTAAATATAAAAATTTATCATGATCTCGAAAGCAAGTATCAAATAAAGAAAATACTGAAAATCATGTATCAATATTTTGTATATAATTGAAATTAAAAGAATAATTAATCTGATAAAATTTAGTAGAATATTTATAATAATTAAAATATTCATGATCACAGATATAAAATCCTAATTTGAAACAAATATTGTTCGTTAAATAGCAACGACATGTTCCTATATCTCTATCAACGGAATTCAATGACCTATTTATCTCTCTTCTTTCAACCAGAAACTAGAAAATAACAAAATAATTTTTTATAATGAAATGATTTTGAAAATACTAAGGTATCAAAATTATATAATTTGTGTTATTTTTTAAGTCGGATGATCAAAGTGCATCTATTTCAAAACTTATAACACATCATTCATGTTTGACGTCCTTTTCTTTTAGATCTCTTAACTTTTCAATCTCATCGTTTCTTAAAAAATTAAAATCAATTAATTTTCAAATATGACTACATCATCAAAAAGAGAAGTTTGATATAATCAAATTAAAAAAAAAAAAAAAAGTTCCACAGATCATCCACAATAGTACATAAGAGAATGAACAGTAAGACTACATAATGAAAAACCGACGGCTTTTAGTTTTATAATAACTCATACATCATGTATACAAATCCATGGGTGGCAGGTCCTAGACTTCTTAATGAATAATAGTAAAATAGATATTTAATTTAAAGGATGCCCGTCAATATACAATAGTAAAACCCATGTGATGTGTTAAGACTCAGGAACTGCTTACATGCAGATATGCTTGATCTCAATGAATAACACTTCATCAATTAAAAATTATAACATATATTGGCTCCATTCTACTCTATACGCATATAAAATAAGATTAAAATTATAACTAAAAACCTTGAATTGCTGTTGTTTTTTAGCGTAGTTTTGTTGTAGGTTATTTTTATTTAAGCAAATTGAAAGCACATATCATAAATTATAATTTAAGATACATAACGTGTATTTTTAATTGGAATGAAAAAGAAAACGAGAGAAAAGAAAACCATTTC
The DNA here is from genome assembly GCA_025169955.1 of Salix arbutifolia. Taxonomy (NCBI): domain Eukaryota; kingdom Viridiplantae; phylum Streptophyta; class Magnoliopsida; order Malpighiales; family Salicaceae; genus Salix; species Salix arbutifolia. Next base: position 1,170,305 of record CM045905.1, read on the forward strand.
CCACATCACAATACTTCAAGTTGTACAGAATCCTATGATAGTATAAAGATTGAATAATATATTATTTGAACCTTTATTATTTTTTAATTAAAGAAGTTTTCTTAATAAAATTGACATAACATTACTTCTCTCTAGCATAATTTATTTTTAATTAAATTTTATATGCATAAAAAAAATTATATTCTAAATTTAATTATAATTAACAGAGTTAACGTTGAAAAAACACTATAAGAATTGGATTTAAGCACCGAGCAGGTAATAAAACGGATATAATAATTATTTATAAATGGTACAAGAGAAGGTCAAACTTAGCTTATCATCTTTGCCCCGGTGGCTATATTAATGTTCTATCTAGCTCGGTATCCTTATCTTTTCTTGTTTTGTCCTAGCGACTTCACCTGTAAAAAAAACAAAAGTAGTTTGATTCATTCATCAAATAACCCGACCTTAGTTTTTCCATGTATTTGTGGAAATTGAAACTACGAGGAGATTGACAGATTCTTTGAATTTTGCTACAAGTATGTCACTGATGATATGTCTTGATCACAATTACATTCCCTAATAATTTTAAGACCTATATATTTCTTTCAGCCAGTAGTTTCTTCTCTCATTTTGTCAGAGCAAATTCTAGAAGAAGTTGACTTGCTACACACACACACACACACACATATATATATATATTTAACAAGTAGGTCGTAAGTAATTTTTATTTTGTATTTAAAATATTTTATTAAATATAAAAAAATCTCATTTTATAAAATATAATTAATAAATACCCTCTATTAGCTGTTAAAACCTTTTATTAAATGGAAGTTTTGAGTTATTGTGCAGTATTACTTAGCTGAAACGAATCATGCAGGTGACATGATACCTTGCTTTCAAGGCTCTTAGGGGGTGTTTGTTTTAGTTTTTTTAACCATGGTTTTCAAAAAAGTTGTATTTTTTTTTTATTTTAAAAACCGGCGATTTAGTGTTTTTAGATCATTTTGATGTGCTAATGTCAAATATGATTTTAAAAAAATAAAAAATGTCATCTTAATATATTTCGGCACAAAACACTTTTTAAAAAATTATGAAAAGCTATAGCAACAGCTCTCCCAAACACCATCTTAGTTATAGAGCCCTTGCTGGGTAAAGTTGAGCCATGAATACGGGTTAGGTAAGGTAGGATTCGTCAATTTTTGCAGCTCTTGTTAAGGTCAAACTAAGTACTGTTCTGGTCATTTTATTTTGGTATTTAAAAGAAAACCTTTGAATAAAATATTGTGATGTAATAATTATATTAGAAAATTGTTTATCTTAGTGATTAAACCTTTTTCTTTTAAAAAACTTTTAAACTGATTTTTAGTCAAAAAAAATATTAAATTATTGTTTTGTTTTTATGATTTTGATGTACTAATATAAAAACCTAAAAAAATATATCATTTTAAAATAAGAAACACTTTGTACCACCGCATTAAAAAACATATAATAAGCATTAAGAATTCAAAATTAAGGAATGTGTCAAGATATGTTATTGAAATAAAAAATATTGCCCGTGTAGGAAACGTACGAGAACTTTTAAGCTGTAGAATAATATTCTTGAATAGTCTAGTGTCGTTATTACTGGCTGCATCCATTAGCAGTCAACTACATATCCGCAGATCACTGGTTCCAATCCATGCCTTGAGAAAGTGTGCACCCTTACCTGCAAATTCAAGAATAATCTCTTTAAAAGATAATCGTTTTACAATATTAATCATATCTTTTAATTCGAGATATATTTATATATATTATGTTATAATTTTAGAGCAATTAGAGAATGTAATGAAATTTACAAGATTGATGATGATATTCTCGTAATATTATACATGTTCATAGTTTTGTTCAGAAAAATCATTTTATTGTTTCTTTTTTTAGATTAAATTGCACAATTCTTGTAATATTATATATATTCATAATTTATGCATATATATACATAAATAGTATAATCTCGAAATAGAACCCTGAAACATTTCGAAATCGAAACATTCCATTTCAATTAAAAAAAAGCACCATCCAAAATAGAATTGACGAACTTGAACCCAATGGGACTCGAAAGAGGGTCCATGTATTTGAACTTTTAATATAGCAATGCAAGCCATACCCCATGTATTTGAACGTAGCAAATAGAAGGATAAGCCCTACTCAACAGGATTCATATAAAAATCATATCTAGAAAATTTTCATTTGAATGCTAATTTATTCTTGGTCAATCATTTAAGTCAACGCTCAGGCCTTGTCTTGGAGCTTTCTTTCATTTGACAAGGTAAAACGTATTCTCAGAGATGATTACAGTTATTGTCTCGTCATGATCACCGGTTCAAATTTAATGGTCCCATAACTCCACATGGTTTCCACTGAATTTCACAGCCTTGTCTTGGAGCTTTCTTTCTAACTCTTCAAAAATCAAACCAAATGGAAGCCAGTGTCTAGAGGCTGCTTTCGAAAATGAAATGACCTGCATGCAGCGATTCTTTACTTATCTTAATCCAAGCCCCTTTTTATTTTTTCGTTAAATTTGCTGAATGTGCTCCAAAATGATCCTGATGACAACCATAGATGTAAATTTAGTCATGTTTTTGCTGATCATACCGTTTTCAGTTCTCCCTGTCTTTACTGTTGCAGATCATCTTGTTACATTTTGCTCCAATGACAAAGGTAACTACACTCTCAACAGTCCATTTGAGAAAAACCTCAAGCGTCTCCTTGAGACCTTGCCTTCCATCACTTCATTATCAGGTTTTAACTACACCTCTGTTGGAGAATCCTCATCCAAGGTCCATGGCCAAGCACTTTGCAGAGGTGATGTCAACTCAAGTTCTTGTCAGGCTTGTGTGGAGAAGGCAAGCCAACAAATTTTCAATGATTGTAGAAATTATAAAGATGCAATCATATGGTATGAGCTTTGCCAAGTTCACTACTCTATTCAGAATATGACTTCCATGAGTGTTTATATAGGGAAGTATCCAGAAGGGGATTGTCTGAAGAAAGTTCTATCAGATCCTCAACATTTCCCTGATGTTCTAATGTACTTAATGACTAACCTGTCATCTGAGGCCGCTTTCAATCCTTCCAAGCTCATGTTCGCAACTGGGGCAATTGAATTTAGAAACGAAACCGTATATGGTCATGCACAGTGCACACTGGATATCATACCAAATGATTGTCAAACATGTTTGACAACTGCTTTAGCTGAACTCAAAGGATGCTGTTCGTCACGGGAAGGTGGATTTATTGTTAGCGGGAATTGCAATATGAGATTTGATCTGTACAAATATTACAATGCCTCGAGTTACTTGCTAACATATCCGAGTCCTAAAGGTTAGTGAACATGATTTTGTTTTGCTGAAAATCTGTGAGCGAAAAGAAGTAATCGTGTTTTGCATTAGTGACAGATATGGTTATTCTTAATTCTTGACCATGACGGGTAACATGTATTGCAAAATTTTCCAGAATCTTAGTTTATTATTTTTGGAGATTAATTGTTTTACTTCATAAATTGAAGCTTATACAATTCTCTGCTTTGCAAGGCAGGAAGTAATTGGAAGGTTGGGATGGTGGCGTTAGCTGTATGTTCTCCTGTAGTGGTTATTGTAATTGTCTTTGGGTCTTGCATTGTCTGTCTGCTGAAAAAAAGAGGAGAACAAAGAGGTAAATTGACTAAGCGATCAGCAGATTGGTAGGCTAAATTGATATCATATCTACAAAAGAGTAAAACTCCGATTATTTTTCAGGCGTTGAAAGAAGTCACCAAGCATTATTAAAGGAATTGGCCTGTCCAAGAGGGGTCACAATGACAGATGAAGGTCAGTTGGTAAGCTCTGAGGATCTGCCTTTCATGGACTTGAGTACTATCAGCGCAGCTACAGAAAACTTCTCCGAAAATAATAAGCTTGGAGAAGGTGGGTTTGGAGCTGTTTATAAGGTAAGTGTTGAAGGGCTTCACTGTCATAATCCACTGAGATTCAGTAGTATGTCTTTCAAATCCATCCCGCCAGGAAAATCTAGTTTTTTGTTCGGTTTGACTTAATATATCTGTGTTTAATTGATGAGTGATGTGCTTTCTCTAGGCAAACAATAATAATTTCACTTAATATTGCTTCAGTTAATAAAATTTGCCTCATTGCAAATTTGTTTCAGGGTGTGTTACCAGACGGGAAAGAAATAGCTGTTAAAAGGCTGTCAAGAAAGTCATGGCAAGGCTTAGATGAGTTCAAGAATGAAGTCAAAGTAATTGCAAAATTACAACACCGAAACCTTGTGAGGCTATTGGGATGTGGCATAGAAGGAGAAGAAAAGCTGCTCATATATGAGTTCATGCATCACAAAAGTCTTGATATGTTTATCTTTGGTCTGTTCCATTCATTTAGTTTGCCTTTGAACTCTTAAAAATATACAATATTTTCAACAATAAAATGATGCAAAAGGCTGAAGTTTCTTCTTATTCAAATTTCAGATGCCGAAATTCGACGTGCACAGCTTGATTGGGAGACATGTCACAGCATAGCTGGTGGTATTGCTAGAGGACTTCTTTACCTCCACGAGGATTCCCGGCTTAGAATCATTCACCGGGATTTGAAACCCAGCAATGTGCTCCTAGACCATGAAATGGTTGCCAAGATTTCAGACTTTGGCATGGCTAGAATTTTCGAAGAAAACCAGAACAAAGCTAACACCAGAAGAGTCGTGGGAACATTGTAAGCCCTCTGATTTTTTTTACCTCTAATTTCTTTTTCTAGTTTGGTGATGATTTCAGTCCTAAATTCTTACAACTTATTGAAAGTAATTTTACGCACGAAACAGCGGATATATGGCTCCGGAGTACGCAATGGAAGGACTATTCTCAGTGAAATCAGATGTCTTCAGCTTTGGTGTTATACTTCTGGAGATCATAAGTGGGAAAAGAAGTAGTGGATTTTATCTCACAGAACATGGCCAGACACTCTTAGCATATGTTTGTACAATACATCGTTGCCATCCAAATTTCCATTCAAATAATTTTCATTTCAACCCATCAAAAAGAATTTTGAAGCTTGGAAATTTTAACTAGTTACTGATACGATATTTGTTTCATGCAAATTGACATTTTGACAGGCGTGGAGATTGTGGAATGAAGGGAGAGAAATGGAATTAGTGGATCCTTCGTTGATGGAAAGAGGTCAAACAGAAGGAATTGTGAGGTGCATACATGTTGGGTTGTTATGTGTACAGAAAGATCCAGCAGACAGGCCAACAATGTCATCTGTGGTTTTAGCATTGGGAAGTGACCCAATAGCTCTTTCTCAACCGAAAGAACCTGCATTTTCTCTATGTAAAATGGTTCCAGTTCACAAGTCCTCAACAACAGATCCTTCTGTAAATCAAATGACTGTTTCTGGTATCTTACCACGGTGATGATATTAAGATTGCCACTGTTCTTGTCGATGTCTGCGGCAATTGGTGTGGTTCTGAATAGCTAGTTTTCCTAGTCATTTTGTCAATATCTCATAATATAGAAGCCCGTAGATGGTGTGTAATAACAATGTTTCTGATGTAGAAAAAAAAAAAAACAGAGAGACAGAGAAACATTGATATTGAGTAATGGATTGACACCTTTTGTTGGAGTCCCGAATATTTCTGTAGCTCTAATAGCTCTGGGAAACCCTTTAGTGTGCTACTATGGGCATATTTCCTCAATTCATTATCATAATTATATATATATATATATATATATATTCACTTAACAAGGATTAGTGAATGTTATTACATGGGGGAGAAGCATTCGTAAATGTTTAATGACTAAATTTTCAGGATTACGAATGTTGAGTAGCTATATTTAACGGTGAGTCTTCTCTCATGCATTAAGCTTGAAAGCATTGAAATTAAAATATAGAAGTAATAATAACCATAGAAATAAGAAAGTGCTCACTGGACCGAAGCCCTCCCTGTTATTTAACTGGTTAGATGCCATACAACTTGTTTCACCAACCACCTAATCTTTGGCCATCAAATCTGCAATTTTCTGCAATGCAAGTTCGTGGTTTGAATTATAGGTTGTTCTGACAAATTATAAGCCAGAAATAAATCGCATAACGAGACATTGTCCACTAATTTTAAGGTGGTACGTACTGATATAGTTTTGGTTCTGGTCACAAAACAATCCCTGATTTTGCCACTAAAAATATGATCTTTTAATTTTGTCTCTTATATGTATATTTTATTGATGAAAAGACCTTTAAAATCCTCTTTGTTTTTTAATTTGTCCCTGATTTTGTACCTGCGCTATGCTTCAAGTTTTTTTTTTTTCAAACATATGTTATAAAAACAATATTCTAGACATTTCTAGTATGATTGCAAGAAGAAGAAAAAGCATGTACGGATTGACCCAATATGATTGGTCATTTTGACATATTCTAAGGCAATATAAAAAAAACATAATTTGAAAATGATATTTAAAAAAAAAATATTGAAACAATTATGATAACCTGTAAATTTGATCTCAATTAAACTTGATCTAAATTAATTGAGGTTAACTTGTAAACTTTAAAGACTTATTAAATTGATCTAAATTAATTCAAGTTAACATTTAAACTTTGTCACCCAGATTACAAGATTATGATAACCTTATAAAAAATAAATAAAAAATACATGTATTAAAGTCAAATTCGTAATCAACCTAAATATTAAAAAATAAAATTATAAAAAAGACAACAAAACCCAAGTCAAACGAGTATATTTGCAAAACATATGACTTAGATCATGAGATTTTGATAACATTAAAGAAAGCAAACTAAAATAAAATCATGAAATTCAATCCCTAATAAATCCAGTATTAAATAATAAAATTGAAAAAAAATATATTTATTGTTCCAATAATCACTTCTTTGTGAGGAGGTGAAAAACAATTTTAATTATATTTTATGTGTGTGCAAATACCAGAACTTCCTTTAACCAACCTAATAATAACATAAAAACTAGTGTGAAAACTAATAATAAGAACTTTATGTTAGAGCTTTATGTGCTCTTTAATTGAGGTTGCTGAAGAAGTAATCAGTGATATTTTATTGATGATGTAATATCTCCGCGTCCTTGAATCTTCTTCCACTCCCTCTTCTTGTTTTTATTTTTATTTTTATTTTCTCTCTCTAACAAGTGAGTGGTTTTATTTATAGTTGTCAATACTGTTCCGGTCGTCGTTCCGGTTTTTCTATTGGAACGGAACGTTCCGGTTTCGGCGTGCCGTTTCGGGGTTGTACTGTTCATATATAATTAATTATATATATATATATATAAAATGACGCAGAACGAAAGTAATAAAGATGATTTACCAACGTAAATCACAGAACAAGAAACTCTACTGTGAAGAAAAAACTCAAATTGTATATTCTATATTCTTCCTCTGTTCTTTGTCGTTAAATAGGCAAGTGCAGATTTCAAAAGATTACAATGTTTAATGCAGTAATTCTGCCATAATTCTAAAACGGGAAATAAACTGAAAGTAAATGCAAACAATTAAATGGAAAGTGCATAACGGAAACACAATTAACTGGAAATGCATAACGGAAACAAAAGTAATTGCAAAAATAAAACTGGTGCATATCAGTTGGGATTTGAGACTTTGTATGCCGAGAATCCAGCTTTTAATTTCTGATCTCCCTGCTGCCAGTTGGTTTGTGATTTTTGGACCGTTCCTTCTTCTTCATTTTCTTGTCTAATTCTTCTTCAAATTCTACAGCAAGCTGTTCTGCATCAGTTTCCTCTACTTGTGAAGAACTCGACCCCGAGTTATATTCCGGATAGACTGGAATATCTGCACAAAATTCATACAGGTCTGCTATATTAAAAGTGCGAGAGATGTGCATATCAGCTGGAAGATCGACTACGTAGGCATTGTCATTGATCTTCTTGACGATTTTGTATGGACCATATTTTCTCGGTTTCAACTTGTTATAGGATCCGAGAGGAAACCGCTCCTTACGTAAAAAGACCATCACCTCATCCCCTTCAGCGAACAGTTTTTCGCGCCTTTTGACGTCGGCTGCAGCTTTATATTTCGCATTCTTTCCCTCCAACCGAGCTTTCACCTCTGCTTGGACACTTCTCGCATGTTCGGCCAGATTTTCAGCGGCCACACTAGAACCAGTCATCTTGGGCAGGCGGGCTAAATCCAATGCATGTTTAGGTGATTTTAAATAAACCAGCGAGAAAGGAGATCTACCTGTAGCTGTATGAATTGCATTATTATATGTGAACTCAGCTTGCGCCAAGGACACATCCCACTGCTTTGGCTTATCACCACAAATGCTGCGTATCAAATTTTCCATAGTCCTATTCAGATTCTCTGTCTGTCCGTCAGTTTGTGGATGGGCTGTGCTGCTGAATTTTAATGTGGTATCCATCCTTCTCCATAATGTGATCCAAAAATGACTAAGAAATTTTGAATCCCGGTCAGAAGTGATGGACTGCGGTACTCCATGTAGTCGTACCACCTCCCGAAAGAATAAATGAGCTACATGAGAAGCATTGGAGGTTTTCCGGCATGGGATAAAGTGACCCATTTTGGAAAATCTGTCGACCACGACAAATACGGAGTCCACTCCCGCTGGGTTCGCGGTAATCCCAACACAAAATCCATCGACAAATCTTCCCATATCGCGTCTGGTACTGGCAGTGGCATGTATAATCCAGTATTCTGGGCTTGCCCTTTTGAGGTCTGGCAAACATAGCACTTACGAACCAAGTTTCCCACGTCGCGTCTTAGCTGGGGCCAATAATACCTCTCGGCCACACTGCTGATAGTCTTATCACACCCCAAGTGTCCACTCAAACCTCCGCCGTGTAGCTCCCGTACCAGCTTCTCCCTCAAAGAACTTCGAGGGACACAAAGTTGATTACCACAAAAAAGGTAGTCATCAACAATATGGAATTCCCCCATCGTATGTTGTAGCCGGCATTTTTCCCACACTCCAGCGAAGTCTTCATCATTCTCGTATAAGTCCTTCAAAAACTCAAACCCAACAACCTCTTGCTGCATAGTCACTAGTAAGTTGGCACGTCGGCTCAAGGCATCAGCTACTTTGTTTAGAGCTCCGGAATTATGCTTTAGAATGAAAGGGAATTTCTGCAAGTACGTCGACCACCGCGCATGCATATTACTCAGATTTTTCTGACTATTTAGGTACTTCAACGCCTGATGATCGGTATATAGTATGAAATCCTGCTGAATAAGATAATGTTCCTAATGCTTAAGAGCACGCACAACGGCGTAAAATTCCTGATCATAAGTGCTCCACTTCTGTCGTGCATCGCTGAGTTTTTCGCTGAAAAAAGCTACTGGCCTCTTCTCTTGTGATAAAACTGCTCCTACTCCAACCCCGCTGGCATCACACTCCACCTCAAATAATTTCTCGAAACTGGGTAAGGCAAGGATGGGAGTGGTGCACAGCTTCTCTTTGATCACGGCGAAAGCTGTGTCAGCCGCTACACCCCAATCAAATTTTTCTTTCTTCAGGCACTCAATTATAGGAGTTACAATGCTACTGAAATTCCGAATAAACCTTCGGTAAAAAGTTGCCAACCCATGAAAACTTCGGACATCCCCCACTGTCTTCGGTGTCGGCCACTCGCGGATGGCTTTTACCTTTTCCGTATCTACTAATATACCTTCAGAGCTGACTATATACCCCAAGAATACTAGCCTCTCGGTCAGCCAACTGCATTTATTAAAGTTGATAAACAACTTATTTTCAGATAATACTCCCAACACGGCTCGTAGGTGACTTATGTGTTCATCCTCGTTGTGGCTGTAAATTAGTATGTCGTCAAAATAAACGACTACATATTTTCCAATAAAAGGCCATAATACCTGATTCATGAGCCGCATAAAAGTACTAGGGGCGTTTGACAGTCCGAATGGCATCACCAGCCACTCGTAGAGCCCATCCTTCGTCTTAAAAGCTGTCTTCCATTCATCACCCGGCCTCACCCGAATCTGATGGTATCCACTACGTGGATCAATTTTGGAGAATAATTTTGACCCTTCCAACATATCTAGCATGTCATCTAGCCGCGGAATCGGAAAACTATATCTGACTGTTATCCGGTTTATGGCGCGACAGTCAACGCACATCCTCCAACTCCTGTCTTTCTTCGGAACCAGTAAGGCAGGAACAGCGCACGGACTCATGCTCTCACGAATAAACCCCTTCTTTAGTAATTCTTCCACCTTCTCCTGTAAAATCTGATTTTCTTTAGGACTCATTCGGTAGTGTGGTAGATTCAGTAAACTCGCTCCCAGCACCAAATCAATTTGGTGTTGTATCTCTCAACGGAGGGAGATCATTTTGGTAATTCCTCCGACACCAATGCGCTAAATTCTCCCAAAAGAGATTGTACCCTTTCAGGTACTTCCTCCTCTCGAGCTTTCTTTCTTGTTACCACCAGAGCTCGCACGAATACCACATGGACCTCCCGTGCTTCCTTAACCTCCTCTTCCAAGGCCGAAAAAGAGGTGACTAACGAAAGTAATGAGTGATCACCCGCCGTAGCTTTATTCGCGAACCCTCCTGAATTTCGCTTAGGCAACATAGCAATTTTTCTGCCTTCCCAATTGAAGACATAGACATTCTCTCGCCCTCGATAAGTCACATCCACATCAAATTGCCAAGGACGACCCAACAATACGTGACTAGCATCCATGTCGACGACGTCACAAGTCACTTCATCCTGGTAATGTTGTCCGATTGAAATAGGGACTTTGCACACTTCGTTCACACTAACTTTAGGTCCCTTTTTAACCCACCCAATCATGTAAGGCTTTGGGTGTTTTTCGACCTTCAACTTCAAATGCTCCACCATCCTTTTAGATACAAAATTTTCACAGCAATCAAGTCACAAACTTTACCTTGCACACTGCAGCAAGATTTAAAAATATTATTCCTTTGTGAGGAATCTTCCATCTTTGTCGAGCATAAAACACGCTGAATTACATAATTTATGAATTCTCCTTGTTCTTCTGCAATCTCGGCTCCATCTAGTAATTCTTCCAATTCGGCCTCCCCTTCCTCATTCAGCTCCTCTTCCTCTTCTACCCCCACAAAATTCACGGCTCTCCTGGATGGACACTCATTTGAACGGTGTCCAGGCTGCCCACACTTGTAGCACTTAAACCCTCCCGGTTTAGCGTATGAATTAGGAGCCCGTGGGGCTTCTCTTGCAATGACTGTTGGACGATTCCCAGCCTGTGCGCTGGTAGAGGCTGCGCCACGTTGAGTCTGGTCAGTAACCAGTTTTGGTGGGATTTGACCATCAAGAGATGGGAGTTTGCCTCTATTTGATGTATATGCAGACTCTCCCGTGTTTTTGAAATGGGAAAAATGGTTAGGGGTCTTCTCCATGAGCTCTGCTTTTAAGGCCATATTATGTGCCTCATCAACTGTTCAGACCACCTGTAACCCTATTCTCTCTTTAATAGATGGTTTTAATCCCCCCAAATATCTAGAGACCTGTTGTGCTTCTGATTCGTTCAAATTATTGCGAACCGAGAGTCTAGACCACTCTTTAGTGTAATCTGCCACTGATTTATTCCCCTGCACACAATTTTGCAAACTCTGAAAAATAAATTGTTCATAATCAGGGGGTAAAAATCTGCCCATCATGAGCTATTTCATCCTCCTCCAAGTTCGTATGGGTGCTTTGCCTTGGCGTCTCCTGTCCATCTGTAATCTTTCCCACCAAACAGCAGCTCCACTCCGTAACTTGTAGGAGACCAATTTTACTTGGCGTTCCTCTGCTACTTCAGTAAAATCAAAAAATCTTTCCACTTCAGATATCCAGTCCAGGAACTCCTCAATCTGCAATTTTCCATGGAACAAAGGAATATCAGCCCGTATTTTGTATTCGGGTTGATTTCGTCCTTGCAGTTGATTTTCTCGAGCGTCTGGCACCTCTTCAACTGATTCATCATCACTGTCATCGGCATGGGGTCTGTTTTTGGCGATCCTAGGAGGTGGTTCTTCTCTCAGACGGTTGCGAGCGTCTCTGTTGGCAGGAGCCAAAGGACCCCTAACCAGTTGTTGGATCATGGCCTCCATCCTCCCCATTGCTTGCCTTTGCTCGTCAATGGCTGCCCACAGATCTGCATCCGCGTCCCTACGACCAGCGTCACGGGGATTATCTCTTCCTCCTTCGTTGTTGTTGTCCATTGAAGACAAGGCAAATCCTTGCTCTGATACCACTTGACGCAGAATGAAAGTAATAAAGATGATTTACCAACGTAAATCACAGAACAAGAAACTCTACTGTGAAGAAAAAACTCAAATTGTATATTCTGTATTCTTCCTCTGTTCTTTACCGTTAAATAGGCAAGTGCAAATTTCAAAAGATTACAATGTTTAATGCAGTAATTCTGCCATAATTCTAAAACGGGAAATAAACTGAAAGTAAATGCAAACAATTAAATGGAAAGTGCATAACGGAAACACAATTAACTGGAAATGCATAACGGAAACAAAAGTAATTGCAAAAATAAAACTGGTGCATATCAGTTGGGATTTGAGACTTTGTATGCCGAGAATCCAGCTTTTAATTTCTGATCTCCCTGCTACCAGTTGGTTTGTGATTTTTGGACCGTTCCTTCTTCTTCATTTTCTTGTCTAATTCCTCTTCAAATTCTGCAGCAAGCTGTTCTGAAAAATTAAAATATTAATTTAACAAGCATAATTAAAATTCAAGATAAATTAACTTTAAATTATACAATATAAACACAAAGTCAAACAAATATAATCTCAAAATTAGAAAAAAAATCAAAAGTTATATAAAAAAAAGAGGATTTTAAGGCTAGAACGGCACACCCGGAACGGTACCGAAATGTTCCGGCCAAAATTAAAACCGAGACGAAAACGATGCCGTTTCATCTCGGTTTTTTTAACGAAACAGAACGTTCTGGCCGTTCCAGCCGAAACGGAACGAAATTGAGAAGTATGATTTTATCCTCTCTTGTAGCGTAAGAATAGCTTAATTCGTGGCTCTTGATTATTTATCATCCATGTCACTGTACAATGTACGATACCATCCAAGATTCCATCAAGGATTCAAATGTACAACGTGACAGGGTTTGTCAGTTTTGTTTTATTTTAATCAAAATATTTGATTTAAAATTATTAAAATATTTTATATCAATTAAAAAATTAAAATAAAATAACATTATTTTTATTTTAATTTAAATTCTAGTTCATTTTAGATTTTCGACATCAAAACAAGTCAGTATCATTTAGCTTGTGAGATTTCGGCTCAACAAATTTAGCTTGTACAGACAACCTGTTGCTTTCATGAAAAATCTCGGCGGCTTCTGTGAGTGGAGTAGAAGAGATGATACCTGGACACAACGTACGTGGCAGTGATGAGGGTGGGTCCAATTTCCAAATTAAAAACATTGAGTTTCAAGAAAATCTCTGTTCCAGTCTGACGCAAAAAGTAAATTCAATTCTGCTTCTAACCGATGCAACCAACACTTTTGCTGGTAAATTCAAACGCAAATAGTAAGGAATAGAATCTTTTTAATTTATGGGTACGAGGGTTTTTTTCTTAAATTATTCAAGGCTTGATAATAAATTCTATTTATTATTATTATTATTATTATTATTATTAGTTAGGAGTATGACTTGATCATAGCTAAGAATAAAACTGTTTACTATAAACTTAAGGCTCTCGAAGACCAACAAATTTATTATAAGAAATACTTTTAAATACAAAAAATATCATAATTATGGAGATACAGCCAAAATATTTATTTGTCATTGCATCTCGTTTGTACTTGTGAAAAAACTATTACAAAGTTTTATATAAAAACTAAAACACTTTTATAATATATAATAGAAAATAAAATAAAATAGAGAAGCTAGAATAAAAAGAATTTAAGATATATGTTATTTAAATAGAAAAAAACAGAAACCTTATAATGAATTAAAAAAATAAAATAAGTAATAAAAATATTTATTTTAAAAAAAAAAAGCGTAATTGGTTTCAGAAGAATAAATGATATCTAAAAAAACATTTTGTGTGAATACATAAATTTGTTGTCAACTATTGAAATGTCTAGCTGATAACTTTCCTTACATATTATCACAAGATCAAAATCTTTATTTTTATATTAATGATGTAGAGGATGTTTGATTTATATTTTTTTATTTTAGCACATTTTACTTTCATAATATTTTGGAATTTTAGAGATGTTTCTAATTTTGAGATTATATTTGTTTAACTTTGTGTTGTATTGTATAATTTAAAGTTAATTTATCTTGAATTTGAATTATGTTTATTAAATTAATATTTTAATTTTTTCTTATATATATATAATTAATTATATATGAACAATATAACCCTAAAACGATGCGCTGAAACTCTCCAAAATCAAAATATTCCGAATGAATTAAAAAAATAAAACTCCAAATAAAACAGAATTAACAATCTTGACAGAAACAACAAGGACTCGGGAAATAAATGAATTGCTATAAATCCGAATAAATAGAAATTAATGCACCAACGGAAGAAAATTCATGAAAATACCCGCTTTCCAGGGATCTAATATCCTTTCAAATGACAGATTAAATAATTTTATTAAACTTAAAATGTGTAGAACAACTGACTCGATAAATAGATCACTCATCCTTGAATATTAATTATTTATTTATTCGTGAATGATGGATTAAGATAATTTCCTATTAAAATAACTTTTCTTAGAAGAAAAAATAATTTATTATATTATTTTTTAAAAAAAACAGCAAGTCATAAAAACAAATCACATAAGGACATTTTGGCTAAAAAAAACATTACAATCTAATATATTCTTGATGTATAACATGTGTGTTGGAGATTAATATTAATTTGTCGCCTTCGATAACGTCGTGTCCGATTTTTTTGAATGTTTTTTTGTCTTATGCTCCTTCAATTGAGGTTCGATATGTAGCCACCCAGTTGGCCTAATTTCTAATTCGAAATTTGGATGGATGAGTTACCGTTGGTTCAGATTTCATGCCTCCACATGGAGAAGAAAATTCTCTCTCCTTCTGTCGCTTAACAATCCACAGCTCTTTGTAAGCATTTTGGCCTTTATTTGGATAATCTGAAAGAAAGCAAACCAAAATAAAATTATGAAACTCAATCCTAATAAGTCTAATATTAAATAATAAAATTATTATTTTAGAATTCCAAGAATAAGAACTTCATGTTAGAGTTCAAGCATTAAAGGGAGTGTTGTCTCTCTCGACTTACTAGTGAACCTAAAAGTTCATAAATTGGCATTGTCAAGCAATAATTAAGAGGTTGTGTTGTAATAATTCCATCTATTATTAAAAATAAATAAATTCTATTACTTTGATTAATAATAGCTTAAAATATCATATGTTTGCTATTATTTCAAAGTTGTTGAATGATTCAAGTATTGACATTGGGTTTATTTGGTATTGTCATAACTTTGATTTTTCAAAATATTTTTCATTTGAAAAATTATCATATTAATATTTTATTTTATATTTTTCAATGATTTTGATATATTAATATTAAATAAAGTAAAAGAAAATTATTTTGATATTTTTTAAATTATTATTATTTTTTTAAAATATTCTGCATCACATTAGCGAACAATTCAGTTGAGTAGTTAAAGTCAGGCTATCAATACCATTTCATTTCGGCCGAAACGGCTAAAATATTTCGTATCAGTTAAAAAAATAAGATAAAACGATGTCATTTTTATCTTGATTTAAATTTCAGTCTATTCCGGATTTTTCGGTCAAATACCAGCTGAAACACACTAATATTACTTAGTCTGTGCTGTTTCAACTACAGAAAAAAATTCAACTTATTTTTCAACCCTTTAGCCAGCACATATCTGAAGTGCAATGGATGTCACTAACCTAGGCCATAGACCCGTCCAGGTAAGTAAGTTTCAATGTTGCTTCCTGCTTTATATTTATACACACAACCCTTTGTCTTCTCAATTGTTTATCCGATGTGGGATAACTTTAAAAAACTACAGTCAACCTTAAGTTTAACTCCCTAACCTATATATATATATATTAAAAATATAAAATTAAATAATATATATTATAAAAAAATAAAATTGTTGCGTCAACTTTGATTTTATAAAAAATAAAAATAAAAATTATATTTATTTTTTTTTCTTTTTAATTTTTTCATATATATAATTAATTAATTATATATGAACAATACAACTCTAAAACAGCGCGCTGAAACGCTCCAAAACCAAAATATTTGTACCAATAAAAAAACAAAACATCAACCGAAACAGTATTGACAAATTTGATTAAAGTGAGTCCTCATCATAGGTATGTGTGATGATGTCTGTTCCTTTTCCTTTGTTTATTCTACAGCATATCCCACTTGTAAAAGATTTGGATAGAAGAATTCCTCATTTTTATCCATATTAATTTATTTTTGATTTGGATTCCTCATTAAAACCTCAAAGATTTGGATTTCATGCTCATAATGATATCATATGAGTAGAATTAATAATTCAGTATTTTCACTGTCCACACAAAATAAAAATTATAGAAAATTCAACACATGGTGGAGAATTAAAATAAGTGTTTGAACTTTGGATTGTTTTATGTAGAAACGATTGCATCACGCGCGCATTGTCCACTCGATTCTTTTTCAACCATTTGAAATTTGTAGCCACAGAAAATGCACGGCAGTTTCAATCAAAAGATGATCCCATCTCAAAAAAAAATATCGGTCAATTATATTGAATTTCTTTTCAAAACTATTTTTATCTCAAAAATACAAAATAATATTTTTGCTAGTTTTTTTTCTTGTCAAAAAACTTGACATGGTATCATAGTCTTGTTAATCTAATGATTATAAATTCGAATCTCACAATCCTTATTCTATATGATAAAAATAAAACATAAGATAACATTTAAGGCTCAAAATGATGTTTAAGCTTAAAAGGCTTTCATTTGAGGTAGTATATTACAAAATAATATAACTTATATCCTGGATCCTCACTTTATAAATTAAGTTTTTAGATGAGATGGTTTCTTGATATTATTGATATTAAAATTAAGAAGAATCTTAAAAAATATTTTTAATAACTTTGATATTGTAATAACTTTTATTTTTTTATTTGAAAAAAATCAAATTGATATATTCCTAGATGATTTTTATTATTATTTTAATGTACTTATATAAGAAATAAAATAAAAGTATCTAAAAAACCATCATTAATATATATTTTCAAGTAAAAAATATAATTGAAAAATACACTATATATTAACAAATACATACACACCTAAGGGTCGGAATTTAAAACAGTGGTGATGTTGTAAAAGTGGACAGATCCTAAACGTAGTTTCTCACAGTTTTCCAAGTACGAAATATGAATCACAAAACAAAGTCTTGTTCAAACTCAGAATTGTTGTTCAAAGACGAATATCATTAGCATCTTTGTCATCATGAACCATTGGTTAAAACTGTTAGTCCAGGTCAAATTATTAACGCCAACCATGTTCTTAAAACAATTTACAAAATACATGAGACCTTCCTGGAAACTACACACCACGAATAGATCGCTGTCAGAAATTCAGCATTGATTGTCCAATATAGTTTGTTGACCAAAGCAAGACCCTTTCTCTCTTTCTACACACACATGCATGGACTATTCTTGTAAAGAAGTTATGAATTAGGATGTAACAGCTTCGTGACTCATTCTTAACTTTGTTTTACTGAATTAGAGGATAAAAGCCTGATTCGTATTCATTGAATTTGATTGTTGAAATTTGATTTCATCCAAAAATTTAATCTTGTCGATGATCTTTGCTAATGTGTCGAGTCTTTTTTTAAGGATATGATATTGAATATGATAGTTAAATGTGAATTTAATCCAAAAGATTTAAACTCAGTGGTGAGCGATTCATTTAATATTTTTAAATTACTTTATATTCTTATAATTATTTGACGGGGGACTTCGTTCTATAGCAATAATTTGTTACTTGCCTTGATTTATCCCAGTTCTTCCAAGAAACTTCCCATGTGCTATATATATGTTCTCCCGTAAAGTGAAAGAAGACAGAAAACAGTTTCAGCTACAGATTATACATGCTTCTTGATAGTTAGTGTCGCAACCTCTATACACAAGATATGAGTCACAATTTCCTTAGTGTTATAAAAAGTACTCAAATGCTTTTGTTGTATTTTTCCATTGCCAACATTCTTGATCTTGCTTATGCTGATCCTCCAAACAGACTTTGCTCAAACAATTCGAACTATACAGATAATAGTCCATTTCAAAACAATCTCGGGACCGTCATGTCTTCTCTTTCTTCAAATGCTCCGGTTTCAAAAAATTTCAATACCTCTACTGGAATTGATCCTGACAGAGTGTATGCTCAGTATATGTGCCTCAACTATGTAACAAATGAAAAATGCAGTGCCTGCATTGCTGGCGCATCTCAAGATATCAGGCAGCTTTGTCCAGGAGATAAGGAAGCAGTTGTATGGGAAGAGCTATGTCAATTGCGCTACTCGAATCAAAGTTTCTTAGGCAGCTTGGATGTTTCAGGAAACATTCCCCAATATAATCCAATG
This sequence comes from Salix arbutifolia, assembly GCA_025169955.1. Classification (NCBI taxonomy): domain Eukaryota; kingdom Viridiplantae; phylum Streptophyta; class Magnoliopsida; order Malpighiales; family Salicaceae; genus Salix; species Salix arbutifolia. The sequence continues at coordinate 1,188,908 of CM045905.1, forward strand.
AACATTTCAAATCCAGAAGATCTTAGTTTAGTAGTCAATAAAACTTTGAGTGGTCTTATCAAGAAGGCAGCTTTTGATCCTTCAGCGAACATGTATGCTACTGAAGACGGACCCTTCACTAATGGTGACAGCTTTTTCTCTCTAGTACAGTGCTCTACAGACTTGTCTCCAAATGACTGTTACAAATGCCTTGAGGTTGCCATTAAAAATGTTACGACTTGTTGCAAATCTTCTCGTGGAGCAAGGATTTTTAGCCGCAGTTGCTATTTAAGGTATGAATTATATGCTTTCTACAGCAGCACAACTGAATCTAATCAAACTATGGTGACCGGAAAAGGTACGTAATTTGCTTATAGATCAATTACGACGTAAACATTTGTTGTATTTGCTAATAAAAAAATAAATATACTTCATGCACCGAAAATAATTTATTTTCCCTAATGGCAGGCAACAAAAGCGAAATATGGATAATTACCATCAGTACTGTGGCATCAACACTTTTGGTGGTAGCAATTTTAGGCTCCTTCTTCTACCATCTTGCGATGAAAACCAGAAAGCGAAAATGCAAGGATTCTTTTTATGAAATTCACTAACTAGTTCTTTTGGGTTTTCTTTGCAACCCTTGTTGACTTCTTGAATCTTGCCATACAGGCAAGAAAGAAAATGCTAGTGAAGATGGTAAATTTCGTGGGTTTGATCACCCAAACCACAACGATTTTTATCACCAGAATTTTCAGAGAGATGACGTTAATGATTGGGAGTCCGCAATCATGGATTTGGCTTCCATAAATGCTGCTACTGATAACTTCTCTGAAACAAACTTGCTTGGGCAAGGTGGTTTTGGCCCAGTTTACAAGGTAAAGAATTACAATATCTCATGTTCAAGCTCAAATTACCTTACGAAGTACTCTAGAGAAGAAATGAAAAGAGGTTTTACTGATTCCTTGTTGTGTATTTCTGTAGGCTATACTGAGTGATGGAAAGGAAGTAGCAGTAAAGAGACTTTCAGCTTCGTCTCACCAAGGCAAAAACGAGTTTACAAATGAAGTTCTACTAATCATGAAACTTCAGCACAAAAATCTTGTTAAGCTTCTCGGTTTTTGTGTTGATGGAGAGGAAAAGCTGCTGATCTATGAATTCATGCCTAACAACAGCCTAGACGTCGTCCTCTTTGGTAACTAGTCCTCTTTAATGATTTTCTTAGTGTTTTCAAATCAGAAATTTCCATTCATTGATCTCAGATATAATATGCTGAAATTCTTTTTTTCAAATACTGAATAAAAGCAATAATTTGATTTTGTATCACTTTTGATTTGACTATAGATCCGAGAAAACGTGCTCAACTAAGTTGGAGAAGTCGTATTAATATCATTGATGGAATTGCAAAGGGAACTCTTTATCTCCACGAGGATTCTAGACTTAGAATCATCCATCGGGACCTTAAAGCTAGCAACATCTTGTTGGACAATAATATGAATCCGAAGATTTCTGACTTCGGAATGGCAAGGATCATGGAGGCTAATGAAGGCGAAGCCAATACTGCTAGGATAGTGGGAACATAGTAAGTGAATTTGCACATGAATTATCTTTGTATATTAAGTATAATCACTTCATTAGTTACCCGACTTCCTAGATAATAATATAACAAAGCATAATGATATGATCCATCATGTGAGTCATGTATCTAACTTTTCTGAGTCTGGAGTTTTTCGGCCACCTGTGACTTCACTAGCTGCTGGGTGCACAGCACATGGGGCCTGTTGGATATTTACTTTTCCAGGATTACTAAAAACTTCCTGTCCCTTCTGTTGAATAGTGGATACATGGCACCAGAGTATGCAATGGAGGGACTTTACTCCACCAAATCTGATGTTTTTAGTTTCGGAGTTCTTCTGTTCGAGATCATAACCGGAAGAATGAATTCTGGATTCCACAAATCGAAACGTGCTCCTAGCCTCCTAGCTTATGTAAGTTTCATCGGCATAGAATACACATACTCATTTGCTTGACACTATGTTAAAAATGTTTAGTTAAATACACTTCCAAATCCTGCATCAGGTATGGGAATTTTGGAACAATGGAAAGACACTCGAGATGATAGATCCAGTGTTGGCTGATTCATGCTGCTCTGATGAATTTTCCCGATACGTTCTTATCGGTTTATTATGCGTCCAAGAAGATGCTCATGAAAGGCCAACCATGTCGTCCGTTGTTTCAATGCTGAAAAGTGACAACTCAATTGATCTTCCCCAACCTCAACGGCCTGCCATTTTTGTTGGGAGACTTGCAGACCACCACGAGGCAAATGCTAGTGATTGTTCTGTCAATGGCTTAACAGTTTCTTATATTTTACCTCGTTGATGAAGTTGGTGAGTGAAGTTTGTGACCACGAAGCCCTCTTAATTATGCCCGTCGGCTATATAGGATGGGGGCAAAATACATTCATTGTTTCCCAGTTAAAAAAATTGGCATGAAAGAGTAATAATGGAATTAAATCAATTATCTATTAGAAAATATGATATAATTATTGTAAGAATTTGAACTTCGATTTAATTTTGATATATTCAATGTATTCCTCTGTTACAGTAGGGTTTTATACAGGAAATAATTATAACAGTTACAATACAATTCTAGCTAAAATACAATACAACTTTAACTGACTACCAATACTAGTTTCTTTGCTATAGTAAATCCAGCTGTATTTTAACACTTCCTCTCAAGTTGAAGCGTAAATATTTATCATGCCCAACTTGCTAATTGCGTTATAAAACACATTTCCTCAGACTGCATTTGTGAGTATATCAGCTAGCTGATCTTCAGACCGAACAAACGGAAACTGTATAATTTTTCGATTAAGATTTTCTTTAATGAAGTGTCGATTGACTTCAACATGTTTGGTACGATCATGTTGTACAGGATTGTGTGCAATTTCGATGGTTGCCTTATTATCACAGTGTAGACCCATGGATGTCCCATAATCAATTTCCAAATCCTGTAACACATGTTTAATTCATAATACTTCACACACACCATGAGCCATACCTTGTTATTTTGCTTCTGCACTTGATTCAGTGACAACTTTTGCTTCTTACTTCTCCAAGTGACAAGGTTACCTTCTACAAAAATAAAGTAACCTGATGTCGATATTCTATCAGTTTGATTTCCTACCCAGTCCGAGTCTGTATAACCTTTAATCTGGACCTCATTTTTAGAAAATAGTAGTCCTCTTCCTAGTGCACTCTTCAAGTATCTCAAGATCCGATATACCGCTTCGATATGTTCTTCTCCTGGTGAGTGCATGAATTGACTCACCACACTCACTACATAGGTTATGTTTGGCCTTGTATGTGATAAATATATCAATTTTTCAACTAAATGTTGATAACATCCTTTGTCCGTTGGCATCTAATTTTTTGATTCTCCAAGCTTGTGATTAAAGAAACTTAGAAAGCACAACTAAGTTTGAATCAATAATTCTCCTTAGATTTCTTATTGAATAATGAGTACACATTATGTGCAGTATATATACATCTTAATGGGACTCTGATTTAGGAAATAGAGTAAATGGTAATGCTAAGACTAAATTATTACAATAAGTAGTTGCACAATTTTGTTTCCAAAATATGATTGTTGGTGACAGAGGTTTGGCCATGATTTTCGGTTATTCCTTCTCTATAGTTAATTTAGCAGATTCTCTGCAATTTTCCCTGATATGCCCCTATAAGATTGAGCTTCCATCGGCAAGACCAATCTTGTTACGTAGCACAGCTGTTCGTTGTTTGGATAGGTGCTTAGTTAACAGATCAACAAGTTGGTCCTGTGTATGGACATGTCTGACCCGAAGACTACCTTGTTACACCAAGTCGCGGACAAAGTGAAGATCAATTTGAATGTGTTTCATGCGCGAGTGGTTGACTGGATTGAGTCTGAGGTGCGTGGCTCCAAAATTGTCACATAGCAGCAGAGGGGGGTTGTGAATTGGAAATGCAAGTTCTTTGAAGAGAGTCGATAGCCATATTGTTTCCGAGGTTGCATTTGCTAGTGCTCGGTATTCAGCCTCCGTTGATGAGTGAGCAACTGCGCGCTGTTTCTTGGTTGTCCATGAAATGGGGTTAGGACCTAAAAAACTGATGTATGCAGACGTAGATATTCGGTCATCAACGTTCCTAGCCCAATCGGCATCAGAGTATGTCTACAGCACTGATGATCCAACTCTGTGAATCTGAAGACCATAGAAAATGGTCTGTTTTAAGTATCTTAGAAGCTATTTGGTTGCTATCCAGTGATTCGTAGTAGGTTTGTAGTAGGTTTGTGCATAAATTGAGAGAGTTTGTTGACGACGAATAAGATGTCTGGCCTTGTCAAGGAGAGGTATTGAAGGCTGCCTATAATTTGGTGAAATGCTGTGCTGTCGACCAACTGAAGTTGCTGTGAGGTGGACAGAGGCATGGAGACATCTTTGGCACCACTCATGTTGCTTTTAGCTAGAAGCTCACGAACATAGTTATGTTGGGTAAGGAACAAGCCTGCCTTGGTGGGAATGACTTCAACATCCAAAAAGAAGTGAAGTGAGCCCATGTCCTTGAGAGAAAACATGTCTCCCAACTGCTGAATGAAGGTGGCCACAAGAGAAGGATTGTTCCCGGTTATGACAAGATCATCAACATAAACCAGTAAGTAACAGATATTGGAGTTGTTGCTATAAATAAATAAAGAAGAGTCGGCCTTGGAGTTTTGAAAACCCATTTGAAGTATAGCACATTTGAGTGCTAAATACCAAGCTCTAGGTGCTTGTTTGAGTCCAAAGATAGCCTTATTCAACCTGCAAACATGATTAGGTTTTGACAAATCTTTGAAACCTGGAGGTTGCATCATGAAGACAGGTTCAGTTAGAACACCATTAAGGAATGCATTGTTGACATCCATTTGACGTACTAGGTCCCATGTTCCATGTTGCATGAGGGCAGTGAGTTCATGTGACATAGCCTCATGCCAATGAGGATGGGTAATGGCTTGACTCACACAAGTTGGTTCAATGGTTTGGGGGAGAGGGTGTTTGGTTATTGTGTGAATTTTTTTAGGTCTGAAGATTTGGTTCATGGAGCATGTTGTCATGTTGTGTGTGCGAGAAGGAGGATTTGAGGGTGGAATGGGACTGGGAGCAATGGGAGATGGGAGGGGGGAAGCTGGACAACGGGTCAGATTAATGGGGTGAGAGTCCAAATGTTGAAAGGATACAGGGGTATTGAAATTACCTAAGGAGGATGCAGCATAGCAGAGGAGTCTTCCAGAGACCGTGATGACGCTGATGGTGTGGAAATCACTGGTGGTGGCACAACAATCTGTGAGAAACCAAAGTGAAGAGGGGTGATTTGGTGACTGGTGTGGCTGACAAGTTTGGACTAAGGTTGTGAGGGGTTGCGGTGATGTCCATTTTCATCAAACAATACATGGCGAGAGATGAAGATTTTTTGTAGATGAGGATCAAAACATTTGTATGCATTTTGAGTAGAGGAATACCCAAGAAAGATGCATGCTTTGGATTTTGGTTCCATTTTATTTGAATTATAGGGTTTTGTGAGAGGATAACAAAGGCAACCAAATTTCTTAAACTTTAAATAACTAGGGTGTTGGTGAAAAAGAGCTTCAAAAGGTGATTTGTTGTGGAGGAGTGGTGTGGGCTATCGATTTATGAGGTAAGACACTGTTTGGAAAGCATAGGGCCAGTACAAAAAATCAAGATTTGCATCTTGAAGTAGCGCAAGTCCTGTTTTCACAATGTGACGGTGACGGAGTTTGGAGACAACATTTTTTTGGGGATTGTATGGGGCAGTGGTATAGTGGGTTATGCCATGACTTGAGAAATACGATTTTAATGCAATAAACTCACTGCCATTGTCTGAGTAGAGTGTTTTGATTTGTTTTTGAAAACGTGTTTCAACAAAATTTTTAAACTGTGGAAAAATAGCAGACACACCAGATTTAGTTGCATAGGATAAAACCAAATTTATTTTGTGTAGTGATCCACAAAAATAAGATAGTACCGTGATCCATCAATACCAGTATAACTAGTTAGACCCCACACATCCGTGTAAATCAGTTCAAGAGGAGTATGACTTTGAAGACTTGTGCTACGAAAGGGTTGCTGATGTGCTTTATTAATAGAACATGAATGACATAAGGATGAAAAATGTTTTTGCGATGAAATGGGAAGCGAAAAATTCTTAATAAGGTGATTGACAATTTTAAAGGAGGGATGCCCAAGACGCTTGTGCCATCTATCGCGACAATGATTTTTTCGCACTTCGTGCCCCGCCATCCCTCTCTGGAGAGACAACGGCACGCGATGAAAATGGGGTGTTTAATAGTCATAAAAATTACGACTATAAATATCAGGAGTCGCCACCTAGTATTACGGTCACTAGGAACCTATTGGTCTGCGAGAGTCTAGGTAAGGGACTTGTTGTGCAAGGGGAAGACGCATCACCCTTAGTGCAACCTACCTAAGATAAGCTGCATTGTTGTTTGATTGTTTTTCTAAGTTAAAATTTTCACATTGCATTTTCAAAAACCATTTTTTTTTATTGCAAGTGAGGATGCAAAGGCTTCAGAAGAAAAACTATCTGCGTCAAAAGATATCAAAATAAAAAATGCTAAAGCCTTGAGTATTATACAAGGAGCATTATCTGATGAGCTATTTCCACGTATAAGAAATGAGAAAATAGAAAGAGGTGCTTGGGAGATATTAAAGAGAGAGTTTAGAGGAGATAACAAGGTGAGGGCAGTAAAATTGCAAGCAGAAAGGGCTGAGTTTGATTTTATGAGGATGACAGAAGGGGAGAGCTTAGATCATTACCTTACTAAGTTCTTTGAAGTCATAAATAACTTGAAGTCTCTCGGTGAGGATGTGCCTGAGACAAGAGTGGTGCAGAAGTTACTGATGAGCCTTAGCAGGAAGTATAAGTCCATTGTTTCAATCATTGAGGAAACAAAAGACTTGGATACACTGAGATGTGAAGAAGTTATTGCTTCTGTAAAAGTGTATGATAAAAGAGAAAATATGCATGATGAGAGGGAAAGAGTAATGAATACTGAAAGAGCATTCAGTACCCTAAGAATCAGAGGCAACAGTCATTCACAGAACAAAAGCACAAAGATGAGATCATGGCCAAAATGGCAGAATCAGCACAGAAAGTTGGGAAACTGGAATCAAGGTGGAAATTTGAGTAATGTGCAGACCTCAAATTGGAATCAGAAGGCTGGTATGAATTACAACAACTACAACAAGAGTGAAGGTAGTAGTCAGTCAAGCATAAAGCCACAATCCAGCACATGTCAGAAATTCCATTTTGGAATATGCAGATTCAAAGGAAAACAGAGGTGTGCAAAGTGCAGTCATTTTGGACATAATCAAAAGGACTGATCTCAACAGACAACTTGCAAATTGTGCAAAGGAAGAAGAAGTAACTACTGGAACATTGTTTTATGCATGTCATGCGGCTAGTGTACAAGAAGAAGATGTATGGTTTGTTGATAGCGCATGCAGCAATCACATGACTTCAAATGAGTCAAAATTGATAAACATTGACAGGACAATAACATGTAAAGTAAAGATGGGATCAGGAGACCTTGTGCAAGCTACGGGCAAGGGTACACTTATGGTTGATACAAGACAAGGTGTTAGACACATAAAAGAGGTATTATTAGTACCTGGATTGGATGAAAATCTGTTGAGTGTAGGGCAAATGATGGAGCATGGCTACTACATACTATTTGGAGGGAACAAAGCAATAATATTTGATGATGAAACACTCATAAATATTATAGCAAAGGTGATCATGAAGGGCAATAAATGTTTTCCACTCACACTTGAAACCTTAGCACCTGCAGCAAGAAGATTGTCAGTTGTTGAAGATTCTTGGATGTGGCATAGAAGATTTGGACACTTAAATTCTGACAGTTTAAAGAAAATACAACAGATGGATATGGGTGCAGGACTGCCAATGTTGACAGATGTAAATTCAGTGTGTGAGAGTTATGCGTTTGGGAAGCATAAAAGGCAGCCATTTGATAAAGAAGGTAGTTGGAGAGCAAGCCAACCCCTTGAGCTAGTTCACACAGATTTGTGTGGACCTATGCAAAGTGAATCAAATGGAGGTAATAGGTACTTTATTACCTTTATTGATGAGTTTTCTAGAATGTGTTGGGTTTATTTTGTTAGAAACAAATCCAATACTTTGAATATGTTTAGAAAGTTCAAAACATTTGTTGAATTGCAAAGTGGCTGTAAAGTGAAGAAGTTGAGGAGTGATAGAGGTGGGGAATATACGTCTTTGGAGTTCCAAAAATTCTGTTCTGACAGTGGGATAGAAAGGCAGTTAACAATTGCCTATTCTCCTCAGCAAAATGGAGTTGCTGAGAGGAGAAATAGGACTATTTGTGAAATGGCTAGATCAATGATGAAGGAGAAGCAAATACCTATTGAATTTTGGGCTGAGGCTGTTACCACAGCTGTGTACCTTCAGAACAGAAGCTTTACCACTTCAGTTCCAATGAAGACACCTTTTGAGAGTTTTACAGGAAGAAAAACTGATGTAAGACACTTGAAAATATTCGGGTGTGTGTGCTACACCCATATTTCAGACCATTTAAGACAAAAGTTTGATGATAAAGCAGAATTTGGTGTGTTTATGGGGTATGGGAACTATGAGAAAGGTTACAGAATATATATTCTGAAATCTAAGAAGATTGTGTTGGCTAGAAGTGTTGTGTTTGATGAAAACAGAATGCATGCATGGAAAAATGAGAATGAAGAGCATGAGAGTTTTATCCCTCAAGAACTACTGTTTCAGAATAATTCTGAAGCAACACATGATGAAGGAGAGAATGCAACCAATGATGATGAGTCAATGGAAGTGGCAGAAAACAGAGATGATAATGAGGGCAGCAGCAGCTCAAGCTCAGAAGTTGATACATTAACTCCAGTAAAAATTAGAACATTGGAGGACATATATGCAAGATGCAATGCAAGCATGATAGAGCCTAAAAATTACACAAAAGCAGCTGGAGATAAAGCTTGGCAGAATGCTATGAAGGATGAATTAAACATGATTGAGAAGAACAATACCTGGGATTTGGTAGACAGACCTGCAAACAAACCAATCATAGGGGTTAAATGGGTGTTTAAAACCAAACTTAACTTAGATGGCACAATCAACAAATACAAGGCAAGGTTTGTGGCAAAAGGGTATGCACAAAAGCCAGGAGTTGATTACAATGAAACCTTTGCACCAGTGGCAAGGTTAGATACTATCCGAACACTGATTGCACTTGCAAGTCAGAAGAAATGGAAGTTATTTCAGTTTGTTGGATCTCTAACGGAGGGAGATCATTTTGGTAATTCCTCCGACTCCAATGCCTAAAGTCTCCCAAAAGAGATTGGGTTATACCCTTTAGGTACTTCTCCTCTCGAGCGTTCTTTCTTGTTACCACCGAGCTCGCACGAATACCACATGGTCCTCCAGTGCTTCCTTACCTCCTCTTCCAAGGCCGAAAAAGAGGTGACTAACGCAAAGTAATGAGTGAGCACCGCCGTAGCTTTATTCAGCGAACCCTCCGAATTTCGCTTAAGGCAAACATAGCAATTTTCTGCCTTCCTCCAATTGAAGACCTTTGTCTTTCTCTCGCCCTCGATAAGTCACATCCACATCAAATTGCCAAGGACGACCCAACAATACGTGACTAGCATCCATGTCGACGACGTCACAAAGTCACTTCATCCTGGTAATGTTGTCCGATTGAAATAGGGACTTTGCACACTTCGTTCACACTAACTTTAGGTCCCTTTTTAACCCATCCAATCATGTAAGGCTTTGGGTGCTTTTCGGCCCTCAACCTCAAATGTTCCACCAACCTTTTAGACACAAAATTTTCACAGCTCCCCGTGTCAACAATCAAGTCACAAACCTTACCTTGCACACTACAGCAAGACTTAAAAATATTATTCCTTTGTGAGGAATCTTCCACCTTTGTCGAGCATAAAACACGCTGAATCACACAATTTACGAATTCTCCTTGTTCTTCTGCAATCTCGGCTCCATCCAGTGCATCTTCCAATTCAGCCTCCTCTTCCTCACCCAGCTCCTCTTCCTCTTCTACTCCCACAAAATTCACGGCTCTTCTTGAGGGACACTCATTCGAACGGTGTCCAGGCTGCCCACATCTATAACACTTAAACCCTCCCGGTTTAGTGTAAGAGTTAGGAACCCGTGGGGCTTCCCTCGTAATGGTTGCTGGGCGATTTCCAGCCTGTGTGCTGGTAGAGGCTGCGCCACGTTGAGTCTGGTCAGTAACCAGTTTTGGTGGGGATTTGACCATCAAGAGATGGGAGTTTGCCTCTATTTGATGTATATGCAGACTCTCCCGTGTTTTTTGAAATGGGAAAAATGGTTAGGGGTCTTCTCCATGAGCTCGGCTTTTAAAGCCATATTATGAGCCTCATCAACCGTCCAGACCACTTGTAACCCTATTCTTTCCTTTATCGATGGTTTTAATCCCCCCAGATATCTAGAGACCTGTTGTGCTTCTGATTCATTCAAATTGTTGCGAATTGAGAGCCTAGACCACTCTTCAGTGTAATCTGCCACTGATTTATTCCCCTGCACACAATTTTGAAAACTCTGAAAAATAAATTGTTCATAGTCAGGGGGTAAAAATCTGCCCATCATGAGCTGTTTCATTCTCCTCCAAGTTCGTATGGATGCCTTGCCTTGGCGTCTTCTGTCCATCTGTAATCTTTCCCACCAAACAGCAGCTCCACTCCGCAATTTGTAGGAAACCAGCTTCACTTTTCGTTCATCTGCTACTTCAGTAAAATCAAAAAATCTTTCCACTTCAGATATCCAGTCCAGGAACTCCTCAATCTGCAATTTTCCATGGAACAAAGGAATATCAGCCCGTATTTTGTATTCGGGTTGATTTCGTCCTTGCAGTTGATTTTCTCGAGCGTCTGGCACCTCTTCAACTGATTCATCATCACTGTCATCGGCATGGGGTCTGTTTTTGGCGATCCTAGGAGGTGGTTCTTCTCTCAG